>OX463829.1:8750000-10000000 GCA_949825045.1 Argyresthia goedartella | reverse complement strand
TCAAACATTAGAATAGAGCCCCTATGCAAAATTCAATGGCGGATTTGCAAACGCGACTCTCCCCATAGAACCCTATTATAATAGATCAGGTAGGATATAGAAAAAAATGGCAACATTCAAATTAATAAAATAAGTAACAAAACTAGTTCCTGGTCTATGCAAGGGTTAAATCGGTATTGTTGGCAAATTTTGGGGCACTTCAATATCCAGTTTGAAATTTTGAATCGTTTGAAGAGTAAGATAAAACATAATTACATATTGTGAAATATACTTCATCTATCTTCAGTACAGTACTTGAGTTAAGAACAATATTTAACGTAGGAATGTTCTCTAATTTAGTTAACATTTCGTCAATTTAGTGATACAGGCTGGTACATAAAGGTGTAGTCATATTTTAGGGGCACATCATTCTGAGCTACTTTCACTAGCTCACTAACTATATGAAACCGATTTGGCCAGAACAACTTTATTTTTCACTCAAATTTAAGAAAAAACGAAGAATAGTTGCTGTGATCAAATTGATTTCATAGTGAAAGTTGTGCAGAATGATGTCCCTAACAACCCCCTAAAATTAATGTTACACCCTGTGTATGTATTGGTTTACTGCTCTGTGCTTTCGATTTAACTTCAAATACGAAAAATGTCTCGTGTCATTGGGGTCGTGAGAACACTCGAAAAATCAAAAAAATATCGCAACGATCACCTCTTGACATCATAAAACATTATGATTTCGCCAATTGACGTCAAAAAACCGTCGCGGAAAAATAGGGTTAAATCTTCGTGTTTTGGGGTAAAACCATTCCCTCCAAAACTAATTATATTTGTATAGCGTTTAAGGGTTATTTGTTGCTCTTTTTCTGATTTCTGTAATTGATAGGGTTACGTATTTTGGCTTTTTGGAGCATTTAATTGTTTGTAGTTATTTAATGTCGAGTAATTTATTGATCTGTCACTGCTTTGTGAGAAAATATAACCGAAAATTTTATATCGTGTTGGGTGAAAATGGTTTTTGTTATAAAAACAGATACTTAAATAGTGAGAGCTGTGACATGAGTATGAGATATTTCATGCTATGTAAGAATTGAAATTGTATTAAGAAAAGTTAAATTTTTATTTGACTAATTCTGTAATAACGATAATTTAATAGTGGTTTATGTGACTGCTGCATAATGGAGGGCATTAAAACTCGAGAGTGGGTTTATGAAACTAGGCGAAGGCGAGTTTCATTATAATATCACCCGAGTTTTAATGCCTAATTATGTACAGTTACAGAAACTAGTTTATCTACACACATATCATAACCTAAGTAATAATCACAGACTATGTGCGCCCCGATTTAGAATCGCGAAGGTTAGCAATTCTTTCAAGGGTCAGTGCATTCTCTACTACAATAAGATACCTCTGGAGATTTTGAAATTGCCATTTGAGCTATTTAAAAAGCATGTTAAAGCGACTTTGTCGAAAAAGGGATATTACAATGTTCAAGATTACTTAAATGACAGGACTGTATGGGGGACTTTATTCCTGCTTATTAATCATAACAATTAAATTTTTCATATTTGTATTAGTTAAGCACAACCTATTTTTAAAAGAGATCTAAAAATCAATCCGTGGGAGTTTCTACGCCCTCCTTCTCCTCCACAGTGGTCCAATGTAGAGAAGAGGCAAAAAATGACGTTTGCTAAGTATATGTAAATATCTACAGTAATAAAGTACTTTGACTTTGACTTTGACATAAGCTCTCTTTGATGTGTTCAGGAACCGCATGTTCGACCGGCATTGTGGCATTGATTATTGCTCTGCCCTTGTTTACCTTGTACAGTAGTACCAACTTCACAGACAAACTAGGGGCGGCACGCAGGTGGGCGTCGGTGTTCGAAATTTTAATGGCATAATTTGACAAATTTTGGTACATTATGGTCATTATGTATCAATATTCAGATAAGAAATGAGTTTGTGACCGAGAAGTTTATCATTATGCTGGTAGTAACGTGTGGTTTTTGGACGCAGTAAAGAGGGTTTATGACAGGTGTGTAGATAAAAGAATTTAAAAATTAGCACAAATTGATTTATTTAACTATAACTCAATATTAACTTCATTATAACTTAAAAATTTAACTCGCTATCGACCCAACAACACGAAATACAAACAGAAAATGTAAAAACATAAAATTATTTGTCTAAACCAGTAGCTGAAAAAAGTCACATGTAGGTACATATCATTGTATTTAGTATTTTGGTAGCTTACACTTCCAAGCCATTCAATATTTTTTGCACCAAACACCCGAATGTATTGTAGCCTTTGCTAGAGTCAACGAGTGCAGTAGTTGTAATTTTTTTATTGTATTTTTTTGCCAAATCCCATTTCTCGGATTTAAAGGGATTTGGACACTTTGTTGTGGCAACAATGACTTCGGTGGAGAATGATATTTTATTGCAACTTCCTAAAGTTACTTGCTTACATTCTCAGTTCCCACGTTCTGTTAGTTTTAATAGTTGAAGTACCATTCAAATACTTTTACAGTATATAAACTTGTGGCATGTTTCACAAGTTATGTTAAGTTATGGATAAATATTATCCGTAAAAAAAAAAGTTAAACATAAAACATAAACATTTACTTACAGGTACTTACATTGCTTCTGGCCCCACACTAGGATACCCTGCTTCGTGGAAACCAGAAACAGCGACGTCACACACATATAAACATCCAAGACCTGGGTTTTTTTTCTTTATCCCCCAGCCAGGGATCGAACCCGGGAACTCTCGCATGGTAGGCAGAGCCACAACCGCTGCGCCACAGAGGTCGTCATACCTACATGGAAACACAATATATCTGGGAGATAGGGTTTAACCATAACATGAACTGTGAAACAAGCCATTAGTGTTTCAAAGATTTATTAAATTTCATTATTCCAACTTCCTCTGTACAGCTGTATAATCAATCAATCAATCACAAATTATTGTCTAAGCTGCATTAAAAAAAAACATAAAAATTCTAACCTAAGGGGAATTGCGTTATCAAATCTAAAAAAAAACTCTATACAAAATACTGGAGATATAATATAAACATATAAAAACATGTTTTAGATGTTTTTTAGAAAAAAAGTTACTGCAAATACATAAAAGGCCGAAGGACTATAAATAAAATGTCTTCTACTGCACCGTAATAAATCTAAAGATTACAGCCGACGCAGAATTAGACGAGAAACTTTTTCTGCGACAAATTCTAATCAGCTCACCCCAGCCCCAGCCCTTCAGGCCCCAATACAAGGCTTATCAACATTCGGACACCATAACATGCCTTTCCTGGCCTCATACATATTTTAGGGGTAGGCAGCACCCCCTTTGGTCAACTGTCAGTAATGATTTGCTGTTTTTCCCCCGACATACGCCCTCGCTGACTTTACCCAATTTATCGAGATCTCGGCGGTACCTCTTTAAAGCTGTTTTCTGCTCTGGTTTCGTTACAAGGTGGGGAGACGACGGAGGTCATGTTATATTTGTAGTTGTTCGGGTCTAGGGGGGCGTTCGAAAAAGTTAGATTATCTAGTATTTTTTTCGGACGCGGCGATACCGGGGTGGAGAGATGGAAAATATGGCTTCCTATTCGTATGTGTATTCCGTACTTTTTGTAGTTTTTCGATTTGCCGATGCCATTTCATGAGATCACGATTCGGTGGGCTTCATACGGTTATTACTATTATATGGTAAAAGGGTGACATGTGTTACTGTGTGGAAAAATACGAGAATCCTATTCGTGTATTTTTTCAGACCATCTCAGACTCTAAACTTCCGGTCAGAAATGGTCTAGAAAATTACTCAACAGCCTAGAAAACCACTCGCCATAGCCAAAATAGCCAAGGAGCTCAAACACCCTACTAACCACCCCATTAGAATGTCGCCACCTAAATATAGGTTTCTGTTTGCAGAGACTGGCATTTAACTTTGTTTGGCTAACGTCGGGCACAGTCAACCGACTTTCTCATTCCTGCAGAAGTGGCACTCTACACCAATAACCCAGTTTTCCGTCTTACCTACTCCCCTTGCGCTTGAAAAGGATAGATTACTGTTGGTTGGTTAAAATGGCCGCAAATACGGTGGATTGGGACGATGTAAAGAAAAGCCTCGGATTCGGGAGAGCAAATAGCATTTGTGGACGTGTAAACATCTTGAGGTGGCTATCACGTTACTGGCTTTATTTTTGGCGTACTTTGGAGTAATTGTGGTCATATCGTAGACTGTTTTTATTAATTAATAAAATAATTGCAAAGTAAGCTACCATTGCAAAGGTCTTACAGAATCAGTTGGATATTAATCATTTCAATTATAATTTGGTATTGGTAGCTATTTTCAACACTTACTGAAATATCTTATCAAAAATGTATCACAGTCGCAGTTAGTGTCTTAGAGAGACGGTAATATTTGGTATTGGTGGCTATTTTCAAAACTTACTGAAATATCTTATCAGAAATGTATCACAGTCACAGTTAGTGTCTCAGAGAGACGGTAATATATCAATAGATACCGAACAAATACCAACCCATTCAGTATCCAGTGAATCACGGAGGCGCGCATTTAGTACGCTTCATCTATCGGAATAAAAGCCCCGCATGACCTGAACATCGAGACGTTTTATGGATATCGTTTGAATTCCGAACGCACGTTCCATATTTGAATTGAGTTGGCCCGTGGCATGTAGGCTTTTTGTAGACGAAGGTGAAATTGAACACTTGGCCTGTCTGTTTGTTATTTGTTCAATAATGATGGCTTATGTATATTGATTGCAAAATCACTAAATACTCTAGGCAATCAAAATAAAATCTCCAGAAAAGTATACGCAAATGCGTAATACGTTAAATAACAATTTTCAAAACCACATTAATAAGTGTAAGTAGTTGCAATGTTGACAAAGAAAACAAAATATAAATCTAACGACACATAATCACACCATGCAGTTCTCTCTCTGCCGTTAGCAAAAAGCAAACACAACACAGTTGCATCAAGTTAACCCTTCAACAGACAAAAAAACAGCAAATCCTTTTTAACATCGTGAGAAACTGGAAGATGGACCGCTAACTCCACCTGGCGCCTTAACCGTTAAACAATGAGTGAACCCTTTGATATCCGGGGTCTGAGGGACCACGCAGTCAAGAAAAGTTCAAGGGTGATCAAGGGTTAGGCATAGCAGGTGGCGGCAGATGCTTCCTTATTCGCGTGAAATTAAAAAAGATACCGTAAGGATCACACGGGGTCTGGTGAAGTGTACGGAGATTCTTTATGTTCGTATCAAAATTAATCATCGTAAAAATACGTTTTAAAGTTTAATGGTGCACTTTAGATCAAAAATCTATATTTTTTACACCTTATTTATTTAAAAAAACTAATTACGCTAAAAGTTCCTTATCATAAAAAAAATAAAATAGCATCACCTCTTTTCATAACAGAGTGGCAGACCGGTAGATAGACTTGTTTAGTATATAATGCACAGTAGGCCTCCTTATTTTTTTATTCCAACTTATTTTTTGTATAATTATTTTATTTAAAATTATGCTCATCATCAACATTGACATCTTCGGATATTGATTATTAATAAAGGCTTCTCTTTGATCAATCACTATGTATGCACTAGAAGGTCCTTACTGAATTAGGCATACGCTTTGTTAAATAGAAAATAGTTTGATTAAGTTTACTACTAGGCTCACCACCCACAGCATTCATGTCAACCCACTCGAAACCAAATCCCACTTCAAATAATTAATACTCATTGAAAACATCCTTCAATCCCTCAGATGTCAAAAAGAGGCCGGATATAAACTAACCGCCCTTTCTTTGCGCTCATTACAAAAAATAAAGAATAAAAACCACGCACAAAAGACACCACCGCCAGTAAAAGGGTTGATCGAAAAATGCCTTGGCAATGTTACGCCAATTTTGTTCAAGGAAATTAGATATCCTCTCACAATAGATACGGCTTTTAACCCTTTGTCGGTGCCTGTGGGAAATTTGGCGAGAGGTATAACGTGTCTGTTGGCAGCCCTGACGGGACATCTTGCGTGTATTGTTGCCACCTGTCAATCCTATGATACCTACAAACATGCTGGCAGATATCAAAATTGTCCTGTTATGTTATAGTGGTATACTTCCTGCCGATGCTAACTTTGCTCAGTAAAATCTAAAGAAAGGTTAAATAACTTCGTTATTTTAGACCAGTCTCCGCTTGAAGACTAGAGCTGAAGGATACCACTTCCTGAGCGTTAGGCTTGGGCTAGGTTAATCTCTATCCTTTGCTTATTGTACCACTACCTTTGTAGTTTACACCTATAAACTGCATGTACTTCTTTTTATTTATTTATTTATTTATAACAGGCTCATCAATAATACAAACACAAACATTATAGAACAAGTTTAACAAAAGTGGTACATATGTTTACATCAATTAGAGATGCGCACAACATTCACAATTTTTCAAATCAATCTGCTGAATGAAATATATGTACATAATAAAAATTAACAACAAATAAATAAGGTAAGATAAGGTTATTGATACTTACAAGAAACTTAAAAGAAACATGACAATGTAATATTTTAATTTTTGTGCCTCTATCATTGGAGGTTAGTAGTCATAACTATTATTTGCTAAGCGCGACAGACCTACGCGAAAAACAGTAAACTTTGAGTTTCAGTCAAACTTGGATTGAACGGCTGTGAATCCGGGCCTTTTTAGCCAAATGTTAGCTCGCTGGTTAAAAAGCAAAATCAAATCAAATTCGTTTATTTGCGAAAAATATGGTAAGGAACAATTGATGGTGCATACAATGGTAATAAGTTAGCCACGCATTGGCATGCAAATATCATTAAATTTTTGAGGCATACAATTAATTACATTAAACCTTGATAAACACACGTAAAAAATTAGGTAGGCAGGCAAACAATCATCTCCATACTCAGATCAACACCACACGAGTATTCGCAACAATGAAATTACTTCACCAGGGTAACCCCCGTCCGAAGGCGGTCTAGCGGACTTGGCACGTAATTTCCCAACGGACATCTTTCAGCAAGGATGACTAATGCCCCGTGGACGATTCGTCCTGTTTTCCGCTAGAACCGCCGTTTTGCGACGACTTCTTGCCGGTTACAGGTTTGGACAGGGTGTAAAAGGAAGCTTTGACTCATATTTTAAAAACACCTTTTTCCTGGACCTGTATATACCGCTTCAGGCTTGCCCTCACTGCTCTCACACTCACTCGCTAGCTAATTCGGTGGCGTTGAGACCCTGAAAATATATGTAGTTCTTCCTAAAATTAATCTTCTGTCTCAGACAAATTCCGATTTCGGCCAATCAAGCGCCCAACAGTCTTTTGATCAACGCGGTGTAATTATAATATGACTAAACCATATCTTGCTCGAATAATCCTCTCTAATTAAAATGAGAGTGAAGAAGACAACGCTGTCCAACGCTCAAGCTGCTGCCCCTGCTGCGGAGACGCGGCCGAATGCAAAATAAATAACATTAGTACACCTTTTGTGACATCCTGTATTTGCGTGAATTATTCTTCCAACGATGAGAAATGAGGGGTTTGTGGAGTCTGTGGCGAGAATTCACTGGTCTGGAAACAAATGTGGGCCTTACTGAAAAAAGGTAGCCGTAAAATATGTATCGGTATTATTGTATAGATTGGTAAACAACCCGAAAATGTGTATTTTTGCTCGGACGCCGTTAAGACGGCGTACTAGACCAAAAAAGCGTTTTGTAAATCTCAAGTCCGCTAAATAATGAGTATTGATGCTGTTGGATTCTTTACTAATTACGTTGCGTTAATCACGAGTGTCAGCTTGCATTGGTCAACATGGTCTCCGGCTCGTACTCCTTGCGGATGGCACTAATACCATTATTTCTGGATCGAATTTGTCTGAGCTTAGTTATAAAGTTGATTGTGCTACAGTTAAATTTCAGAATTGGTTTAATGCTAATAACTTGACACTCTGAATGTCCAGAAAACAAGCCTTATCCTGTTTAGAACTACTACTAGAGGAAATGATAATATAAATGTGTCAATAGGGGACCAGCAAATTTCGTCGGTCATGACCACCAAATTTTTAGGTGTCACCATAGGATGCCGACTTAAATTGGAAGGCAGATCCAGAGTCAGTTACGGATTCCATCGGTTCTGCATGTTACGTATTATCAAGTTTAAGAGACGAACTTACTTCCGATCAACTGAAACTGGTCTATTATGCTTTGATAGAGTCCAAACTACGATACAGTATAGCGCTGTGGGGGGGTAGTTATCAGCAAAATCTCAAGGAGGCTTTCGTTGCGCAGAAGAGAGATAGTATTATCGTGCGTATTCCGCCTTGGGAATTATTTAGGCCAAGTTTCAAGAAACTCAACATTTTGACGATACCGAGCCTACATATTTTGGTGGTGCTTACAAGACTTGTAAAGAAACAAACTAGAAGGAAAGACCTAACTTGTGATATAGCTCCTAAGTTAGAAATAGTTTGACATTGTGCTCACAAGTTGCCTTCTGAGTTAAAAACAATTCAGTCTATTGACGTATTTAAAGTAAGATTTAAAAAAAATGTACTCTCTCGATGAATTTTGAAGATGACATAGCTAATTTGATTTTGTTGTATTTTTATTGACATTTTAATTTATGAATTGACTTGTAAGGATTATTATTTGGAATGGAACTATTTTATTTTTTTAATTTGGATTTGGTTGCCATAATATGACAGTGATTTAAACTTAGTTCGAACGCAAAGTATTTTGTTAACGAATTCATTATCGTATAAAATATAGTGCATTGCATAAAGTGGCAAGATAGGTGAAAACCTATCTTGCCACTTTATGCGGCCATGATACCTGTTCTGTGACGTCCCTGAATGCCCGTGGGGACTATGCTTCATTTAAGTTGGGTGTTCCGCTCTCTTCTGCTGATATTGTCTTGTCGCCTGCAAACTGGACTGAAGACATATGTGTGAAGCCGTGGCGTCAGAATTTTCGCCGTCAAAGCAAAGACACGCAGAAGTAGAGATATTAAACTTAAACTTAATATTATTTATCAGAATGTAAGAGGTCTCAGAAGTAAAACTCATATCTTTTTAAATAGCGTATCTGCAATGGATTGTGACGTGATAGCTGTGACTGAAACCTTTCTGACTACCTCTGTAATGAACAGTGAATTATTTCCCGCTGGATATAAAGTGTATCGAAGAGATCGCCCGGAAAATGTTGGCTGGGGCGGAGTTATGTTAGGAGTTAAGGATAGCTTCTCTATTAAAGTAATTGACAATATTGACAGTCTGACTGCTGAAAAAGAAATCTTGGGTTTAATTATAACTCATAAAGGTGTGAAATTAATTATCTGTGTAGTATATTTACCACCTAGCTATGATGATAATCGTTACCTGGATGTATTAGAATGCTTAGAAGATATATACTGTCGGTACTCTACCTTGAATTTCTTGTTATTAGGAGATTTCAACATCAATTCATGCAGCTCAAAAGTGAAATCACAGATTATCAACTTTATCCAATTCTGTAACGGTAAGCAACTAAATGTTACACCTAATTCTTATGGAGGGATTCTTGATTATGTAATCACAAATATTAAATCAGAGCAAGTACTAGTTTCAGCTGATGTTGAACCGTTGGTTCCCGCAGACCTGTATCACCCACCCCTGGAGATAATGCTAACCATGCCTAGCTCAAAACATTCTTTACCCTCCTACATAACCTCTAAACCTCCCCCGAACGCTGATAGGAATTTTCACAAAGCTGATCTAAGCAAACTATATCTTGAACTATCTCGCGTTGATTGGACTAATGTATTGAGCTTGAGGGACAGCGATGCTGCTCTATATGCCTTCTATGATGAACTTTACCGTGTTCTTGATGAAAATGTGCCATTAAAAAGTAGTACGCAAATCAACTATAGACGCTATCCACCTTGGTTTACGGATGAAATTAAATCAAAATTGAAGATCAAGTACTTTCACCTAAAAAAGTATAAGCAGTTGGGTCTGGATTTCAATCATCAGGTTTATAAGTACTATCGAAGTCTTATAAAATCACTAATAGACATGGCGTACCGCCGCTATATGAAAACAGTTGAACGTAATATATATGAAGACCCCAATAAATTCTGGCAGTATGTTAAAAGCTTGCGGAGTCCCAGGAGCTCGAGCCAAGAATACATCCACAAGGGTAAATGTGTAGGCAACCAGGAAGCTGTTGATGCATTTGCAACTCACTTTCACTCTGTATTCTTAGACACTATTCCAAATCTTAGCGCAGAGGATGCTGAACAGTGTTCTGGAGGTTGCTTAGACGCTCTCAACATTTCTATAACTGACATAACATTTCAAGAAGTCAAGCGCGCCATCCAGAGCATGAAAGTTACAGCTGCCACAGGCCCTGACTCAATACCAGCTTTCTTGATAAAAGATTGTAAATATGTGCTAATTAAGCCGCTTCAGCATATATTTGGCCTCTCTATAAAGCAATGTAAATTTCCCAGTAAATGGAAGAGATCGAGAGTTACGCCGGTGCCTAAATCTAGCTCTATTGATGTGACTGAGTTTAGGCCTATTGCTGTCTTGTCAGGTTTTTGTAAAGTCTTTGAACATATACTTAATGCGCAAATAACTCGACAGGTAGAGATTCGTCTTGCAGACGCACAGCATGGTTTTCGTGCAGGGCGATCTACCACAACGAACCATATTAACTTCGTTGACTACACTCTTTGTCAAATGGACACAGGTTGTCAAGTTGACGCTGCATTTTTTGACTTTCGGAAGGCTTTTGATACTGTTGATAATGATATACTCCTACGTAAGCTATCTGGCTTTGGTTTCACACCCAAACTTCTAAAATTTATTGCCAGTTACTTGAGTGATCGTGTCCAGTATGTCCAGCTTCAAAAATACCGTTCTGTCGACTACTACACTAGATCTGGGGTAATCCAGGGTAGCACACTCGGACCGACGTTGTTCGCGCCCATGATAAATGATCTCCCTGACGTTGTGAAGGGGTCTAGATGTCTCATGTTTGCTGATGACTTAAAATTGTTCACACCTTGTAGAGTTGCTGCCGATGGTCAAAGAATGCAGGATGATGTTAACGCTGTAGCTAAGTGGAGCAAATCAAATAAACTTGATTTGAATATTGCAAAGTGTAAAGTCATCACGTTTTCTAGGCAACGCGCACCTGAAATAAATCTATACACGCTAGACGGACAAGTCATGGAAAGGGTTGACAAGATCCGTGATCTGGGGATAATGTTGGACCAAAAATTAACCTTTAGCGATCACATTAAAACCACTTGCAAAAATGCCAGCAAGACTTTAGGGTTCATCATGCGGACTGCTTCTCATTTTAGAGATCCGAAAGTTGCTATTATGCTCTACAACGCATTTGTTCGTAGTAGGCTGGAGTTTGACGCTATAGTTTGGGATCCACGCGAGGATAAATACACTATTATGATAGAGCGAATACAAAGGAAGTTTGCTAGATACCTCTACAAACGAATGTATGGTTATTATCCTTTCCTTTTCCCCTCCCTATTTGTGGTGGGTATGGTTGGCCTGTATACTCTAGAGCTTAGAAGAAAGCTGGCCCTATTTGTTCACTATATCAGTACATTGCGAAACACGGTAAATAATCCAAGCGTTTTGCACAGCATCTCTATAATAGTCCCCAAATTGCGATCTGGTATGCTTCGGCGGCGGCCACCACTATTGGCTTCGGCCCATCATTTTCGCAGCCTGCGCGGTGAAAACGCGCCTACCCCAAGAGCTATAGCTCTCATAAATGAACTGGTCAGGGTGGGTCAGCTGGTTGACATATTCTCTGATACAATCCCAAAGTTAACAAACGATCTGACTCTACTATTTAGTTTCTACAGATAAATGATAAATAAGTGTTGATTTTTGTTACTAACTATCTAGCAATAAGTGCAATTTGGTAAATAATTACTGTAAGCCTTATTGTAAACTATTGAATAAATAAATAAATAAATAAATAAATAAATAAATAAATAAACGGAATTTAATAATTTTCCTCAATAGAAAAGTATCCCGTAATGATCACAAAATCTGTTTTACGATTTCGCACCGCATTTGAATTGATGTACTTTTTATTTATTTCATCGTATAAGAATGTAATGTTGCTCTGTTAGTCCTCCATACATCAACTTACCCTTTTTTAGGGTATCGTGCCTGTAAAGGAAAAAAGGAACCCTTATAGGATCGCGTTGTTGTCCGTCTGTCTGTCCGTATGTCACAACCTTTCCTTCAGGAACGCCTGCAGGTATTACATTGAAATTGATTCCAATTACTTACATCTGCGGACCCTTAGAGCTATGAAAAATTCAAACTTATAGCTCCACGCAATTAAAAAATACGGCCGTTTATGTCCAAAATTAGCTAAACATGCTGAGTTTGCTTGATACTCGCAAGGGAATCAAAACTTATAGGGTACTTTCGGTTGACCTGGGATCATGAAATTTGGTAATAAGCAAGGTGGCAGCAGCACCAGAAGAAGCAGCAGAGGGCAAGGAAATAATCTGAAAACTGTAAATTTGTTGTTTTATCACAAAAAAAAAGGTTTTTGGTGAAAATACATAACAACGTTAACTTATCTAAGAGCTTCCGTGGTCTAGTGATTACACCCTCACCTGTCACACAGGAGATGCATGTTTGAATCCCGGTGCTAACCCGGTACCTATCTATGCCTCTGCCACCGACTGTGGAAAAAGGGGTCGCGTTATGTATGTAACGGAACAATTACCGAACTGTTAGATTATTACGTACTTAATTAATACTAGCTGCCCGTGGGAACGGCTTCGCATACGCATTATTAGGCTTCTCATAGATTACGACCAGAAAATTGTAAGTCCCTTTAAATTACATACATACCTCTAAGCATCATCCTAATTATCAACTCAGTTCATATCGATATGATTTTGTTGGGCAAGGGCTTTTCCAGATAGAATCCAAAACAGTTTTGCTTCCCAGTTCAGACAAATGGCCGCTTCGAGAATGAGGTCGAATCCAAAACATACTCATACAAGCACGCACGTTTTTTTTGTCACGTGATTTAGGCATAAGTATTTAACCATTCAGCCTTCGTATAAGTAAACAATCTAAGGTTAATATGCAGTCTGATGATGATTTAATTATTAATTGGCTGGAGAGGAAGAACAATAATTTCCCGGTCTGGGATGTTTATATGTGTTACGTCACTGTTTCTAATTCCCACGACAACGACACAGGCTATCCTAGCATGGGCCAGAAGCAAGGTATGTGCCTGTATTCTGGTTGTAACAGAAAGGTGTAGTCATGTTTTAGAGGGTTGTTAGGGACATCATTCTGAACAACTTTCAATTGTGAAAAATGAAGCCAATTTGAAGAGCAACTTTATTTTTACTTCCAATTTTGGGCCGAACGATCAGCTGATGTGAATGGAGAAATGAATAATTAAGTTGCTCTGCACAAATAGGTTTCATAGTGAAAGTTGTTCAGAATGATGCCCCAAACAATTCCCTAAAATATGACTACACCTTTCTGTTACACCCTGTATAATGCTCATGTTGATGATTATAATGCACAGGCAGCTGAATAGTATTATTTATTTACGAATTCCGTTAATATTTTGCGAGAAATCTGAGTTCAAATTTTATATTATCAAAAATTATTGCTATCTTAAACTTAACAACTTGTTAATGTTGACACTTTCTTGTGAAAAGAACAAGTTATAAAGTGATCTTTTTCATGAGCGTATCAATTGGATACTTACAGAGCAGGTTTTTTGAATATGGTAAATGGGTAGATGACTCAAGAACAAACAAAAACTGATTGGTAGCTAATATTACACTGAGCCGGTGTGGTGGAGTATGGCTCAATCTTATTCTTAACTGGGTAAAGGCCCCAGACTTTCGGTTGGGATATATATGGGCTACATTTATTATTAAACCTAGTATTAGGAATATTATGGTATTTAGGAGTTTCACGTAATGACGTTAGAGAGAAAAAGTTATCGCGTCATCTATATCCTGTAAATTCTGTTGCGATCATCATCAGTTCCACTTCACCAAATAATGCTTCTCGAGAGCGAATGCACGAGTAACTATGAAAATAAAACCCCGATCTCGCCATGATCCCATTATCTGGATCTGATTTAATGACAATGTGTCATACAGTATTTTTTTTAATTGGTTCATAAATAATTATAGGAATAAAATGGAAAAAAAAACAACCGAGAGTTGTTTTATTTGGAAAAATGGAAAAAAAAACAACCGAGAGTGCACAACCGTTTTAAAGTCGGTTAAAAAGCAGAACTAATTTCAGAGACCGGATTCTCGTGACGGACGAACTTTTTCTATACATGACATACATAATAATAATAATACCTTGGACACTATTTACATACATTGATCTAGCCCCAAACTAGGATTCCCTGTATCTTGGGTACTAGACAACGATACACACATATACATAAATATTATACTTAGATGGATAAACAACCATGACTAGGGTACAAGCACCCGTTTTCATCAAACAAGTATTTGCCAACACCGGGACTCGAACCCGGGACCCTTGGCTTCGTAGGCAGGGTCACTGCCGACTCGGCCATTTGGGTTGTCATACATAATAGACATAATAGGTCTCTACAAGTATGTACGGAACCCTTGGTGCACGAGTCCGACTCGCACTTGACCGTTTATTTAACATGAGAGTTCCCATTCCTCCAAAAGTAAGCTAAAGATAAAATTCTAAGTTTCGCTGTCGGAATGCCCAGCCTCATAGTGTAAACTGCCGCCGACCCTGGTGAGCTGGTGAGCTGGCGACTGGTTTACCCTTTGGGAGTTAATCCAATATCTATATTTTTGCTTCTGTGTAGGCGTCTTGATAGGTTTCAGGTGTATTCACTACATTCTCTGATTCTGTAGTCAATTTGATATTGTATTATTATTATCATGTATCAAAATATCAAGCAATATTTTTATTCTTCAAACACTACTTTGATGTTGGGCTCATATTATTCCTGCTTATGTACTCACTCACTGTGACACTCAATAAATGTGTTATAAAAATATATGAGTTTTAATGTTATTTTGGGATAGATACTTAAATTAGAGTTTTTTAGGAAAAGAAAAGATCAAGAATATTATGTAAAAATGCTACTATAGTATAATATGGCCTGTGCGTGTGTATGTGTGTTTGTGTATTGATGAAAGGAAAATTTGTCAGGAAAATAGCCATAGACATGGACAGCAAAGTCCCTCCTCTCTGAAAAAATATGGTAGACATATGACCTCCTCATAAACTTGGCAACGAACCTGATACCCATCTTCCACAATGACACCACATTTTTTCTCGACGTTGATGATCCAGGCATCGCACAATGCGCTTCTGGCAAGCGTAATCGAATCACCGATATACGCAGAATATTCGATTCCAACTTGCACGAATAATGTATCGATGCCTCGAACAGACTGATTAATGATGGCGCGATTTTGGACACAATACGACAGCCCTGGCGAAATGACACGTTTGCGATACAATGTTATCGCCGTTGTTGTGTGCCATTGCTGGTTTTGGACGCGAGTATTGAAAATGTTCTCTTTATCAAGCAGCAATGAATACCTAGTTAGTTGTTAATTCAGTGGAAGTTGAGTAAGGGTTAGTAGGATCCTATGTAGGGTTGTCGCCGCAAAGGTGACTTGTAATTTCGCGCGGTTTTGTTATGAAAAATAAATATACTCACAGTTATTTTTGTGGTTCACTAAGGTTATTTTGTGTTTTCATAAGTTTGTCGATCCACGTATCTTTGAGTAAATACGACGTTAATTCAATGATAAAACGACTTTTAATATAATGATTGGCTCGTATAGTCACACTCAAAGTTACAGTAAATTATTCCGTGGATTTACACCAAATATGTTTCTACACTTGGGTACAGTAAATAAAACATGTTAACCCTTATTCTACCTGAAGTTCACCATAGGAGATCATCAGAAACCCGCGGTGGCCAAAATTACCGCACAATGGGAGGTAGACAGGGGGTTATGTTAGTACACAAAGAAAGTACAGTCGCCCTCTCATCAAGATACACCTAGGCCTAGTAGGCTAAAAATAAGGTTAGGAGTTATATAGTCAGTTATCTTCATGTATTTAAATAAATAAAAAATATTAAAAGAAACTCCATTTAGAGATTGTTCTTAGCATTATGAACCTCTTAAGTTCTAACGCCTACTATAAATTAACAACTGTACTTCACGCTGACAAATGAAAATTACGATTTTCCAGTCCAAAATCCGATGAAGTCATGAACCACGCAAGCTGACGCATCAGTCAATAGTTTTTTTTTATAAATCAATGGTTAACCCTTGCACCGATATGCTGCAATCGATTTCCGATCCCTGGGGTCTCAATACAATGCACATTTTAAAATTTAAAATCCGATATCTGTATAGAGCGGTTTTTTATGCGACGACGATGCATTTTTAACCCTTCATCGACGCGCCGTATGTCTCTTGAAACGGTCCTCAAACTTTGCAGTATCCAGTTATTTGGATAGATAATCTATATTTCATTAAATAAAATGATAAATTACCTTTAAAAATAAACTACCTAAAGAAATTGAACATGTAACCGAGAGATGACATCCAGTAATAATGTTCTGCTGAGAAAGCCAATAAGTTAAAATTATATGAATCGTAGTGTGGTTTTCGGCTTGACTAAGGTTTTACCGTCCTTTTTTTTTATTTGCAGGCTGAGTAAAAGTGAAAAATGGCTGAAAAATGGTGTTCTGGCATAAATAGGCGAATAACCTATACTAAGCATCAGGATTCAGGATTTCATATTTCCTGGTCCAGAGCATCTGGCAGTTTAATGGGCACCTGTGGGCCGGGCGATTCTTGGAGCGGTTTGTGTGGATTCTTGACGTTGTATTAAATTTTGCATGTTGGTAATTAACATATACTTTACTTAGTTTACTTCGGTCTTAACTAATAGTTATGAAAGTATGATTTGCGTAAAGTTCATGTTAAAGTTTGAGTACCACACCTCGGATTGCGTAACCACGCAACGCACTATCTGTACGTGACAATTTAAACAAATTCTGGGCCATTTGCTTCTGGGGTGGCTTAGATTTTTTTCTCGTTTTAAAACTGAGTTTGAATAAACCTTCCATTCAGCCTACCAGACGGCTGCGATGCGGGATGAGTGTGTGGTCCCGTAATGACGCCAGGGACATCTGGTGAAAAAAACTAGAGCATGCAGTCTCAAGCAAGGAGTTGCCAAAACAAAAACTTATAGTCATGTCTGAGCCGAACCATAGTGTAGAGTGAGAAACAAAAGGTGATCGTCAAAATTATTTTGAATTCAAACGCATTCGAACAGTTGAAATCTTAGGACATTTATTTCCAGCCAGCGAAAGCCGACAGCGACCATTTGAATAGCTGAGTATTTTATAATTTCTCTCGCCATTTCAAGGCATAGGGGCCCATCTTTTAAAGCCATGCTCTCCAATAATCTCCACCCCAGTAAGAGATCAACCTAATCGTCTACCCCACCGAAGAGGATTTACAAAAATAGGTGTTATGCGGTGGAGATTTCTTTTTATTTCTTTCGGTTCTTGAATACGAACGAGAAATGGGGTGTTTTTCATGATAATTGTCTCTGGTACCCTATGAAAACAAAAGTGGAGCGTTGAAGAAGAAAATACATAAGCAGTGACTTTAGTCTACTATGCTTTAGTAGTATAGTAAGAAATATAAAGTAATTTAGTGTGGCAAACTGGCTCAGTTAATTCCGTTTCCTAATGTACCTACTTTTATTTCGAACCATCGACATGAAAATAAGTTGAAATAGTGATCCATTGAAACAAGTTAAACGATTTGAATGAGCCCAGAGCCCAGAGCCCACACACCCACACCATGTTCCATACTTCACGCTATTTATTAGGGTGCTGGCAGAGAGACAGGCTCATTTATATAGGAAATAACGTGAGAGGGGGCACTAGTAATTGAATAAAAGTAATGGACTGTAATTTGGCTCGAGTGATTGCAACTGGCCCTCAGGTCACGCCCTTTTTGTTGATTGATTGTTCATATAAAACTTGTCTTGTAAATTAAAAAATGAAAGAAAGCCCTATCTCGTAATACTCAAAATAGTTATGGTATTCTAAAAGAATTACTATTATTAATTGATTCTGAAGACGTTATGTTCTATTAAGCTGGGTAAAGCCAAATTCGGTTAAATGCCCATATTTGAAGCGATACTAAAGGAGACACTTTCCAAATGCTGAAAAAATATAATTTATGAAGATATCCCTTTTCCATCCCTTTTTTAAAACATCATAAGCCAATTGGTACTATGTGAAAAAAAAACTAAACAAATATTTTTCACATAAAACTTGCTATGTCAATGTTTATTATATACGTAAAAGGAGGTCTCATCAAATTGTTTGTTAAATTCAAAATCATAAAGTTTGAATTCTGACAAAGAAGATCCCGTTTTTATTTTGTATTTTTTTTTGCTTTAATATCGAAAACGACGAATCATAAGAAATTATGTTGTACAACATATATATATGATATAATTCTCTAGAACTTTGATTCTATCACTTTTTAATTCCCGATCGTTGTATCTAGGATTATGAGCTCTGAAGGTAAAACACACATTTTATATATATATATATTGGAGTTCATATCCTAGATAAAGATTGGGAATAGAGGCCTATAAATAAACAGTGGTTTTGAAGAAATAAATAAAAAAACACTCAATATTCGCAATCTTCTGTCGCAGTGTTTGACGTAACAGCCATGTTGCAGCGTGAGCTGATATGAACTTTATTTTAATATGGTTATGTCCAAAATTTCAACCAACACGGATTGATTTACTAATTTTACCGATACACGAGCCTTAATGTATTATTTTGATATAACAAATCTTAATATACACAGCGGTCCCTGTAGAAAAAAAAACAATCATTAGTACGAAAATCTGCGTGACACTTATTCAGAAATCTCAGAAGATATAACGATTCAGAGCGAAAAAATTAAGTCCTTCATTTATACGAGATGTCCCAAATGAAGGAGTATAGTTTCTCAGTTTACTACATTCTTCCAAACCAAATAGAACCAATATTTTTCCAATAATTCTCCCCAACCAAAGAAAATGCTTTCGTTACAAATAACACGATATTTACTTATGACATCAATGGCCGAATCCCTTCCGGATATGATATTACTCCGGCCAGTTGGCTTGACTCCGCGCTCCGGACTTAGCCGCCTTCGATATGCTGATAGTGCTGGATGGGGGGGGTTATGCCAAATGTAGCTAACTAGACTATTTGCCGAAACAAGTTAATGGGAAAGAAATGCATTAGCCTCTGATTGGCCACGACGCTAAGACCGTGTTCACAGTGTGAATTTTTTTTAGTTTGTTCGTGCTAAGGTGTGTGTATTACATGAGATTAAAAAAAACTGCTAAATAAAGGCTAATATGAAATCAGGTATCTTTTATTTACAAATACAAATATGTATTTTCATTTCTCATTTTAGTAATACACCTCATAATTGTCTACTATCTACTCTAGTTACTCAAAACAGAAAAAAATATTTAGTTGGGAGTACAAAACGTAGGCACATCATGAAAGCGCCTTTACTTCTAACCAGTTTGGTTGAAGCCCACTAGCAATGTCTTTTGTATGAAATTGTGTAACAGAGACAACGCTTCATTAACTTGTGTAAAGCAAATAGCGTATCGAGACAATAAAATATTTTGCGCCACTGCGCCTCTTACACCCCGGATGGTAAAAAGGCAGTTAATACCATGTTATTTGATACTTAACTTGTGATTTGTTAATCTATTCAGCTCCATACTCCTCCCATGGTATATCGAGTGGTCTCTCGATTGGCAATTTTCGCAGAACTACACAAATAGCATAACGCCATCCCAACAAACCACCCCTTCGGACAAGCCGACTCAGGGAGGCTTATATCTTTGGAAAATCCCATATCACTCCCCCCTCCCCCCTCCAGGAATCACACGGCCACCGAGCACAAGACTGTTACTTTTATACACAGCCTGTATCATATCATACATATCTGAGTGCGTGGATTTTGCAATTCAATAGTTTGATCAGGGGGCCGTAGATCATTCTTTCTTTGCAGGATTTGGTGAGATTTGTGTAAAAAAATCTTGTTTCTTTGAAAATGTAACGTCTGCGTGTATTTGCATTATCCACCTAGTGCTTATCAGTTAAGAGATACGTCTGACATCGGATAGTAACCCCGACTAAATTAAGTTGTCCGTTCAAGATAATGAAATCGTACATCGTTTGCTTACGAGTATAAGGTATATAAACATAAATTTCTTGAAGTATGCAATCGGTTTAACACCGAAACTAAACATATAGTCCCGTCGGGTGGGATGGCACTAGGGGAAAGAGACAGTCGCGGAATGGGTGACGTCCCGCCTCCCTCCCGCACGCCCGCAAAGGCGCTGGATACATAGATAGTTGTAAGGCTCTTTTCAGAAAATTGGGCATACTACCATTACCTTGTATTACATATTTGAAGTCTGTATTTTTGTCAAAAAACATCCACACCTGTTTAAGAAAAATTGTGAGGTATCTGATTGTAGGGGCCGACATAAAAATAAACTCTATCTTCCACCACACAGACTCCATTTGTTCTCCAAAAGCCCAATATATATGTCAATTAAATTTTTTAATAATATTCCGGACGAGTTAAAAGACCTCACACCCAATGTATTTAGAATTAAGTTATTTAAGTTTTTAATAAAAAAATGTATTATAGTATTAAGGACTTTTTTGAAATCAATCGCTTTAATTAATTTTTTAATCTAATTTAATTTATATAACAAATTTTGACATTATATATAACTTTGATTTTTAATTTAATTTATGTAACAAATTCTGACATTTAATTTTGTTTTTTTTTTTTATTTTATTTATTATTATTTTCGGTATAATGTATTTGCACACCATTCTGCATGGTTGATATTTTAAGAACACATTGTACGCATATTAGGCAAATAAACGATTTCTGATTCTGATTTTCTGCGTCACCTTTGCCATAGTGCTGCGATCTGCGTAGCGACCTCGTTTACCAATTTCGATATTGCTCAAATTGATGCTTGTATATGCACTTGCGTCTTCAAATGGCATCAGTTGCCTGTTCGTGATGTAAGAAAAAGAAAAACGAATGGGTCTTGTACATTGTACATTAAAAAGATTCGGGAACCTTACTTCGCAACCAGATAATGAATACTGGGTGAAGAATATAAAGGAGAGATGGAATATTTTATCATAGATGTAAGAGAATCCAGTGATATATCTTAAGTGATTCTAGTGATGAATATTTTCATTGGATTTTGATTGTGATAAAAATATTAGTATAGATAACAATCACCAAGTTAAAAACTTAAAAAACCGACTCGAATAAACCGTTCAAGCCCTATTTCTTCCTCCCCGGTCTGGATGCGAATGAAGTAAATGTACAGGAAAAGTCCTCGTCAAAGCTTTTGCTGCACGAAACCACAAACCAAAATTATCTGTGTTCATATCTTTTTAATTTGTTGATTTTTTCAAAAAGCGCTGATTCAATTTTGATAAAATTTATATGGGACCACCTCTGAAGTATAACCTACCAATAAAAAAGTAATTATCAAAATTACTAATTCATAATTGACGGAGTAATCGCGTGACAAAAAAAAGATGAATTGAAAACTTTTTTGAAGTCGGATAAAAAGGTGATCCTATTCAACCTTCATTTTCTCGTTTACCTTTTTGGTAACTATCAACATCGACTACATCACTAAAGAAATGCCATCCCGCCGTGACTTTGACAGTACATAGATGTTTGTTCGTTCCTATTAAGAGCCTGGGTTTAGTAGTTTCGCCAGAAAAACCCTCCAGGTCTCGATCACGTGCCGTCACAACTACATCGTCACGACACATTGGCTCGAGCACCGCATAATACTGAATACATCGGTGCAAACGGTGGCCAATAGCTCTATAATGGCGCTATATCAGTGCTATATCGGTGCTATGTCGTAAACTGGTGGCAGTTTTGTCGTATACCCGGGACGTGAGCTGATGACAAACGATAGGTTTTGACGTTTGTTAGGATTCTGTGTGCAGTTTTTGGCGATGTAGGAGTTTCTTGAGAGATTCTAAATCTATGTTTTTTGGGGTTCTATTGTCACTGGAACCGTTGAGTGGTAAATACTGAAAATTCCTCAAAATGTTTACTAATATTCTTCAGTTTTGAAGAATATGTAATAAAAATATAATGTTTCATAATAAATATTGGATTAATATTAGAGGACAATCTTACACAAATCGAACTACAAAGTAAGATAAACAAGGCTTGTGTTGTGTTTACTAGATGACGACATATTTAATAGAGATAAATACTTACATAGAAAACATCCAAGACTAAGAAAGAAATATTCATGCTCATCACACAAATATTAGCCCCTACAGGGATTCGAACCCAGGACCGTCAGCTTCGTAGGCAGGGTCACTATACCCGCTAGGCTACACCGGTCGTCAAATAATGTCGTAGGTCGTCAATAGGGTAATAATAATGGCAACACCAGTAGGGTAACTTATCTATCAGCATAAGATAGATATAATCAGAGATAATATCTGTATTATATTATATGATTTAGCAGCATCGGATAGTCTGCGCTCGTTACTATATTTCCTACAATTATTTTACAAATAGAACTGTATTATCAAAGTGTTAGTTAGTACTTTAAAAAAATACCCAAATCTTGTCTGCTATCTTGATGCCAGTATTTTATCCACAAAAACGAAACTACTTCATTAAACCTCACTCTATATTCATAACGTGCCAGTGACAAAAAAAAACTCGAATCTTTATCTTTATTTTACTCACACCCCTGAGGATGCATTCGAAAGGAAATGTGAAAAATCTATGTCTTCTGCAGATAATAATGTAACTATTGAAGGGGTGCTTCAGTGTACGTTGAATTTGGACAGTATTGAGTAACAGTAATAGGCTGCTTTACCTTGTAGTTTGTCGTGTTAATGTCGTGGACATATCATAGAATTGATCATTTCATGAAATAGCCAACATGGATTAATCATCGACCATTACATGATATTAAATGGTCAAAAAGAGCTGAACTTCAAGCAAACATGGCTTTTTAATTCAGTACTACGTGGAGTATTTTGTGTTATACATGTCGACCTAGCACAAAGTCTATTCGGGGGCTTCACTGCGCTCGCCCCCTTTAGTCTTCACCTAAGCTACTGCGGTGTGAGATACCCTTAGAGATTTGTTAGTTCAAAGAAAGTTCTTATTCAGCCATATCATGAAATGATCAATTCTATATTATGGCCACAACATTTTCAAGGTGAGGTCAAAGGCAATGTGCCCGTATCTATGCTTTTAATGTTATGTTTTAGATTTTGCTTCATTGCGGCGATGTGCTTTCTCCCTATCGAGCAAAATGGCAGTATTACTCTTAACAGGCTAAACGTGCCCGTTGCTGCAGCCGTCCCTCTCCTCCCTTTTAGACCCTCATTCATAAAAAAAATATGAAATAGGCTTGAGATGAACTCCGATTTGAGCGAAGTAGATTTTCATATATCCCTCTGTTCATCCAACTGATAAATAAGCGTGACAAAATATTGCTTATGTTGCGTCGGCAACAATGAGTTATGTAGCTTGAAACTCGACGAGAACTTCGTGAAGAAAACGTGAACTTGAAAATCGCTTGTTGTACAAATTGGTCCATTCTTAATTCGTCATCATAAGCTGCCAAGTCAGATATTCTCCACAATAACCAAGTACCAATCAAGAAGAATATCGGAGTCATCGAACTTCAATTAGCTAAGTAAATTTAGTAATTATGTTAAACAATTCTGATATCAGAAATGAAAAGATATGCTATGATCGTATTAAGTTGGAATAAAAGTACTGCTATTCTTACCATTGTAATATGAAGGATGTATAGCTGGCGTTGGTGGTGGAATGGAGTTAAAACAGGTAGTATGATGCCATGTTTATTGGTCTACTTTCGAAAGGGAGTATGGCTCAATCTTACTCGTATCCTGGTAGACGCCTGTGGCCCTCGGTGGGGACATTATTGGGCTACTGTTAATAATTGTTAATAATTTTGTAATTATTTATTCCTGCTTATTAATCATAACAATTAAATTTTTCATATTTGTATTAGTTAAGCACAACCTATTTTTAAAAGAGATCTAAAAATCAATCTGTGGGAGTTTCTACGCCCTTCTTCTCCCACAGTGGTCCAATGTAGAGAAGAGGCAAGAAATGACGTTTGCTAAGTATATGTAAATATCTACAGTAATAAAGTACTTTGACTTTGACTACATTATTATTATATTCCAAAGAGAGAGTGAACAGGGGTAATGGTTGTGCATAGTACTTATGTCTAACTTAGTGCTCTCTATGCTATCCTACACTAATGTTGCAGTCAATAGTGACATGCTGCAGTCAAATATACAATTAGTTATTCCTACACTTCACCATAATTAACCTCTCCAAAAAACTGAGGGTAGTTGGGACGGGTCGCGATTTTGAACTTTATGCCATGGTAATAAAATTTTAAACCTATAACGGAAAAGTGGCGCCGGTGGTATTCAAGAGGTTAAACTACGGGCTTCGCCTGAAAACTGAAGACATTGAGCCGAACAAACCTCTAAACGAAAACCCATCAAGAACCGATGACATCATAAAAACAAAAGGTAAGCCTCACCACACATCAACGGGAGCAGTACCGACAGCAACGGAGCTCCTCGTAAACTCCAGCGCCAATAATCCAGCGTCAGCAGAAAAAATAGCCATAGTAAAAACTCCTATCCGTACCTAATAACCCGAGAATATTATCAGAGAGTCGTCGGGTCATAACCTGAAATTGGTTTCGGGGTCCGTAAGTCCCCCGTTTTATATGTGGCATTATGAAGGCCGTCAAACGAATTCACGTAGAAAATCGAATCTATATACGGCGATATTGCCGGCTCCGGTCCTGACTGGCTTCAGATAATAAAATAATATACCTCTTTTATGCCACCTTCTTCCGCCGCGTGGTTTTGTGGGTCTGAGTGACCCCGTGAAGGAGGGGGGGGGGCTGTTGTCTTTTTAGTGTTCGTTACGGTAGATTGGCTGACTACTGATTGGGTATTCGATCGAGAAACTTCTACAGTCGTTTCGTTTTAATATCTCTCGGTACTGAAATCGGAACTAAAGCTGTTATATAATTCGTTATAAGACAAAAAACTAAACATAATAGTAATTTATGTGACTGCTACATAATGGAGGGCATTAATACTCGAGAGTGTGTTTATGAAACGAGCCGAAGGCGAGTTACATACACTAGTTTATCTACACACATATCATGAGCTCTCTTTGATGTGTTCAGAAACCGCATATCCGACCGGCATTGTGGCATTGATCATTGCTCTGCAGTTGTTTAGCTTGTAATTTAGTACCAACTTCACAGACAAACAAGGGGCGGCAGGCGGGCGTCGGCGTTCGAAATTTGAATGTCATAATTTGACAAAACTTTGTACATTATGGTCATATTGTACAAATTATCAGATACGAAATGAGTTTTTACCAAATAGTTTTACATTATGCTGGTCTTAACGTGCGGTTTTTAGACGCAGTAAAGAGGACGCAGTAGATAAACATCATAAAGGAGTGTTTTTTCAGGCAGATTTTGGCGTGACAAAGGAACCAGGAACAAAAACGTGAAATGCCATAGATACGAAATGAGTTTTTACCAAATAGTTTTACATTATGCTGGTCTTAACGTGCGGTTTTTAGACGCAGTAAAGAGGACGCAGTAGATAAACATCATAAAGGAGTGTTTTTTCAGGCAGATTTTGGCGTGACAAAGGAACCAGGAACAAAAACGTGAAATGCCATAAAGGAGCTTTTCCACCACCACAGAAAGCCCGAGATGGCAGTAATCGGAACATTTTACATAAGAAAATAATATATTATTCAAAATCCTCTGAGCACTATCTCCGCTTTCATATTTCTGTTTGTATGTAGTTAGGTGCCTACTTATCGATATTGTTATGTATGCTACTTTTAAGTACGTTGACGGTTAAAGGTAAAACCGAGTAAGTTTGTTTCTTTGATCTCATCAAAAATAGCATCTTGTTTCAGCTCACTTTATGTTACAAGTTACATACATAAAAAAACTAATTCGTAGAAAAACATTCTCCTTCCCTACATTGATGAAATCATAAAAATATTTCATCACAGTTACAATAATAAATAAATGTAGCCGATTAAAGTACACAGGCCTTAACCCAGATTCGATAACGATTGAGCCATACTCCACTACTCTGGCTCAGTGCAGGTTGATGGCCCTCAATCCCTGTTGGGGCTGGTCCACCCGCCTGTCAGAAGTTATAAATCTGCCCTTAGGACCTCTGACACAGCTATACAACTACTACCACTGAGTAGCGACAGTAGCCGCGACCTTACATCTTGACGTCTCATCCGTAACACGGAAGCGCCCGAAACAAATGCCACATAGAAACGGGCCACCCATCCAGTACCCGTCTCGGCCAGTTGTTGCTTAACCGCACGAAGTTGTAATACAAGTACGAAGTAATAATAAACAGTGCAACTATTGTCTCACTCAAGCTTTATATGTTAGAAAGAGAGCGAGGTCAATCCCATAATCAAATTAGGCTTTTTATTCTATTAGTTGAGAGTGAAATTGAAAGATTTATTGGACTATTCTGTAGTTCAAGAAAGAAGAAGTAAGTAGGGCTACAGAAATCATTATGATTTTTCTCAGCTACACCTGTCTGCCACCAGACGGCTCTGTTACGCGGTCTGTTCCTTTCGGTACAAATAAAAATAAGACTCAGTAGGAGCGGAGAGGAGACCATCTGAAATCCGGTCTCTCTCCACTCCCTATTATGATATTTCTTGAATCACCACCCACCCACTTGCTCAGCCCGCTAAGGGATAACGCTCACTGTGCGGATGAAAACAGTTACTAGCGTAGTCTATTAGTGAACTCGCCAAGAATCCTTTGGTCGCAATGGAAAATATATATCCCATCAAAAACAAAATGCATGTACAAAAATACTAGTCTCGCAGCACAGATTACTCAGCATAAAAAGCTGTGAGATCTAATTTTAAACCAAGTCGGCAACTTCATTCGCTACCTATACAAGGAAATACCTAATCAACATCTTTATACAGTTTTACCTTATTTGTTAACACAATATTTTAAGGTGACCGTATCAATATTAAATATCTTTTATCTTTATCTTTAACAGGTGGGTCGAAAATACCCCGAATTGCTTGCTGTGAAAGATGGTACGGCTGTGCTTCTTCGCTCGACTTGGCGGGGGCACTGCCGTGCCACCAGATATGGCTATGGACTAATAAAAATATGAAAAAATAATAATATCACTTAGCAAAAAACAATCTATGACGGTAGGTAATCACTGCGTACCCTAGGGTGAAAATTATAGTATATTTTTTCAGTGTTAATTTTAAATATTATTTTTCTATTGTAAGACTTGATCCTTAAATTAAATTTGCAGGAAAAATGTTCTGTGAACGTCCTGCTATGGCTAGTATTATTCTCCAGAACTTGGTTGGTTAATTAAATGTCACCCTGTTTAGGTTACTATACTATACTAAGTATTGTTTAACTTCTGCGACTGTTATTTTTTATCATTTATCCCTAAAATTATTAAGTTAGTAAAGTAACGTGACTATTTTATTAACTTAATAATTTTAGGGATTTAGATAAAGCATAATCCGTGCTACCACAAAAAATATTAAACAGCGTTTAACCTTAAAACTAACGTCAAATGCCATCCGTTTTTGTTTTTAAACAAGTGTTGAACAGTTGTATATTTTTTTTGTGGTAAAGCCCATAGGGTCCAGACCACGCAGAAAAACGCTACAAACGACACACTAACAGCTAACCGAACTTCGAATTTCTTGTTCAGTACACGCCCACCCTTATGATCTCGCTTCCCCTCAGTGCTGTATCACCCTCTTAGTCAATGGAAAAGATTTGGACACAACATGTTCGTAAAGGTAATATCTTTTATGTTCTTACGAGATACAATACCTCTGTCTGGGTCTGTTTTTGTTAGTACTCCACCCATAGTAATAGATGCTTTTATAGTCAGCGATTAGGGAACATGCTCATTACCACATTTTCGGTTCTTTATTGTGTAGGAGATCTTTGACCGGGGGGACAAGCATTGGTGAAAAAAACGTTGCTCTGATCAAGTCAAGGTTTCAGAGTGAAAGTAATTGAAACTGATTTGGTTCCTTGATGTCAAATCCCACCACGTCGAATCTACAAACTCTCGCTTATAGTAATTTTAGTCAGAGGCTATTTGTTTGACGTGGCGGTACTCGACGTCAAGGAACCAAATATTCTACAGACTTGATTGATATTATAAACTTTGAGAATACTACATCTTTCTGTTTCACTCTATAATTATATCTATTACATACACATGCAATATAGATGGCAATACGTATTTAGTATATTTTAATTACTTTTACCGAATCTCTTCTAAAGAGAAGTGCCGAAGCAAAACAATGACACTACGAATGAAATTTTTCGGACTTCGCACATTTAGGATTCCGTAAGAAATGTAGAAAATAAGCCTTAAAATGAGGTCTTTTTAAATAAAAAATCTGATTTATCAATATATTCGTATTTGTTAGTAAAATATACGTAATACACATTATCACCTTTTGGGTTCTAACATTTTTGTATGGAGACTGGCAAACCTTTTTTTTTTATCTTGCCAGAGATGAAACTGATGTCCATCGATAGAGTAAGTTATTGAAACACATGTGTGTAATTATGAATTTATAAAATGATTTCCTTTGCCAGAAATTTGAGTTCAAAGAGCAAAAAAGTTGGTTTTGTCGCCCTTCGAAGTCAAATTTCTCGAAAAGTATATCGTTTTAGATATTTATAATTACACACATTTGTTTTTAAAAAGTACTCTATCGATCAAAACCCGTTTCATTGCTGGCTGCAGAAATCCCGAGTTTTCGACAGTTATGCCAAAATGCCCTTTTAAGGTCTTTTTTTCGACACATTTTTTTATAAAAAGCTGACTTTGGTGGCTTCTCATTCCTTTATTTTAAAATATTTTTAAAACCAAAAAATACAGTATTTATCTACTCAACGATTTCTAAACAACGATCTGTGGGGTCGCTCGGGTAGGTTTTTTTTTTCGTGTATTCGTTCCCATACAGCCAAAGGGGGGCCTTTGGCTGTATGTGGGAACCTCTTTAAAACATTTAAAAATATTTTTGACAATTTATATGGTTTTGGGTTATTAAATGTTACACGATAACATTTCACAGTTACAGATAACTGAGAAATGTTATGTTCGGCTATACAACCTGTGTGATCTGTCTGCGACAGACGGACCCGTGAGTGACAGCAATACGGCTTCGTTTGGAGCCTTCGGGTACGGAATCATAAAAAAATATCCCTAAATGTAACCCAAGGCGGTAAGCGCAAATCTCGCAAAAGGATGGACCAATTTAGATCATCTTTTTTCAAACAATTCGTTGAAGTCTTGGGAAGGTCCTTACGGAGTTTTTTTTTAAACGTAAAACTAATATAAAATGACCTAATTCTGAATGATTAAGATGAAATTTGGTACACTTCTGTATTTTCGTGACATACACACGGAGGAAAACAAATATATTTTGAATTTGGGACACAATTTTGGGGAGTAAATCAGAAAATTAAAAATATTACTTTTTCACACTTTCTCGTAGGTCAGTTCTAAAAAAGAGCTTGTTTCAAGGATCTATTTTTTTTATAAACCTGAAATGCTTAGTTAAAATAAAGAGTGAAGAAAATAGGCAAAAAAGACCATTCCCTACCCCACCCAACTTATCACCGTAACTACAGTTCCTAAAATTATGAAAAAAATACTTAAATATTACAGGAAAAAATATGAGAAATGTATGGTTTTAAAAGGGCACAATTTCTTTCAATACCACATACAAACTTATAAATGCACCTGGTTACAAACATGGGCTATGAAAGTAGCCGCACCAATAACTTTGTTAACAACATTTAGCTATCTAAACACACAGGCAACCGGTGCCTTTAAACCTAATCCCCATCCAAGAAACTTGAATACCATTGTGCGTTGGTACGGAACCCTCCCTGCTCGAGTCCGACCCATACATGACCGTTTAGTTCCTCTAAAATAAAAATGGCCAGTACCCTGGAAACGCGTAAAGCGAGTTCTCTGCTCCACGGGCAGTTAGCAATGGAGAATTCCAACAGATATGCTCATCACAATATATATACACTGACGAGCAATGAAAAAGTTCCAGTGTCATAGCACCAAATTACTCCTAAACGGGAAAGGCTAGCTTAATGACGCCGTCTGCAATATTGAAGTGCATTTAACAGCGCATCAGAATATTACCAATTAAAAACGTAAATCTATTCTTATCTATTCTATCTATGTCTTAGGAGATTAAGGTGTTTGTCGGCATTTTGTGGGTGGAACTTTTTCATTGCTCGTCAGTATATAATATATCACAATATATACCTATATAATATACCTTGGACACTATTTACACACATTGATTTAGCCCCAAACTAGGATTCCCTGTATCTTGGGTACTAGACAACGATACACATACTTATATAGATAAATACAATACATAGATAGATACACAACCATGACTAGGGTACAAACATCCGTTCTCATCAAACAAATGTTTGGCCCACCGGGACTCGAACCCGGGACCCTTGGCTTCGTAGGCAGGGTCACCGCCGACTCGGCCATTCGGGTCGCTGGAAAACTCTATCCGAATAACAACCCTGAATATGAAAAGTGACAGGCTGGCAACCCCAGCCGCCATGAATCTTATACAGCCGGATATAAAAGTGTGTGTGTGCGAGGCCCTGCGCGTAAATTATGAACACATCGATAAATATTTGAAAACTGCGGCGGAGGACACGGGAAATCGAGGTTTATTATTCGATTCCTGTTCTTAGTATTGTATTGTCTTACGGGAAATATTAAACTGCACGTCAATAATACTGATTTGCACAGCAAAAAATACTGATTTTCACAGAAAATATCAGGGTAAAATACTGCGGTAGGTTAGGAGAAGGGTAAAGGGGGTTAACGAACCGAAGCCCTCTTTTTCCTTCGTATTTGGTTGAAACTGTAAGAACAACAAAACTACTTAAAACATAGAGTGTTTTTGCTGATCCTTTTTTTGCTGTGAAAATCAGTATTTTTGATGTGCGATTAAATACTAGCCTTGTCTTACTACATAACATACGTCAAATCAAGAAAAGCTGCGGGTTTTTTTGTGGTTTTTAGTTTACATGTTCCGCAGTTTTCGAAAAAATAAACTTGTGTAGGTAAGCTGCGCCGGATTCTTGGTCTCTGAATGCCGCGTGGAGGGGTAGCGGCGCATGGGCACAAGAGAGATGCATACATGGGGGAGAGGGAGAGGTAAGATCTCGCGCACGGGCCATGAAACCTAGGGGGGCAGTACATACAAACGTTTTGTCGTAGCATTTGTGAGACAATAATCCTTGGTAACGTTCGTTCAGTATTCAGTTAGTTTAATATGAATTAGTGAATAAAAGCTATAAGGACTTATCGCTCGAAACTTCGCAGTTTTTTTTAACTGTTTTTTTTATTTTGTCCTTTATATATTCTTCATGATACACCTCTGTGCCAAATTTCAAGTTTACAGGACATCTTGATCACTTTCAGCGACTACAACCGAGAAGTTACGTGAACTAATCGTTTTTTTTTTTTTTGTTGGAGGGAAAAAAATGGAATTACCCATGCCCAGGAGTCAGACCTCCCTGCTATGTCCGGGTCCCCACATATTGAGCGGGCATCAGCTCGTATGCTATACGGACTAAAAACAACCCCTTTGTGTTTACAGTTGTCCTACTAAGAATTAACTGTGAGCCATGGCGAACTAATCGAACTGTACAGATATCGAAAGTTTTATTGGCACCCGAGCGAGGCGACCATCTCTCTCTCGCCCATGCATGCATCTCTCTTGATCTCATGCTCCGCTTACCCCTCTCCAGACGGCACTCACGGTCAAGTCGCGCACGGCAACGCCTTTCAACCAGGTTCCCACTTAAAATAGCCGTATTTAAGTTTTGTTTAAGCTGTCTGGTGCAAGTCATCCTAAGATTATATTAGCGTAAATTTGAAAAATGCACCCAATAAATAACTCGATCCTAGAACGTCACGCAGTTGCATGCCATAACATTAGTGATTTTGATGAAAACTTTGTGGGTCCTACGTAAGCGTTAAAATTTTATATCAAAACAAACTAGGACCTAATTTCATCAAAACAGCATAGGAAATGACGCAATATAATCGGACAACGGCGAAATTCTCGCCATCTTTACACGGAAATTGCTATACAGGGTGTTGAATAGCTGCTGCCCTATCCGAGTTTACATCTGGCCGTTACAAATGTGTTACATCAAGACAGCGTGAGGTGGCCGTGCCACTTATCTGCCGCCCTGTATGTGGGCGGTAGGGTTGCCGTCGATGTCTTCTGAAAATTAAACACAGCATGTGTATCGTATTTGTAATTACCTATAGATGGCCCGTGTATTGTTAGTTACGATTTTTAGTAAAAGTATTGACAACCCTAAACACTGAAAAAAAAACATCCGAATCCCAATCTCGTTCGCATTACTCCAAAAAACAAAACACTGAAGAATAACGTTCATTCATAAGATGATTAAAATGGCTCTTGAATATTCACACCTTCTTTGAAACTAGGTTCAGTGCCGAATGCCTAATAATGATACCCTTAGTTACCCAGGGACCGATCCAGGGTCATGGAAGTCTTGACCCCCCCATCCAGGGCCCCTTGTATTGAAAGCTGAATTCGCCCCTGCTAATATACCTACTCAATCCTACTAATAATATCAAATCATGATGGGATGTACTCAATAAAAATACAAATCATTTAGATACGCCAATAAAGATTTTGAATCAACCCCATCTGAACGATGTGCAAACGAACCGATCAAACCTTTGACCTAAAGATCACAGCATCCATGATCCAGTTTCATTCTCAATTGGTCCTCGGCACGTGGGGTCTTTTGACCCCAAACTGGTCCATCCCCTGCTACACTTTTGATCTAGTCCAGTATAAAAGTCTTAATAAAGAGCACCTATTTAGATTTCGAATACAGGTGGCGCTTATCTCACCCTTCGAATTATTATGTAAATTGTGCGGTTTTACACATTCCGAATGTATCTCTCATTTTTGTTATGTTAGTTTTATGGTGTCCTGTTCAGTATTTAGGATAAATAGAATACAAATTATTAGTGAATATTGTGTGAGTTAAAAAACATGGAACTCTGAGGTTATTATGACTATATTTGTGAATATCATATGATTTCGTTAATAAATTAAGTAAGCTAATGAATGCACCCTCCATCTAGAGAAAGAAGTGACGTCATTCACATAAAAAGTATCATTTTGGATATTTGAGTGACAACCCTACCTCTAAGCATGTTACAGTTAAATGCGCCATTTATATATTTCAGGCAGTGACCAAATACCCGCCCCGCCTCGCCCGGTCCATAGGAGATGGTATGAAATGAACAGGAAATCCGTGGAGACGGTTCATTACTTTCTTATCATTTCAATATATTGAAAAATCCGCGCTACGCAGACTTCCTACCGACCGATGTGAGTATCTCTTTTTTGGAGATCGTCAGAGGAGATCTCAGACGTTCTCACTCTTAGCCACTTCAAGGCATAACACCTCGGCATATAAGCACTCTTTTTGCTTGCGGGCGGTCCGATTGTAGAACGCACTCTCTCAAAAACCTGGTAAAAGAGCACTTCCTCTCTCTTTCGTGATGACCTCCGTGGCGCTGCGGTAGTGGCTCTGCCTATGCCATGCGAGAGGTCCCGGGTTCGACCCCCGGCTGGGGATTAACCTCTTGAGTGCCACCACCGAGGTGACGCCACTTTTCCGTTATAGGTTTTAAATTTTACTACCCATGGCATAAGGTTCACAATCGCGACCCGTCCCAACTACCCTCGGTTCTTGGGAGGTTAAAAAAACAAGGTCGTGGATGTTTATATGTATGTGATGTCGCTGTTTCTGGTTCCCGCGACACAGGGTATCCTAATGTGGGGCCAGAAGCAATGTATATGCATGTATGTAAATGTTTATGTTAATTATTGTATGTATATTATTTGGAAATGATAATTAGGTATATATTTGGCACTTATTTAGTAGTTTCATATATTATTTTATTGTAGATTAGACATAATTAAGCAGTGTATTCTTTATCTTTCAAAAATTCCGTCATGATAAAGTTGGTGGAAGAAATTTCTTTTTAGAGATAAGCTCGCCTTTGTAAAGCTTTATTTCTTCAAGTGATACATGGTTATATATCTGTGTGCAATTAAGTGTATTATATCATACACAAACATACTGTAACTGACTACTTAGAAATTGTAATTGTATTATCTTTAGCTTTCATGTAAACTGTTTTTTTTTGTTGGAGGGGAAAAATGGAATTACCCATGCCCAGGATTCAGACATCCCTGCGGTCCGGGTCCCCACACATGGAGCGGGCATCAGCTCGTGAAGTATACCGACTAAAAACAACCCCTTTGTTGTGTTGTGTGACAGTTATCGCTAATCGATTTCACTGTGAGCCATGGCTTTACTTGTAAACTGGGCATAGCTGTGCCTTTATCAGTCTCTTTATCTCTAAAAGAAAGTCTGTTCTGCTATGTATAACATATGATTTCTTTAGGTCAAACGTTTTGTGAAGCTGCTGTTTCTAATTACGACACACACACATACGATACGATTGTGCTAAGCATTGTAATGAAGTATTCTTCTTTTGGCCATCCATTCAGTATTACATTGGTATCCGACGTTTATATTTACTAGTAGATATATTGAACTGAATGTAACGAATCGGTAGAGCTCTTCCGGTCTCAATTAAAACGCGAGACTGTTTATGTACAGTCCAGCTTCAGATATATGTGAGCAGGTTAGCTACTCAAAAAGATCTACACATTTAAAAAAATCGCAGAAATATCGATACAGCCAAAGCCTCAGAGTTAACTTGGATGTTGACATAATTTTGACAATTTGGCTGAATCGATATTTCTGATTTGTTAAGATGTGTAGATCTTTTTGAGGAGCTAACCTGCTCACATATATCTGATGCTGACTTTACAGAGATTTCGGTAAGTCTTACGAACGTTTCTGTCTAACTAAAACGACGTGGCAACTCTACTGATTTCTGTATTCAATAGACACAGTTCGGCCGCACATTTAACAAGCTGATCCCACGGTTCCGAACCCTAGCGGTCCCTAACTAAATAAATAAGCTGCCTTAATGCTACTGTCTAGATAATAGACGTTCCGTGGCGTCTTCATATTGAGCTCTGTTATTGATGAGAATATCTTTAGGATAAAATAAATATCCATATAGAGTAAATAGAAAGTTCAAAGGCATGTTTTCGGTGCCAGTTAACTTGTGAATAGAAAAAAAAAAGTTTAGGGAATTTCAAACCATAATCATTAGTTTTAAAAGATTAGGACCAGGATAAACAGACGACGACTCAAAGTTTGACCGACACTGAGAGGCATGCTGTCTCTGTCTCTCGCTCGAGAAATGACGGTGTCAGTGTGACATTTACGGGGCACTTTATTTATTAAATTAAATACAAGTTAAATTCTGGAGAACATTATCAGAATCCCCGAAGAAAGAATATCGTATCTCGGATATAAATGGCACCCCTTAACTATTTCATATACATTACTTATTCTGTTTTTATGTAAACTAAGTAATAATCTATTATTAGATTCCTAATCATTTTCACTTTTAAGAAAAGACTTAAAGTGCATTTCCTTTCTCATCCGTAAAAGATACATACCATATCTATACAGGTATATGTATGATATATTATAGTTTACATATGTATGTGCATTCGATCTATTGGGTTTTTTTTAGTTGAGGTATTTATTTTATTTATTAGGTTTATTTTATTTATATTTTGTAGTTTTATTGCGCACTAGGACTGTGCTGTTTTATGAACTCTCCTGTCGTGCCTAGATTTGCTGGAAGAAATCTTTCTTTAGAGATAAGCTCGCCTTTGCTTACAACATATCTTGTAGCTGTGTGTACCGTTATATTTTCTGTGCGATATAGAAATGTGAATATGTAATGGCAGTCTAACAACTTAGGTTAATAACGCCAAAGTCACGTTTAAATTATTCACTGTATTGGGATCGGTTCTCTTTCGATAACCTGGAAATTATAATTTTGATTTGTTGCTCATTAGCACTACCCAGGAAGGACGCGAAGGGATGTGGGTTCCAAGTATTTCCGTCGGACGTGAGCATCCACCTCCAAAGTCAAAGTCTCTTTCTGCAAAATTTCTTTATTACTGTAGATATTTACATAAATTTAGTAAACGTAATTTTTTGCAAAGGTCATAACTCTACTTTTACGAATTGCATAAGTTGCCCAGTCTTTCAATTTTCATCTACCTTTATTGTTCTATCTTCTCTAATTTAATAACTTTATTGAATTCTGTTTGAATAATGTTGAAGAAGTCTGAATAAATTTTGTTCGGGTTCTGTTCATTAAAATCTGGAAAATTTATATCCAAGTTATTCCTATATATACATATAAATATTTATAAAGGCACATATATTGCTTTTGACCACACAATAGGAAACCCTGTGTTGTGGGGACCAGAAAGAGCGACATCACATGTTCGATTCCAAATCGATATTCGATCGATGGTTTCGGAACGGCCATTTTGAATTTGACGTTGCTGCCAACCTTGCAGTTTTTGACAACTGACAGACGAAAGCCCTCGCAATGTAAACGCGTTTGGATAGGGTATTGAAATTAAATCGCAGTCCATCTGGAATGTATTCGAGGTTCCCTCAGGATTGTCTATATAGCTGAGTGTGTTGTGGTTCCCCGAACCAGATAAAGTTCGCTTTTACGTGGCCGATTGGTTTTTTACCACGTAACATAACCTGTGTTGGAACACTGTGCTGATCGAGGCTGGCCCGCCAGTCACACAGGAGGTTGGCTGAAGAACCTGTCTACCAAGAAGAGCCTAGGGTGCACCCGGGCCTTGCAGAGAGACAGGAGGTTGACGGGACCGAAGCACAGACCAGGTTAGATCGAATCCAATCATTTTAGCTCGGTGAATCGCCGACGTTCACACTTCTTGGCAACTGATCGCTACGCTACCTCGTAGCTGATGGGCCCCTACGAGGTCATTAGGTGCCGAGAAGCCTGAACATTTTTGGTAGCTAGAGCGTGGTTTCCTGAGATTTGCAGCCGTCAAGGGCTCCAGGAACGCACGATTTGGGACTATCAATCTGTAGGTATAGGCGGTTATTAGGTAACTGTTGTTCCTATATCCACATAGATTGGTAGTATTGTAAGCTATAGGTCTATTGCTGGTAGTAGATAGACAGATATTGAATTGAATTACCAGTTAGTCAATCTATTAGTGGTCTAGTAATGCTATTGAAGAATGTTTTGGTTAACATAGGTAGTTACATCTATTGATAGCAGGCTATTACATTGTTTTCAGTTTATAGCAATTTATAACTTGAACTAATATTGACTATCTGTGTGTGTTGTAGTGATAAAGGGAGACTAAATTGTATTTACAGAATTTATATAGATATAAAACTCGGTTCCTATTGTTTAAGGAAAACAGCATTGTTTAAGTTGTGGTTTAGGGTTCCCTCGTTTGGGTTGTAGACTGGAGGGTCCAATAAAATTGAGTTACTGCAAATTGTGAGTAAGTATCGTTCCGATCATGTCGTTATCTGAAATCCAGAAGGGTGTTTCTAAGGAACTCAGATGGTTTTCCTCCGCACACGGTCTGATAGACCGTTTAGATAGGCATGATGTGGTATTGGAGCGGTCTATGGACGTTAAGGAACGTTACAATAGGGTGCTCGAATTGTCCGCGCAGGCGGAATCAGTTGATGGTTGCGCACCTGACAGGCTGTCACGGTTGCTAGGGGATGTCGACCAATGTATGGAGATGGCAGCTGCTATCACGCAGAAGGCTGCGGACATACGTAGACAGCGCGAGTCCAGCCATGGTGGTGACATTGAAGCACCTCTGCCGCTTCAGGGTTCGGGGTCCAGGTTACCTGCCATAACTATGCCTACTTTTGACGGAGTGTCCGGTGAATGGATGAGCTTCATCAATCTGTTCGACAGTTTGGTGCACATGCGATCGGACATTACCAAGTCTGTCAAGATGGCTCAGCTGGTGGCAGCATTGAGGGGTGAGCCTAGGGAGCTGGTCGCTCATTTGACAGTTACGGAGGGTAACTATGAAACGGCCAGGCAATTGTTGGTCAGACGTTACCGCAACAAACGGAGGTTGGCCGATGCCCAACTGAACCGTTTGTTTAGCATCCCGGTTGTGAACAAGGTCGGGGCCATACAGACGGAGGTTTTGAACCCGTTGTTGTCCGTCACCAAGGCTCTAGAGAATCTTGGACTTCCGGTTGGTGAATGGTCGTACCTACTGCTGTACATTGTACTTTCCCGCCTACCCGCTGACGTGCAGACTCGTTTCGAACAGTCTCACGGGAGGTCGGCCGAGGACCTGCCCGCCTTCTCCGACTTGGTCGGATTCTTGGAAGAGGAGGCTCGACGGGCAGAGAATTTGGGGTTGACGGTCACCCATCCTTCGGAGCCACAGAGAGCTGCCGGGAGCGCTGTGAGTAGGGGCCCTCCGACGAGGAAGGACCGCACCAACCGGCAGTCGTATGGGACTGTGAGTGCATTGACCCCACGTAGTGAGACCTGCCCATGTTGTAGGCAGATTGGCCATGCTGTGGCCAATTGCAATAAGTTCGGGGAACTTAGGGTTCAGGGACGGCGCCGGATGGCCAAGCAGCGGAGCTGGTGTTTCCTGTGCCTCGGGCCACACATGGCTAGGGACTGCACGCGCACAAAAATGTGCGGATATTGTGGTGGGGCCCACAACAATCTGTTGTGCATGAACCGGTCCGGCCAACAGCCACCACAGGGCCGTATCCAGGGTGACACGGCATGGGGCCCTGAGAATTAGTTTGCGACTCGGAGCGCAACTCAGGGGCCAACGTCCCCACGTCCACAGGGCCGTACCCAGGGTGACACGGCATGGGGCCCTGAGAATTCGTTTGCGACTCGGAGCGCAACTCAGGGGCCAACGTCCCCACGTGCACAGGGCAGTACTAGGGTGCAGGGCCGCACTCAGGGTCATCACATGGGGGGCCCTGAGTTTTCGGTTGCGACTCAGCATCCGACTCAGCGGGCAATGGGGCCACAAGCACGCGGCCACCCAGGGGTGCAGGGCCGCACTCAGGGTCATCACATGGGGGGCCCTGAGTTCTCGGTTGCGACTCAGCATCCGACTCAGCGGGACATTGGGTGTGTTGAGCGGGCCGTAACGGGCGGGTGGCATGGGACACCTTCGAGCTATGCGGGTGCGGTTCGGACGCCGCCTCAGTTGTCGCCCCGCTCGTCGCCTCGTCCTCGTCGGTCACATGTGATGTCCCCCCCGCTCATGGAGCGGCCACGATTGAATTCACGCCCACCCCCCTTTAAGGGGAATCGTAGGTTGGGAATGGAACCGGCGCGTGGGCCATTTGTACAATGGGACCCTCTGGCGTATAGCTGCATACCTGATCGCTTACAGGCAGAGTGGGGTCCCGGGGGCCCTCGCTAGGAATTTGCGGCCCAACAATTTGTTGCCCCCCAACCGGAGACGGTGGTGTTACCGATCGCCTCTGTGCTTGTTTGGGATTTGGCGGGCAACCCAACATACGTTCGCGCCCTATTAGATTCTGGAGCTCAGGGCTGCATTGTATCGAATGATTTAGCAAAATGGTTGGGCCTCAATATAAATAATGTATCGCTGCCGAGGAAATTGGTCCCTGCTGGGGATTACAGGGCAACCCTTCACGGGTTTTGTGATGCCTCTGAACGAGGGATTGCGGCAGCGGTTTATTTGCGAACCGTCACCTCCACCGGGGAGGTCGACGTGCGTTTGGTTTTGGCAAAAAGCAAGGTAGCGCCTATTCGGACAAGGATGACGATTCCAAAACTGGAACTGTCCGGGGCTGCTCTTTTGACCAAACTTTTGAATCACACTCTAACAGTGTTGCGTGGGTCAGTGGTTTTGGAGGATACGGTGTACGCGTGGACGGACAGCCAGATTGTTTTGTGCTGGCTGAAGGCTTCGGTCCATAACTTAGAGGTTTTTGTTGCGAACCGTGTCTCCCAGATTGTGTCGTCTGAGGTCCCACTGACCTGGAGACATGTACCAGGAGAATTGAACCCGTCTGATTGTGCATCCAGGGGATGTCGGGCTCCTGAACTCGTTAGACACCATTTGTGGTGGGGACCACCCTGGCTTGCCAAGAGAGAATCGGACTGGCCCCACAGCCATGTAGTAGTATCTTCGGATCATGGCCCCAGAGCGGCCGTGCATGTTACCCAGAAGGGGCAATACAAGGCGTACCTATGTGTGTTTGTTTGTTTATCCACCAAGGCGGTACATCTCGAGCTCGTTGCTGATCTCTCGACAGAGGCTTTCATTGCTTGTTTGGATAGGTTTGTTTCTCGAAGGGGACTTCCGACTTTGATCCGCTCTGATAACGGCACTAACTACATCGGTGCGGAACGATGCTTACGAGAGATAGTCAACTTTTTGAATGTAAATAAAGTGGATATTGGAACGGCCCTCTCCCGTCGGGGTATACAGTGGACCTTCAGCCCACCGATTTGCCCCCACTGGGGTGGGATTTTTGAGGCCGTAGTTAAGTCAGCTAAGACGCACTTGGGGCGTATAGTAGGTCAGACCGCGCTGACTTTTGAGGAGCTCGCGACATTGTTTTGTAAGATCGAGGCCGTTCTCAATTCGCGACCGTTGTGTCCGCTCAGCTCGGATCCAAATGACCTGGAGGCTCTGACCCCAGGCCATTTCTTGATAGGACAGCCACTTAACGCGTTGCCCGAGCACCCCTTCGAGGGAGTGAAATTGTATCGGTTGTCAAGGTATCAGATGTTGCAGCAGTTTACTCAGAATTTCTGGAAGCGTTGGTCGCTCGAGTATCTGCATATCTTACAACAGCGCCTTAAGTGGACTGACAAAACCAGCCCCCCTAGTGTTGGTGACCTCGTTCTGGTTAAGGATGCTAACCTACCGCCACTACGTTGGCGCAGGGGGCGCATTGTTAACTTGTTCCCTGGCAAGGACGGGACCCCCCGGTCTGCAGAGGTTCTAGTAGGAGGCTCGGTTCTAAAACGAGCGGTAGCAACGTTGTATCGGCTGCCCGTAGATTAGGGGACAGGTGGGTGCCTGTCCGGGCGGGTGATTGTTCGATTCCAAATCGATATTCGATCGATGGTTTCGGAACGGCCATTTTGAATTTGACGTTGCTGCCAACCTTGCAGTTTTTGACAACTGACAGACGAAAGCCCTCGCAATGTAAACGCGCTTTGGATAGGGTATTGAAATTAAATCGCAAGCCATCTGGAATGTATTCGGGTTTCCCTCAGGATTGTCTATATAGCTGAGTGTGTTGTGGTTCCCCGAACCAGATAAAGTTCGCATTTACGTGGCCGATTGGTTTTTCCCACGTAACATAACCTGTGTTGGAACACTGTGCTCATCGAAGCTGGCCTGCCAGTCATACCTGGTTGGCTGAAGAACCTGTCTACCAAGAAGAGCCTAGGGTGCACCCGGGCCTTGCAGAGAGACAGGAGGTTGACGGGACCGAAGCACAGACCAGGTTAGATCGACTCCATAAGTATTAGCTCGGTGAATCGCCGACGTTCACACTTCTTGGCAACTGATCGCTACGCTACCTCGTAGCTGATGGGCCCCTACGAGGTCATTAGGTGCCGAGAAGCCTGAACATCACACACATATAAAAACGCAAGACCTAGGGATTTTTTGTTTAGTAAAAATCTCTTGGTCCCATGCGAGAGGTCCCGCGGATCGAACCCGGGACCTCTCGCTTGGTAGGCAGAGCCACAACCGCAGCGTCACAGAGGTCGTTAACGTATACCTTTCTAGATTATGGGATGTAATAGGCCTACATAAGGATGGTCAGTCTTATCCTTACTAGCAATAGGGAATTAAACTGTTTTGACAGCTGTGATCGGATGGTAAGCAGTTAAAAACATTTTTACTTTTGAATGCACAGTCAGGGGGGTCTCACTGCACAGTTTAGGTACGTTCAAAACGGCCAACCTGACGGGCGGGAATTAAGTTACGTTGCCGCTCGCTTGGCTGGCAGGCTGGCAGTTACGCTAGCCGCTCCTCATAAGCAACTGTACTGTGATTTTTGCAACAACAATGACTTAAGTACCTAACATTTTAGGGTGTCTAAAGGAATTGTTCACAAATAAAATTCGATTCCTTTTTAATTGAATACCTTTTTGTTTAACTAAAAGTAAACACTTTAGACCTAGTGTAAAACAAATGACAATTACATAAGTAAGGAGGTAGGTACCTAACTATCCTTAGAATTTACCAATAGCCTGAATAAGTACTATAAACACCTCTTTTAGATAGAGTGGAGTTAAACACAAATAATCGCACGTAAGTAACCCTAAGGTGATCAAGCGAGACAGGAGTTTACAGGACGACCTTGTGATGTCAGAGAAAAAAAAAACCTCAGACGTAGTAATGCGGCGCAATCTAGCATGCACGGGCGGGGCAACCGATTCTGTAGGTGCTTAGCGATTGTTGTAGGTAGCGCAGCTGCGAGCTAGATTGCGCTTTATTGTCATGCAGCGAGAGCAGCTATTTATTTAAGTCTAAATGAGGAGTAATCTTTCTGTACGTAGTACTATTAAGTATTCTGTGGCAGAGTCACAAAATACATTATTTAAGCAAGTTTGGCTGGTAAGTATTATTCTAGTCGGCTCTAGAAATACATGACATAAACTTAATGATTTAATAGTTATTAATCGTTGTTCCATTGAATCTATATTAAGATGGCCACATATAATTAACTTTTTTCTATTATTACATAGTTTATTGAGTTCTTGCTCCATAATTTTCTCAAATATTTCTAAATTACGATTGCCTTTTTCGTCCCTCGGAGTACATAAGTTGATTAAGCCTATTTATGTAGTAGTTGCGTCCCCATGTAATAATTAATGATGACCGCTGTGGTGTGGTGGTCGAGGCTGTCTCCCTAAGGGAAAGGTCCCGGGTTCAAATCAGGGCTGCCGGGGAACAAAAATAAATCTCCAGGTCTTGGATGTTTACACATTTGTCACGTCGCGTCCCACGACACAGGGTATCCCAGTGTGGGGCCAGAAGCAATGAAACTGGCCGATTTGTACAGCAATTTTGACAGCAGACAGTAATACAGCATCTAATTAAACATAATTTAAACTATGTTACAATGTATGTATGTAAAAAATATGTTACAAGTCAGCGTTAGTAATTCAATTGAACCGTTACCTCAAACAACGAAGACACGAAACACCGGTCAAACCTTATTCAAGTTGGTGGCCATAATATCTGTTTTAGCACTCAAAGTACATACGTCCCTTCACTTATGTTTCTGGACCCTAAACTTTAAGGTCGGACCCGAACCCAACCCTTGGAGTAACACTTTAATACCTACCTACCACAGGGTGCTAAGGGAATGGGACCATGTCGGAAAACTATACTAACTAAAACGAAGAGCATATAGTTTGAATTAAAATTAATCGTCTTTTAGGGGTTCGGAAAGAAAAACCAAAATAAGTACTAAGATAGAGTGTCATAGAAAATTAACTATAATCAAAATGTATAAGTCTAATTAGCCTATAGGTCATCACCACGAACAACGACATCACGACGTCGCGAATGGCCGAGTCGGCAGTGACGCTGCCTACAAAGCCAAGGGTCCCGGGTTCGAGTCCCGGTGGGGGTAAATATTTGTTTGATGAGAACAGATGTTTGTACCGTAGTCATGATTGTTTATCTGTGTAAGTATAATATTTATCTATATAAGTATCTGTATCATTGTCTAGTACCCAAGATATAGGGAATCCTAGTTTAGGGCTAGATTAGTGTGTAAATAGTGTCCAAGGTATTATAACTTTTACTCTGTGTTTATCTCTGACAGAATCATCCCCTAAATCTTTCAGCAAGCCATGGGTACAGACGACTGACAATGAGAGGAAAATGGACATCAACTACATCATGGAGTAATCAGTATGCTTATTAGTTATTTGGGTATGGGAAATAATAAAACGACCGAAGGAAAGGCTAATTGAGCGAATTACCATACCATGAACAGCGAAATTTCCTGAAATGGGTGACAAAATTACTGAATTGCGCAACAAAATTACTGATTGGCGCGACAAAATTACTGAATGGTGTAGCCACCTCTTTTGGCTTAATAAAGGTGAAGTATAAAGAGGGTGAGCGAAGCGAAGCCACCTTTATCTTTCGTGTTAGATTTTAACATGTAAGTACAACAAAATCTAAGGCAAATTTTTTAGATCATGTTACATGAAAATAAATTTTACAAGTTGCTGTTTTTAGATTTCTAGTCGCGCAATTCAGTAAGTTTGCCAGACGAAGCCAAATATTTCTAGTCGCGCTATTTTTTTGTCGTTATTAAGTAATTCAATTTAAAACTGGTTTAACAGTCATACGTTTTAACACTACCCTTTGTTTATCTCTTGCTATAACTATACATCTACCTACAATAAAGTATGCTGATATTCCCACGCACACTTAAACGTATAGCATAGACATATATATCGATGTGTGTGTTACCCCACCACACAGGCCCAAACCTCGATAGCCAATGGTCAAGCGGTCAGAGAGAGAGACATTAATAAGAAAAAAAGGTGTAAGAGCGAGAGGGACAACATAAATAGCAACAAGGGGAAAATAAAAATATCCCCTAAGTGAATCGATAGTTGGGCAGGGACTGTTTTGTTTTTTTTTAGTTTTTGCAATACACTTCAATAATGGGGTTGTTGTGATAATGTAAGTATCTGTTTTCTAGAAACATCATACCCGAAACATTGAGCTGATACTTGTATATAAAGTAACCAATCAATATTTTTTAAATAAATTTTAAGTGTTGGTGATTTTTGTAATTTTTCTGAATATTGGAACATACTCACATGGGGTGATCGAGTGTAATACTCCCAAATTTTAATGTAATGCCGCTTACTTTACCGTACCTACCTGCAGAAATATCCGACAACTGATTGTAGCACACGGAACTTTTTTAGTTCACTTTTCAGGAGATCTTTTTCAGTTTGTTGTCAATCTGTATTCTAATCGTTTTAGTCGTAAGTAGAAACTTTTCTTCGTGCCAGGATTAACCGCAGAGTAACTATTGATTTGGGAAAGGACCAAAACGGTCGACCGCCTCCGAAATGAGTTTGTGCCACACATCTCTCTAGAGCGGTTCTGATATAACTGGTTACAGTTATTCAACTTAAACAGGGTGGAAGAGAAAGTGTCATGTAATTATTTAAAGACAAAGGAGTACAAAAGCCTGTCATAGTGACTCTAATATTTCAAACAAAACTGTCTTAATAGTATAAACGTATTGTTCTTAATCTTCCCGCTTGCTAGATGATTGGTTACCTTGCTAGATGTGAAAGTTAGGAATTAGAAAAAAAATACTTTTGTTGACTTTTGTGGACCGTTAAAACGTATAACACTGAATATGACGGAAATACTAGCCATTACTAAAGGCAGCCGTTCTTCTAAGCTAAACAACATGTACAAAGTGGCAAACTTCGGTTGTCCAATACATATTTTTTACTTTGAACTATCGTTTGATAGAACCTCAAGAAATAAACGTAGCATTTGAACTTTAACTTAAAGTGATAAAGATCAAAATCATGATCCATTTTTTTAAATATTTGTAAAGGCTTTATTTATCAAAGAAATAATTTTAAGTTTATGTTACAATTTTTTGAATTTTATATACAAATATTCGACTGTTAGTTAAAAATCAAAACTCAGTAGGTACAAAACCAACTTTTATACTAAAAATAACTTCGTAGACAAAGATGACCTTAAATTATCTGGACTGAATTATATTATACATAAGTTAAAAACAAAAAACAAAGTTGGGCCACGATATTCTGATTATAGACTTGTTTTTCGTTCAGCATCGTGAAAAATCATCATTTATAACATAACTTCGATTAGGGCGTAATATCAGCTCCAACCAACTCCAATCCCAAAACTTCCCCAACCTGAATTTATTAAGCCGGACCCTCAAAAGGTTTGCCGTATGCAGATAAGGGATTTATTTGCCGGAAAGGTCCGTCCTTGCCCCAAACGTCCCTTAGGGTCGTCCCCGGATGACCAGGGATATCTTAGGATTGCCTTGATTTATGCTAGGGTACAAGTTCAGTGGTCTGGCACGTGATAACGAGCGTATTTTCGAAGGTTTTGGATCGAATTGTGTTGTCGGGTTGTAGGTAAGGACATAAGTTGGAAAAAAATGTTTTTACTTTCCGGTCCGGACAGGAAAGTAAATGTTTTTACTTTCCTGTCCGGCTCAAAGATCTTTGCAAAAGTCAAATATAAATATATAAAACTAAGTCGGTTTAACTTTATGACTCAAAGTCAAAGTCAAAGTACTTTATTACTGTAGATATTTACATATACTTAGCAAACGTCATTTTTTGCCTCTTCTCTAACAAAAACGTCTGGACCCAATTCAATCATCTCTTATTTGATGGATTCATCTCCGCCACGAATAGCAGGGAAACTATTACAATAACGGAAATGAATACATACAGAAAATTCGTTTTTAAATTAGGTTCGGAACTCCGCCATATTCCGCAATTGATAGCTCACTCATCATCGACTGTAAAAGCGCTACGAAGTTCGCGGGGTCAGCTAGAGCAAAATAAAAGTATCTTTATAGCGTCACTTTTCCCATACGGGGTGCCAGAGGCACAATTGTGCCCGCTTTGAACCAGTTATTCAATACTCCATTTTGCGTAACAGGGGGCTAGCCCATCAATTTAATTATCTCATTGGTACATGGTCAGGAATCGAACCTGCATCTCCTGCGTGAGAAGCAAGCGTGAAACACATTAGACCACGAAAAGTATCTTTATATTGATATTATTAAGAATGTTTAACCGGTAGTTAACTATTACGTGGAGTTAATTCGTTTAGAGACGGTTTTACGGAATAGTATATGCCATATAATAATAAAAACTTACTGTAAAATACAAATTTTTCTACAACTTCCGATATTAGGTCATTACACAAGTGTTGGAATATAAAGCATGTGCTTATCTAACAAGCCGTCAGAACCCGGCGGCGTCGGTCAAAGGTATGCCTAACGAGGCCGATAGCAGTCGCAACCGAATCTACATTATATTGTCTACCAAAAACTAAAAAAAAAACGACTTCAAGCCCCATTTCTTCCTCCCCAATCCAATCCCGACAATAAGGCTACGACATCTGTCTACTGACAGTCAAATCCACAAATATTACAATAAACGAATATACGGTACTTAAAGCCGGAATTCATCTCATGGCAATGACCTTAAACACCACTGAAAAGTGACAGGAAAGTTAATAATACGTAATTTTTCAATTGAGATCGACTGTTTTTATTTAATTTTATTATGTTTGTTGCCTTTCTACTGGTAGTATTTATAAACCGATTTAGAATTTTTTACTTTTTATTTGGAGCAAACTGGAAGGGTCACCCAGTTTGCTCCCACATTTTGTAAATTATTGAACTATGTGTACTTCGGTTAACGAAACTCCTTGCTGATTGAAACCGGAAATGGACAAAAATAAAATAAAATATGTTAAAAAACTTAATAATATTTATTGCAATTCGAATGCAATAATTCATCTTATAATGACAAATATCTAAACACAAAACTCAATACCCGCAATCAAAGATATTTTCCGATAATATTGGGAGAGTCCAGTTCAGTTCACCGATAATCGAATAAAACTAAATTGCTAAGAAAATTGCCATACCTACAAATAATCTCTTGTATGGGTACTACTTTTAATTCTTAAAAACCCGTATATTTTATTATTTCCTGTTATAGCGGCAATAGAAATACACATCCTGTAAAAATTTCAGTTCTCTACCTATTTCGGTTGATCTGCTAGAGCCTCGTGACAGACGGATGGACTGACGGACGGACAGACAGACTGACAGACGGATAGCGGAGGCTCACTCCCGGAGGAGGTCCTCCCCTGTTTGGCACCCTTCGGGTACGGAACCCCAATAAGTGGAAACAAACTGGAGGTCTACTCTTTTAAATATATTTTTCACACCTTTCATTCGGAAAAGTAGTTTTGCTCCACGACGAGGGAGCAAAATGCTACTTTTCTGTTCAAGCTACTTTTTAGGGTTCCGTACCCGAAGGGTTCCAAACGGGACCTTATTACTAAGACTCCGCTGTCCGTCCGGCCGTCCGTCCGTCCGTCTGTCACCAGGCTGTATCTCAAGAACCTAGCTAGCTAGAGAGTTGAAATTTTCACAGATTATGTATTTCTGTTGCCGCTATAAAACGGGATAAAATAAATATTTAAGGGGGCTCCCATACAACAATACCACATACAAACTTATGGATGCACCTAGTTACGTACATGGAGTGTGAAAGTAACCGCACCAATAACTTTATAAACAATATTTTGCTGTGTAAAATCCAAACTATTCACTCCACACCATCGCTTCCATTGAACGGTGGTACGGAACCCTTCGCGCGCGATTTAGACTCGCACTTGACCGGTTTTTTAATTTATTCATTGAACACAGATTAAATACTTCGTTACGCTAACGCTTGAATACTTCGTTACGCTCAGGATTCCCTCGCTACGCTCAGGATTCTATCGTAGAATCCTTCCCTTCACTCTGGATTCAATGTACCGCCCTCGTCGTAAATACATCATTTTGCTCCCTTGTGACACAAACAACTATTTTTTCAATTCTGTTCACAAATATACAACATAAAAAAAATATTCTATCGATTTAAACCCGTTGTACCATTGCAAAACCCCCTCATTTTTCAAGTCCGTCTAAAAATACATTAGGTACCATACTTTGTCCTTCCTATACACATCACGTAAGCAACAAGCTCCTAATATCGGCCGTCCGAGACGCGGCGTCGGTCGAGGGACGCCAAACGACGCCAATTACGGGCCGGCCGCTACGTGACGCGAGTCAAGATGGCCGACGGGGGTCGTCTGAAATGTGACAGACTAGTGTGGATATAGCTATTTAAGCTATAAGTGTGGAAGTAGATGATTTCCGACGAGCGGCATTTTTATTTCCGGCGAAGCGAGCGACTGTATAAGTCGAGACGAGTCGAACATTGTACTGTGCATTGTGCAAGGAAACCATTAATAACCGCACTATAGTGACAAAAAATATTTTTCACACCTTTCATTCGGAAAAGTAAGTTTTGCTCCACGACGAGAGGGAGCAAAATGCTACTTTTCTGTTCAAGCTACTTTTTTAATTTATTCATTGGCATGTAGCATTTACGCAATGTACCTATTGAACACAGATTAAAATAATCGAAATTAATTATGAAATTACATTACAATCGACTACGACGACGTAGTCGATTAAAACGAACGAACATGTTTCAAGTTTTAACTTTAACAACGTTATATAAAAATTTATGAATTTTTCGTGATATTAAAAAAAAAGTCACAATAAATTATTTGTTGTACTGAAATCAAAACTATCGATGACTGTTATTATGATATAATGAATATTGATATCCGTAACCATTGTAATATTCGATTCGATTATTTTTACACATTAGTAAAAGTACACAGGAATATTTTATCTGTGGTGACCTTTCCCTAATCCTTCACAATCTACCATTATAAAAAAAATGTTTACGTTGTTCGATTACTGTAAAAGTGGTGAAAGTATAATTCAAAGTATTTTTTAGAGCATTTAATTTAAATTTTCCTCATAGTCGGTGTGAATAGTTGTATGTGTCACTCAGGAGCAAAATTATTTTCGTCATGGGCGTTAACGCTTGCATCCTTCATTACGCTCAGGATTCTAACTTAGAATCCCTTGCTACGCTCAGGATTCTATCGTAGAATCCTTCTCTTCACTCTGGATTCAATGTACCGCCCTCGCCGTAAATACATAATTTTGCTCCCTTGTGACACAAATAACTATTACAATGCATTTGCTCGAAAAGGGCGTTTTCAAAGCATCCAAATCGTAAGGAATGAGAAACTTGTTCGCACTGGCGTTTTTACTTTTCAGTTTTTCGTCAGCCCGGCGTGCCTCTGTCACTACGTATGAGAAGAGGATGGAATTATATTTTATCAAAGTATTTTAACGATATTTTATGCATTGATCAACTCCTCGTCTCGCGTCTCTGTCCAACTATACCGCGATTTTTAATTTGAGGCCAGAAATATAAACAAACAACTGTCATTTTCTAGAACAAAACCGTTGACTTTGACATTCATTTTATACTTTTTGTACTGGAAAATGACAGTTGTTTGTTTACATTTCTGGCCTCAAATTAAAAATCCTACAGACAGGAAAGGGTGTGATCCTATTTTTATTTGTCTTTGTCAAAGAGTAGCTCGGCCTCGGAGTACCTAAAACAATTTTGGCACTTCAGCCTTTACTGACGCACATAAAATGAACCAAATACGAATTTAATAATTATAGCAACATTTTAGGGGCCCATAAAGCTACTATCGGATCGGATTTAGATTCTAATAAGAATATTAGCGCCATCTATATTTTGTTATCGACATACAAATCGAAGTGATAGTTAAGTACCACTACTCACCACAAGATGGCGTGTTATAATTTTCAGTACCTTCCGGATATGCAGTTGCACCATTTTCAAGTGTTTCTTAATGAAAGTTATAGAAAAGGAATCTAATATATTAGAATAGGTCGATTACTTTATTCTGTTGGAACCAGAATAAAATTAAACGTCCTAAATTAAAGTAACGCCTTCTAAACGTAAAGGGCGTATTTTTTTTTATCCTTGTAAACGAAAATGTTGTGGTCTATCCACGTTAACCTTTCAGTCGGTTACTCGGACGGTCCTAACCCAAAAGTTTCGCCCTTTGAAAGACATGTAGCTAACATGTCGCGGGCAAAACACGTGTGTTTTACGACTCCAGTCCGTACTATTGAGATTGCACTGCGAATGGTCGCCCTTTAAGTTTTTTAGAGTTCCCTTTTGGGTCTAAGGGACATTTTTATCGCGTTCTAGGGCTGTGTTTGAGGTCGGTTGAGATAGTAATACAGCTTTATCATATAGTAATACAACTATTGAATATTATTAAAATGTTAGTTTGTATTACGAGTAATCCATTAAGGCTTGGTTTTATGACTTTATACTTTGACACGTAGACCCTAGTTAGTGATGTTCGTGAGGAATTCACGAAAAATTAAAAATAATCGCCGTTTGTGTTTTCGCGATCCTTCATATCGAGAGCTGCGGCGTTAGGCTAGCCCTCTGTCAGGCGGAATGGAGTATTGAATCGTTGGCTAAACTTGGAGGGTACTGTGCCACTGTAACCAGGCATGGCAATATAGGCGCATGCATTGATTCTGGTCCCACAAAGATACCCTGCTTCATGAGAACCAGAAAGAGCCACTTCACACAAACATGTAAGACCTGGGGTTTTTTCTTCCTCCCCAGTCGGGATTCGAACCCGGGGCCTCCCGCTTGGGAGGCACAGCCTCGTACCGCAGCGCCACAGAGATCGTCGTTTCGCAGTTTTATAACAATGAAATGTGATCCGCAAGAACCCAAACCTTTTTCCAGAACCTTATTTTCCTTCACATATGAAATATCGCCTTCAATGTAACCGCTTACCCCGTGTTTGTTCGGCCATGGTGCTGTGCAGTTAGGGAAATAGGACAATACCGCGGTGCGACGTGATTTATTGCAGAAATATATCAACATGTTTCGGTCAATTTGTATTGTATCGACTGTATGCGACCAGTTATGCGGTGTGGATAAGGTTTTTGTGTTGCTTTTAGCAAGCTTTACACAAGAGATATCACGATGTCAGTTCGCCTAGTGTGGGGCCACAAGCTAAGAATAGCTCTTTAAACGATATTTCAATACCTAAGGCAGTCTATGTAATGAAATGTAGGTCCGTAAGCACAGCTGCCAAAGTTTAACTGATACTCAAAATCTTGTCGGCGCTGTCTTCCGTCGGGAAATGACATTAAGTTGCAGTTAGGTCGGGCAGCAGTTCTCATTACGCACTACTTAGTAATTGTGTATTTAAAATGGCATTCTTGTTGTGGGGGAAAGCAGCGGATATTCAAACTATTTTTATCTACACACGTATCATAAACCCTCTTTACTGCGTCCAAAAACCGCACGTTACGACCAGCATAATGTTATACTACTTGGTAAAAACTCATTTCTTATCTGAATATTGATACATTATGGCCATAATGTATAAATTTTCGACAAATTATGACATTTAAATTTCGAACGCTGCCGCCCGCCCGCGTGCCGCCAATAGATTGCCTGTGAAGTTGGTACTACTGTACAAGCTAAACAAGTGCAGAGCAATTATCAATGCCAACATGCCGGTCGAACATGCGGTTCCTGAACTTATGTGTGTAGATAAACTAGTGTATGTAACTGTACATAATTAGGCATTATGTATCAGTCGCATAGACTACTATTATTTTACAGAAAAGAGCTATTCAAGCAATTTATAATTTAAAAGGCACATACAACATAAGAGAGCTTTCTAAAGAAATTGACACACTAACTGTAGCTAGTCAATTTATTTTCGAAAAATATAATATTATGTTCGCAAGAACTATATACTTTCCAAACTTAGCGATAGCTGTAATGTTAACCTAAGAAATAATCACAGACTAGTTGCGCCCCGGCTTAGACTCGCGAAGATATATCTCTGGAGATTTAGAAATTGCCATTTGAGCAATTTAAAAACCTTGTAAAAGCGACTTTGTCAAAAAAGGGATATTACAATGTTCAACATTACTTAAATGACGGGACTGTATGGGGTAAATCTAAATCAACACAGAAGACGCTGTAAAAAAAAACCTGTTTATTAATTATAATTCTTAATGTTGTAATATTTGTATTAGATAAAGGCTGGTATTTAATCGCACATCAAAAATACTGATTTGCGCAGCAAAAAAGGATCAGCAAAAACATTTTTTAAGTTTTAAATATTTAATGAGTACCTACTTAAGTTTATGTTTTAAATTTTTTTTGTTGTTCTTACATGTTGAACGTAACACGAAGGATAAAGGGGGCTTCGCTTCGCTCACCCCCTTTACCCTTCATCTAAGCTACCGCAGCAAATATAAGGGTTATTTGCTGCGCAAATCAGTATTTTTGATGTGCAGTTTAGAGATCTAAAAATCACTCTGTGGGAGTTCCTTCGCCCTCTCCTCTCAGAGAGGTAGAGAAGAGGCAAAAAATGACGTTCGCTAGGTATATGTAAATATCTACAGTAATAAAGACATTTGATCTTTGAACTTTACACCGGCAACCTCTTCGTCTATGTGAAAAGATAAAATCTAATAATCAATTCTCAAGCTATGGATAGTTGTGACATTGAGCAAAAAAATGTTCAGGAACTAAAAGATGATAATGTATAGTGAAGATTTTATCTTACAAGTCGGAGTAACCGACCACGAACGAAGGTTCCTGTATTTTATGTCATGATCATATTTGTCAATTAAAAGGTGACAGCGGATATTTTTATTTCATATTTTATTTTGTAGCTACAGCAAACTCAACAGAAAACTGCATTTTTTTTTTATTTAAATAAATAAAATAAATGAATGACTTCTTTAGCCGTGAATCGAAAATCTTCCGTTCAATTGTTTCAACCTCAGTAGATATGTAGCTAAGAGTGAATTTCTGTGAATAAATTAAATTAGTTTTATGGATTTTTTTTTGTTATAAACTATTGTATTTTATTCATTCGTTCATCGTCAATCACCCTTTTATTAACACGCTTTTAGGTTCACCTGTAAGGAAGTATGTAACTAAGTAAACAAATCTTGCAAGTTAAATTAGATCGACTTCCCGGTTTCCGATTGAGCAAACATTTGGAATAATTATGTAAGTTCAGTGACAATAGAATATCTGCTGATCTGATGATGGAGCCGGATGGTGGTCACAGGAACTCTGTAATAAAATAACGCAATCCTACCGAGTTTGATATCGGCTCTTTAGAATAGTCTCGGTGAGTAGTTGATGGATTATGGAAGGTCGAGCTGATCTGATAATGGGACCTAAAGAACTATTCAACGGCTTCTACACTTGTACTAAACCCTTCGAGTTTGGTACTCGTTTGATTTATTTTAACGTGACAAATACCTACGTGTTTTTCAGATTTTTCAACTACCTAATTATTACCAATCAGTACATTCCGCGAAAACAATTCACATCTACTTGAGACTAAACCATAAGCTTCACATCTACTTAAAATACAGCTATAGATACATTTGACTTTGATTGTGATAAATAATATATTGGTTTAAAGGTCATAATATTCAACCATCACTTTGTCGTGTACCTTTTTGGTAACTATCGACATCGCTAGCTCACTAAAAATGGCCACTAAACTTGAATTGCACGGTACGCTCGCTGTCTCGCTCACTCGCCCTGCGTTGCGGTGGGCTACGAACTTGCACCTCAACTCTTTCTGATAAGAGGTCATTTAATCTGATGTTTTATTCCTGCGGGTGCGCATGTCTGTGTCCCCGTCACGCCGTATGATAAAAGGCTGCGACGATATTGAACGGCATACAATATTATAGATAAGAGCTCGAGTCTATGTTATACTATTAATATAAACTACAATTGTAGCAGGAAATGCTAGAAAATTAATGACAGCAACATAAGTAACATATTAGCGGAATGCTGCGTGTTCTGATGGACAAACCAAATATTTCATGAACAAACACGTTGTTGTCTGGAAATGTTGCCTCCATTGATTTTCTAGTGTTTCTTGCCAAGGTTTAGATATAATTCAAACAGGATAATTTTCAGTATTACAAAATAAAATATTTTATGGCGTAGTTTACTTCTAATAATCACATTTTCGTACAATGCACGATATTTAACAACGTACGTTATTTTAATTATCAAAAGACAATTATGAGAATCTACTATAAATACTATCATTTTAAATCGATGTTGTGTTTACAAAATTGTACAAACTGTTATAAAATAAATACTATTACTATTTGTCATAAGAAAACTGCGTGCAAAAACTTACAGATCATCGAAATAAATACTGCGGCATCGGTTAACATTCCGAAACCGTTCGTATTGTAGAATAAGTTTACGAAATATGAAGTTAGCCGAAGCACAATATTTATTTTGATGTGCTACTGTTGATTTATGAACTGTAAAACGACATTAATTAAAGTGTAGCCAATATTACAGGAAACATTTGACATCTGTCTGTCTTAGCTTCATAGACAGGCAACCAGTTTAAATAAATAGAATCGATACGGACTTCAAAAATCTGTGAATCGAATGCAGTCAACATTGTATTGAATTATCAATCGAATTTTCGGGTATTCGACATAACGTCACGTAACCTTGTAAAGATAATCAGATTTTAGAATTTTTAATGGATAATTGTTTAAAATAAACCTAAAATTGCATTCATTAAATATGTGTTTATAATAAGAAAGAAGATTAAGAATTGTGCAGTGTGAATTATGTTGTTGAATTTGACAAAGTGTCAAATGTTACCTCTAATCTTGGCTCCACATCAGCACAGTAATTAAATTACTAATTCGTTTTGAGATCACACTTTAATTATCGTGTGTTCATCCCATTAAAGCGCTCCCATAAGCGGCCACACTTATAAAATCTGACGTCCGGTAATTTGTTATCCAATCCTGTCTACCCAAAGGACTTAGTGGCCATTCAGCCTCTTTATTCATAACTCAAATCGATGAAAATAGGGAGTTTTCTGAAAGCTAATTAAAAAAGGCTTATGTTTAAACGATCACCAAGAAATTCGAAAATTCACTACCAATAAATTCGAAACGACCGCCAGAATCAGTAAACGATCACCAAATTGTGTTGGAAACTTCTTTTTAAGTTGTGTACTTAAGTTAATGTTATATGTTCAACCTAACACGTAGGATAAAGGGGGCTTCGCTTCGCTCACCCCCTTTACCCTTCACCTAGGCTACCGCAGCATTTTGCCCTGATATTTTCTGCAATTTTTGGTGATCATTTACCCATTTTTGGTCGGAAAAAATATTTTGGTGTTCATTATATTTGTTACCATTAAAAAAACAGATCCGCCATCAAAAATACATATTTTTTGAACTGGCATAAAACATATAAAAAAGCATGAAAACTACTTTATTTTCTTTTTATGAGCTGTCAGAAAATTGGCTATTGTAGAAAGGTTTAGTGGTTTTTCATACACTACGTTCATCTAAACTGGCTTGGAGATTAAAGATAGACAAACAAATGTCACTGGGCAGTACAAAACATATAATGTGAATATCAAAGTCACAGATTTAGTACTAGCCAATGACATTTATTTGTTTATGTTTAATCAGAAATATTAGTAATGTGAGTTTAGCTGCGGATAGTAACTGAATAAATGTCTATATCACTATTCCAATAGAGATATACTCAAGTTTAGTCCTTTGTGATGACATGTACGATTGTGTTAATAATTCTGTTTCCCTTTTCATAGTGCAACAGATTCAGGCAGGGGTCGTTGATCTTTTCTTCTAGAAGGTTAATGAGCTCTACTCGTATCGCTTTCAGCAGTTCTGCCACCTGGGGAAATGTAAGGGTATTCAATCAACTTGTTATGATTCAATTCAATCAGCATCGATATATCCCGACAGCATCACGGTCACAAATAGCAATAATGACAGCCCATCTCTCATAGGAGATGGCACCGAAAGAAGAAACAACTTGCGGCGATGAGATTTCCAGTTATATTCATTATTATTTTAAGGCTCCTGAGTCGGTAAAATAAGTAACCCGTAGAAGTTGGAATTTTGGACACAACCATACTTAAATAAAGTTCATAACAGCTCACACTTCATCAATGCCGTTACGTCAGTCGCTGCGGTTTGTTATTTATTTTTCATATGATTTCATGATTATTTCTTAATTCCAAAATACAATTTTAAAAATATTTTAATGAAAAGATTATATCAATATTCTTTTGAAATCCCAAGTAATTAGCGAGTTTTAGATAAAAACCCCTACCTATATTTAAATAGTTTATTTTTCGTAAAGTTCCCGAGTTTGTCTATAATATTGTTGGCTATTATTAGAAAAACTTAATGAGATGTAATCGAAGAATTGTTTTCTATTTATCGAAACGAAAATTAATTTCTCGCAATTCGGTATTTGACTGCTAGTCAAAATAGATAATTTTAAGGAACTGTCAAAACGGTTATTTTGTTCACGAATCTATGAGACGCTGTCTTTTTTAAACACAATTTAGTTTATAAAAAACAACTGCTGGAAATATACTGTTCTGATAATCTCTAACATTTTTGTTGAAATAATTTTAGCTTGAGACACGTTTCTAGATTTATTGAACTACCTTGTCAAATACAGTATTGAATTAAGTCGATAATATATTCGTTAACTGGACAAGGAGTTTATCTTTACATTGAATCTACATTTCAATAAGTTTTTATGATAGTCACCATACAACGAGGGTACAAAATATCGGAGAAAAGCAACATTCCGAAAAAGCATCGCGGTAATACTGCTGAATTTGACATTACTATCAGGCAATTACCTAATATGCTCTTTTCATAAATAGACAAAAAATACCTATAAGCTAAAACCATCACTTTTATGAGATTCAATATTATCAGGCTTCACATGGATCTTAAAAAGAACGATTTTGCGTCTAGCGCTTCCAGTGCCAATATGGGAAGGCTTGAGTTAAGTTAGTATTATTTCTAGTTTATCTCACCTCGTGTTTTTCCACTTGGAACATGATCCAGCCGTCTTCTAAGGACACGGTGAACGTGCCGTTGTGGAGTTCGACCGATAAGTTACATCCTGCGGAACAAAGCTTCGTTAGATAGCGCCATCTTCGCATTACCAGCAGAACTATTTCAGATAACGTTTTTGCATCAGACATTCGACATAGCTAGCCTAATCCCCAAAGCGTCAAAACTAACCATATATCCATTTTCAAACTTATTTTTAATTAGTTTAGTTTTGACTGCGGTATCGGTATATTGTAATACTTGTCTTGACTGTAGCTTGGGCTTGCCCCTTGTCACACATAATCATCATCATCATCAGCCCGTCAGGGAACCCACTGCTGAGTATAGGCCTCCTCATATACACGGCACTCGACCTGGTACCGCGCAACCCGGGTCCACTGCTTTCCTGCTATCCTCACTATGCCATCGGACCACTGTGTCCTGCCCACTTCCACCTGAGCCGAGTAATCCGTTTACCGACGTCAGCCACCTTGGTTCGGCGTCTGATTTCGGTATTTCGGATGCGGTCGTACAGCCTCAAACTTTGTACAGTCTCCCATAATGTAGTGTTAAATACTGGCTAAACGAACTGTGCCTCTGCGTCCCGATATGTGAAAAGGCGTGTTTTGTTTTTTTTACTTCAGACAAGTAAATGTAAGCAAGATATATTACTTTCACTCCCCTGCTGGAAAATGTGGCGACAAACCGGTCAAGTGCGAGTCAAACTCGGTCACGAAGGGTTCCATACCACCACACAATGGTAGGGATGGTGTGGAGTGAATAGTCCAAAGATTTTACATAGCAAAATGTTGTTTACAAAGTTATTGGTGCGGCTACTTTCACACTCCATGTACATAACCAGGTGCATTCATAAGTTTGTATGTGGTATTGAAGGAATTGTTGTATTATATAGATAGAGCCCCTAAAATATTTATTTTATTCTGTTTATTAGTGTTTGTTGTTATAGCGGCAACAGAAATACATCATCTGTGAAAATTTCAACTGTCTAACTATCACGGTTCATGAGATACAGCCTGGTGACAGACGGACGGACGGCGGAGGCTTAGTAATAAGGTCCCGTTTGGCACCCTTCATTTACGAAACCCTAAAAATAGTCAGTAAGGGGCCTTAAAACAATGAATAGTTAACCAGGACTACACAAAAAATTCTGGCCTGTTTGAACAGGCCAGTAAAAACATAATTGGCTTGTTTCTTATAATTCTGCCACATGTCAACAGATGGCGCTTCAGGCCGTGTCGGTTTTTACCGACATAGCGTGCGTCATGCCGTCGCGTCAGTAAAAGCGTGCCTGTCTGTTGTTTTAATTGCGGTAGATGGCGGACCAAAGAGTTTAGTTAATCTGAGCCCTGATGAGCCTAACCAAACCTAATTTAGCAAAAATTTATTTCCCTGCATTATAAGCACTATGTAATGTCTGGGCCAAAAGTTCAATAGATGGACACATCTTTTAGAAGGCCTCGCCTGCGGCTCGGCCCTCAAATATACTCGTTGGTCACTTTCCAGCTTCTACAACAATGTACTATTTTGTGTAGGGTAATCTGAGTACAGCTGTAGTTGAATAGTGTATATATACAATACTACAAATAATTCAAAATAACTTTCACCAGAGCAGAAAATCACCGGTATCTGAGGCAAGTCTACATCCGGTGTCAGCAAGAAGAGGCTTTTTTGAGACATATTGTATTCATCAACTTACCAGAAAACAGAACTAAAGGCAGCTGCGGTACCATCGAGCACTCTCGTATGAATACTCGACTTGTCTTCACTTTCTCCTGAAAAAAAACAATTAAATTACATTTTTATTTGATTAGGTACATGTTATCGGCATAATAATTGTACAGTGTGATTTGTTTGTACCTTCAGGGCCAAATACGGATTCAAGAAGTGAGAAACTTGTGACTTAAAAGTCACATATCCGTCCGTCTTCGACTTGAGTTCTTCCGGTAGCGTCTTAAAAACGACCATACGGCGAGAAATTAAGCCATACGGCCGGGTCATAGACCTGATAAACGAATATAAATCCCCGCCCACATCATACAGCACCCACACCCGTATGCCACTGTTTCTGCAAAACAGCATTGTGCGAATCTATTACCGGCCATTCAGAGTTTGCAACACCACGATACCTTCATTTGTCAACAAGAAGGGGCTTCATGTCACACTGCTGGGACAACGAAGGCATGGCTTAATTCTGAGCAAGTTCCTACGATGATTTCACCGCCAAGCAGCCCAGACTTGTCCCAGATCGAAACTTTATGGTGGAAAATGAAGAAAAGATTGAGGGAATATATCCATCAAGATCAGAACGATTTAAAATAGAACCTTCAGGCAATTTGGGATTCCATCACCCCTGAAGAGCGCAGAGCTGGTGGCGTCAATGCCACTGCGGATAGAAGCAGTTATTGTAAGTCGTAGTCAAACTGTTTTGCGAGCGTGGTTAGGTTGAACGAACTCGTTTGCTTTATAAGCAGTTAGGAAATCATTGGTTTTTATGTTTAATTAATTCATAATAATGCATATGCAAGAATAAAGTATATTTTAGACTGGTATGTATTATTGATATTTTAGTTATTTAATAGGTTATCTTAATTTCAGACTCCGTAAAAAGTTATAACAAATTTTCGACGAAGTATTCTGCATTTGGGCTCATAAAATACCTAAGTCTATAAATTGAGCCATAGTGCTAGGTAACAACTTACCTGATAAACCATGTACGGGCTCCCGAAGTAAGCCACCTGTGAGTTCACAGACGAAGGGTGGAGGGCGACGTATCCGTCCGACTTGGTCTTAAACTTGAGTTCCTCCGGCTGCGGCTGCCTCGGCACCGCGCCGCCAGCTTGCATGTGGAACGATTTCTCTGGGGTTAGCACCTGGGGATTATTACATTACCTAGTTAATTTAAAAATCAATATAAATTACTAGCATATGGTCGCTAGTGTCTTCGTCAAAGAGGCAGCAGCTAATGGGCAGCATAATGGACTTTGTGCAGTCCGCCCTCAAACAGTTCAACCATACCCTCTTTGGATGGGCAGTCGTTCGAGACTTATATTCATTGAAAAAAATCATCGCCACTGGGGGTTTACGAGAGGACCTGATCCTCTGTCTTCCCCTCTTCTGAGTATAAGGCATGAATATATAATGTATGTGTGTATGTATGTTTGTATGTACCTTGACAACATTAGGGTACAGCGCTGCACACAATATAGCCGATAGCAACCGGTCGTTTTCGCCATTTGAGTTTAACTGAAACAAAAAATAATGTCAGCATACTCTTAGCCCATATGCATGTCGCAGTTGGTTAAATCAGAAGCTTAACTAACTCTCTAGACCGTTAATTAAATGCCGACGTTTAACCAAGTCACTAAAATTGATTACAAACAACTCAACGTTTAACGAGTTGTCTAAACGTTCCTAGGTTACATTTTTTATGTGTACTTAAGTTTATGTTTTAAGTATTTTTGTAGTGCTTACACGTTCAACCTAACACAAAGGTAAACAGGGCTTCGCTTCGCTCACCCCCTTTACCCTTCACCTAAAATACCGCAATGTTTTCCGCAAATCAGCTGTTGTCGTGACGCCATCTTGTTTTCCAACACGCTGGGTTTCGGTAAGACAGATTGTTAAACGTTTTCGACGAGGCTTTAATCAAATCAAAATGCTAGTGACTTGGTTAAACGTCAGCTTTTAATTAACGGTCTAGAGAATTAGTTAATGGTCTGATTTACTCAACCAACTGCGACATGCACACTATGCTACTGGAAAGAAACTAAACCGATTGGTGGTTGGTAACTAAGAGAACGGCAACAAAATAATCCTCAACCAGAAACGCAGTGTGCGGCATACCATATGTTTACACAGGTATTAACTGAAAGTAAACTAGTAAGTCGCATCACTAATAACTTTCTTTTCAGTTGCACCCGAGTGCTGGACATCGGTTAATCAACTCCATATACAGGGAGCGCCATGTTTCTTAGGCTCTGAGCGACTTGTGACCATAGGGTAAGGTGGGGTGAGGTAGAGGGGTGACATCTCGTACAGTGCTAAAGAAACTTGGCGCGAACTGTACCTGGCTGAATGATCTTGCAGCTTTGACTACATATTTAAATTATAAAAAAACACCTCAGTTCCGGTCAGCCCCAGCACAGAATCTTTCCTCATCCTCTTTCTCAGATCCGGCATATCCGGCACGAACCCAATGGCGGCCAGCAACCCCAATAACTGATGTTTAATGTCGGCCAGCATAAGTAGTGTCTTGTGAGAGAGGAAGTTCTCGGAAGCGAACACCAGGGCGGCGTGCGTGCTGCGCTTCATTGCTTGTTGCCATCGCTGGAAAGTGAGGGATATAGTGTTAAATGCATGAGTGAAAGAAATAAGGTGCTTGGTCTCGTAGTTACACGACACCCCTGTGAAGATGCGGTTAAGGAGTCTGCCTCCCAAGCGAGAGGTCCTGTGATCAAATCCCGTATTATAATATGTGTGACGTCGCTGTTTCTAGTTCCCACGACATAGGCATCCTTTAACAATTAATCCATAAAAAATAAAAGAAACTAGTACCCGAATAAACCACCTCGGGACATTGCCGAGAGTAAGGTTTCCTGACGCTGGCAGCATTACTCCGCTGAACAGCCAGGGAGATCCTTTGCTTCAGAAATTCCCCAGAGCGGTAGTCAAAGCCTCTATCCCTTAGGCGGCGCCCCAAATACCTAACAATATTTTTCCATTGTGTCCCCCAAACCTCAGTAGTTTAAAGCGCAAGAGCAAGCACAAAATCTAGTTGCCCATGAGTAGGGTATCCTAGTGTGGGGCCAGAAGCAATGTATGTGCCTCTGTGTAAATGTTTGTATGTTTTTGTTTGCTTGGCTGGGGTTGATGATGAGATGCGGTTTCCGTAGCGTAGAAGATGCGGTATTTGAATACCGGTATGAACATGTATTTAACAATGAGATAAATAAGTACAGCCATCGCCAATTTTCTACCCCCCTGAATGCCGCCTGGAGGGGGTAGCGGCGCATAGGTACAGTCGCGCATGATAGAACTTGTTATCCCTACAAATAATCATTATTGTGACGCAAGAATGTTTGACGATATGTCAGCGAGAGGTAAATTAATTTATAACAATAAGTCAATAATTTTAGTTCTAGACCGAGAACGCTCGACACATCCTCCTGTCTCGATAAGTTAATCATGATTAATCTGACAATTGTACTACGCCTTCCATTAAGTATGTAAAAAAGTTTGTACAATAAAAAGTACCAATCGGCAACAACAATTTAGAACGCTACTGTACTTCGGGCGCCTGACACACGTCGTATCGACGTGAGAGACGCTGTGCGACTGGCGAGGCAATCAAAGCTCACGAAATGCGCGCAGCCGGCCGCAGCACCCCGCGCGTCCCGCACATCACCTCCCCTCACCTGATGCGCCTCTCTGGGTCAGGGGACTACAAACCTGGCACTCCCTGTAAGTACATTATGCACAAGTCGTACGACGTGTCGACGCAAAACACGAAAAACCTTCATATCTTTCTAGTCGAACCCTACGGATGATGTGGCGCACGTCGCAGCAGTCGAGAGACACCTGCGAGAGTACTTCGCCTCGCCGATAGCTCCCGAAGAGAACCCAACCGTCGTCACGCCCGGCCAGATCATGCGTGCATTCAGACGTACCAAGCCCAGGAAAGCCCCGGGCGCAGACCGCATACCTAACATGGCGCTGCTACATTTGCCGCCACGTACTGTGCGGCCGTTACGCGCCTGTTTAACGGTATCTTGCGCACGGGCCACTTCCCAACCCAATGGAAGGAGGGCTTGGTCATCATGTTGCCCAAGCTGGGCAAGGACTCCAAGCTGCCTGAGAGCTATCGGCCGATAACTCTACTGAGTACCATCTCAAAGGTGTTTGAGAAACTCCTGCTGGCGAAGCTACTGCCCCACATCCAGCCGCGCCCAGAACAGTTCGGCTTCAGGCCCGAGCATTCTACGACGCTTCAGCTCACCAGAGTACTGAATGACATGACGGTTTGTTTAAACAAGAAGGAATACACTGTCGCAGTACTCCTGGACATGGAGAAGGCGTTTGACAGAGTATGGCACGAGGGGTTGCTGTACAAATTGTCGACGTCTTCAGCCCCAAGAAGACTGGTCCAGATCATCGCCTCCTTCCTGAAGAATCGCCGCTTCCGAGTGATGGTGGAAGACGCCGTCTCCGAGGAACACCCCGTTGCAGCCGGCGTCCCTCAGGGGTCCTGCCTGTCTCCAGCCTGTTACTCCCAATATACGGACGACATCCCCGTCGGGCCGGGTGCCCAGCTGGCACTCTTCGCCGACGACGCTGCCTACTACGCGTCGTCGATCCAGGCACGGCACGCTGCCGTCAAACTGCAGCGCACCCTGGACATCTTGCCCGACTGGCTCGCCAAGTGGCGGTTGTCCGTCAACGTTGGGAAGACGCAGGCGCTCATCACAGGCCAGTCCCCCCTTCCACCACCACTCCAGCTCCAAGGACAGGACATCGCGTGGTCTCCGCAGGTGAAGTACCTGGGAGTGACCATCGATCGCCGGCTCACCATGAAGCAACATGTCGACAACGTCGTCAACCAGGTCAAGGTGGCACGCGCCAAGCTGCGTCCACTTCTCGACTCCAGCCTCCCTCTGAGGGCGAAGCTTGGGATCTACAAGTGCTACGTGAGATCCCGCCTCACCTACGCGGCCCCGGCATAGTACGCCCTGTGCTCGGAGACGAACAAACGGAGACTCCGAGCCCAAGAGAACCTCTCTTTGCGTACCATCGTCGACGCCCCCCGCTACGTGAGGAATGCGACGATCCAGAGGGACCTCAGATGGGAACCAGTGGACCAGTTTGTCCAGAGGCTGGCGAAGGGCATGTTCGCGCGTGCGGATAGCTCACATCATCCGCACATCCGCGACATGGCGCCGTACCACGCGCGCCCGCCCGACCGCCGCCGCCTGCCACGCGACCTGGTTGCCTAGCCGGCGATCATCCAAAGGAACACCCCTCGTGAGAACATCTCCACCGCCCGCGAGGGCCCCCCGATGACCTGTCCATAGGAGTGGACAGAGGCGCTTCTTCAGGAAGAGATCCGATGATCTGACCCTGACTCCCCACGCCCCAGAATGGGTGCGTGAGAAGAATGCTTGACTTGACTTGATCTTTCTAGTTGCGGCCACGGGTTAGGCCTCTGTAAAGCAAAATGGAGACTTCAATTACCGGCAAAACCTGGTAACAAAATTTGCCCCTGCCACCCCATATGGGAAAGGGCGGGACACTATGTTTACTTGAAATTTTAAAATTATCAAGTTACTAGCTCGGAGTCAACGCAATAGCCCTATATTAAGCAATACTAACCCTATAAGCCCTCAGCGTAGTCAACTGATCGCTGTTACCGCACGCGAACTCTCTTCGCTTCGCGTCCGCTTCGGTCTTCTTTCCGAAAGGGGCCACGAACGGGCTCTTGTGGCTCAGGCAAGCGGCCATGGTGAGCGCCGAGTCCACACAGCAGAATATTGCGCCGAACAGCATGAGTTTTCCTGTAAATTGAGGGCAATAAACGTGTTAGCTGGTGCCTTAGTTGAAGCGTTGTAATTTTAGTGCTGTGGTTTTCTATAGTAAAATCAGGTAGGTATATAATATAAATATTCAAATTCATATTTTTCATTGCATATATATAATAATGGTGAGGTTACAAAACAAAGAATTATCTCTAAACAGAGTTTTCTTCCAGCAAACCCAGGCAGGACAGGAAAGTTTGTGCATAATTTATGCACAAACTTTCCTGTCCTAATTTATAGTGCACAATAAAAAAAACTTCTCTAATAATGCACGAAACTAAAATATATTAAATAAAATTTAAAATACAATATATGGCAGGCACAAATACAAACTATATACAGATGTAGTGAATAATCCTTTCCTATCGGCAAAACTCGGAACAACGATAACACCCGAAGGGTGCCGATGTGTCTATGAATTACTGTATTATTAAGTTACGTGTAGGTATCAAATAAATCGCATACTTTATTTATCAATGTCAAATTGCCCGTTTGACGTATATTGTCACTGAGATGTTAAAACCACCACGATTCTATCATATAAAGAATTCGTTAGGTAAACAAAAATATAACTAGTTACTGAGGACGTTTTATTTCAATAAAACGCACTGATAAAAACCAAATTCCGGTTGGGATGATCTAATGATTCTATAAGGATTGGAACCCCAAAAGTCTAACTATAAGTCAAAACTACAGTAGGATTTTGCAGACCTTTTTTATAACAATAAATTTTTGTAATTAATTATACTCGGCGCCACGAATAAAGAGCTCTCGGAGAAACTGGCGGGGATTACTGCGCATGTGTACAGTCGCGGCATAATTCCGAAGTGCGTTTTTAGGGTTAGTGTGAAGGAATGAGTGTTCAGGACTTTCTTCACTTCTATTTTTTCTCTGTTTGATATTTTGTTGATTGGGATATTAGCCGATGTAAATAATGGACTTTGTGTCAAATAAACTATAGGTACTCTCTATTGACAACATTTGTTAACGTCAAGGTTGAAACCTATATATAAATAACCCCCTAGCATAGAATGCCCCTAGTCACTAGGGCCTAGTGAATATAGATACTTGTAGTAATAGTCCTGCACACTCTTTTCTTCCCGCTGACTAATAATTTGTAACAATTAAACCACAATTAAGTTTTTCATCAGACTTCTTCATCAGTATTTCATCAGACTCTTTTTTGATATAACAGTTCACATCGTAAACCATTTTTCTAGCTTGCCTAGTCAGTACTTTATTTTTCGGCATTTTCGACCGGGGCGAAAGATAACGTTGGGTAATATTGTATGCGACTGTACTCAAGAAGCTTCGAGACGTGCTCTCGGTGCGGGCATCGGGAAGCGACTGATCAACGAATCAGGTGCCGGCGCTGACTACCGCCCCCGTCGCTCCTCACTTCCCCGCGCCAAACACTTGTGAAAAGTGACTACTGCGCATTCAAGGACAAAGCTCTTTAGTCGTGGCGCCGAGTATAAAAATACTATGACATAACAAAAAAGACACCTTAACATAAAACAAAACAAACCAGCAGAGAAATTAATATAAATAAATATTGAAAATAACTTCACAGGCTTGCCGATCTAAACGTTTCCCTTTTCTTAGTGCTTTCGGCATGTCTGTTATAAATTGTTAATGTGGATCGAATAAAATCAATGTTCATTATTTACAAAAATGACAGACAAGAGTGAAATGTAAAGTCAAAAAAATATATATATAGGTGGCCTACATTAATACACGAGTCCATGAAGTTTATCACAAAATCTAACATAAATATCAACAAAATATTTCTGTGGTATTAACTACTCTATATAGATACTTCCTCTTGCAATGCGACCGTTCCCTACATTGTCTCGATGGGTACTAGTGCGAGTGAAGTAGTAAGACAAAAACGAACATTTCCGAGAAAATACGAAAGGAAAGGATTATTCACTACATCTGTACCATACATATACTTACTCAAATACGGTACCTATCAAGAAAGAGAAAGGAAATGCTCTTTCAATCTTGTCTTAAAAGTAAAAAATGAGGGACACGAATCCGGTGCCGACCACACACCAGTGACATAATTATTTTATCTTAAGTGCAATATCGGACGTCCGTCCGTTAAGCTTTTGGCTTAATGTTATATTTGACCACCAACCAGAAACTGGGGGTTAACTTCTGTAGTGTTTGTGTTATGTTCACCTATTCTAACATCGACGGGCAGGGCCGCCAGATGTCGCCCCAGCGCCGTTAGAGCGACGTTCTCGTCGAGCGCGCCCACGTCTTGCAGTCTGACTAGCGCGCCGTGGATGTTCGCTACTGATGGCGGCTCTATGGTCTTTGCTGTGGAGAGATAAATAAGGACTGAGTACCATTTACTGTGCCACACAATTCGTGTCCTCCCTTTTCAGGGTTCCGTACCCGAAGGGTGCAAAAGGAGCCCTTTTCACTCACATGTCAGTTTTTACAGCTAAGCTGTTAAAGCTGCAGTCTTCAAATGTTCACAGTATAATCATCTTGTAGAACCAAAGCCATACAAATTGTCAAAAATGTTTTTAATGTTTTAAGGGGACCTCTCATTCAGTTAAGGGGGCACGAAAAAATTTACCTACCCATCGAGTACCATTTACTGTCCTACGGTACAGCCTTGAGCAATGTTTGTGGGGCTATTAGAGTATTAGAGCACGTGATAAAAATTGTGACGTGATATTTAGGGGGAGCGTGGACTCTGATGAGCATCGCAACTCTAGCCTGACTAGTGTGATTGCAGTTACCGTGTAAGTATATTTTTCACTATCAAACCATGGGCACAATATTTAGGGAGCATGCTAGAGCATAGAGAGTTAGGTGGCTGAATATCGTCCTCTAACTATCACACGGCCTGGTAGGCTGATCATTCTCTTCTTAAAGGTAGTTCTGCAGTCGATACTTACCCAAGACCTGTTCCACCGCCATACTCTCAAACAGCGGCATCACATAGATCTTCAACAGCAGCTGCTCCAACGGCACCCGGTGTATCTCCGGCACCGGCTGCTCCAGCAGCTGATGGCTGTATCTGTGCGAGGTGTACAGATGCACGCACACGCCCGGCATGACGCGGCCGGCGCGCCCCTTGCGCTGCTTCGCGTTGGCGCGGGACACCCACACTAGGTCCAGGGATTCCATGTTGCGGTTGGAGTCGAAGCTGGTGAGAAAGGTTAGGGGAAGACTCAAAACTCAAGACTCAAAATAATTTTTGCAAGTAGGCAAAAATAATGCACTTTTACAAGTTGCAAAAATAAAACACTTAAATCTCTTAAACATGGAAAAAAATAAAAAACAAATATGACCAACCAAACTATTGACTCACTCACTAAGTATGGTTTCAGTTCGAAAAAGGAAATTTCCCTTTCAAGTGATCATTGGCTGATTCTCGCAAAGGAAAAGGAAAATCTATTAACTCTGCGCCCGTTAGAGAAGATAGCACCAACAGACTCTAGAGGGATGTAATTTTTTCAATGTTCGTCATTTTCTTTTCTTTTTACCACAATATACAATATAAAAATAATCTAACCTAATGACAATATTATAACATCGTATCTATACTCGTGAGTGCCAAAAATATGTCTTATGACAACAATTTTACAAAAGAAGTAAATAAGGACAAACAAACGCTGTTTTGAACACAATTTATGAGAAACCAGACTGGTCCAGTCCCCCAAGCAGATACCGTTCATGCTATCATCAACTATCATCCCCCTCGCCATATTTGAGGGAGGGGAGCAACCCTCTACACAGTGACAGAGAATGACCATAAACGCTGATTTCTTTATAACAGACTTGGATTCTACATTATAAATAATAATAGCTTTGAGTCTCTCTGATATCACATAGGAGCGGCAGCATAAATATTTAAATACAGACACATTTCACCACCGGCCCAATAGACGGATGACATCAACACCATAGCTGGCAGGCAGTGGATAGAGGATTGGTGATGTACATGATATACATTTTCTTTGGACGCTCACTCGGACATTTTGTGGCAGTTAGAAGTAGTGTAATGACCCAGGCAGATATATCTGAAGACCCGCGGGGTTATTACGTATCTTGCAAACAGAAAGCAATCGACAAAATTGCGCAATTGCTACTGTCTAAAGTCACTTTCCTATTAGGCAAGAAGCAATAGCGGAGTGTAGCAAACGGTCATCGGTGCTGCCTCTAGCGAGCAATCACAACACTAAAAAGTACATTAATGTTGCAATTAGCAAATAGTTAGCGAGCGATCGCTTTAGATAATACAATTTAGTTTGACAAATTGCAACCGACTGTGCGATGACTGCGCAATGGTTGCTGATTGCCACCATTGCGCAGAATTAACTACGCCACAGACTTAGGGCCGGTCATCATGCCTGGCCGCGTAAAGCCAGAACCTTTTATGGCTCAACGCACGCACAAAAAGGGGAAGACACTGCCTTTTTTGGGTTCTGTCCACGAAAAAGAGTCCGTTCGTAGTCTGTCACACAGGTTTTACAGCCAAACGGTAAACAGTCTTCAATTTTTTTACAGTATAAACATGTTGTTGGTCCAAAGCCAACTTGCCAAAATTGACAAAAAAAAACATTTTAAATGTTTTAAAGAGGGGCGGGGCTCCCATGCAGCTAAAATGCCACGAAAAAAATGAGTGGGGTATCGATGTTAAATAGCTTGTTGAGTAGATAAATAATATATGTTTTGTTTTATGTAACTATTCACGTGTATTGTATTTTTTTTTATAAAGATTGCAAAACCCGCTTTATTTATTTATCTACACATCACGTCACACACATCACTGGGTTGGCTGGAAGAGATTTCTTTTAGAAATGCGCCTGCCTTTGTACATTAGTTTTTAACATGTACACCTGTCATACAAATATTGAGTGCAATAAAGGTTTAATAATAAAAAAAATTTGGAAACCAAAGGAATTTTGTTCGGGCGATTTTTTCACTTCCCATTAACCCCTTAAAATCTGGTGATAATGTTTATTACTATGAATATTTTATAAAAAATTACAAATGTATTGCTAAATCAGTTTTTTTTCTTTGAATTTCTATCATTTTTAGGTTTATATTCTAAATTTGGAACCCTGAATGTGCGAAGTCCGACACGCACTTGGCCGGTTTTATTTGCTCTTTCGGGAATTAAACATGAACAAAATCTCTGTACCTGTCAACTCAGCCTGCGGAAGGTGATAAGCCAATAATTTACGGTCATGTATAAAACGTCTTTAAATATTTACTATAGTAACCAATTCGATGCTGTAAAATACATGGGGTCGCCTCGGTCCGCTCCGCTTCGCTCAGCTTCGCTCAGCTCCAGGTTGTATCATAAAGTTGTGATCTAGCACAACCTAACCTTGGTATTCGGACAGAAAGTTACGGCGTTGAGGGACACACTGATTTTGTTCAATCGATATGTGGATTAGTGACTGCCAAAGACTGTATACTGTTAACTCCTAACAGCGTTGAGCCATAAACAGGTTTTTGCTTTATGTCTCTTGGTGATCTTCTCACACCCCTTCCAGGGTGCGGGGTTGCGGTCCCGGGGCAATGGCCCCCTTCCGTGGAGTCTTCCGCTGGCCGTGGCTACGGCCAGGTCATTGGGCGGCTGAGGTGTTCATCAGGTTGTGTGGCCTCAATCTAGGGGAGCTGCCGGCTCGGCAACCAGGTCTCGGGGTAGGCGGCGCCGGTCAGGCGGGCGCGCGTGGTACGGCGCCAGGTCTCGCACTAGCAGGTGTTGAGAGCCGTCCGCTCGTGCAAACATGTTCGTCGCCAGCCTCTGGACGAACTTGTCCAGTGTTTTGCTATATGTAGCCGAGCCACACGATGTGGGGCACGCAACCAGGCGAGACAAGGCGGGGCGGAGGGAGAAGGGGGCACAGGATTGTGTGGCCCGGCCCATAACGCTTGGTATGACGTCTCGTGTTCGCCAATAGTGATACTAACCGTTTCTCCTTCATCCTCCCGCAGTCAATCACAAACACACAGTCGTCGATCGTCACAGAGGTCTCTGCTATATTCGTAGAGAGTACGATCTTGCGCGCGCCGCGCGGTGGCTGCTTGAACACTAGCGCTTGCTCTTCGCTGGATAGTGTCGAGTGTAGTGGCACTAGCAAGAAGTTGCCGGTTCTGGGGAGAGGTAATAATGTTTAAGGTTAGCTCTTTCCGTTGCAGTACAGAGCCCGACCGATATGCCGATAAAAAGCCAAGCTGTAATGGCGGTGAAAATGCAAAACTACATCGTTAATTTCAACCTTATGCAATGGTAAGGTGCACCCCATGAAAAACCCAGTGTACGGAGGGTTCCCCTGCGCGAGCGAGAGCTTTTTCATTGAAATTTGTGTCTCGACCAATCAAGTACATAGAATAGGTAGATTATTAGATATTTGTTGCTGTAGCGGCAACAGAAATATACATTCTATGAATATTTCAACTCTCCACCTATTACGGTTCATGAGATAGACCTGGCTGACAGACGGACGAACGTACAGCGGAGGCTAAGTATAGGGTCCCGTTTGGCATACTTCGGGTACGGAACCCTACGGAAGATTCATCACCTATAAAGAGGACTAACAGAGCAACATAACTTTTTTTTTATATAAAAAATAACAAGTGCGTAAATTCAAATCCGGTGCGAAATTGTTAAAAAATATAATGTAAACAACAGATTTTGTAATAACTTCAGAAAACTTTTCTATGGAGCAAAAACAATAAAATTACATTTCTACGTTCACGAATCCCTGCCGACACTCATGACCAATAAGCTAGTATAAAAAAACAACTGCTTTAATACTCCTATTTTGCGTAACTTGAAATTTACAACAGGCTGTTTAGCCTACTGCGTCGCCTGAAGGAATGCTTGCACGAAGTTGTTAACCCTGAGCTAAATGTAATACAATATTTTGTTAATTGATAATTGAGGCGATTTGCTAGCTATTTGTCACGAAAAATCTAGTATTTAATAACCGACTAAACTCCGTATGGGGAAAGGAACGACGCTATGTATGAATGTGTACAGGCTGGCCCATTACGAAGAGCCCGGTGAAATCGAAAAGTATAAAAGATATAATTTTGTTGTTGTTAGGAACAATGTTATCGATTTTGATAAGACATAAAACTGCTTCATTCGATTTCTAAAGATGCCTAGTTGGTATGAAAGAATAGTGTATGTTAGAATAGGAAATGTATATTTCCGAATCAGAAAACAAACAGTGACATAAGTACTTAGTATGGGGTGTGATGTGAAAAACAACTGGCGAATCTCGCAGTGAGTGTTCGCTCGCAAGCGACAATTGCTTACACTTGCAACGTGGTACCCTACAGAATAAAAAAATAACGAAAGTGTTGCTGATAAAGATCAATTTTGGGAAGTAATGTCATATGGCAAAACAGTGGAAAGTGTTAATTTTTTAATAAAATTATCCATGTCAATATAAGTAAGCACAATGCTCCATTTAAAATGTTCTTCCCATATACTTCTACTACGAATGAGATGTTTTTTTTATAAAATTAACACTTTCCATTCTTTTGCCACAAGACATTACTTTCCGGCCCAATTCTGTGATAGGGATTGCATCTCGGTCGCATCGCGACCGCTCGTAGGGGCGCGGAATGCCGTGTTTGTCTTGTCGGCATCTATTTTGTTTGGAGACTGACTGTCAAATGCGGCGTTTTGCGCCCTTCGGAGCGTTCGCGATGCAATGCGCAGTACAGAACTGGGCCCCAGAATCCGATCCTTATAAAAACACGATCGGATGACGCAATAATACAGGTGACCATTTTTTAAAAAACTTTTTGCTCGATTCCCGCCTTAAGTTATTTTTTTTTAATCGAATGACACAGTTTTATGTTTCATCAATTAGATATCATGGTTCCGGTTCCTAACAACAAAATGTTATATCTCTTGTAGTTTCCGATGTACGGTCAGTGTCGACAGGTCTTGTATGGGAACCTTGCAAATCTTCAACAAGCAAAGCCGCTTGGCACAGGCATACCTAGTGGTCATCTGAGCTGATTTAGCCCGGTACCCACGTGACACCACCCTGCAGGTGGGTAGGGGAGGGGGGGGGAAAACCCCCTCCACCGCGCTGCACTCTTACGGCAATATCTGAAAAGGTTTAGTAAATACCTCGTGTTTGGTGTCGTTTCCGTATAAATCAAGGACGAGGAATTCATTTCTGGAACAACATTTTCACCCATTTCAATATTTTTTCTATGGATGGCCATAGAAAAAATATGAGTTCGGCGCAAAAACATAAAATTAGGTTTTTTTTATTTTTACAAAATCTATGCCTACAATGAAACCGTGAGAGTATTCTTTGTAATAAAAATATGGTCACATAGCCTTGTTCAGCTACAATATATGATAAGAAACTTTTTTAATGGATTTATAATAAAAATGTGTTAAAAAAAAAATTGTACCACGCGGCGGAGCTTCGTTTGTGCCACTCGCTCGACTCGACCGACCGCGGTGGCGCGCGGGCGGTGCGGAGGGGGAGGGATCAGTTAAGTGACAGTGCAGTGCGATCGTGCATTCTCGTAATCACTATTATGTAAATAAAACATAAACGAGCATTTCTACTTTCTGAGTGTTTTCAAAAGGATACGAGGAGGAAGTATAATCTAGTATTTGGCTCATATAGGCCTTATTCGAGTGGCAATTGTGAGTATTTACATTGTTTTTATTCACTAAGTTACAGATAGTAGGTATCTACCTCCGTATTCAGCCAACAAGTTATGCTTTAACAATATGTACCTATATAATATGTGCTGACCATGTACCAATGAGATAAGTCATTTAACTTAAGTAGATTATACCTACCTACGGACACTCTAACGGTGATGGAAAACATCGTGAGGAAATCTTCATTACTCCATAACTGCGGCGATGGGCTAGCCTCCTGTCACGCAAAGTGGAGTATTGAATCACTGGCTGAAAGTGGGCACAGTTGTGCTTCTGCCACCCCGTATGGGAAAAGGCGTGACGCTATGTATAATATTCGCTTCGTTTATCAGGTGCAAGTTTTATTGAAGCATGTCTGGGACTGGGAATAACCAAGAAAATGATAATGTCATCGCATGGGAGCTTTGCTTTTTTTGTCAGTCTAGCACGGTAGACAAACTTATTACTCCTACAAGCAAGGGTTATGACTTGGTAGCAAAAAATCTTATGCAATTTCATAACATTGGCGAACTGCCTTTTACTTTGAATGAGGCGATGTTCGTAAGTGAAAATAACCTAAATAATATTTTAAATGCAAACTGTGCAGTATGGCATAAATCTTGCTACTTAAAATGCAGTTCTATGAAACTTCAACGAGCAAAGTTGCGACACGATAGAAGGACACAGGAGAGTACTTCTGAATGGATTACTCCTAACACTCGTAGTCGCCAGTCTACAAATTACAACATTGAAACATGTCTCTTTTGGGACTTACCAGGGACAAGATTGTTACCTCTTAGTAAAGTTGTAAAGAAATCGAGTAACGACAATATAATTGAATGTGCTGAGGTATTAAAGGATTATAGCATTCTGGCAAAGGTATCCGAAAGGTGCGATTTAATTGCGTTACAGGCAAAATACCATAATTTGTTATGGTATTTTGCCTGTAATGTTGCCTGTAATGTTTAAGTGAATACAGAAATAGAAAGACCACCGCTCAAAATATAGAAACAGATGGCAGTAACGTTAAACAGCAGGTCGAAAGCCTTACATATGCCTTGCTTATTGCGTACATTAATGAAACTCGAGAAACTACTCAAAACCCAGTCTAAAATTTCAGATCTTGCTAAGAGGCAAACTGATGCTATGAATAATCTAGGAGTGAACTGTTGCGTTCACTCTACTAGACTAAAGGAAAGGTTATTACAGGACTGTCCTTACCTGATCGCTTTGAGCAACAAAAAAGGCGTGCGTCTTATTACTTTCAAAGACAACGTTCATTCGTTCATACGATCACTAGCTATCCGAGATTATGATAGTGAGGGAACTGCACTATGCGAAGTTGCGAAAATTGTGAGGACTGATATGTTCGACAAAAACAAAAATGACGATAGCAGCAAAGTTCCTGCGTCTCTTATTACTCTCATGAGGATGATCTTATATGGCCCTGTATCAACTCGTTGTACCAACGTTGATACTGACGACGATGTGAGCTTTTGCTGGTAAAGGAAAAAAAAGCGTTTTCGAAGCTTGGGGCGCTTACCCTGCTGCCACGGAGGGATTTAAACATGCTCAAGAAGGAAATGTAGACCAGGCTTTGCCAATATTAGAGAGATTTCTCATTGCTATGTATGACAAGTAAGTGGTTGACTTTTGTGGTTTACCTAAGTTATTGTAGGAATGCATAGCGTGTAACATTTGTCGTTTATTTTAGATCGAGCACATTCACTGATATCAACCAGTGTCGAAAACTACTTTTTACAAAAAAAGACAGACAGCTGGAGAATTTACCACCCACCAAAGATGCTCTGCGGAACCATATTTTGCGAGCGATTTATCAGGGAGGACTTATATGGGGTCAAATGTTAAAGCCAATGCAAGACCGGCCATGTCCTGCTGGCTGGGGTTGGGCCAAAAATAATGGCACATGGGAGCCTGTGTGGACCGACCACCTCACCGCCAGCAGCCAAGGCTTGCATGGAATTAATAAGATGCAGATGCAAACAAAAATGCGCAGGAAGGTGCAATTGTCTGAAAAAACAAATAAGGTGCACCGAACTGTGTGGCTGCAGCGGAAACTGTACATGAATGAATATATGTATATTGTTATAATAAATACTGCAAAGATAACTTTGTCATTCATACAAACACTATGAAAAACAAAGTTACAACAAACATCCAGTCATATCATAACTTGCTACCACGGAACCCTTCATAGGCGAGTCCGACTCGCACTTGGACACTTTTTTTGAATATAATAATCTCCACATATTTATTGTTTTTTTATTTAAAAATAAATTATCTACAATAATCTTCAAAGATAATCAAAAATAACAATTCTTTGAAATACGGAATTCGTCCGATACGTCCAAAATACAAACTTGTTCTACGCCTGCTTTGCCACGCGTCACAATTTATTTTTTTTAACAATTTTTTTATATAAAGACTATACAAAAAAAATGCTTGTAAATTTAAGTTGTACAGGGCTATGTGACCATATTTTTAATACAAAGAATACTCTCACGGTTTCATTGTAGGCAAAGATTTTGTAAAAATAAAAAAAACTATATTTTATGTTTTTGCGATAGGGCGTTTGTGTTGCCGGACCGAACGGACGTGTCCCCCCGAGATCTCCCAAACGCATTTAAACAAACAATAGTTTTCATCCCCGGCGCGCTGCTTTTGGTCTGCCTCCGGAGGCCCGAAAACGAGCCTGGCTTATACCGCGTGTTACTGTAAGGGTTACCTGGGGAATGTGCGTGATCCATCTAGGCACCCCATCTGTGCAATACCACGCATTTCAGTGATTGTGATGATACTAGTGCGGTCAAGTGTAATGAATGCCCAGAGAACTGCGCGATACTCTTAGGCATCCCATCTGTGCAAGCCCTAGAATTTATTCTAGGCCAGGTGCACGTCTGAGCCACGCAGCGACAGGCCGGCAGCGAGCGACGCCTACGCAACACACCCTCAGCGATACTGCCTACACCACCACCGCCGCTAAACACACCAACCTGGTGAGATCATTCCGATTAGGACATCATTGATAGTGATTACCTACCTCTAACTTTATTTCTCTCAGCACCACTCGCCGCCTGACAATAATAAACCACCACTTACCGCGGCCGCGGTCGCCCCTATTGACTAAGGCATAATCACATTTATAGGTGCGTCATAGGCAGGATATAACAATTCCCTACCTACGCAATATCAAAATCAACTAATAAAACATTATTATAGCTACATATACTTATATTGCTTTGCCTGAAAATAAATTCGAGATAATTCTCCTCGAGATTTATTTTCTCCTCATCTTCGAAAGACCATTCAAAACAGTCATTAACAATAACCATCCACTAAACCCTGAAACTCAGTGAATAAGCCAACCCAAAACTTAACAATCCTAGAATTAATTTTATGTAGCTAAACTGCAAATATACTAAACCCGACAATAAACAAAAACTAAACAAGTGCAGGCCATAAAAATGCCATCTCACCAAACTCCCAGAAACTAGACAAAACAATTGACTGCTATTTAGGAACAATTGAAAAAGCTTCGAAGCACAAAAGGCTCACAACGTTCCCTCACACATCTGGCACCCATCCTATGGTGTCAGCCCATCTTGGAAATACCGGGAAACATAAGAATAAAAATAGATCGTAAAAAGCCAAACAGCGTCTCTCATCATACCGGCCGTACACCTCTTAGAAACAACCCACACACACACATTCATATTAGCTAAAATACCACGAGGCTTTCTCCTGTAGTAATATCTCACAATCTAAACTCTACCAATGCCCAGAGATGGAAACTGCCTGTTCCATGCAATTGCAGACCAAATCAACCATCTGTTTGGAGCGACATTCAACCATACCCACATCAGAAGCGACTTAGCTAGATACGTGGAAGCTAACAGCAATTATCCACGCATCAAACATGCGATCGACGCACCAAACGCAGAAGCTTTCACTGAGTACATAAAAAATCTCCACATACAGGGCACGTGGGGCGGTGAAGAAATTATCATAGCAGCCGCGGAGTTCTACGTAATAAGTGTAGCGATCCATCATACCTAAATACAAAACTAAGCAGGAACCTACCCAATAATAGTAAAACAAAACATAACCATTTCTAACTTTATCCGGTCCGACAAGCCCACAAAAATAAAACAATAATGCAAGCCCGTCTACTACATAACTGCATATTCTGAGAAATAGCGAGAAACAGCAAACAATTGCACATCATAAAAGGATCATTTCACCATCTTCCAGAAAACAGGCAATTAACAAAAGACTTCCACTGATGAACAATAACAACAATAAAATCGGAGACTTTTTGTCCTAAGCGGCTCTCTACCGAGAATAAGGGCGCACGAAGATACGCACAAACTTTGACAATCGCAACCCGTACGATCTGTTAATCGTAGACAAAGGTAGTTCAAATAAATCACGCTATATCTAAGTTCTTTCTTTCAACAACATCCCAAGAACATAACCTAATGGAAGCCTTACCAACGCTGAGATGGTAACTGCCTATTCACCGCAATTGCTGACTAAATTAATCACCTATGTCAATTAACATGCAACCACACTCACATTCGTAAGGACCTAGTTAAATATGTAGAAGAAAACGGCGATGAACAGAACAAAGCTCGCAATCACTGAGCCTGAAATCCTTAACAACTCACCACTGAAAATCTACGCAATTACGGTACTTGGGCTGGAGAGGAGATTATAATACCAGCTGCCGAATACTTTCTACTTAACGCAACAATCCACCAGCAAAATACACCATCGCTCACATTCACGCCCAAGAATCCAGCGGATGCAGTGAAATCTATCAACCTCAACGTCACAGGACACCACTACGACAGCGTTTACTTGCTTGAATCGCCAAATTTACCCACGGATCAAGCAACCGATAACCAAACTGATAACACCATACTTTCGCCGATACTTAATGCAACACCCATGACCTCCTCAGGGTCAACCATAACATCAACAGAAGTCATCCCAGACAACACCGGATATACGATGATACGAAACAGCCCCATATTTAAACCACAAGTCACATGCGAGCGTATGCGCATTGCTACTTGGAAGGTTAGAGGATGCGCCGAAATAACTAAAAGACTCAACATTGACGCGGAATTGACTAACAAAAACATACACATAGCCTATATACAGGAAACAAACATGATACATATGTCAAAACACTATCTCTGGTATCTGTATGCTCGCATCGGACAAGACGCTATAAAGAAATACAGGAAAAAGGGAATTATAGGAACAAACCTCCTTCACAATATTGCACACAAATATTTTAAAAGTTACATCAAAAGAAAATGCATGTACAAGGGCGAGCTTGTCTCTGAAAAGAGATTTCTTCCAGCAAAACAAGGCATTACAAGAATTGCTATCATAAAAGGGTAGGCAGTGCACGATAATTATTATAACTAAAATGCCTAGGAATAAATTAAAATATCTGTAAAATACAGATAGCAAATACGAAATAATTACCGATATATACATAAACCTTACATATAATAAAATAAATACAATAACTTTTACGAAAGAGACATGTAGAGCTCTTTAATATGTTTCTTAAAAGAAAAAAGAGTCGGACTGTCTCTTATAGTGCAAAGAGGTGCGTTCCAGAGTCGGACCGCCCGCAGCCTGAAGGAGCGTTTATACGCAGCGCTGCTATGCCGCGGAGTAGCTAAAAGTGAATAATTAAATATCATCGGAGAACTGCTCATGGCAAACTTAAAAGTAGAAAGACGAAAATTCTTATAAGAGACCCCATAAACAACCAGTGAATTGGACGTAGTTCCAATACGAACCGTAAACGAAATCAAATATCTCGGCACATATATTACGGCAGGACATAGGACCCAATAAAAAAGAGGTGTCGGCAAGCCATATGCAATTCCAAGGCCCTAATGCATTTTATAAAGAAATCCAACATAGACTGAAATATAGTGCGCCTGATTTACAAAATGGTCACTGCACTGTTTATAAAATACGGACAAAAAGCGGCAACCCTCACTAAAGCAAACAGTTGACAGTCAGTATATGAACGCCTGATCCTCAGAGACATGTTTCAGAACGCCAGAAGCTATCCAAGATACCACAAAATTCATGACTGACTACAGGACAAAACGATATCCAAACGAATCAAAAACCACCGGATATGTTACTATACATATTCTGCGACGCCCACAACAGCACTTACTACACGCTCCATTCAAATACGAAGCAAGGAAGAAGAAAGCCGGCCGACTTATATACACCTGGAAAGATTTCCTTAAGCATGACATCAAACATCAAACACAGTTGCTGGACAGAATCATCACACAACAGGGACGATGTCAGGATGGCCTAGAGGCAAATATACCGTATCCCAGAAACAGACAGCAAAAGCGAAACTGGGAACTTACCGGATAACCCAAACGAACACGACTCAGGAAACTCAACTATTAACAATAACTGAAAATAGAAGGAAAACAAGAACTTGAAGAAAACAACGGCTGCTCTCCAAATCCCACATCCTCCCCATTCCACATATCCTATATTGGCTTCAGGCTGAAGAGTCGGTCGATTGAATTCACTATCCTTCCCTTCCTACAGAGCAGGTCATTCCGCCCCCCCTCAAAACTTGTGCCCTCTGGTATGCCGGCCGAAAGACCGGAACAGGTTTAGAACCCTGGCTGGAGAAGCACCATTCATTCATTCATTCATTCAAAACTATATTTTATGTTTTTGCGCCGCACTCATATTTTTTCTATGGGTGGGTGAAAATGTTGTTTCAGAAATGAATTCCTTGTCCTTGATTTATACGGAAACGACACCAAACACGAGGTATTTGCTAAACTTTTTCAGATATTGCCTTAAGAGTGCAGCGCGGTAGAGGGGTTTTTCCCCCCCCCCCTCCCCTACTCACCTGCAGGGTGGTGCCACGTGGGTACCGGGCTAAATCAGCTCAGATGACCACTAGGTATGCCTGTGCCAAGCGGCTTCGCTTGTTGAAGATCTGCAAGGTGGATGTCGACACTGACCGGACACGTCTGTAACTGTAAGGCTCGATACTTCAGTGCAGGGTCGGCACAGCATGTGAAATCACCCCTCCCGGACTTCTCAACTTCCGCAGGAGCCTACTCGATTAACTCGGCTGTACTTCTATTTGTAGTAGTAAATACTCACTTAGGACTGAAAGTGTGGCTCTCAGCCAATTGGTCGTGTAAGGACATTATTTCCGCGATTCCGGGCAGGAACACTAGAACAGCGCCCTCTCTCGGCCAACTGTGCTCACCGTTCACTAAGTATGTCAACACGTGTTCTACAAGGTCCAGGTTCATCTGAAAACATAGACAAGCACAAAAACGTTGACTAAAGCTGGCACATTCACAGTACTCACACTAATAAAACTTCACTATACAGTATGTTTAAAAATTAATTATTGTATCGTAACCTCAAAATAGGTAAAGAGTCACAATAACGCGCGTCGATTGATAGGTGACACGAATGCAACAAAGATCACTCTATATTTATAAGCAGTAGCAAAACCAAAACAATAACTGTCTTCTTCATACTCATAAAGTTTCATCGCGCGCGGGAGAGACAGACAGAATATTCTTGATGCCACGCAGCGCAAAGTCACAAAGCGCGCTTATTCACAGACATAACACAACCGCAACGTGTAAATGTGTTCAAAGTGCCAGCTTTAGTTAACCGACCTGCAGCCACCTTAAGAGCCAGATAACACAACGTCGGACCGACAGTTTTCCGGACGAAATAGAAAGGGACAGCGCTATTGAAATGCATATATATGGCAAACACATCCGACAACTCTCCGGACTGTCGGGTCTAATATACAGGTTGACATTTAGTCAGCTGATCATAAATTGGGGAATGATAGTCATCATCATTATGAATAACTTTCCCCAAGAAACATGGACGAAAACGAAAATATTTTTTTCACACCTTTCATTCGGAAAAGTAAGTTTTGCTCCACGACGAGAGGGAGCAAAATGCTACTTTTCTGTTCAAGCTACTTTTTTAATTTATTCATTGGCATGTAGCATTTACGAAATGTGCCAATTGAACATAGATCTTAATCAAATAATCGATTTTATTTTCATCGTAGTCGATTAAAAACGAACATGTTTCAAGTTTTAACATTAACAACGTTATATGAAAATTTATGAATTTTTGTAATATAAAAAAAGTCACAATAAATTATATCTCCGCCCCCTTATCGAAACTCTGACCCATTATTAAAAGTACACAGGAATAATTTATCTGTGGTGACCTTTCCCTAATCCTTCACAATCCTCCATTATAAAAAAAGTATTGTTTACGTTGTTCTATTGCTGTAAAAGTGGTGAAAGTATAATTCAAAGTGGTGAAAGTATAGTTATTTAATTTTTTAGAGCATTTAATTTAAATTTTCCTCATAGTCAGTGTGAAAAGTTGTATGTGTCACTCAGGAGCAAAATTATTTTCGTCATGGGCGTTAACGCTTGAATCCTTCGTTACGCTCAGGATTCTAGCTTCACTCTGGATTCAATGTACCGCCCTCGCCGTAAATACATAATTTTGCTCCCTTGTGACACAAATAACTATAGGGTCCCCCATAGTAACTTGTAATCAGCTAATTGGGTCATGGATACTGATGGATGAATATATTTTTTTCATTTGCGACCATACGTTTCTTGGGGAAAGTTGTTAATAATAATGGGTACTATCATTCCCCATGATATGCTCAGCTAACTAATGGCACCTTGTAGTTAGAAATAGCTCCAAAATTGTGAAAACCCGTTAGTTAATAATTTATCGCGTGAAAATCTTAACAAGTTTTAAACTAACATACTGCGCATAATTTTGCGTATATATTTTCGATAGGATACCCTTTGTGTGAACCAGAGACATTGACGTCACACACATATAATCATCCAAGTCGTGGGCTTTTTTTTTCCTCCCCAGCCGGGATTCGAACCCGGGACGTCTTTCTTGGGAGGCTGAGCCTCGAACCGCAACGCCGCAGATTTCGTCCGAGTTGAGAAGACCACGGACGCTTTAGATTATACTACGCCACAAAGTTAACTAGGCACCCGCGAGGAATGCGTTTCCCCTCCCTCTCTCGCTAGCACTCACCCTCGACGCGTCAGTATGACATTGACCAAAGCTATGACGTCACCAGAGTGAAGATAGGTGTTATTTTGTCGTACCTTTTCCGTGTCCATCATATACAGATTCTTGCATGTGGTCTTCGAGCATTTAGGGTACCGTGCGACCATTTGCGCTATGCTAAGGTTCTCGTCGTGGATAGACAGTTTTGGAGGTTCCGTAGATTCGGCCCGCACGTCGCACGTTTCTAATTCTGTCTCTAGGTCCAATAGTCGTCCCTTTTCTTTGTCGGCTGAAAATTTAAAATATTTTTACATACCTACCTACTTATACAGATTATATATAGTGTACCTAAATAATGGGCAACCCCGGAGCTATTGATAGGCCTTGTTATACCGAATAAACTTACTATGAAACCGATTTGATCAGAGCGACTTTATTTGAACAACTCTATACAAATCACCTGACCGCCCGGCCCAAAAAGATGTCAAAAAGAAAGTTGCTCTGATCAAATCAATTTCATAGTGAAATTTATTCAGAGTAATGAGGCCTATCAATGGCTCCGGGGTTATCCATTGTTTACAAGACACGTGTAAATAAGCTCTCGCAAGCCCTCATGAGTTTCAGTATGAGTCAGTCATTTTGTTTGGCTAGTATTTAATGGCACATCAAAAATAATGATTTGCACAGCAAAAAATCATCAGCAAAAACACTTTTTATGTTTTAAATATTTAATGTCATGTTCAACCTAACACGAAGGATAAAGAGGGCTTCGCTTCGCTCACCCCCTTTACCCTTCACCTAAGCTACCGCAGCATTTTGGCCTGATATTTGCTCTGCAAATCAGTATTTTTGATGTGGAGATTAATATTTTCCATTTTGTTTATGTTATGTGTTAACTGCAGACACAATACGGTCAATGGTGCTTGATATCTTTCTTTGATAGCTAACCTTATCATATCAATATCGGTCATGATAAGTGCCCACTGATATCGTACCCACTTAACTATCTATGAGTGATTTTAGCAGACCCCTACATCAAAAAAATAATGACATAATTTCTAACATTAACCAGTTCACAAGAACATTAAGTTGATTATCGTAACAAAATTTTTGTCAAAAATTTGATCCCTTCATTTCACCATTTTCTTCATTGTACAAAAAAACGCTTTTACGAAAAACGCTTGAAGGTCTTACGTTCCTTAGTAGTAGATTTCCTAGGAAACTTACCCTTAACTTAAGGATTAAGGAACTTTACCTTTCTTAACCTTCCGGGCATAACGTCCATTCTCCTCCAGCACATAATTTGTCAGGTCCATAATCTCTTCTATAAAAAGTTGCTCCACAGGAAATGTCCGCCCTGGGATCTCGAGCACTGGCACCTTTCCGAAGTAACCCGAGAACAGATCTGCGTTTAGCGTCGCACTCATGAGTATGACTGTTAGATCCTTTCTCACTTTGATAAGGTCCCTCAGGATGAGTAGAAGGAAATCGCTTTCTTCTGACCGTTCGTGTACTTCGTCGACAATCACGTGGGTGACAGATGTCAATTGGGTGTCGTATTCGAGTCTGCGCAGTAAGATGCCTGTCGTGCAGAATGTCAGTCGGGTTTTTGACGACACCTTACTTTCGAGACGAATCTGGAAATTCAAATGTTTTATGGTTAGTAAAGCTTTCTTCACGTTACAACTGACAGTAGGGGCCGACTTCCATACAAAGGCACATCGCTGTAGTGCAAGTCTGGATTGATGGCCAGAGGGGAAAGAGGAAGTTGCGGAGGGGTCGACGTTCCGCACATCCGCAAATGCCCTGCGTCACCATTGTCCTGGCGCTGCGCAAGTTCGATTTCGATCTTACTCACTTCGAAGCTTGCATTTGTACTTATAAATGTAGCCCGTTAATGTCCCTACCGAGGGGCAGAGGCCTTTACCCGGAAACGAGTAAGATTAAGCCATACTCCGCCACGCTGGCTCAGTGCGGGTTAAAGGCGGGTTTCTTTACGACCACTACCACGTAGCGATAGTAGCCGGGACCTACATGTTAACGTCTCATCCGAAACACTGAACGTCCGATAATGTACTTAAGATAAATTAATTATCTCATTGGTTCATGGTCAGGATTCTAGCCTGCTTATCCTGGGTGAGAAGCAAGCGTGAAACGCATTAGACCACAGAGCTCTTACGGAGCTCACGGAGCATTTGTACTTGTGTATTTAATCGCACATCAAAAATACTGATTTGCACAGCAAAAAAGGATCAGCAAAAACACTTTTTATGTTTTAAATATTTTATGTGTACTCAAGTTTATATTTTTGTAATTTTTGTTGTTCAAGCACGTTCAACCTAAGACGAAGGATAAAGGGGGCTACGCTTCGCTCACCCCCTTTACCCTTCACCTAAGCTACCGCAGCATTTCGCTCTGATATTAGCTGTATTTTTGATATGTACAGAATTTTTGGAGTGCAGTTTAATATTTCCCTTTGAACATTGTTTTTATTTTTCACAATAAAAACCAAATGTATCCGTGAGATTGTCAAAACCGTTAGTTTATAAACTGACGCGTTAGTTTGTTAACTATCGACAAATTGTAAACCAGACCGACAGGGCTTAGAATTTACGTTTCTTTTTTTCTGACATGTCAACCTAACACGAAGACTATTCGGGGGCTTCGCAGCGCTCGCCCCCTCTAGGTGAAGGGTAAAGGGGGTGAGCGAAGCGAAGCCCCCTTTATCCTTCGTGTTAGGTTGAACATGTAAGAACAACAAAAAATACTTAAAACATTAACTTGAGTACACATAAAATATTTAAAACTTAAAAAGTGTTTTGCTGATCCTTTTTTGCTGTGCAAATCAGTATTCTTGATGTGCGATTAAATGTTAGCCATGTTTAAATAAGAAGGTGATATATTCAACCTTCATTTTGTCGTATACCTTTAAGGTAACCATCGACTACCCAACGAAAATATGGCCATTAAACTTGAGTTTGTCAGTAGTTTGCAGCCTGGCGATGGCGTCTCCAATGTTTATAGAAACTTGACAATTGGCACACAATGCCCGCCGTAATGAGAACAAAGCCTAAGGCTCAATGTTACTCGAGTCCGAGTTAAGGCTTGTGTCCCTCGGTGGGGACACTAACGGGTATCCCTTTGCTTCGCATAATTAAGTGTTTCCTAATTATTATTGCCAACAAATATATATTGTTTACTAATATAACTTTTGACTCCCAAATATGTGAAATGTTCATTAAATTTAGGGTCCATGTAGTTTTACAGAACCGTATTGGTTGCTATAGGACACTTTCTGTCCGAATACTAAAGTTAGGTTTGTTAGGTCACAACCTGGAGCGAAACGGAGCGGAGCGAGGCGAACCCAAGTAGTTTAGTATAAAATAGGGTGTATTTTTTGATATTTTGGGAATTTAGGAGTGATGTAGTATTTTTGGATGTAACTTTTTATTCAATTTGGTAAGAAGTTAAACTAACACTACTTTGAAATACTGTTTTGGTTGGCATAACTTGCTTTTAGTATAATTTCAGTTGGACTTCTTTTGAATCTCCTAATATATATTTCACATATATAAATATAAATGTGTTTGGCTAGTAATGATTGGTAAAATTCTGAATTAAACACGACATATAATCGTGCGATAAGGTGGGTAAGTGTAGGTGAAGGGTTCGCTTCGCCCGACCCCATTAGCCTTCGTGTTAGGGTGACATGTAATAATAAAAAGTCATATACTGCTGATTATGTGAAATAAATGTTTGTATATTTTTCTGTGTAATGTCCGTCGGAATTATGCCAAACAATATTATTACTTAAATTACATATAATGCAAGGTAACGATGAACCCATTAATAGGCTTCAAAGAAGTGGAGCCAAAGGATCTTGGATGATTACTATGTTCATGAAGTTCTCCATCAGTGTAGGGCTGGCGCTGGCGTCAATACCATATGAATACTATCAGGGACAGTCCTTCTCTTAATATATTTAAAAGTCGCGTGAAGAAGCATTACCTTTCTCTTTAGAAATATAGGTAGTATGTATGTATTTATTAATATATATATTTAAAAAATATATATATGTATTTATATAGGGTCAACCGGGGCAAATGCAACTGAAAAATATTAAGTTCCAAGTTTGAACAAACTCTATTCTGTCCTACTATATTTGCTCATATATTTGACTAGTTTACTTTATTACATGTTCATTAAAGATTATTTTAAACCAACCAAGCATTCAAATAGTCATATAAGCAACTGGTAGTGACATGATTTTCTCAAATTGGAAGAAAAAGTTGCATTTACCCCTAGTCGGGGGTAAGTGCAACTAATCTATTTAACTTATAACAACCAAAATACAATGTCATTGTGAGCTCTTATATTATTTATAAGATTTTAAACTTTATGACCATGCAGCAAGGCCTATGTTTAAGTAAAAACAGATTGTATTGAGTGTGGGGGCAAATGCAACTGTTTCTGAAGAATTAGTGCGGGGAAAGGGGAAAGGAATAATAAAAAATATCGACAGTGCTAGTTCGTTAGCACTGTCGATATTTTTTATTATGCGTGTGATTTGTATTTGGGAATACGGACTATGGATGTATGTGATATTGCTAAATTACCTTGAACCAAATCAAATAAATAAAATTTGATAATCAACCGTTTATTATTTTTTTAACTTATTAATACTTGTACAATCACAGAACTATCTTTTACAGAAACTTTTACATATATATCAACTTTGGTACTTATAGAAAACGATATTCTATATTACACATAAAAATCACTAGAAAAATTAAGTTTTAACTTTAATATTTTTACTGATTAATGCTTTGCAATCACATAACTACCTTTTAAAGGAACTTTTACATATACATCAACTTCGGTATAGAAAACTAATAGCACGTCATTATATTCTAACATTACACTTAAGTTTTTTTTCACTAAAAATGTCAATTTTTACCTTTAATATTTTTTTTACTAATTAATACTTGTAAAATCACAGAACTACATTTTGAAGAAACTTTTACATATTTAACAAATTTGGTATAAAAAACTAATGGGACAGGTCATTCTTATATTCTAACATTACACTTAAAAAATCACTACGAATATCAAGTTTAAACTTTATTTTTTACTAATTAGTAACAAATGTTCAAGTTAAAACATTATTACTTGTACTTACAGTCACATAACTACCTTTTAAAGAAACTTTTACACATTTAACAACTTTGGTATAGAAAACTAATAGCACAAGTCATTCTAAAAATACACTATAATGTATGGCACCCTATATTTTTCAGAAGCTGCGTAGCTATTTAATTGCTTACTACGCACAGCTTCCACTGCTTTCATTAGATTTTCTCCCGTATAGCTATCCTCTTTTTTTCGTTTGTAATTTCGCACCATCTGTAACAAGAAACTTGCGTTTTGTGAGGTATTCCGGGACAAAATGATGTTTCAAAATATGTAAGTATGTATTGCCGAATTGCTAAAATATTTAAGTTAATTTAGATATTACCATCATATAGGTAACGTGGTACTGCTACTTACTACCTACTACCAGCACAGAAGTTTTATTCTTCAATATATTTTTATTATTAGTTTTATTTTAATCACACTAGTTTTATTCATCTAAATGTAGTATATTTTTTTAACTTTCACGTGCTTCTTTATGCCTGGGTACGCCTTGGGGTAAATATCGAATATGAACTTTATCATCCATAAAAGCTTTCAAAATGTCGACACTGTCACATCACTAATGTAAACAGTTTCATACAACAATATACGGGGCTATTGTAACTAACCTCAAAGTTGCAATTACCCCATGGCGAGATTTTCGTGAGGAAAATGTAACTGCATCCATTGAATTAGATTGCTTCAACGAAAGCACTGAAAAATATAAATAAAATCACTTACGGTTTGTATTTAATAGTATCCAGTCACAAACACTTGCTAAAATCACTTAGAAATATATTTTTAACAGCAGAAACAACAACGTGATTTCACGTCACAGAGCAATATAAGTAGTAATATGAAATAGAGTGCCCTCTCCCGGGACTTTTATGCATGACAAGGTTGAAGCGCCATCTCGTTTTTAAAGTAAAAACGATTTTATATATCCATACGTATAGATAGGTATGTATCCATATCTCGTTACCTACCTAGGTATTTTCCAGTACTACGCGACCATTACAATTAGGCGCACCTTGCAGTACGTATAGTACTGCAAGGTGCGCCTAATTGTAATGGTCGCGTAGTATAGTTATTTTGTGTTATTTTGTTGCACAATTAACATAATAATCACATTGTTGCAACCAAAAACAACTTGACTTGTGATTATTTTCAAGTGTCAGGATATTGTTGCCAGCAAAAATAATAAAGTGTATTTTGGGGTTACCATATGAAAAAATATATACTGCCTTTTGCCCAAACCACGATTTTAAACCACCTCGGCCCCCCTGGAAATATTTATTGTTCATAATTATATGTAAATAAATATATCCGCGCTTCTTTACAACACCACAATCTTAAAATAATTATTTAAATTTCTGTACAGAGGCATCTGTTGACTAGAGAAAGAAACTGGCTTTTACTTTAACTAACAGATGGCGCCTCTTTCTTTTTATATTTCCCTTTCTGAAGGACTGTCCCCCCTCTGTTTCACGTGCTGCACCTTCAAAATGGCGGTTTGACAGGATGAGCTGTCGATCAAACAGTTTTCATCCCAGTAGCGCCATCTACCAATGTTAAGATCTAATAATCGTTCAGGTATTAGATTATAGGTGGCGATGTATTAAAAGAGCTTCATTAAATGAGTTTTAACAGGAAGTTGCCACACAGTTGCATTTGCCCTGGTTGACTTAGTATTTATGTTTATAATTACGAGTATATTATATAATATTTATGTAAGCCCTCGTATATTTAGTTAATATTGTTTTATATTAGTTATTTAGATATAACATATATCTAACCATATGTTAGTCATTTAGATATGTACTAAATTATATTGTTGTACACATTGTCACCCCTGCTCAGCAATCGACCATTCCCATCCTAATTTGGTTTGCTGGAAGAGATCTCTTATTAGAGATAAGCTCGCCTTTGTACACTATTTTTATGTAAGTCTTGTTGTCCATATATTAGTTGTGTGCAATAAAGAAATTATGAAATTATGAATTATGATGAATGTAGAGTACATCCCGGCTTTACCCGTTGCTTGCAAAAAGTCTGCAGCAGCTCTGTATGGAAAGACCCTAGAAGAACTCCGTATTGGGTGCTCCGTCACTTAACTCCAATTGCAGAGGTCAAAATAATTTATTTCAGAATTTCTATTCACTAAGCTGACAAATAAAGAATTTGTATTCTCTAAGCAGACGAATAAATCCTAGTTAATCATAAAAAACCTGATAGAATATGTAGTGATTTATTAAATACTAGTTGTTGCAAGTAATAGGCGAATACAGGTGTTTATTTGTCTTTAATTATAAATTTCTATTTTGTACCCCAACCCTTGATGCGGTAGTCAAAAATACTCCAGCTCCTTTTCTCCCCTCTGGTCAATAAAAAAAAATACACTGTAAATGACGTCTCGTATCTAGAAACTACCTCCTACCTAAGTGCCACATCTACACAGGTCATGTAGTTTTTAAGTTTCATACAAACTTTCCCCCCCCCCCCTCCTTCTCCGCTTGCGGGGCAAATTTGGGTACAACCTTTACTGAACTGAACTCTTACATCTATAAATTACCTATCTGCTAAATTTCAGGTTCATAGAACTTTGTAAGAAAATAAATAATGCTTATTATTTATTTTCTTACTAAGTTCACCGCCCAAATTTATATATATCTAAAATCTCTTATCAACTGATATAAACTGTAGCCACCCATACCGGTTTTTAATGAACAGAACCCAAACAAAATTTATTCAGACTTTTTCAACATTATTAAAACAGAATTGAATAAAGTTTTTAAATTTAAGAAAGTCAGTAACGTTGTAGTCAATGACTTTGTAAATTTAAAAACTTGTAGGAATGCTCTATATCCATCTTGACATCATGAGCGAGTTCATACTCCGACTCGCACTCGGCCGATTTTCGGATGGATTTGACCACCATTTTTAGGGCTGGATCCGCGCCTGGTATGGAACCCTTCGAGTGCGGGTCCGATGTCCTACTCGCACTTGACCGGTTTTATTTTAATTACGGCATTTATTTATTGACTTTATTGTTCAAGATTGTATTGTATTGTTTTGTATTGTAGATACTTGAGCACGATATTGCTACTCGCCGATTCGGATTATTCTCTTCCTGGATAGTGCTTACAAGCAACAAATTATTCTCAAGCCGTAAATTTCCACCAAATTGAGATTTTTCAAATACCATTGGCACTGGCAAAATTAACCTCAAAAGAGGTTAGCACGCCATTCAATAAAAATAGAAGAAGAAGCTTACCTGGTAGCCCACAACCTGGCCAGGTTTCTCGACCCTCTCGTCGGCGACTCTCTCTGCGACGCCGATGGCGGATATCCGGCGCGGCTGCGTGCACACTATGTCCACGTGCGGCGCGCGCGCACCGTAGCTCTCCAGCCAGTCGTCGAGGATGTATTGCGGGACCTGCGTGCTCTTGCCGCAGCCCGTCTCGCCGCTTATCACCACCACCTGAGAGGAATGAGAACAATATTCAGGGGGTTATAAAAAGGTGCAGGCAGGTAGGTCTTGTAATGGGTTATATTGAAGAAATCGTTCTGAATGACTTTCACTATGAAAGTAATTTGGTCAGAGCAACTTTGTATGTGTACAAACAAAGAAGTTTGATGAGTTGAATGAAAAATACTTACAATATTGTTGTGAAAAATATTGAAGAAATTGTTAATACTAATACTACCAAATAAAATAACCAATAACTTTGCAGATGAAAATTTACAAGAAGTTGCTTCCCACAAAGAAACAGTAAAGAAAGAAAAAACACGTTCTTTAAGCTTTGAAGGATGAATATGCAAAATTTTAATCAAACAAACCAAAAAGTTTTTAAAGGGTATTGCTAGTAACGACATAGTCAATCAATATAATCTCAAAGATATGATGATAGCAACTCCTGGACTAAAAACGAATATGAGAAAGTACAGAGATAAAAAAACTTAATGTAACGGTATTGATGCAGAAAGACCATTTTTTGAAAGAGACGACGTGTGCGCGTCCGCTGGAAAGAATGAAGGTAAAACTTAAAAAAGGCAAAGAAACAAAAGGTGTAACTCGATAAAAAAATACATAAAAACTATGTGGAAGAGGTTGGAAAAATATCTGAGTGCTGTCAAAAAGTTAAGACATTTCGATGTTGTTGCTCCAAAATTAGAAAATCGTGACATTTCTGCTTGCTTGAAATATTCTAATACATGGTACAAAAATTCAAATCTTTAGGATACCTTGACGAAGATGTTTTAAACTCCATAGTGTTCAAATTGGTATGTGATCCTAAATCAAAAGATTGTATGTATAAAAGTTTCAGAATCGACATAAAGGAACGAGGACCAGATGAATTTCATATAAAAAATAATACGGCCTGTTTGGACTGTAGAAAGGCATGAATATAATACTGATGATAAAGTGAAATATGATGAGTTAAACCGGAATGGTAGGCACAGTACAAGCTCTGGTTAACATTTTCAGTAAACAAATGCCGGCATTCGAAAAACTTATGTACAACATTTTTCGACAATCTATCACGAATCTGTTCTCCACATCGTTTTTTTTTGAGAATTACCTAGGTGAATTTCATGAATCAGTCAATTGGCTCGGCCAAAGTTAAAATCACATAACGTACGGGTGAAGAAAGATGAAAAGCCAATATCTTTCTTTTCTACTTCATCAAGCAATTTACACAACCCAGACTTGTTATGGGCACATCTGGAGCCAATTTTAAAGTTATTGAGATCTGAGTATCCACTCAACCATCCAACGTCCCTTAGCAGACTGAATGTAAATTTGGAAATTAATCAACGTTAACAAATTTTTATTTTCGATCGTAAACAATAAAAAGGGGGCAAAAATTTCATGCTACCTTTAATCATTCTCCTTCATTCATCATTTTGCTACGTATATACTAAGGACCTTTTTTCGTGTCCACACATGGCAACACTATTTAAAAATATGTATGTCAAAGATAGTATTTTGTTATTGTTTTGAGCGAGTTTTCGCGAAATAAATTGTGTTTGAGGTGAGTTTTGCTACTTAAGTCTAAGATAATTGCAGATCGTGATGATATTTCCTGCAAGATTCAAGTATAATTTTCTCTATATTCAATAAACCTTTCTTGGAAACGGACAGTAAAAAAAATCAGGAATCGCAATTTTTTAAACCTTTTCGGCGCTTTGTTCGTCAAGCAGATAATTATCTATTTATAATACTAGTTTTGTATTCCTTCAGCTTTCTAACCATGTATTTAATTTTATACTGGCATGAGTACTTGGCCAGCAATAAACTTTTATATCGAGTAGGGTGCCGACTAAATTCGCGTCCGAAAGTCACAAAAATTTTGGGACGGCTTTGTGGGTATCCCGATATAACCGTTATTCAAATTTTCTCCGATGGCACACCACACCAAAAGATGAATATCTACTTTTTAACCTCTCGGTACCTGGACACGTAGGCTAGGGATACGTTAGCGTTACAGATTTTGAATATTATTACCATGGCATAAGGTTCAAAATCGCGATGCCTCATCCAGGTCCAGGAAGTGTTGACCGCTCAAGTACAAACACTTATGAGTATGGTTTTGAACTGTCCACATGGAGTTTTTTCGAAGCTGCACATGTCAAGGGAGTATATGATGGCATTAGTGGGACCATTAAACGGACATAAGATGAAAAAGTCGCTCCCGGTTTAGATGAACCTAGCGCGAAAATCGAACCTGAGGTACTCTCCACATCAGATACAACTATAAGATTATTTTATATTCCAGCTGAAGCAATAAATACACTTGATAATTACATTGTTGAAAATCTGGTTCTATGCCCCAATAAAAAGCAAATTCTCTACTTGATTACGTACCAAAAATATGTTATCAAATATCGGGAATTAAGTTGTTTCTGAAATAATGAGTGAGTGGTATGTGCGATTGCGATACCCCAAAAATACAGAATTTAGTAAAAAAAACAGTGACCGATCACAGACGGGGAAGAGAAAATGGGTATAGAAAAGCTAGGTAAAGATGATGAAAGCAGAATGAATTAAATAAGTTTGACATTGATGATGAAGAGAGAATAGGGACTGAAAAAATTAACACCCAGATGACAGCACATTATTGAAAGCTGAACATTTGGAATAAAAGACGAAGATATTCAAAACAAAAACAAGAATATACAAAAAGACGAAAAACAAGAAACAAAAGTATCAATTATATCAAATGAGTCTCAATCGTGGTACTGATAGAAGAAACCGGCTTATTAAAGCTTAATAAATCTGACAGTGCTGACAAATGTTTCACATAAGTTTCATTATTTTCAGTATTTGCTTAATAATCTTATTCAATGGCTGTTTTAATACTCCAAATTTCTAACAGCAATATCGTTAGGTATGTTAGGAAATGGCGCGAGAGATATCGCGTATAGCTCTGTCCATAAACTATGCTACTTATGTAAAATGAAAAATTTGTAAAATGCTTACACTACAAAACCAGATATTTCAAAATGCAGCCTTATAAAAAAATTGCGTTAAGGTAACGTAAAAAGAATTTAAGTTACTTTTGTGTTACTTTTATTATTATATCTTATCCTTCATTGCATAAGACACAGTAAACACAATTGACGCAGTTGGAAATAAAATGTACAAAGGAGGGCATTCAATATAAATTATTGTACACCCACTTTCTTGAATAAAGTTTATTATTATTATTATATTCCTAAAAGAAATCTCTTCCTGCCAACCCAGTAAGTATATGCAGAGAAACAATGCAGGTACTGCCAACCCAGTAAGTATTCAGCTAATAACTTAATATTTTTATCTACACACGTATCATAAACCCTCTTTACTGCGTACAAAAACCGCACGTTACGATCAGCATAATGTTAAACTACTTGGTAAAAACTCATTTCTTATCTGAAAAATTACACATTATGACCATATATTATGACATTCAAATTTCGAACGCCGACGCCCGCCTGCGTGCGGCCCCTAGTTTGTCTGTGAAGTTGGTACTGACATTCAAATTTCGAACGCCGACGCCCGCCTGCGTGAAGTTGGTACTACAGAACAAGCTAAACAACTGCAGAGCCACAATGCCGGTCAAACATGCGGTTTCTGAACACAACAAAGAGAGCTTATGATTTGTGTGTAGATGAACTAGTGTATGTAACTGTACATAATTAGGCATTTTAATGCCTAATTATGTACAGTTACTCTCGAGTGATATTATTATGAAATTCGCCTTCGGCTCGTTTCATAAACCCACTCTCGAGTATTAATGCCCTCCATTATGTAGCAGTCACATAAACTACAATTACAAACAAGAAAACAGCAACTAAATTAAAAATTTGAATACATTTACACATTAAATAACAAATAACTACAAAAATACTTTATCTACACACGTATCATAAACCCTCTTTACTGCGTCCAAAAACCGCACGTTTGACCAGCATAATGATATACTACTTGGTAAAAACTCATTTGAATATTGATACATTATGTATGAGTTGTATGACTATAATGTATCAATGTTTCGACATATGACATTCAAAGGACATCGTCCACTTTGTATGGTCGTTTCGGCTAAACGTGAACAGACATTTGAATCGAAACTAACTATTAGGTTTTGTAGTACAGGTTGGTAAGAAACCAATAACAGTAATTATTTTGTGTCAATATGCCTGTGTCGTGAGTTTTTCCTGTATGTCTACTGAGAGGTTATGTTCAAATAAATTAACATTTCAATAACAATAACACATCAACAAACGCCACTTTTCATTATCTTCTCACGCACCCTTTCTGGGGCGTGGGGAGTCGGGGTCAGGTCGACGGACCTCTTCCCGAAGAATCGCCTCTGTCCACTCCTGTGGACAGGTCATCGGATGGCCCCTGCGGGCGGTGGTCTTCTTGTGGCGCTGGTATGCAGTGGGTGATCGCCGGCTAGGCAACCAGGTCGCGTGGCAGGCGGCGGCGGTCGGGCGGGCGCGCGTGGTGCGGCGCCAGTTCGGCGATGTGCGGAAGGTGTGATGCATCCGCACGCGCGAACATGCCCTTCGCCAGCCTCTGGACAAACTGGTCCACGGTTTCCCATCTTAGGTCCCTCTGGATTGTCGCGTTCCTCACGTAGCGGGGGGCGCCGACGATGGTACGCAGAGAGAGGTTCTCTTGGGCTCGGAGTCTCCGAGCACAGGGCGAACCATGACGGAGCCGCGTAGGTGAGGCGGGATCTCACGTAGGTCTTGTAGATCCCGAGCTTCGCCCTCAGAGGGAGGCTGGAGTCGAAAAGTGGACGCAGCTTGGCGCGTGCCACCTTGACCTGGCTGACGACGTTGTCAACGTGCTGCTTCATGGTGAGCCGGCGATCAATAGTCACTCCCAGGTACTTCACCTGCGAAGACCACTCGATATGCTGTCCCTGGAGCTGGAGCGATGGTGGAAGGAGACTCTGGCCTGTGATGAGCGCCTGCGTTTTCCCAACATTGACGGACAGACGCCACTTGGCGAGCCAGTCGGGCAAGATGTCCAGGGTGCGCTGCAGTTTGATGGCAGCGTGCGGAGCCTGGAATGACGACGCGTAGTAGGCTGCGTCGTCTGCGAAGAGTGCCAGCTGGGCACCCGGCCCGACGGGGATGTCGTCCGTGTATCGGGCGTAGCAGGCGGGAGACAGGCAGGAGCCCTGGGGGACGCCGGCTGCGACGGGATGTTCCTCGGAGACGGCGTCTTCCACCATCACTCGGAAGCGGCGATTCTTCAGGAAAGAGGCGATTCAACAAACGCGGAATCGGGGTCCATTATAACAAGCCAAAGTAGAAAACAAACATATTCACGAATAACCGAAACGGCAAACACAGAACGAAAGGTTTTTATTGTGGCGTGAATGACCTGACCGCCGGTGACAATTGTTTATTTTTATTTTTGTCTAGTATTGCCATGAAGTTTACCTACAAATCGAGCTGTTTTTGTCAATTTGAACAACGATTAAATTCGACGAAACGCGCATATATTGTATTAATTAAGAGGGACCCGACCAACGACAATCTTCTAGCTTTTAAACGCCTCCGCAACCTGTGCAACCGCATGTGCCGCGATGCCAAGCGACGCCACATCCATGAGCGGATAGAGATGTACACTCCAGCTCAGGTATGGAAGTTCCTTAAGACCATTGGTGTTGGCAAGTCCCAGGAATCTTCTTCAAGTAATATCGATCTCAACGGTCTCAACCAGTTTTTTCTTCTCCTCCCGTCGTGATGGACCCTACCACTAAGGTGGCAACCCTTCATTGTCTACGGTCGAGGGCTGCAGTCTGCACCTCACCGTTTAACTTTAAGCTTGTTGGAATCGGTGCAGTTAGAAAGGCAGTGCTAGCTATCACATCCAAAGCTGCTGGTGGCGACAACATCAGCCATCAGATGATCCACAGCGTCCTTGAGGAGTTGCTTCCTCCAATTACCCACATCATCAACTTCTCTCTCTCGGTAAGCTCCTTTCCTAGCCTGTGGAAGAAAGCACTCGTTATCCCACTGCCAAAAAAATCAAATCCAATCCCTCCTCCTTCAAAGATTATAGGCCCATATCTATCTTACCCATTCTCTCCAAAGTCCTTGAATCCATAGTCCACTCCCAACTCTCTTCCTACCTTTCATCAAACAAACTTCTCAATCCTTTCCAATCTGGGTTCAGACCGGGCCATAGTACTACCACAGCACTCTTAAAAGTCAGCGATGACATACAGCTAGCCATGGATCAGAAGTTGGTCACGGTCCTAGCCCTGCTTGACTTCAGCAATGCCTTTAACTGCGTCGATATTGACATTCTGGTCGCTATATTGAGCTCACTGAATGTCTCCGTCCATGCTGCTAACTGGTTCCACTCATACCTGAGAGGTCGTCAGCAACGCATTAAGTCTGAAGAGACTGAAACTCAATGGTGTGATCTTTCCTCAGGAGTACCTCAAGGTGGTATTCTCTCTCCTCTTCTATTTTCAGTCTTCATCAACTCTATCTCCGACGTTATCTCTTCTTCGTATCATCTGTACGCAGATGATCTCCAAATTTATCGCCACTTTTGCCCCTGCGATGTAGCCTCAACCGTGGAGGCACTGAATGCTGACCTCGAGAATGTGAAAGACTGGGCCTTATCATAAGGGCTGTTGGTAAACCCGACCAAATCACAAGCCATGCTTTTAGGAACCAGGCACACGCTTTCCTTGATACAAAAACATATTGTTCCTGTGTTATATAATGGCATCACAATAGAGTATACAGATCAGGCGAAAAACCTTGGGGTTATTTTTGACAACCTGCTGTCTTGGTCTCCACATGTCAGCGAGGTCAGCAGACGGGTCTTTGCGTCTTTTCACTCCCTCAGGCGTTTGCAGTACTTCTTGCCACGGCAGACCAAAATCACCCTTGCTCAGTCCCTTCTTCTGCCGCTAATCGACTACGCCGATGTCTGTTGGGCGAGCGCGAACGAAGATCTACTGAACAAACTCGAACGACTTCAGAATCTTGGGATTCGGTTTATCTTCGGGTTGCGCAAATTCGACCATGTTTCTCAATATCGCAAAGAGTTGGGGTGGCTTCCAATTCGTCGTCGCCGAGACACTCATATTCTCTCTTATCTTTTCAATATATTGAAAAACCCGCGCTACCCCAGCTACCTTCGAGAACGCTTTGAGTATCTCTTTTCAGGAGATCGGCACCGGAGATCTCACACGGTCTCACTCTTAGCCACTCCAAGGCATAACACCTCGGCATATGAGCACTCATTCAGGCTGCAGGCGGTCCGACTGTGGAACGCACTACCTTGCACTATAAGAGACATTCCCACTATTGTCTCTTTCAAAAACCGAGTAAAAGAGCACTTCCTCTCTCTTTCGTGAGAGTTATAGTATGTAGGTATATCATTATAATATATAAACTATATTTGCAGGTATATGTATGTATTGTATTTAGTAGTCTGGTATATAAGTATTTTATTTTCCGTATTTTATATTATATGTATTTTAGTATAAATTAGATATTAGATATTGTACACTGCCTACCCTTTCATGATACATTTCCCTTTCATGCCTTGGTTTGCTGGAAGAAATCTCTTTTTAGAGATAAGCTCGCCTTTGTACTTACATATGATTTCTCCTAATGTTACCTTTTAAATTGAATATGTGTGTGCAATAAAGAATTATGAATGAATAATGCATTTGCATTGATGTACTTTATTTATGTGAAAGAAAAATTGGCACTAAAAGAGACCACAAAGTGATTTATGTGTAATTGGTGATTTATTAAATTTTTTACATGGCAATACCGAAATTAAAATGTCGTTCGGTCGACCGATTAAAGACTGTGTTTCACATAAATTCCCTTTAAGTTTTAACTATCGATTTACACAACTAGATAATCGAAAATATTCGTAATGGAATTATTTATAATCAGTGGTTATCTCGTATTACCTCGTACATTCTGTCCACGCTTAGCCGAAAATGGACAATGTCCTTTCAAACGCCCCGTCGCCCGCCCGCTTGTTGGCCCTAGTTTGTCTGTGAAGTTGGTACTGACATTCAAATTTCGAACGCCGACGCCCGTCTGCGTGAAGTTGGTACTACAGAACAAGCTAAACAACTGCAGAGCCACAATGCCGGTCAAACATGCGGTTCCTGAACACATCAAAGAGAGCTTATGATATGTGTATAGATAAACTAGTGTATGTAACTGTACGTAATTAGGCATTAAAACTCTCGCGTGGTATTATCATGAAACTCGCCGACTCAAGTTTTAATCGCCTTCATTATGTATCAGTCACATAAACTACTGTACATAATTAGGCATTAAAACTCTCGAGTGATATAATTATAAAACGAGCCGAATACTCTCGAGTATTAATGCCCTCCATTATGTAGCAGTCAGATAAACTACTTTTATAACACATTATGAAGATAATTTTACTACATAAACACTTAATACTTAAATAAATAAAACCTACGATAGTTGATATAGGTAGTATTATTTCAGTATTGATCTGAATGAGCTAGGCGATAAACTATCACGGATAGAGTCTGGCAGGAGGTTCCACATCTGCGCAGCACGGACTGTGTAGGAATTCATCAGGAAACTGGTGTTGGCCATCGGACAGGCTAGTTCCCTTGATGCGACACATGCACGACGAGGTCTTGAGGGCGGCGGTAAATACACAAAACGGTTTCGCAGGTACTCTGGAGCACCAGGATACGGCAGAATTTTAAAAATAAAAACTAAAAAAAATTGAGGTTACTTGGCTGTCGGATTGGGAGCCACTTCAAATGGTTGCGAAAATCCGACACATGCGCCCGTAGCACGAAGTATACCCCCGCGGGCTGTAGCGACGCGCGAAAAATAGAGACAGAGCATGCGCTATTAATAGCTCGGTCTGTGTCTCTCCCTAACAATCACGCGTCGTGACACCCCTCGTTAACGTGCTACCGGCAATGGTCGTATTTTCACAAGACAAAAATGAAGCGCAAAGCCAGATTCTGAAGCCTCTCCAACTTGTTAAGCTGTTCTTCTATGATATCGAGGAAGCACACATCAGCGTAATCTTAAATGGGCAGCAGTAATTGATTGCGCTAGCAACACTTTTGTTTTGAACGGCAAGAAGTACTGCAAGCGCCTCAGAGAATGAAAAGAAAAGTGAATGCGAATGTTATGTTACTAGTGATAAAATTTCCACTTTACCCCTCTAGCAAATTGAAAAAATTCCAATAATCCATTCTCAAGAACAAGAACTAACTAGCTAGAAAAGTAGGTGCTGGAAAATTTTGACATTGAATGGAAAAAATATTTCGAAAAACATGTTTACAACCTAGAAAATTAATAACCAGTATCAAATGGCATATAGAAATAGAAAAAAGAGATGGATGATGTTATCATAGAAGTCGAAGTAACCAGTGACGAAAGAAGATTCTTTAAGGGTGTGTTATATTAGAAAACATCCCCCAGAATTTACAAATTTTAGTTTAAGAAATGTTCTGTTATCCCTAATAAAAAGTATCACGGAAACGCGCAGAGTTATTTCATGAGATTCCGCATTCCTATTACCTAGAATCGTGCCAAACGGCCGGCGGCGGTGAACAGCCTTAAGTATTTCTTGCGATGATATACCTCGCGCCACGAATTAAGAGCGCTGGGCGACGTGGGCGGGAATTACTGCGCATATATATGTACAGGTATTGAGAGTGACTACTGCGCATTCAAGGCCACCGCTCATAACTCGTGGCGCGAGGTAAAGTATATTGTACATTTGATTGTGGTATTGTGATAAATAAAACATTAGTTTAAATAAAAAGGCGATAATATCCTTCATTTTGTCGTGAACCTTTTTAGCAACTAGGTATCGGCATCGACAACCTCACTAAACAATGGCCATTAGACATGACATGGACGTAGGCACTGTACCTAAAGATATTGGCGCAAGTCAAATAAAAACGCCTACCGAATCGTGAAAGTAATATGACCTCGGATGACCCGAGCCCCAGAGGTCGGCCCTTCAAGGTCCCCGCACGCCTGCCCGGCGCCTGCAGTCTGCAGTCTGCAGACAGATCACTCTCGCTCATGGGGCTTTGTTGCCATGCTCGCATAGCGCCGCGCCGCCGCGCCGCCCCTGCCACCTACGCGACGTAGCGTGACATGCATCTGACAAAGGCCACGTTGTACGGCATGTATTCTTCGACGCTATGCCCATCTATGGCGACCTCTGCGGCGCAGCGGTTGTGGCGCTGCCTACCACGCGAGAGATCCCGGGTTCGATCCCCGGCTGAGGGTGAAGAAAAAAAAATCCCAGGTCTTGGATGTTTATGTTATAGGTATGCGACGTCGCTGTTTCTGCTTCCCACGACACAGGGTGGTATCCTAGTGTGCCTATATGTAAATGTTTATGTGTATCTTATGTGACGTAACAAGTGATCTGATGAGAAATCTAGTGGAGTAGCGTGGAGACATACCGATGACTTGCCAACAGGTGCGCCAGAGCGTCATTCAGATAGGTTTGGGTTTGGAAATGACGTTGTACGGGGCGTTTGTAAGATATTGTCACGCTGGGTCAAGTAGGTGGGCACTAGGGAATGGAACCGGGAATTTACCGGTACTGAAATTTATTTCCAATTCCCGGTACTTTCGTGAAAAAGACAAAGTACACAATTTCACGAAAATGACTGAACTACGTGACCTATTACTAAATTACTATAGGCTAATTCACACAGAGGTTCCACCTAGTAACGGCCGCCCATCTACTACGGCCGGGTGTCATTACAGTAATCTTGCTTGCCATCGTAGCGGCGGCCGTTGCGTTCTACGGGGCGGCTGATCCGGCGGCCGTTGCATTTACAGGGTGCTAGTCCTTCTACTATACGGAATTCCTCCTAGTCGTTGCCTTAACCTAAACTCCATTACCAACCTTGTAGATTAAAGGTAAACAAAAAATTGTCATTGACCAGTACAAAAAATTGCCGGCGCTTGACGTTGGCCGACCCATTCGCCGCCACTGCCGTGCCGAATACATATTAGCCATATGGGTTGTTTGTGTTCAGTTGGAATAATGGTTGTTGGAATGATGGCTCTGCATTGTTGGAATGATGGATCCGTAAGCTGTCGGTTTTTCGACGGACATCAAAGGGTTCTGGCGTGGAGTTGGTCGTCGCATCTACACGTTGGCTAACCTCGTGGCGTTACGTACTATTATTGTCAACAAAATAACTATGACAAATGTCTATGAAACCTTCTTTTTAGGGTTCCGTACCTCAAAAGGTAAAAAAGTGGTACGGAACCCTTCGTTCGCAAGTCCGACTCGCACTTGACCGGTTTTCCATAATTTTTACAGGGTTCATGAAGAGTTCATATGACGTATCATGACGTAAAGAATGTGCAACGTGTCAATGAATAAACTCATAACCTTATACACCCCAATTATTTTTTTAATAATATAAAATATTAATAAAGAAAAAAAGCAATATTATTCTTCTTGTCGTAAATGAAATTATGAAATATTATAAATGCTTAAAATGCATCAAAATTCTACGTATACAAATATACTAAGTGTGTACTTTACTTAATTAACTGTACGTTCTTTTTACTTATTTTGATAATTTTCGTCTCCCCAATTTTTTATAAAATATCTTTCTTTTCCAATCTTTAAAGGTCGGAACAACTCAGATCCTTGAAATTATATTTAACTTTGATCAGCGAAGAAACCGTGTGTGTGTACGTTTAGTGAGTTTCTATCCTTCGTACATTGCATGTGGCTAACGAAAATAACCTTTTCTGATTTTTTTCTGACTATGAAATGCTATGATTTATTGGAAAACATTCCACTATATCAAGTTATTCGGATTTCCCCTGACATAAAAAGTGACACTTTTTAAAAACCCCGCACGGACGCCCTCCAAACTAGGACAAATCCGGGGAAGCCCGGACGGATGGCAGCCCTAGCTGCACGGAACCACAAATCAAAACTTCATCTGTGTATACATTTTTTGTAAAAGCAAATTTTTTCAAAAAGCTCTAAATCAATTTTGATAAATTTATATGGGACCACGTATGACCTAATAATCAAAACAAGAATCATCAAAATCGGTTCATAATTGACGAAATAATCGCGCACGTACCAAACATAGTCCTTTTTTAAGGCGGTTGAAGAGAGAAAGGTAGTCATTGAATCACATTTTAATTACATAATTATTGGAACTCTATACTAATAAAAATGGACGACGAAACTACCAACATCTACGATGAGCAACCACCTCTTCTGCCGTGTAGCAGATTCTTAACTAGTACTAAATTAGTACTAGTACTACTAATATTGCAATATTTATTGTTACTAGCCGACCAAGCCAACTAGACAAATGAACGACGTGACGTCATTCGCTCGCTATGCGAGTACCGATGGCATAAACATACCTTTAATTTTATATTTATATATATTATAGATTTATTTTAGGGATGCAACGATACCGATGCCGATAATCGTAAACCGCAGGTTATCGTTATTTTTGACGATCATCGGTATCGTAAAACGTATTACGATTTATAACGATTCTTAAAACTAGTTTGATGTAATTTTTTCGTGAAAAGGAATGTAAGACAGCATGGATGTTTGCGCTGGCAACACTAATGTCAGCCATCTTTCATATTTTTGACGTTTGACACTGACATTAACAACAATTATTTTGTGATATTTGTTTTTCACGCGAGTAAAGTTGTGGTGTAGTATTTATTGTTTTTTACGTCTTGGTGTGATTTTTAATAGAAAACAAAGGCACGGACACAGTGAGATATGGAAGCATTTTTCTAAAGGCCCACCATACAGAATAAAGCTGTTTGTAACTACTGCAATACTGAAATTTCGCGAGGTGGCCAAAATGCTGTATCCAAAGGTTTTACTACCACAAACATGTGGACACATATGCGACGTTCTCATTCATGCTGTTGAACATGTTAAAGAGAGATTAAAGGAAGAAATACAGTAGGTTGCTTGTACCACATCATGCATAAATGAAATTCAAACGAACCCTGGACCATCTACTTCAAAAAAAAAAAAATGGAATGTTTGTCAACAGATAATATCAGACAAGGAGTTTGAGGAACCTCTATCAAACTTTTCAATTTCATCAAGTGATTTATGTGTTTACAATTTTAGATACTTCTGATTTACTTATTTATTATTTAGGTATAGGTAGTACTAACCTGAAGGAACTTAGAATAATACAATACTTACCAAGTACTACTTAGTTTAGTTATCAAATATTATTTCTAATTTTAATGAAATAAAATAATGTGCCTACATAATATTGTTTTTTTGTTATTTATTTTTTGTTTCAGATCGCAACTACATGGTTGAAATTAATGCTTATTTAAATGCACCCAATGCAGAGATGGATACAACAAACTATTCAAGCTATTGGAAAAAAAAATACAGTATTTCCGAATTTGAAAAAATTGGCTCATAAATATTTGTCCATCAAACCAGCTACCGTCGATTCAAAAAGATTGTTTTCTACAGCTCGTTTGATCCATATGGATATATGAAATAGACTAAAACCTGATAATTTAAAAATGTTATGTTTTCTAAACAAGAATTTAAAAGAAGTTGAAATTAATTATGTTACATAAAGGTGGTAAATTGTCTAAAATTTAAATAAATGTTGATTTTACTCAATTGTCTTGATTTATTAGATGTAAATAAAAAAATCGTAATGCATTCGTTATCGCATTCGGTATCGTATTCGCTATTACGATGTATTCGTCATTCGTATCGGTATCGTAATAGACATATCGTTGCATCCCTAATTTATTTATTACTACAAAATTAATGACTTTTTACAAGACACCTGGCATTAAACCAGTTCATTGCACCCTATACATATATTATATGTACTTTGTAATAATTAGGCACCCACTTAATATTATATTGTGCTTGCTTGACTTATGACGTTCATTAAGTCTCAATTTTTGTGCTAATATGAATAAAAATCTTTGAACTTGAACTTGAACTAACAATGTTGCCTATAAAATGTAAGTTTAAAAAAATCTGACTAGTAATAGTAGTTCCCAAGTTTCATCACGGTCTGTGCACAAAAACACAGTTAAAACTTAACAAATAACGTAATAAATGACAAAGACACAATAATTACAATCGTCACTTCTAACAACAATATTTAAGGGCTGAACATAGGCCAGTGGCATTGAGAATTAGACAAAGAAAACAAATACCCGTCGCATCGCGACGAAGCAGACTGACGCATGCTCCCGCGCAGAGCCCCGCGGGGCAGCCCGAGCTCCGAGACCAAGAAAAATATAGAAAATATTACTAAACTCCTGTAATAATAACATTAAAAATAAAATAAAACAACCAAAAATTTTCCCTTTTTTTACCTATTTTTGCGTGTAAGTTTCATATAGGAAACTGATTTCGTCTCCGAGCGCTTGTTCATTTAGTTGAATAATAATGCATTGCGAAAAATATTTTTAAGTATTAAATATAACAGATATCCGGTAATTTTTAAAGTCCATTCTTATCTCTAATAGACCTTTTATAACTTATATTTATCCTACATTTTTATGTTGTCTAGTTTAGCCTAGAATTGAAGCTAAAGATGCATTTCTGGCCATATTTAATCCCGTAACTAAAATAATCCAGAAATGCTTAGCGTAAGACGTGCGAGCACAGCTTTGATGAGAACTTTCAATGCTGCGACGCGAACGAACCGGTTCTAGGCGTAAGCGGGGCATGAGGCGGTACGCGGGCGGGGAGGCCGCATTCCACCCGTTTGTCTACTTGGCTTGATCGGCTAGTATACATCATTACAAAATTATTAACAGCGAATTCTGTATTGAGTTAGATTAAATACATACAAACCCGTCAATCAAGTTATCTTGAACATTGTAATATCCCTTTTTAGATAAAGTCGTTTTTACATGGGTTTTAGGGTTCCGTACCCGCAGGGTACCAAACGGGACCCTATTACTCAGCCTCCGGAGTTCGTCCGTCTGTAACCAGGCTGTATCTCATGAACCGCTGCGTCTCATGAATTTCAATACCACATACAAACTTGAATGAATGAATGCACCTGGTTACGTATATGGACTGCGAAAGTAGCCGCACCAATAACTTTGTAAACAACATTTTGCTATGTAAAATCCAAACTATTCACTCCACAACATCCCTACCATTGTACGATGGTACGGAACCCTTCGGGACGACTTAGACTCGCACTTGACCGGTTTTTAAATTGCTCAAATCGCAATGTCAATCCGTAATCCAAAACCCAAACTTTCCCGATTCGAAATATTTCTTGAAATAAAAGTAATCTTTCCTATTTCTTATTTTAAATGGATTATAAGACTATTATCTTATCTCTGATAATGTGCCAGAAATCCAAAAAAACGATATCAAGCAGGGATATTTAATAAATGACTTATACATATATTACTTCTCGGAACTCTTAAAAGTCATAGGTACATAATATATGGGTAATGCCGGTGCTTCGTAATTGTTTACTCTCAGTTGCTGCACTTAACTACCTAGTATATTTCAATGTAGGTATATATGTCTTGCAAATAATGTGTCTAGATTTTAATACAGGTAGGTATAATTGTACACTGCAATTTTGTCTAACATTAAATAAACCAATCGTTTCAAAAACAGTTCTAATAAAGTATGTTTTTCTTTGCCGACAAACTTCTATCGGTATTCTATTATCGCACCGACATTTTGACTATGTAGGTATGTCTACAACGTTATCCATTTACAAAAAAACACGACGCGTACGTAGGTCAGTCCTTCGCCGATACGAGACGAGCGCGGTCGGAAAACATGCTCAGATCCGCGAGCGATGGCTCGAGCCAACACCGTTGCCTTCTGCGTCGCGATCACCGCTGTAGCCCTAACCGCCCTCTACTGCCGACCCAGACTGAAGCCACAAAGGAACAAGCTGATCCTCAACTGGGTCCCCTTCTTCGGCACTCCGGTTTACTTCGGCAACGGCGGCTCTGAAGCCTTCGAGGCTGCCGGCTGCGAATACTCGGCGTGCGAGATAGTTTCGGATAGACGCATCGTGCCTCTCGACCAATACGACGCCCTACTCTTCCACGGCTACGAGGATTATGAAATACTATTTGGGACGCCCAGCGTGAGGAGCAAAAACCAGCTGTATGTTTTCGTCTGTGTAGAATCGTCGCGGCGGACGCCGATTGCGGAGCGCCGACGCGACTTTTTCAACCTAACTTATACCTATCGCTTAGATTCGGACGTTTTCTGGCCGTACTTCGCCATTCTCGACGCAACAGGCAGTGAAGTCGCGCCGGCGATAAACCCAACGTGGCAGGCGCTCACACCGCCCACAAAAGATTCCAAACTAGACAAAGAGATCAAGGACCTTGTCGCAGGTAAACGAATAATGGCCGCTTGGTACGTCTCGAATTGTAACAGCGAGAGTGGACGTGAACAGTTTGTCGATGACCTTCAAAAACACGGCATTCAAGTGGATATTTACGGCGCGTGCGGTACCATGACGTGTCCAGTGGGCGAGGCGAGGTGCACAACATTACTCAGCGAATACTACTTCTACATCGGGTTTGAGAACTCCTTGTGCGAAGACTATGTGACTGAAAAGGCGATTACTGGTCTGGTCGGTGGTGCTGTGCCTGTGATACTAAGCGGTGCTAATTTGACCAGGTTTTTGCCGCCCGAGTCGTATTTAGATGCTAGGGCGTTAGGTCCGGCTGGGTTGGCCGCTGAAATGGTGCGGGTAGCTGCACAACCGAAGTTGTATGAGAGAATGTTCTGGTGGCGGACGAAGTACAGTGTTGTGAGGCGTGGGCCTGGATTCCCTTGGCAGGAAGGGAAACATCCACTGTGTAATCTGTGTGCCGATCTGCACAAGGAGGATAGGACTGTAATACGTAAGAACGAAGTGAAGGCGTGGTGGCATACCTCGGAGTCAGGTTATGGTGAAACTTGCTCGTGATACCAACTAAGTGTTAGAGTAGACCACTATTTCATGATACTTTCTTTGATTGTGATTTCTCAGAACTATGCGCCGATGCTGGTGGTGACCGTGAATGGAAGAAAGCTCTCAAAAGACAAAATCATAACCTCAAGTAGGTGATGGTGAAGTGCCATAGTGATTGCGTGTGCCAACGTGTTTACTAGAATACCCATGGGAATCATGCATTTAGTACTAAGTAAGTAGGTACTAAGTACCTACACACGGTAGGTACTTAGTGGGTAAACCATGTGTCAAATTTATTATTAAGTACACTATAACATGCATATTAAGGCATATTACTCATGGCTATCTTCCTTGTAAGGGGAAATAGTAAATAAATAAGTAAATAACATACCTATTTCTCTCTCTCTCTGATTTTGTGATAATAATAGTAAGAAACTGTTGTGCAAAGTAATGTTACATTTTCTAAATTTTATAAAAAAGCATATTATTAAAATAAACATTTTCTTAACGGTATACCTGCCTATTGTACTATGTTTTTTTGTTAAATTTACTTTATGATTTTAAACAATCCAGCGTAACTTCCCTGCTAGGTGACACTGTTCATGTTTGTGATGATCCAGCGTAACTTCCCTGCTAGGTGACACTGTTCATGTTTGTGATGATCCAGCGTAACTTCCCTGCTAGGTGACACTGTTCATGTTTGTGATGATCCAGCGTAACTTCCCTGCTAGGTGACACTGTTCATGTTTGTGATGTCTTACACATCAATATCAATATACTTTATTGCACGTTAAATAATGGGTAAAAATACACTTATGCGCAAAGGCGAGCTTACGCAGGATAGGAGAGTCTATTGCTAGTAAGCGCAGTCTGGTGCACAACAAATTAAGTAACCTACAAATAGATACAATATAATACTAGAGTAATATAATAATACATTTTAATACTTACATATATCAACTAGAACGTATATACGTTACCAAAATACTTACATACTTAAACTTAATTCTGAAGAGAAAGGATATGTAGTTTCAATCTATTCTTGAAAATTAAAATGGATGGACTATCCCTAATATCGCAGGGAAGTGCGTTCCACAGTCGGATTGCCCTTAACCTGAACGAGTGTTGGTAAGCAACAATCTTGTGCTTAGGAGTTGAGAGAAGAGACACCATGTGGGATCTGCGATTCTTGTACCTGGAGAAAAGTAACTCGAAATGTTTACTAAGCTAGCCGGGGTAGCGCAGATTCGTCAAGATATTAAAAAGGTTGGATCATATCACGGCGAAGACGAATCGAAAACCACCAAAGCCACTCCTTGCGATACTGGGAGACATGGTCATACTTGCGTAGCCCGAAGATAAACCGAATCCCGAGATTCTGAAATCGCTGAGTTTATTGAGTTCACTTACCCAGCTAACATCCTTGTAGTCGATTTATGTTCGATCGATTAACACTTGTTGACAAAAACGGTAATTCATCTATTTACCTAGCGATAATAAATTACGACCTTCAAGCTGTAATCCTCACCAATGAAACCTTCATGAAAATAAAATTTGAAAATGATAAAAAATAGTCCAGAAATAGTCCTAAATAGTCCACCAAGAAAGAAAATTAGTCCACTTATAGTTTCGAAGTTATAGCTATAACTTTGTGAGGATTACAGCTTGACGTCAATAGTCCTTCAACGATTCCAGAGTTATTAAGACATATTGGTGAGGATTACAGCTTGAACATTTGATATCATCAAATATCTTCGGAACGCCTACGACTTTCAGTTTGATATTTATGCCAAAAAATAGTCCAGAAATAGTCCACCGAAACAATATTAATTTCCACCTGGTTTACTTTGAAGAACGGCATTAAAAATGTAATGTTTAATTTCCCATACATTTCAATCAATGTACAGTCGTGTACAAAATAATAACGGGGTAAACCCTAATAAACCGGTTTATACCAATTAATCTCCATAGTCTAGTGGTTTTATACTCGCTTCTCACGCAGGAGATGCGTGTTCGGACCTTATACCATTAAGATAAGTAATTTAACCAATGTACATTATACATACGTTCTTACGGTGATGGAAAACATTTTTAGGCTACCTTTTATTTCCATAGCTGCGGCGATGAGCTAGCGCCCTGCTGCAAGCACCTAAATACCTACCTTCCTAACAAGGTACAAATCAACAAGGTACAAAAAATATGAGGTTACAATTTTATTACCCCACTGCGCCAGACCGGCTGCGCTATACGACAACCAGTGTTGGATTTTGGTGCGTTGAAAAGGATAGCACAAAAATACAAAAAGGATAGTATTTTGTAAAAAAGTATAGTACGCTCTAATACTAATTTAAAAATGATGAAAATATTTAAAATCAACATCATTTATTAGTAATTTTCAAGACTTTACTGCCACTTTCCATAATAATTGAACTCTACTGACTACTCGTTGGGTTAGAGATCTAGCAATTATACTTACTTTATTATGACTGTTTTTTTAGATATGATGACAAATCATAATTTATAAGTCCATTACAGGTGACTTATATACAGGCGGTAAAATAAAAGTGTAGTCAAATTAGAGGTTGCTAGAAACATCTTTCTGAACAACTTTCACTATGAAACCGTTTTTATCAGAGCAATTTTATTTTTCACCACTATACAGTGTATTGTTATGCAAAGCCACCCCCGGGTAAGGGACTATAGTACCCATCATTATGAATAACTTTCCCCAAGAAATATAGGCATATGGGTCTCCCATAGTAACATGTAATCAGCTGATTGGTCAATGTAATGAGAGACGATTTTTTCCATTTGCGACCATATGTTTCTGGAGGAATGTTGTTCATGATGATGGGTACTACAGGCGTTATTACAAAATAACAGCCTGTATATTCATTTTTGGAAGAGGTTAAACATAAAAATGCTCTGAAGATGTTTAATCGCGAAACTATGATGTCCCTACATATTTATGTATATGTAGTAGGGAATGCAATCCCGATCCCGCGGGATCCCGATCTCGCGAGATCCCGGGTATTTTTTCGGGATCAATCCCGACGCATCATATGACGAGATCCCGTTCGGGATTGACGGGATTGGGCGGCAGTAGTCAGCGACGCTACACACGTCCACTCGGGGCGCAAGCGGCGCGCTGACTGACGGCCGCGAGCGACAGGAACGCCAAACATCGTTGGTCTAGCCTATGCAACATGATAAGTACATACAATAAAGTAAAGCAGTGTGTAGCTAAGACTCTAGTTGACCTCTTGCTCAGTTCCAATTCAGACAATTTTTTCACGGATGAAGAACACGCTGTCCTTGTGGATTTGGAAAATACATTTCAGCCAGTGAAATTGGCTGTTGAGGTATTGTGCCGTCGAGATACAGATTTAGTAAGTGCACATACATTGCGTTTCATGGTTCGAAAGCTAGAAGACCTAAAAACTCCTCTCTCAGAAAAGTTAGTCTCTTCAATGAATAAACGTATCTCCGAGCGTCGCATAAAAGCAACTGCAGTGCTGATGTATTTGAAAAATCCGAACAATTATCAAGAGGACTTAGAGCAAAGAAAAGGCAACAGGATTTTTCAATTACCAAGCAAGTATCTTATAAGAAAAGAAATAAAAGATATAATCACACGATTATATCGTAAAGAACCAAACCAAGCAGAGATGAATTCGGCAGTACTAATCGAAGATGACTTGCCTCTTTCTATGATTGCAGAAGATAATAATTTACGTGCTGCTGCACAAACGAATAAATCGCTTCAAAGAGGAATTAGAAGAAACTCTGCGAGCGTCTAAAAGTCCTTTACCACGTATATCCACGTCCACGAGCTTAGACAAATTAGAATCTACCATAAAAAAATAAATGGATTTATTTGAGTGTGGAGGAACAAGGGGGCGATTTTTGCAGTTTGCATATAATTGCTTCGCCACGCTATTGCCAACCAGTGTTGAGTCGGAGAGGGCAATCTCAGCAGCGGGTTACATTGCAAAGGACATTAGATGCCGTTTAGCAGATGATACTATTAATACCCTTTGTTTTTTAAGGAGTCATTTTCAAAATCACTCGTCTTAGGTAACTACTTCCTAATTCTTTTCAAATATGTTTATTATTTTGATTACCTAATTTACGTATGTTAATTTCCTTAAAACCTGATAATTGGTTGGTAAGATTAAAGAATAAAGGTTTTTATTTTCTTTCGAGTAATATGTTATTTTACTTAACCTCACTATCACAAACAAGCAGTTATTAGCTTTTTTTCATCCAAATTTACATTTTTTTTTAAACTAGACGGGATCCCGAAAATTCCGGGATCCCGCGGGATTGATATTTCTAATCCCGCGGGATCCCGAATTTGCAATCTCGAGTCGGGATTGCATTCCCTAATATGTAGGGACATCATAGTTTAGGGAAGGGGTTAAACCCTTGAAAATTTGACTACACCTTTATGTATACTTATACTCGGGAGGTGCCAATTATTTATACATAAGCACTTAATTAAATACCTAAAATTGAAATGATTAAGACTGTAATTAATCAAACAATGTTTGATGTTATGTGATGATTATTGTGATTAAAACTAAGTTATACATATATATAAATATAATGAACATAAAAGGATCTGTTCTCTTTTCAAATGATGTTTTGTGAGTACAGAAGCTAGCATGTTATCCTTTACACATTGATTATCAGTTCTTGACACTTTACTCCATTGCAATGATGTCATTATTGCAATTGTCATGTACTGATTGACGTGATTTTTAAACACTCGTGCCTTAATTTCCACCGAAAAATGCTTTAAGATTTCTTCAAAAGTTTCAGCAAAATCGTATTTCGACGAAATTTTGACAGCGCGTTCGCGATACGAATTCCACCATTGTTGTTTACATGATAACTGAAGCTCGAAGACCCGTTCAAAATCCAAATCGCTGTCACGCACTTAAGTACAACAAATTATTAATCATTTATGTTTCAGACTTCTAAGGGCTTTAAGGACAGCCGTTAAAAACAGTTTAAATTAAACACAACTTAAGCACAACAAGCAAAAGGCGAGTAACGTACTCAATCAGGCCAAGCTTATTGCCTGTCAGCCAGGTTGCCCCTAACCATCCGTGTTTTATTAAGGTTGTATTTAAACTGTATTTAGCGGTAATCAAAACTCTGGTGAAAGTCCGGCTAAATGGGAGAACATAAAAGTTAAGTGCCGTGAACGTGAAGGACAGAGCTATGCGCTTACTTTCCTACAATATTACAATACCGTTAGTTTACAGAGATTAAAACAGGCCCTTTGATTGAATTAACCGATATAAACCGGTTTATTAGGGTTTACCCATTATTATTTTGTACACGACTGTACATGTATTGAATGTATGGGAAATAAAACATTGTATTTTTAATGAACTTCTTCAAAGTTAACCAGGTGGAAATCATTATTGTTTCGGTGGACTATTTTTTGGCTCAAATTTCAAACTGAAAGTCGTAGGCGTTCCGAAGATATTTGATGATATCAAATGTTCAAGCTGTAATCCTCACCAAGATGTCTTAATAACTCTGGAATCGTTGAAGGACTATTTCTGAAATTTTGCATGCCGTGTGGACTATTTATGGACTAATTTTTGAAACCCAAACCAAGTCGATAGGCCCTTCCGTTTGCTTGCACGAGAGATGAGGATTACAGCTTGACGTCAAGCTGTAATCCTCACCAACCTATAGCTATAACTTCGGAACTATAAGAGGACTAGTTTTCTTTCTTTGTGGACTATTTAGGACTATTTCTGGACTATTTTTTGGCAGTGTCAAATTTCATTTTCATGAAGGTTTCATCGGTGAGGATTACAGCTTGAAGGTCGTAATAAATTGCATTACTCCTGGTATACTATGTCGTGAGTTTACAGGGTTCCGTATCCGAAGGGTGCCAAACGTAACCCTATTTGCAAAGCCTCCGTTGTCCGTCACCGGGTTCTATCTGATGTAATAGTTGAAATATTCACAGAATGATATTTCTGTACCGCTACGAAAAATAACTACACGAGATTTTATAAATCAATGGGGGTTCCCATACAAGAGGCACGTCTCACCTCTCACTCACTCAATATCCCTGCTCCTGTGAGATACGAAATCATCGTCATTCAAATGAAATCGATAATTTCGCGTCATTTATGAATAGTTTCGTTGGCTATATTGCTTTGACTTCAGATCCGCCATCTGTAGGTTGGTCTATTTTGTTTTTTTTTTATTATTGTTTGCCTTTTGTACGATTGTACATAGTATTATAGTATCTGTGATTGTACGAAACCCTTTGTGTGCGAGCCCGATTTTTCTATTTCAAGTGTGATTATAATGGGTATTGAAACGGCTGGGAATACAGAAAAAAAAATCCCCAGATCTTGCATGTTTATATGCGTGTGACGTCGCTGTTTCTAGTTCCCACGACACAGGGTATCCTAGTGTGGGGCCAGAAGCAATATATGTGGTTGCATTTATATGTTTATGAATAACTGGCTTAACATGGAAGCGACTGTGCATCTGCCACCCCGTACGGGAAAAGGAGTGACGCTATGTTGTGTTGCCGATAAAGTCAAGTAAGCTTGTGCTACTTTACTAAATACTCTCAATTTGTACAAATCCACATGAATCATGTTTTAGTTGTAAACAATTAGATGTATACAGTTTTACTGCGCACTAGTACTCTCCTGTTGCACAATTTTTCCTGTCCTGCCTAGGTTTGTTGGTAGAAATCTCTCTTTAGAGATAAGCTCGCCTTTGCTCATAAAATGTTTTGTTACCTTACTATTAAGATTTCTGTGCAATAAAAAATATGAATCATCAAGTTACCCAATCCGATATCTGTACCTGCCGCCGTATGTGTCGTACTGTCGTCATACGCAAAAAAGGAGTATTAATAAACCTGTCAAGTGCGAGTCTAACTCGCGCACGGAGGTTTCCGTACCACCGTACAAAGTCAAAGCCAAGTCAAAAATACTTTATTCGAATTAAGATTTTTACAAATCATTTTTCGACGTCAACGCTATTATGGATGGCACGTTCACTACCAGTGTACGCACGCTGTGGAGATGGTGTTGGAGTGAATAGTTTGGATATCACATAGCAAAATGTTGTTTACAAAGTTATTGGTGTGGCTACTTTCAAACTCCATGTACGTAAACAGGTGCATTCATAAGTTTGTGGTATTAAAACAATTGTTGTATGGGAGCCCCCTTAAATATTTGATTTATAATGTTTTTTAGTATTTGCTGTTATAGCGGCAACAGAAATACATCATCTGTGAAAATGGAATCTGTCTTAACTATCACGGTTCATGTGATACAGCCTGGTGACGGACGGACGGACGGACAGTAGAGGCTTAGTAATAGAGTCCCGTTTGGCACCCTTCGGGTACGGAACCTGTAGATTATGAAGCTTGCATTCGCGAACGTGCATACGATATTTGATTATTTGTGCTCGACAGAAATGTCTCCAGAAGTTATCACAAAACCTCTTTATCATATAATTTGTTTTAATCATGATAAGATAGATAGAAGATTTTACAGATCCAAGTATTCATAAATAGACCCTCACGCTGTAATCCTCACCATTGAAACCTTCAGGAAAATGAAATTTGACACTGCTAAAAATAGGCCAGAAATAGTCTTAAATAGTCCACAAAGAATGAAAAATAGTCCACTTATAGTTTAGAGGATTCTCTTGCAAGAAAACGGAAGGTCCTACCCACTTGGTTTAGGTTCCAAAAAATAGTCCAGAAAGAATGTCGTGTGGACTATTACTGGACATTTTTTTGAAACCTAAACCAAGTTGATAGGCCCTTCCGTTTGCTTGCACAAGAGATGAGGATGACAGCTTGACGTCAAGCTATAATCCTCACCAACCTATAGCTATAACTTTGCAACTATAAGAGGAATGTTTTTATTTCTTTGTGGACAATTTAGTAATATTTTTGGAATATTTTAGCAGTGTCAAATTTCATTGTAATGAATTACTTCATTTAAGGATTACAGCTTGAGGATCGTTTAATAACCTAGTTACTGAACCACAAAGTATTCTTTGACATATGAATTACTATATGTATATGTATGACTTCCGGCAAGAGTACAGCAAGGCTGGCCAAACTCAAGCACGAAGTGGCTCACCATAGCATTTGAATTTGCCCGCCAGCACTTCGGTCGGCGCCCGGCTAGCACATTATGCCTTTTTGGAGTTGCTTACCCGAAGCGTGCCAAACGGGACCCTATTACTAAGCCTCCGCTGAACGTCTGACTGTATTTCCGATGCCCCGCTATAGCAGCAAATAACGAACTACTCGAGATATTATAAATTAGAGGAGTTCGCCATACAAGAGACGTGTTTTATTATGCCTGCGAACTAATATCATGTTCAAAATTTGGCGGTACCTCTTGCCGTCATCGATGGCACAAGTAGTTTGACGTCGGATCCGCGACCTGCAGGGAACGGTATCGAAACCAAGTTCAAACATTTTTTTGTTTTTGTTTTATTATATTTTACTTATTATTATTATTATTCTTGTACAATGTTACGGATCCGCACTTAACCGATGTTTGTGCATACATTTCCTTAATAATATAGTAGTAGTGGTGGCCCGGCGCCGCCACAATCTAAGAAATGTTGCTTAGCTAGAATATCTATTGGCCCGCCTTGGTGTACAGAATGACATTTAATTAACTGACCAAATTTTGGGGAACGAAAGAATCTGTCATTGTCATCATGAACAACTTTCCCCAAAAACATATACATATGACTCTTGGATCGGGTCAATGTACGAGGTACGATGTACGTCGGTCGAGGGACGATTATTTTTAGTTTACGACCATATTTTTCTTCGGGAAAGTTATTCATAATGATGGCTACTATCATTCCCCAAAATATGGTCGGCTAATTAAAAAATTAGCGCGACGTCGCGCGCTCATTTTTGTCGCTTTTCAGTAATTCAGTCAGGCAAATCCAGTATTTTTGCCAAGCTATAACTGGATTTACAGTCATACGTTGAAATACTACCCTTTTCAATTTCACTGGTGATGCGATTGATTTTAGACAGAAATAGATAATAAGGCTACTGCAGAACGTGATTATTTCAAAGATAATAAGGCTACTACAGAACGTGATTATTTCAAAGATAATAAGGCTACTACAGAACGTGATTATTTCAAAGATAATAAGGCTACTACAGAACGTGATTATTTCAAAGATAATAAGGCTACTACAGAACGTGATTATTTCAAAGATAATAAGGCTACTACAGAACGTGAATATTTCAAAGAGCTGCATTTAATGCGATTGTAATTGATGTGACGTCAGTTTGAAAGGATCATTATGTCAAGAGATACGGGATGGAGCTGTCGCAGTTAGATGGTTAAATCAGACACTTAACTAACTCCCTAGACCGTTAATTAAATACCGACGTCACTAAAATTCCGTCAGACAAGTGCGTGAACGAAACGTTTAAAGAGTTGTCTAATCGTTCCTAGGCAACAAGACATAAACATTTTTTTTATGTGTACTTAAGTTTATGTTTTAAGTATTTTTTGTTGTTCTTACATGTTCAACCTAACTCGAAGGATAAAGGGGGCTTCGCTTCGCTCACCCCCTTTGCCCTTCACCTAACCTACCGCAATGTTTTGCCCTGATATAAGCTGTGCAAATCAGCTGTTGTCGTGACGCCATCTTGTTTTTCAAAACGCCGGCTTACGTTATGACAGATTGTTAAACGTTTCCGACGATGCTTTATTTAAATCATAATGCTAGTGACTTGGTTAAACGTCGGTATTTAAAAGTGGGACAGATCAGGGGCCCCTTTCCGGGAGCAAAATCACGGTTCAGTGACGTGACCTGACAACAACGGTGCGCTTGTATCCATTTATCATATTTTGGTAATCTTTTTCATTTCATTATCTATCTATTTATCTTCCCACAGTCAGGTACCTAAAAGTGTATAATTGGACGTTAACATGGGAACTTACTTAGAATGCACAATGCTCATACATACTCGATTTGTCCTTAACTGGCATACGAGGTAAACAAAGATGACGTGATCACAAAAACTCGATATTTCACAAGGATCACTCGATGACGGTTTTCAAAATCACTCACTAAAAACTAGTCGAAATTCAGCTTAGAAATAACATTATTTCCCAAAATTGTAATTACGAGAAAAATTACGCACAATTGGTTTGACATTACGTTTAGAGAAGGGTTAATGTGAATGATAGAACGAAATTGAACGAATGAATGAAATACAAGGCAACGAAGGTTGTATTATTAAAATATGTAAAAAAAAACAAATAACAGTGGGCGTGGCGTTAGCACATGCCAAGTGTAAGGGTTGACGATGACATTACAAGCAGTCGACAAGCCCTCAAAAAGGAAAACGCTTGATTATCTGCCATACCATAGATGATTATGCCAGCACCGACGGGTTTTTAGAAGGCGGAGAGTGGATTTTCGAGGCAAAAAAGACAGTTAGAGAGTGGGATTAACATGCTGAAATGGATGTCCACAATTTCCAAAACTGGTAAATGAAAAGCGTATTAAAATTATTATTTTTGTTTGTCTATTTGCAGTAAAGGAGAGTAAAATGTACTTTTATTTTACAGGTTAAAACGTATCGGATTTGGTCGAACCGAGGTCAGTCACAGTCTTAGATAACGTACCTTATCACTCCAGACTCGCCGAAAAAGTGCCTAAAATGACCTGGCGGAAGTCAAGCATGGCTGCAGGAAAAACAAATAATATTTGACGAAGCATTTGGTAGTTTGACAGACACATCCATATTTACAGCACTCCATAATCAAGATATAAATACACACTACATCAGCCTCATCAAGGAAATTTATAGAATCAAGCATCAATTAAATTACAGTTTCCGGGTCCATCATTTCCAATTGAAGAGGCGTCAAGCAGGGCGATCCTCTCTCCCCCAAACTTTTTACGAGCGTGTTAGAAGAGGTCTTCAAGACACTAGAGCCAAATTGGGAGAGCAGGGGTATAGACGTCGGCGATGCGAAGCTTACAAACCTTCGTTTCTGATGATATAGTCATGTTTCCTAATTCACCTTCTGAGCTACAAACTATGCTGCAACAACTCAGCCATGCCAAGCCTCGAGGTTGGACTTAGCATGAACATGTCAAAGACCAAGGTCATGTCTAACAGCAAGGAGCATGCGGTAGATGTGGATGGGGTGAGAATTGCATATGTCCAGGAATATATCTATCTAGGCCAAATAGTCTCTTTCCAGGCGCGACAAGACAAGGAAGTCGATAGACGCGTCGACAATGCCTGGAAGAGCTTTTGGTCTATGAAGGAGCTCATGAAGGGACAACTCCCATTGTCCCTGAAACGCAAGCTCATGGACATGTGCATTCTTGCCATCCTTACCTACGGAGTCCAAACCTGGTCTTTGACTGACGCGCAAAGGTTCAAATTCGGGGTTTGCCAGAGAAACATGCAGCGCAGTATTCTCGGTGTTCGGCTTTTAGACCGGATCCGGAATACAGAGCTGCGCACCCGAACAAAGATAATAGATGTAGCTCAGAAGGCTGCCCAACTAAAATGGGACTGGGCAGTCCATGTTGCTCGGATGCTGCCGAATAGCTGGGCTAAGAGAGCCACAGACTGGCTCCCAGAAAATGCAAAGAGAATGCGTGGCCGACCCAGGAAGAGATGGAGTGATGAGTTGGGTCTATGGGACAAGGAGTGGAGGGAGACCGCTCAGGATCGGATAGAGTGGAAGAGGGGGAGAGAGGCCTTTGCCCAGCAGTGGGACATGGTGGGCTCGTAATAATAATAATAATAATTTGACGAAGCGGAGGTCAGAGCGGAACTGTTTCAAAAAATTAATAAGAACAACTACAAGAAAAAAGTTGTTGACGAATTGACGCAGCCAAGAAAAATGATAAAACATTACGCCATCCGCCATACCATTGCAAAGGGTCATGTTGGCAAAAACAACTAAAGTTTTAAAATGGCGAAAGTTCTTCCACAGGTTTAAGTTTCACCATTCAACCAGAGGCCCCATCATCCTATCAATGTGTCCTCTCTAGCTAGTGTTGTACTCTATAAAACAAACTATTTGTGTGGACTTGACTGTCAGAAGACAGATTTCATAGCTAGGTTTTAGTGTATATCGACAACATTCCAAAACGTTATCCATGTGTTATTTTTGTTGATTTTTAAAAAAGCGCTAAATCAATGATAGTTGATAAGTGAAGGTTTGAGAAAAATAAATTGTGAGTCGTGGACCAAACGTATCGAGCACGTCATTAAAGAGAAGTCAAAAATGATGGAGCTCGATGGACTAATGAACACGGCGACCGACCAATGTTAATGAAAACAGTGACTTTGATACTGAGTCACTGGATAGCTGCAGCGGTTGAATTAGAAATGTTTTTTTTTTTCAAAAGCGTTGATGTGGTCGCGCCATCATTTTTTTTCTGTCGCGCATGATGTATTGAATTCAATATGATTAGTTGTGTGCTATAGGGATGCAAACAGGAGTGATTCTTATCAAGCCAAACTTGCATCGCCGGTGGATAAAATTCAAATGAGATTATGTCTCATGAATTAAAGTGAATGTAAATAAGACCAAGACCAATATTGATGATCGGACTATAAGAGGCACTGAACATCCTCCCTTTTGCACCCCACAATCACGCACTTTTTATATCTTCGAAATAATATTACATATATATCTTTACGCCTTTTCCCATACGGGGTGGAAGAGGCACAACTGTGCTCAATTCTAACCAGTGATTCAATACTCCATTTTCCGTGACAGGGGGCAAGCCCATTGCCGCAGCTATGGCGTAATGAAGGTTTCCTCACGATTTTTCCATCACCTTTAGAACATCCGTATAACGTACTTAAGATAAATACTTTATCTCAATTTGAAACCACCATCCATATTTACCATATTCATCACACACGAAAGAGAAAACGTTAAGCGGGCATTTATAACACAAAAGAAATGTATAAGGGCTTTGTGTGGCGCTGGATATATTGATAGTTGTAAGCCTCTGTTCAAAAAATTGGGCATACTGCCATTACCTTGTATGTACATATTTGAAGTCTGTATTTTCGTCAAAAAGTATCCAGACCTATTTAGGAAAAACTGTGAGGTATTCAATTGTAGAGGCCGAAGTAAAAACAAACTTTATTTACCACCACAAAGGCTCAAACTGTTTTCCAATAGCCCACTATGCATGTCAATTAAAATATTTAATACTATTCCGGAAGAGCTAAAAGACCTCAAAATTAATCTATTCAAAATCAAGTTATTTAATTTCTTATTGGAAAATATGTTTTATAATGTTAGTGACTTTTTAAAAAAATAATGTTTATAAATGTGTTCTTGCATTTATTTATTGTAATTATTATTGTTATTGATAATGTTATGATTGCTGTGATTAATTTAATTGAACCAATTTTGACATTCTATTTCCATTACTTGTATTATAATATTTGCACACCATTCTAAATGGTTAATATGCTAGGACATTAGCTATTTAAGAACTCCTTGTACGCATATTATAAGCAAATAAATGATTTATGATTATGATTATGATTATGAAAAACTAGGAGCGAACAGAGCGCCATTTATTAGATTTTGAAAAAGAAACTGCTTAGAAAGTATCTTATTATTATTCTAATTAATGTAAGGCAGAGTATTTCTTATTTTATTTATTTAACTTGTTAATATGTGTATGTGATAGTTAATCTGTGTTCATTATTTACCTATTTTGTTGTTTATCAATTAAAAGTAACTGTTTGACAATTGATATACTTTTAAGCAAACCCGAAGTTGGTTTTATTTCGTTTCATGTTTAATATTAGAAATTCAATAGAAATAGCTTATTTTAAACAAAATATCGGATCACTATTATAAAACAGCTTGTGAAATCAATATAATCAATTGAAAACTCAATTGAAAACTCAATTATTTCATATGATAATATTCCTGAATAAATTTTGTTCATTCAACATTCACTTCTATCATATCTCGGCAGTTCATTCACTTATTCCCTTCACTACAAATGTCAGATTTTAGGTTTGTTATTGAGGTTTGCCATGTAGGGACAAATGGACTATAATTAAGTCGACGGGATGTCACTGGATATAGGTTGCGATTTTGAACCTTTTGCCATGGTAATAACATTCAAAACCTATATCGGGATTTTGGGTACCCACGGTAACCAAGTCAATCGAGGGGTTAAAGAAGAGGCCTGTGCCCAGCAGTGGATCGATGTGAGCTGAACATGAAGATGATGTCGACGATGTTGTTTGATAGAAGTCGCCCTCATATCACTGGAGTAATTTCCATTAGTACTCGTATGAGGCTTAAAACACTTTCCAATCGTTTGTCAATGACATTACTGTCGGAATTCGATCCTTTTATAAACCACTATTGTAGGGTGTTTTATTACATGTGAGTATTTTCAAAAACTATGAGATCGATTCCCGGCTAGGACAATAGATGTTACTTTTCAGGTTCAGTTTGAATTTTTATTAAAATCAGTCACGCAAGAGGGACCCTTGAGTTTTTTCCTTATAATTTCGGATTTGGCCCTGAAGGACTACTTGAAAAAGTTACCTTTACATTTGTTTCGTCATAATGTTTTTCCGCCCTTTTTTGCTCGAAAAGTATGCACCTCCCTTAGGGTTCCGTATCGAAACAAGGAACCCTTATAGTCTGTCTGTCTGTCCGTCCGTCCGTATGTCACAGCAAATAATATTATGCAGAAACTATTAGGACTACGCAGTTGAAACTTGTTATGTAGATGGATTGTGTGAACCGCTTTACGTTTTTAATACAAAACTTGAAATTTTTTAATAATTAGCTCCCCATATAAGGAACTGAAACCAAAAAATATTCTTGGTTTCAGTTCCATGTGTACCACCACCAGTGGGCATGCAGAACCGGTCACGGTTCCAGATTTTTGAAACCCGGTTCTGGGAGCCGTCAGAACCGGGTGCACCCGGTTCCGGCTCATAAAACTGTAATATCAAACAAATCACCCAGAAACTGGAAGTATATAACGTTATTACGAGGTATGAAATAAGAAAGTTGGCAAATTATATCAAATCAACATTTATTAGGACACTATAGTTTCAAACAGTCATTTTTCTCATTACATAACAGGAATATTATAGGTACTCAAAAAGCTTTAACTACACATTAATCAGTCTTTTTAATAAATCAGCATAAATCATCTTTTTATACTCGCATGAGTAACAGCAACATGATAAAACACAACAAATAATTTCTTTTTTATTACCTAAAGCAACAAATCACCATATTTTCGTTTTAATTTTAATGAATAGCTTTATTGGAAATATTTTTTTCTTGGTAGTGAGATCGTAAGTAACTTATCACATCTAGGCTCCTGTCACTTAACGAGCTGCTTAAAAATTAGCGATTGCAAATGTAGCCCGCTGAGGAGAAAATTCTTTCAGGCTCTACAATTGTTGGTGGTATGGTTCTTAAATAGTTATATGCTAGTAAAAAGTTTTTACCACGACTTCGACCGTTTTCAAACAATGCCATTTCTATTTTGACTGTTGTAAAGTAGGCGTCGCGGTCTTGATGTCTCGTCTTATTACTTTTTACGGCTGTAGCTTTTTGCATCTCTATATCAAGCTCATCTTTTTGGACATAATCGGGTCTGGGACAAGAATTACATCGACTTCATCTGCATTTCCCACCTCATCTTCACCTTGCTCACATATATCGCATTGTTCGATCATTGACAATGGCTGTACGAGATTAACGATACCCCTGCATTTATATATATATATTATTATATATATAACGATACATTTCATCGCAAGAGGGCCGAGGAAATACAGCCAAATCATCATTTAGAAAATCAGCAAAGTATTGGTCCGGGTTCGTTAAGTATTGAAGTGTAGCTGCTTCTATAAGTCGTCGCTGCGAGTACATTTTCTTTAAAGAATATTTCCATTTTAGTAGTTAATTTTAGTATTTTTCAAGAACCGGGGGAACCGGGTATGCTTCTTCAGAACCGGGTCTTTCGAGACCTTGGTATACCCGGGTAGTTAGGAACCGGGTATACCCGGGTGCATGCCCTCAGTACCCATGGGGTGTCTGTAGATAGGTCATTAAAAATGACGTTGAGGTTCCTGAAACCATTTTTCCTCAAAGCAAATCGTTAAATACACAGACCCTTCCAAAGTGGAAAAATGTCCCCCCCCCCCCCCCTCTATATAACTTTGTCATTCATGAAAAACAAAGTTACAACACAAACCAGACACATAATTACTTCTTACAATGGAACCCTTCATGGGCGAGTCCGACTCGGGCTTGGCAACTTTTTTATTTAGCCTATATCTGTCCAACAAAAAAAAAAGATCGAAATTCCCTTTAACAAAATGTGGTGGGCTGTCTTTGAACTTAAAAAAATATCCACTCGCGCCCATTTTGAATGAATAGAACCGTCGCGACGCATAACAACGCCACAGAATAGACTGGAAATACCATTAATAGCAAATTGCAGTGGGGAACCCCATATAGATAAATATGCTGGTAGATTTAGTTCTGCGGCTCACGCTGTTAGGAATATCAGACAAAACACGGATGTGGCTACAGCTAGGCTAGTCTATTTTAGTTACTTTCATAGTGTCATGTACTATGGTATCTTGTTGTGGGGGAAATTCAAACTACTACGGCAGCGGATATTCAAACTACTTTTCTATTACAGAAGTGAACTATTCGAGCAATTTATAATTTAAAACACACAGACTCCCCAAGGGAACTTATTCTAGAAAGTGTTATACTAACCGTAGCAAGTAATTTTTTTTCGAAAATATAATGTATCTACGCAAGAACCTTAGTGATAACTGTTATGTTAACCTAGGAAATAATCACAGACTAGTAGACTCGCGAAAATTAGCAATTCTTTCAAGGGTATGTACGCAAGAACCTTAGTGATAACTGTTATGTTAACCTAGGAAATAACCTAGGAAAAATTCTCCACTACAACAGGATACTTCTGGAAATCTTAAAATTGCCCCGTCAGCAATTTAAAAACCACTTTATTTAAAAAGGGATATTACTATATATATAAGTGACACGAGTGCATGGTGTTAATCTGACTCAACGCAGTAGTCGCGTCATATTTTGTAAATATCTATTCCTGCACATTATGTATAATAATTAATATTTATGAAATGTACTAGTTAAAAATAACCTATTTTTAAAAGAGATCTAAAAAATATGCATAATAATTAATATGTCTTGTAGGTACTAGTTAAACACAACCTGTTTTTAAAAGAGATGTTTAGATGAATCTGTGTGAGTTTCTTCGCCCTCTTTCTCTCACAGTGTTCCAATGTAGAGAATGGGAAAAAATGCGTTTCCTAAACATTTGTTAATATTAACAGAAAATAAAGAAATTTTGATTTGATTTTATTGATGTTTACTGGCATTTAATGGTAGCCGGGACCGACACCTTAACGTGTCATGCAAAACACAGAAGTGCCCAAAACAATCTTTCAGTTTGACTCGTTACTTAGTTATTATAGGATTAGTTTTAGTTATTTTTCTCTCAAGCATAGCCCACACAGTGCCCTGCAAAGAACATTACCACAGACACTGTAATACTTTGTCTAATTAATATATAACAGGGTGTGACTGGGCATATTAACTGTCTTAATGAGTTCAGAGCACGAATGAACCATTTTCATAATTTGATTGGGTGTGTTTGCGTCTGTTCTGTACTATGAACAAAACCTTCGCTAACTTCTCGACCTTATTACCTAGTATGAGAAATAAAAACAATTTAATGGTTTTAACTGCAACGACTCTATTATTCGCAGCTGCTTATTTGAACATATGTGACCCTTCTTCTCTCACAAATCGGTATTTGACAAGGTAGTCCAATAAATCTAGAAACGTGTCTGAAGTTGTAAATATTTGAACAAAAAGAGAATTTTGAGAATATCATAACTGTATATTTCCAGCAGTTGTATTTTATAAACCCAATGTTGTGTAAAAATGACAGCATTTTACTATGACTTCATATGCTTGTATTTTCGACTGTATAGATGAATTCCCCAGAAAATTTTTTTTACACTATTTTTAGTTCCATTCGCGTTTTTCCCCATTTTCTTTATTATCTATACATTATTTCTACCAACAGATAATTTTGTCACAAGAATTTTTTTTCTAGGCGTTATTTTTGCTACACGCATCTTTACCGATGCAATTTTTCACCAATTTGTTTTTTTCACATGCGTTTGGTTACCCGTAGAATATATTTCCACTAGTTTATTTTTGTCACACGATTTAATATCTAATCTTTTTTTTCGCAAGACGCAACTTCACCATATTATTAGCATAAACACTAAGCGGGCGGGGCTCGAGCAAAAGATATTAGTTGTAAATTGTAATTGATCCCATCAAACCATTCTCTTGTAAAATATTTCAAAACGAGACTATTAGGCTAATGTGAAAAAGTTATCAAATATTTTGTAAAGATAAGCTTCTAATACACTAAAAGCTTTAAAACGTACACTTTAGTAAACTTATGTGACCCGTCTCGCTACTGTCACTTTTCTATTATACCGTAGCAAGGACTACATTAAGGTATTTATATTTATAGTCCTTGACAGTAGTAACGAAACGACCAGACTACATTATTCCCCTGCATATTTTCAATTAGGTATTTATATGTGGAAAGGAAAAGGCAATCAGTTAGTTTTTAGGGTTCCGTACCCGAAGGGTTCCAAACGGGACCCTATTACTAAGACTTCGCTGTCCGTCCGTCCGTCCGTCCGTCTGTCACCAGGCTGTATCCCAAGAACCTAGCTAGCTAGAGAGTTGAAATTTTCACAGATTATGTATTTCTGTTGCCGCTATAACAACAAATACTAAAAAACAGGATAAAATAAATATTTAAGGGGGCTCCCATACAACAATACCACATACAAACTTATGGATGCACCTGGTTACGTACATGGAGTGTGAAAGTAACCGCACCAATAACTTTGTAAACAATATTTTGCTGTGTAAAATCCAAACTATTCACTCCACACCATCGCTTCCATTGAATGGTGGTACGGAACCCTTCGTGCGCGATTTAGACTCGCACTTGACCGGTTTTTTATATTTATTATTAAAACACGGTTAACCATGTATACTTAGGACAATATAAACTACTACTACTACTACTACTACTATAAATATAAACTACACTGGGACCAGCCAGCGAGCGAAATCTTCTACAACTAACATGCAATCAATAGGTAAATAATCCTTACGATACACATTCCTATATTAGACTACTAACCGTATTTTCGTTAAGGCAAAACTGAATATTACTTTGTCATATTGTCAGATCTATCAGACTTGTAGACATATTTAATAAGCGCTTTAAACTAAGGTAAGGAATATATCCAGATTGTTATTGTCTGAGAGTTATGCGAGCTTCACATTAAGCCTAGAACGGTACTAAATATACTAACTATTACTGGATGGAGGGTAAGATATCTTTTCAATACAGCGGTCTAGCTAGAGACTAGGATTTACTACTACTGTAGATTGTTATAAAAATTATAATGTCACAATCGTTAACGCAAACAAAGTTTTCAGAGAGATGTACATGTATGGCCACATCTTCGAATGTCTCGAATTCCGACGTTCCTGCCAATTTCTGGCGTGCTTTATACAAAGCATCTCTAACACAATGAAATGGTGGTAATTTGTCAGAAAATTCCTCACGCATAAATTGTCTCATATGCTGTTTGTAAATCGTTGGGATGGGCTTATAATCAGTAGAAACTTTTTTTTTCAACTCTATAATTTCTTTTTCTATATCGATAGACTCGTAATCCGGCACACAAGAATGGTTGACATCTCGCAATATGCTTGTTTCTGTTGCGTCTATTACTACAAATCCCTTGCATGAATTCTTTTTATGGCAATTCCACACGGAGGAACGGGAGGAACGTGACGTTTTATTGGTTCGTTTAAAATAATGGCGATATCCACCTCGTATTAATATACGCCCTCCATGAGTACTCTCTAAGAAAGTAAATGCACATGGTCCTGACGATCGCTTTTGGGGTTCATCACTCGGTTCCATCATATTTCTCCTGGCTATTTAATACCAATATTCATAAAACAATTTATTACGAATATTCATTAAAACTTCAAACACAATGACAATGACGTTGTCCAGAATGTCTAGATAATCACGGTGAAGTAGAATAGAACTCTTTACTTATCTAAAAAGTTTATTTCTAATGCTTATTATCTTATTATCATCAACTATCTATGGCTAAATATAATAGTTCTAAGAAGTTTTCACGACCACGCCCGCTTAGTGTTTATGCTAATAATATGGTAAAGTTGCGTCTTACGAAAAAAATAAAATATCGTGTGACAAAAATAAACTAGTGGAAATATATTCTACGGATAACCAAACGCATGTGAAAAAAACAAATTGGTGAAAAATTGCATCGGTAAAGATGCGTGTAGCAAAAATAGCGCCTAGAAAAAAAATCTTGTGACAAAATTATCTGTTCTGTAATTCTGTTTCTGGTAGAAATAATGTATAGATAATAAAGAAAATGGGGAAAAACGCGAATGGTACTTAAAATACTGGAAATTTTTTTTTTGGGGGAATTCATCTATACAGTCCTCCAATAGCGAATTGAGACGAATCCAATGATACTTCTTACCTACGTTAAAATTCCTAAAGACTTTTAGGCAAGCCGTAGCGATTTCTAATGAAATGGTAATACATTCATCCACTCCAAAAATTATCCTCCCGCTCTGGTGCAGTTGGGTAAAAAGGCTCGCTGTTTTGTGTTGACTCTTCAGTGCCACCAGTAAGAAGACGGGTCAACACTATTTTTTGAACATCTCTGACAACTATGGCACTTATTCTTACTTACATTACCGAGCCGGCCGGCCCCAAAAACAAATATTTTCGGAATGGGAATTAATCTAATAATCGCGATCAATGAATTGGCCAACTGCGACTCTCATTTTGGTCTACACTCTGAAATCAAAATAACTGGTCCAAAATGGCAGTTGGATTCGCACTTTTTTTCTTTTAATGTTGCAAGCTTGTTACTCCTCGTGTTCAGTGTTCGGTGTGAACACTGAAGTGCTGCGACGTGCCAGTGTGGGTGGCATCGAGGCCTACCTCATGCGGCGACAGCTTCGGTGGTGCGGGCACATGTCAAGCATGGCAGAGCAGAGAGTCGAGAAGCACATCTACTACTCAGTGCAAGCGTGGCGGATAACTCCTCAGGTACAAAGATGTGCTGAAGCGGCACATGAAGAGGTGCGGCATAGAGTCTTCCCATTGGGAGAAGCAAGCCGCCTTCAGATCCGAGTGGAGGGCTTTGGTTAAAACAAAGACGGCGACCGAATGGTCGAGTCGGTAGTGACCCTGCCTATGAAGCCAAGGGTCCCGGGTTCGAATCCCGGTGGGGGCAAATATTTCTGTGATGAGCACGGATGCTTGTACCCTAGTCATGGTAGTTTATCTATCTAAGTATCATATTTATCTATTTAAGTATGTGTATCGTTATCTAGTACCTGTATAGTATTATAGTATCTGTTCTAGTACCCAAGATACAGGGAATCCTAGTTCGGGGCTAGATTAATGTGTGTAAATAGTGTCCAAGGTAAATATATATATATTAATATTAAAAGTCCGTGACTTTGAAATTCGCCGGCGCGCCGAGCTCGACACCAAGCGCGATGAGTTAAAAGCCCGACCACCTGCGCTAACTCAGTATAATTATATTAATGGTGTGCTCAGATGCCCGCAATGCGCGAGGATCTTCACAAGGAAGATTGTCTTCACAAGCCACATGCGAGCACACGAGCGAGTTCAAAGCTCATGTCGCCGTGACCGAAATCGGTCGGACCACTTACTACCCGTGTTGTAAAAATCAATAAAGTTAAATCGGAGAAATATCGATTAGATCAGAAAAATACGGCCGAATAGTTTATTTGATAATTAAATATTTATATTTTCTTCTTGTCTTCATCGTTTTCTTTAAAAATAAATATTTTCTGCTTTTCTTTGTTTGTTTATTTACATTATTTTGAAATCAAAGTTGATCAGAAAATTGTAAATGTTTTTACAACGTCGTATTACAAAAGGTAAGCTTCAACAATTACCTCAAAAAATTATTAATTTCGGAATGGGAATAAATCGAACAATCACAAAGAATGAATTGGCCAACTAGGACTATAACACTCTATTTTTTCTACCTAAAGCGGCAACTCACGCACTGTCATTTTGGTCTAGTTATTTAGATTGCAGGCTAGGCAATGCCCTGAATTACATCATCACTCGCTGACTATAAATCCCAGATGAATGTTAAAATCAGCGACATAAAATTATACCTTAAGGAAAAAATAAAGGATTATTTTTTCGAAAATTATTTAAATATACGGTTGTAATCAGTAAAAAGGCGCGTCCGCTGAAGTAATTCATATTTCGCTAGAAAATTTAATAGAAATATAAAAGGGTCTCAATTGTATAACAAATATTAAACGTACTAAGATAAAAAGGAGCATACTATTTTGCTAAAATGAAAGGACGTATTTGATGAAAACGGTCCAGGAAAAAGGACAATTGCTGGTGGGGGTGGGATAAGGCTAAGCAAAAAGGCCTAAAACTAACCTGTCAGGTTAGTTTTAGGCGCGGTCCACCTAAACTTGGCATTTTTAAATGCATAACTACTGCGTAATTTCAATGCGTAACTATAAATAAACAAAAAATAACACATTTAGTTCGGCGGGGGGCATCTATTCATTTCGACAATTCATGTAAGTGCGTAAACAAGTCATGACGTGTACTCTCGAGAAATCGCGGCGAAATTAAACCGAAGTTCGGCCGAATTTTTAATTTTAACCGAATGTTCGGCCTAAGTTCGTATTCGGTTAAAACCACATTCGGCCCATCTCTAATTATTATTGATCCTATAGTAAAAATGATTATGACGGATTACAGTATCATTGATATGAGATAATTTGTCCAAACTTTGATATAGTTAATTAATGTAGAAGAACCCATGTTGATCTGTTTAATGGTTGGCGAGTTAAGAGCGAAAAACTGGAAAAAGAGACCTTTAACACCCCCGCCACTCACTCCGGCGGCGGTGGGTGTAATCGAGGGAAATTATTTGACGTTTTTCAGAGGACCTACTTCTCACCATCCTGAAGCTTTTGTAACTTACACTCTGTCCAATGCTTTATTGAACTTTGACATTTCCCTATTGCGTACCATTGAGCTACCTTTACTAGTAGTACTATTACTACTAGTAGTACTACGCTAGTAATAGTAAAGTTCAATGTTGCGTACAGTATAAGACATTTTTCGTCTCAGATGTCAAAATTGTAGGGATTTTTATGTCAAAAAACCATTAATAGATTGGACAAAGGATACATAGTTTTGTGCCGCTGATTTAACACGATTTTATTAGGTTCACTTGTAACTCGGGAAGTAAGTAATAAAGTAACTATCTAACAATCATGTGCAAGTTAAATTTGACCCACTTCCGGGTTTCCGAATGAGCTACAATTTGGAATAATTATGTAAGTTTGGTGGCAATGCAATATTATGATACCATCGAGCTGATCTGATGATGATGGTGGTCACAGGAACTCTGTAATAAAATAACGCAATCCTACCGAGTTTGGGCTCTTTAGAATTGTCTCGGTGAGTAGTTGATGGATAAGGTGGTTAGTGGAACTCTTAAACGGCTACTAGTAAACCCCTCGAGTTTGGACTCGTTTAATTTGTTTAAACGTGACAAATACATGCGTGTTTTTTAGGTTTTTAATCTACCTAATTTTTATTCGGTCAGTATGCTTGAGGTATATGTAGTGATTTAACTATACCTAAAATCCGTCATTTCATTAGCTGCCGAAAAAAAATGCGGCAGTGATAACATTTTATAGTTGTTTATGTGACTGCTACATAACAGAGGGCATTAATACTCGAGAGTCGGCTCGTTTCATAATAATATCACTCGAGAGTTTTAATGCCTAATTATGTACAGTTACATACACAAGATTACCTACACACATATCATAAGCTCTCTTTGATATGTTCAGGAACAGATATAACATGATGCATCGCTCAATGCAACCCAAAGTATTTTGGTTATTTTTATTTATGTTTTATATAAAATTGCAATTTCCTTTTATTTAGAATACAAATCAAGGGCATTGCAATTAATATATAATAAGTATAAGTATAGAGGCATACGCAGCGCGCCATCTTCATCTTTAGTCTTGATATATATGTGCACGCCATTCTCGTAAAACCAAATATAGGTTTATTTCTTTCACTTAAAGACTGAAAGAAATAACCTATATTTTTATTATTTACCTATATCTATATTATCCTCACTAGTGCTCCACTAAATTGACTGTATCGTGAGTGCTAAGAACTGACCCTTCACTGTGCTTCGGCTAAAATATTTTGTTCGATCGAAGATCGTGCTTTTATTCATCACTGCTTCGCATCCCATATCTACAAGGTAACGCAATCAGGCAAGGAGTGCAAGGATAAATACACCACCTTATTCACTCTAATACATCACACACCAAAGTCCGTCGCGCTCGCCGCGGCCCCTAGTCACCGCTCGTCCATTGTGGACGCGCCATGTGTCAAATGTCGAAGTGTCATGGGTTATTTCATACGGATCCCGGGATCAGATCAAAGTTCATACGGATCCCGACGATTCGTTCACACCGATCCCGCGTGGGATCAGTTGACCCCGTAATAAAATGTAGCAGTGCACACTGATCCCGTTGTACAGAGACACGAGATAAAAATAATAAAAACGGATGTCGTACATACATACAATACATACATACATAGCCTCACCCTTTTTCCCATACGGGGTGGCAGAGGCACAACTGTGCCCACTTTTAGCTAGTGATTCAATACTCCATTTTGCGTGACAGGGGGCTAGCCCATCGCCGCAACTGATGTCGTATATGCATAAAATCGATATCCGAGGATCCGGTTGGAGTCCAATCATGAGCCAGATTTTGAAAAATTCACGGCGCTATCTTGAACTTTTTAGTTAATTAACGATAGTTAATTAATAATTAATTATCGATTTTGAAGCAAATCAGGTCAGTAACTAAAAAGTTCAAAATGGCGGCTATAAATCGTCATCTTCATCATTGATATAATTTTCAGCCCAAATCGCTGGGCACATGTCTCTTCTCTGTCCAATTTATTCAAATTATTTGTGGGGGGAAAATTGAACAGAAATAAACAGAATGTTATATAGCCCCCGTACACCATGTATTATAGACTGTTTCATTTAAGCTTCACACGGCTTCTAATTTACCAGTTTATTTACCTAAAACCCTACGTATAAAAATAATATAATATAAAGAAATCAGCATCGATAAAATGCTATTCTATATTTCGTGTCTCTGTACATTGGGATTCGGGATCGGTGTGAAATATTATATTTTCTTCGTTCACACTGATCCCGGGATCCGTATGAACTAACCCAGTGTCATTATTATTTAACGGCAGATGGCTAAAAAAAAGATTGTATTCTTGATAACTAATTAGTACGCATTACATCAGATTGACGAATTTGATAACGAATGTAAAATTTGTAATTCGCCATTATACACAGTCAGGTCATAAGTTCTGTCACACAATAAAAAGTTTTGAATTTAGAACGCTGGCCACAAAAAAGTTTATTGAATTCGAATTTAAAATTTTTCATGAAAATAAAAATGTGTACTTTTTAGAATTTTCCTCATTTTTAAATATGGAGTGGACACTTAAAGAAGACCGTGTCGCAGTTATTGCGTTGCATCGTTGCGGTTACGCGCCAATTCAGATTTTCGACTTACTGAAAAATTTGAATATAACTAAAAGATTCGTTTATCGTACCATAAAACGATACAATGAAGACTCCAGTGTAGATAACAGGTCAAGAAGTGGTCGCCCTCGCTCTGTTAGGACTCCAGCAGTGATAAAAGCTGTGAAGGCGCGAATTCAAAGAAATCCCATACGTAAGCAGAAACTGTTGGCCCTTCAGATGGGGTTAAGCAGGACCACGGTGAAAAGGGTGTTAAATGAAGACTTAGGGCTTAGGGCATATCGAAGAAAAACAGGACATCGTTTGGACGCTCGTTTAATGGACCTGAGACTGAAGAGATGCCGCGCTTTGTTGAAGCGGTACGCGGGAAAAAAGCATCGGGAAAATATTTTATCGGATGAAAAAATTTTCACCGTGGAAGAGAGCTACAACAAACAAAATGATAAGGTGTACGCACACAGCAGTGAAGAGGCGAGCAACCGTATTCCGCGTGTCCAACGAGGTCATTTTCCATCCTCGCTCATGATTTGGTTGGGATTCTCTTATTGGGGCTTAACTGAGGTACATTTTTGTGAGAAAGGCGTAAAAACTAATGCAGTTGTGTATCAAAATACAGTCCTCAAGAACCTTGTGGAACCTGTTTCTCATACCATGTTTAATAACAGGCACTGGGTATTCCAACAAGATTCTGCGCCAGCTCATAGAGCGAAAAGCACACAAGATTGGCTGGCGGCGCGTGAAATCGACTTCATCCGGCACGAAGACTGGCCCTCCTCCAGTCCAGATTTGAGTCCGTTAGATTACAAGATATGGCAACACTTGGAGGAAAAGGCCTGCTCAAAGCCTCATCCTGATTTGGAGTCACTCAAGGCATCCTTGATTAAGGCAGCCGCCGATATTGACATGGACCTCGTTCGTGCTGCGATAGACGACTGGCCGCGCAGAATAAAGGACTGTATTCAAAATTGCGGGGGTCATTTTGAATAAACTTTATTACCATAAGAATCTATGTTTTATTAAGTTCATTTTGATATATAAATGTTTACGTAAATAATAAACATGTCTAAATTATTTCATATTGCACATGTGACAGAACTTATGACCTGACTGTGTATTGACGTGCCCTATCAATCGCATTGTCTGATGACGTGATGACGACTAATAACGCATCCAATAAGTTAGCGAGTTAACTGCGAATGACTCATGATTATGAACAACGACATAAAGATAATTGCATCTAGTCTCGCTTACTTTTACGATCGGGGATATTGTTAACTAAAACGATATCGGTGCAACCGATAACCGATCACACACACATGGTACCGACAAAGTGATTGTCTTGATCACTGTGGCTCTGTAAGTTGTAGAGCTCGCAAGCGACACGAGAATTATACGCTTTATTCTATTTTTCATTATTGTCTACCCCCTCACACGTTCGACCCCTTGAAGTTTATCGGATGAACAAGTGGAATTAATATGAAAACAAACATCTCGACTGCATATTCCTTCAATACCACACACAAACTTATGAATGCCCCTGGTTACGTACATGGAGTATAACAGTGGCTGTACCAGTAACTTTGTAAATCCAAAGCTACGCTATTTAAAAAAAAACAGAATCGACAAAAACTACTATATAATTATCGAACCTGCTCACAAAATTTCACGATAATCGGATGAGAAATGAGACCTGTAGAGGAGATCAGCCGGGAATCCGGACGTTAGAAAGCATTTTTAGCCAAGCTGAATCGGAGACACTTCGTTCGCTTGGCTCGCTCGGCCAATTATGTGACACCACGACAGTAAAATATTGTTTATAGATAGGAGAGTAGACCAAATGCGCTTTAAGAGCTAATTCGCACGAGCGCGAGCGTGACAAAGCGTTGCGGTAAAACCCGGCGTTGACGTTTTTTTAAGGTGCTACGAAAATAAAATGGGGTTTTTTTCGAATCTATTTACTCCACCATGAAGTCAGCTACTGATTTCATTTTTGGGTAAACGTTTATTGAGTATTTGATTAAGATTTTCACCAAAACAAAAACGCGATTGGATGAAATTTTCTCGATAGAATTTAATTAAGAAAACACCTCTAAATTATATTATTTTTTCCTGTAATTCTGAAATCCTAACTAATTTCATTGTGGAACTGCGTTCAAAATGTAGATATTAAGTATTCGCAAAATCTCCTTAAAAAACTTTTTAACAAAATAGCGTAGTTTGTTTTTAAATAATTATTCTGTGGTTTAGCGCAACGTTTTTTCATTTTTCCCGATTCCGTCCCTCTCACACTGCGTGTCTTTCCGCCTGGAGTAACGGGGACCTTTGCACGGACGAGGTATCGCCTTAACGCTTTTGATGTGAGCGCTCATACAGTAAAACTAGAAATGGATAATGATAAATAAGTAGCAATAGCAGTATGTGTTGCTAGAAAGCGAAAAAGGAAACAGAAGGCATCCAGAAATAATTTAATCTTTTGTTATGTTATATCATCCTCCTTCGCATAGAAAAGGAAAGGAAGACTGACGCATAGCTCTCTCCCATAAATGGGAATGTCATTTGAGTGATGTGACGTCACTTCCTGTGATAACTGGTTCTGTTTAATGATACTCTAAATTCGTATTTATTGTTGAAAATCAATATCTAATAATAGAAGGAGACGTGCGAATTGGGGGGCCTTTTTTGTCTTAGGTCTCAAAATATTCTTAAAAGTAATAAAAATCTTCACTGAAGCTTCACTATTGCTTTAAATGAGAGCTAATCGTTTTACATTCTCTTCCCCATACAAATGGGTAAGCCGGTCAGGCCAAAATCAGTTTCATATTAAAAGTTATTTTGTCATTCTGGTGTCCCCAATAACTCCATAAAAGACTTACACCATTCTGACACACCTTTTACTGTTGGAGATCCTTATCAGTTGTTGGTTGTGGGTAGATAGTGTTTGTCTGCAAAATGCAAACAGAGTGACCTGTGCCAACAGATCGTTAACTATGTCAATATGGGCGGTATTTCATCGAGCTTTCCTGGGGCTTTATGCTGGTAGCAAAATGGCGATTCAATGGCAATGATGCGGCGACTACGACTGTCAACTTATTCAGTATGATATTTTTGTGAAACCTTTCAGTTTGATGAATAAGTAGGTATAGTGCGTTCGCCCAGACTGCGTCGCGCCCGCACGGTACAGCGGCCCGCACGCAATTGTGGTTATTATGATAAACTACGAATAAAAACAATACACATAAGTTAGGTAACAAAGATAATTTTAATTTGCCAATGACGAAAAAACATTTTCGGTATTCGTAGCAGAGTCAATACCAACACAACCTTTCACCACGCGCTTGCAGAAGTTTTCGAGACTCACCTCTTATAGTTCTTGAGAAAAGTGCCTGTGACAGACGGACGGACAGACAGAAGGAAACGCGAGTGCGGAACCCTACAAACCACGTAAAAATGACTTGAAATGATAAAAATGTTCAAGATTACATAAACGATAAGAGTGTAATCTAACTCAACACAGAACTCTCTGTTAATAATTTTGAAATTATTTATTACTGCATATTATTTATAATGATTAATGATAATATTTGTACTAGTTAATCACAAAAAAAAATCAAAAGAGATCTAATAAGTTTCGGCAACAAATATAATGATCACCAAAATATTTTTTCCCTACCCAAAATGGATAAATTAACACCAAAAATTGCAAAAATATCAGGGCAAAATACTGCAGTAGCTTAGGTGAATCCTTCGTGTTAGGTTGAACATGTAAGAACAACAAAAAATACTTAAAACATAAACTTAAGTCCACAAAACATAAAAAGAAGTTTGGTGATCATTTATCCAAACACAATTTGGTGGACATTTATCCATCTGGCAGTCATTTTGAATTTATTAGTAGTAAAATAGGTGCGTTTTTGGTAATCGTTTACACATAAGCCATAAGTTTCTTCGCCGCTCCTCTCCCACAGTGCACAGTGGTTCCGCCATAGGTCATAAAATGTCAATGATCCATGTCCAAATATCCTTTTCATTACTCATACTCATCTCCCGGGTTCGAGTCCCGGTGGGGCAAATATTTGTTTGATGAGAACGGATGTTTGTATCCTAGTCATGGTTGTTTATCTATCTAAGTATAATATTTATCTATATAAGTATGTGTATCGTTGTCTAGTACCCAAGATACAGGGAATCCTAGTTTGGGGCTAGATCAATGTGTGTAAATAGTGTCCAAAGTATTATTATTATTATTATTATTATTATTTCATTTCATAATTAATATAATGTACTTTATGTATTTATTAGTCACTTTCAAGGCGAGATGTGATTTGCGAAATAAATTAAAATATTGTTTATGACACAGATAAAACCACCAAATACGCAAATTCAAAATGGCCGTCTTTCGCGGTCGCGCGCCATTTTTGATTTCAAGTGACTTTGTTTTTTAATAATAGTAGATTGTTAACCGAGGGCTGAAAGGCACCCATTCCTGACGAGATGTTTTGGCGCTCGAACGAAGTGAGAGCGCCAATAGTTCGAGGCAGAAATGGGTGCTATCACCCGAGTTAAACACTCTACTTTTCATTACGAATACGAGGAAAGTAAACACAAGTCAGTTAAAATCAAAATTATTTTATTAAAAACAAAGTCACTTGAAATCAAAATTATTTTATTAAAAAACAAACAACAAACTCAAGTTTAAAAATACTACTCATAAAAAAAGTAATTTCGGTGCCCCCGTTGATGTCTTTTACTTTGAGCATAACATTAAAAAAAATACTTCCGTTTTATGGCTGTATAGGTTACTACCATTGCGTTGTTCAATATAAACTGCGATTCATATATATTTTTTTTAATACTTTTCTGCTTTAGAGCAGGCATGTACCACTTTCAGCACGGTGCCTGGATGAACAATGACCCCCTTTCAGAGTATGAGTAATGAAAAATAATTTTGATTTTAACTGGCTTGTGTTTACTTTCCTCGTATTCGTAATGAAAAGTAGAGTGTTTTACTCTCACTTCGTTCGAGCGCCAAAACATCTCGTCAGGAATGGGTGCCTTTCAGCCCTCGGTTAACAATCTACTATTCTACTATACTCACACCTTTCATTCGGAAAAGTAAGTTTTGCTCCACGACGAGCGGGAGCAAAATGCTACTATTCTGTTCAAGCTATCTTTTTAATTTATTCATTGGCATGCAGCATTTACACAATGTGCCAATTGAACACAGATTAAAATAATCTAATGTAATTATGAAATTACATTGCAATCGACTACGACGACGTAGTCGATTAAAAACGAACATGTTTCAAGTTTTAACTTTAACAACGTTATATGAAAATTTATGAATTTGTGGTAATATTTAAAAAAGATGTCACAATAAATTATATTTTTAACTGAAATCAAAACTATCGATGACTGTTAATGTGATATAATGAATATTGTTATCCGAAACCATTGTAATATTCTATTCCATTATTTTTACACATTAGTAAAAGTACACAGGAATATTTTATCTGTGGTGACCTTCGAGCAACACAGGAAGGCCGTGTTGCTCGAAGGTGGTGACCTTTCCCTAATCCTTCACAATCCTCTATTATAAAAAAAATGTTTACGTTGTTCGATTACTGTAAAAGTGGTGAAAGTATAATTCAAAGTATAGTTATTTTTTTTTAGAGCATTTAATTTAAATTTTCTTCATATAAAAGAGGTGTGAAAAGTTGTATGTGTCACTCAGGAGCAAAATTCATGGGCGTTAACGCTTGAATCCTTCGTTACGCTCAGGATTCTATCGTAGAATCCTTCCCTTCACTCTGGATTAAATGTACCGCCCTCGCCGTAAATACAACATTTTGCTCCCTTGCGACACAAATAACTATTTCACTTCTCATGCTCGAAAAGTCCGTTATGGTGGATGTAGGCTGCATAAAAGCATTTTATGCACTAGTGCATAAAGTGTTGTCGTCATCTAGGTAGACCACAGGTTAATAATCTAGACTAAGATAATTGAGCTATTCAGCCTGAAAGACGAAATGATTGTATTAAATAACCATGTTATTTAATACATTCGCTTTAATTTATTTGCATTATATGCTGCATAGTAAGAAAAGAAACCAAAAACTAATAAAAATAGGTATTATTAAGAAAAACATCAAAAACTCATAGTATGAATCGGCAGTATCGCGTACGACCTAAGCTGGAAATGACATGCAGAAAATAAAAAATACGGCCAAGTGCAAGTCGGACGCGCGCACGAACTGTTCCGTGCCATTATCTATTAAAACGGAAAAAATCCCATTTGTTGTATGGGAGCCCCCTTAAATATTTGTTTTATTTTTATTTCTTTATTTATTTTTAAAGTGAATATTAACTAAATATTCTGTGAATATTTCAAGCGTCTACCTGTTGCGGTTATCAATATCGAGCAAATACGAGGGAAAAAAACGTTTGTTGTATAGGAGCCCCCTTAAATATTTAATTAATTATTTTTTTTGTATTTGTTGTTATAGCGGCAACAGAAATAAATCATCTGTGAAAATTTCAACTGTCTAACTACCACGGTTCGTGAGATACAGCCTGGTGACAGACGGACGGACGGCCGGACGTCCCGTTAGGCACCCTTCGGGTACTGAACCCTAAAAATAATAATAAAAAATACAGTGGCAGGAAAGAGGCTTGATTTTTTACTTTTATTTAGTTCTTTTCTTTGCAAAACTTTTTGTTTTACGAAATTTAATTAATTTCATCAAACGATCCTCTTCATCAATAATGCTTACGCCTAACACACGAATGTAAACAAAAGCAAAAGGAGTTATTGATCAAATGTTGCCGCCTAAATCCAAGCAAATTTATCTTAAAACGTATGAAAATTTCAAGCTCTGGAGAAGCGGCAACCAAGGCACATTCTAAGAAGGTATTTTTTACATCATCACTGTTTCATTTTCTCGCTGTCGAAGTGAAAAACAGGGTGTGTAACTCAGTCATAAACCCCATTTTACCCTCGACTTAACAACCCACCCTTGCCTGCGGCTCGGGTGGATATCAACCTCTCGGGTGATATCCACCCGATCAACCTCTCGGGTGAAACAAACAAACAAAGGTATTACAAACCTTCCAAAACTACAAATATTTCAGCAATTTGGCTTAATTATCTCTTACTTTGCAAACGCCGAAGTGTAAGCATCTGTACGCCACGCCCCGCCCGCTATCAGTGACTCATAAGCTCGTTGTTAGGAGCAATTTCGTATTCTCCGAATTTCCTTGAGTGGGTTTTTGTCATGGATTTCTAAGAACAAGGTATGTTTTATCTATTAAGTAGTTTTTTAAAGTCTTTTTTACCTTGTTATTTGTGAATGCCTAGCGACACTTGTTTTATATGTGTCACCGTAAGATAGTCAAAACCGTTTAAACTAACGCGTCAACTATCGACAGATAGTAAACCAGACCGACAGGGTTTAGAATTTACGTTTCTTTTGTTCTTTATGTCACAACCAAACCTAAGCTACAGCAGTGTTTGCCCTGGTATTTCGTTTGCAATCCAAGTTTGAATCAGTTTACTATTTAACGGTTTTAACCGTTAGTTTATCAACTAATGTGTCATATAGTAAACAGTACACTACAGTTTACTATCTGTCGATAGTTGACCAACTACCGAGAAAAGAACGATATTGTATCAACTAACGTTTTTGACAATCTTACGGTGACAAATGCATTTTTACAGTATATTGTAAAAATACGTAGACTTTCCACGTGTTTGGCCGGTGCTCAAGTATCTTAAATTAAAGATTGAACTGTCTTTTTTTAGCCTGTAAAAGATTTTTTTGCGGAGGTTTGCGGATTTAGGTACTATAGGGTTTTAACGACTGCAAGTCGCGCGAGTAACACGAACTACGAAGCAAACGTTCGCGTTTCATTTCGGGTACTTTAATTAAAAGTTCTTTTTCAAGAAAGTTTTCTTTGAGACCTGGTTGTCCCTATCTGGAGGACTGTCAGACATACATCGACAAAGATGGTACCTTCCTAACGTCCTTGGATGATGATGAAAACTCAAAGTAAAATTTATTTATAACTGTACTTTATTAACTGTGAACCAATTTAAGGTTAAAGACAATACACCATTAACATCATTAAAACCTTTTTTCTTTCAATTTTGAAGATCAGTGAAGTATCATCAGCAAACAACACCACGTCAGTCTAAACCATGAAAGGCAGATTGTTAATATATACCAGGAATAGGAAAGGGCCTAATGTGGAACCTTCTGGGACGCCAATTTTTACACCCGATCCATCAGATTTAATGCCGTTGACTTCTGCCTTTTGAATATTATTACTTAAGTATGTTTTTTATGATTGATGATATAATTACAATCCAACGCTGTATTTCTAACTCCGTAATGATTTAATTTCATTAATAGCGTATCATGATCAACACAATCAAGTGCCTTCGACAGATCGCAAAAAACTCCGATAGCATCCTGTGCGGCCTCCCATGTAGAACAAATATGAGATATAAGGGTAATGCTTGCATCCGTAGTCAATTTACCCCTAGAGAAACCGTATTGCTTGGCGTGGAGATGTTGTGTACGGTAGAAGTGTGAGAGCATTTGATTGAGCATAATCTTTTCAAATATTTTACTTAGTGCTGGAAGAACAGATTGGTCTGAAATTTGAAGGATCACCCTTGTCTCCCGACTTGAACAGAGGTATCAGTGTACTGTGTTTCATGAGGTCTGGGAAATCTCCATCGTCAATACATTTATTGAATATATAAGCTAAGTGTAAGTAATCTAAACGTTTTGACAATGTCCTGTCGATATACATAATGCAATTTTAAATATACATTACTAACGCTAGTGTTGTTTTTTAACAAAGTCTCTGCTTCATATGGAGATGAATTTAGACGCTCTGTCGTGAGTAAGGGTAGATTGGTAAAGAATGTTTCGATAGCTCGTGCAACTTCCCTATATTCAGGCAGAAATCATTTTCCCTTGGTATAACTTTGCCAGTTTCATGGTTTATTATTTGCCAAACTGTTTTCATTCTATTATTTGAATTTTGTATTTTTCTATTAATGTGTAAAGTTTTTGCAGTTCTACAAACCAACTTGGAATATTTTTTAACATTGTCATGAAATTTTCTATCAAAGTTCATATTCTTTTTATTTTTTTTTTCAAAATTTCTATCAAAGTTCATAAGTTCAAAGTTCATAAAGGTCATATAAGATAACTCTACTTTTACGAATTCCAAACGTTGCCCAGTCATTAAGTTTAGATTTACCGTTGTTGTCACTGATTTTCTTTAATTTAAAAACTTTATTGAATTCAGTTTGAATAATGTTGAACAAGTAAATCTGAATAGATTTTATTTGGGTTCTGCTCATTAAAATCCGGTACTGGCAAATTTACATCGAATTTTTTCATACACGTCTTCTAGTCTATGGGATGTAATAGGCCTATAAAATTATGGATCAGTCTTACCCTCAATAGCAATTGGGAATGAAACATTTTGACCGCTGTGATCCGATGGTAAGCAGTTAATTACATTTGTACTTCTGAACGCACAGTCACAAAAATATGGCAATTTTACCTGAAAATATTTTTTTTATTATACATACTTACCTGGCTTTAAGCCTAATATTGAGAGTAGCATACTTGACTTCCTTTCCGGTGCGACGAAATTAGCCCCAAACAGCTCACTTCCTGTTTAAAACTCCTAAAATACATGTCATATCCGTTTTGAACCTCAGCAACATTGCGCGCGTAAAGTTTCAGAAATGGCGGCAATTGTAGCCAGCGTTATTGCGCGTGCTAAATTTTCAGGTCATTGGCAACTCAATAAAGAGCTGATCGTGTCTAAGAATGTGTCACGATCGTGCAATGCACAATAATATGCACAGTAATGTGAACAGCAGGCAGCGATTTACCTAGGCTTAAAGCCGTAAGTATGTATAATAACAATTTTATTTTCAGGTAAAATTGCCATATTATACCTGACGTTACCTGGCTTTAAGCCTAATATTGAGTAGTGTTTGGTATCGACTGCTGAGTTAAAAACGCCAATGTGATATGACTAGGAGTTCATTTATGTGTAAATTATGATCATCAAATATACAAGAACCTATATAATTGTATATACAACATAGAACACAAGTGTTTTGCATAAATTGATAACACAATAGTAGTTACAAATAAAAAATACATTCATTAAACTGATTGAAATAGATTAGATAAAGCAGTGCTATTGGTCGGGCTAGAATTAACTTCTTTTTTGTAAAATTTGTGAAAAGTCCTTGCTGATTTCCAGTTGCCACGACTTAAAATTTGATCAATAGGTGTGTGGTCCAACCAACTAGCAGAGGCGACTGCCGACCGAACACTACCTGGACTAGAATCAATTCCTGCTAGCTTGAGGACGGATTTTATCCACCCTCCAATAATGGTAGGTGTGGCAGGCTTTGGTGTGCCAGATGTGCTAATGAACAAGGAATCTAAATTACCTCTGCGAGATTGTGATACTTCTAACAATTTGGTGACCCAGAACACGGGGTCTACGTTAGTGTTCGAGCTACAAGCTAGTAGACGCCAGCCAGACTGTCTGTACGATGAGTTATCCGTCTTAGAGCCATACTTTGGCCACATAACTATTGAGTTATTCTCAATTATGCAATTAGCAGAATCGCATCTTAGCAAGGTAAGGTCATGGACTCTGCGTCCCGAACATAATAGCAAAATAATAGCCACTCTTCTAGATACTTCAAAAAGCGAAAAACTATGTGGAGCGTGTGACGTGAGATAAGCCGTTAACACCTTAACATCCCAGATTGGTGGCTTACGTTTGGGTGGCTGTTGTAAAGCTATGCCCTTTAAAGTCTGTCTTATTATTATATGTGAACTTAACGGGTTACCTAGAATCGGTCGACAAAATGTTGACACAACAGACTTGTGCACACAAATAGTACTATAGGCAAGATTGTACTTTAGATGAAGATCTGTTAAAAAACGGGCAACATCCTGAGGCTGCGGCTGGTACATGTTAACCTCATTTTCCCTTGACCATTTCACCCATCGCTTCCAAGCTGGTTTATACGAACTCATACTTGAATTTCTCCAGCTCCTATCCAGGACTCCAATTTGGCTTTGATTCCAGGCGTCTAGCATTGAGGACCACCCTGAATTCGCCACGCTTGTAAGTTAATTTGATGCACTTTCGGTGGTGGTAAGTTTGTCTGTGTGTCTATCAAAACTTGATCTAAGTCTCTCACCTGTAGAGGAGGGTCCAGGGCTCGGGCTTCTAGGTCTGGTCTCCAGAATACCTTTTTCCAATCGGGGACTATTAGAATGTAAACCCCGGAGGCCCGGTTCAAGTGAGTTAACACTCTTGGGATTATGCAAGGTGGCGGGAATAACCACGCCATTTTGTAGTGCCAGTCCTGGCTGAAGGCATTGTGAAACACTGCTTGGGGGTCCATCAAGTCTAGACTTACGTAAAGTGGGACTACGTGCGCGTTCCTGGACGCAAACAGATCGATATCTGGGATTCCCCATCTCCGAAACACCTCCCAAGCTCCGTTGCTCTGCAGATGCCATTCCGCTGAGACTCTTGATCTCGACAAGCGATCGGCGACGTAGTTGTACCGGCCGGGAATGTGAAAGACCGTCATGTGGATATGAAAATGATCTACGACGAAAAGTACCTCGTACGTTAGCTCGAGCAGCTGCTGGGACCTCGAGCCGCCTTCGTTGCGTAAGTACGCCACGACAGTTCGGTTGTCTGATTGAACCAACAGACTGGAGTTTGCTAAGATCCTTCCCTTTTGCTGTAGAACTCGTAGAATTGCTAGCATCTCTAAGACATTGCTGTAGGATGTTCCTCTTCTGCTGTCCACGCTCCTGACATCATCAGAGTGTCGAGCTGTGCGCCCCAGCCCTTCACAAAAGAATCTGTGCATAGGAAGTGTTCTGGAGGTGGAAAGTGCAGAAGGGACCGCGACATGTAGTTGCGTGCCCACCATTGAAGATTCTGCTGAACCTCTTCCGGTAGCGTTCTTGTACAGACCCGGTCTGATCTCATTAGCTGGTGGCCTAATGACAATAGGGCGCGTGAGTTCAGGCGACCCCGTGGAACCACAAAGCTGGCTAAATTCCATGAACCCAACAAACTTTGAATTTGTTGCAGACTTACTTCGTCCGAGGTCAACATCTTCTGGGTTTTGCGCCTCAGAACTTTTAGCTTCTCCTGGGGAAGCCTCTTTTCGTTCTTCCACGGGTCCCATGTAACACCGAGGTATTCTATGGATTTCTGAGGCATCAAAACAGACTTCTTGAAGTTTACCATCCATCCCAGACTTTGCAGGGTTCTCACCACAAGAGAAGTGTGCCCTTTTAGCTGCTGTGGACACTGAGAATAGACAATCAGTCGCAAGCCAGGGCAATGATTTCTTAGAGTCTGCGCGACCCAATTCGTAATACTGGCAAAGACCTTTGGAGCTGTTGCGAAGCCGAAGGGTAGGCAAGTCATTTGCCACATTTTCCTTGCATAAATGACCCGAAGAAAGGGTCGATGGACCGGGGCAACTGGTATATGAAAATATGCGTCTGAAAGATCGATTTTGATTAGCCAATCTCGAGGTTGGAGGAAGTCCGGCACCTTGTACATGTTTATTAACCTGAATTTGGTTACATATACATATTGGTTTAACAGCTTCAGATTTACTACGGGACGATAGGAGTTTCCTCGGACACCCTTCTTTTTCACTATAAAAATGTTTGCAACGAAACTCGGCGACGACGTCACCCGTTCTATGACTCCTTGATTTGACAATTTTATAATCTGATGTTTCATATGAAGAGAACTTTTCGTATGAAACATCTTCGGAATCCTCGACGGGTGTATGAGAGGGGGTCTCCCCTCGAAAGGTATCCGATAACCCGTTATCGTGTCCAGAACATATCGAGGAGCTCCCAACTTCCTCCAAACTCTCACCTTTTGTTTCAGTCGGCCCGCCCGAAACGTCTGCAGATAGTCAATAGTTCCTTGTATTACGGCGTCCAGACTTGCCCCTGGCGCCGCCACGTCGCTGCCGGTCGCGCTCGCTGCGTCGTCCTCCACGAAATGCCTCCCCCCCGCGCTCACGCTCGCCCTGCGCGGGCGGCGCGGCCCAGGTAGCCCGGGCGGCGGGGGGCGCGTCACCGCTGCGCGCGGGCGCGGGCCGGCTCGGGCCGGCGTAGGCGGCAACCTCATGTTGCGGGAGATCCCTTTGCGCAAGGGAACGCTTTCTCGACGCGCCTTGCGCAGGCGGTCTTATGTTCATAAACATCTTCCCGGTTCCTCCTTGCTTGTGTAGGAAGTCTGAAAACTGGGCCTCGTTAAAAAGATTATCTACCGAGGGTGGAATTTTACGTAAGGATTCTTTTATGTGACGTTCGCGAAGGAAATTCAGAATTGAATCGCGACGCTGCTGGACGAAGTCCGCCCTTTTTCCGCAGACCATTTGCAACAGATCAGAATGAACCTTATTGTATTCCCCCTCGGAAAATATCTCATTTATTTTGTCACAAACCTGGTTCGCTGTAGTGGGATTCTCTTCACCTCTCTCGCCAAGCGAAGAGATGAACGTCGAAAAACCCTGTTTAAGCGCCTCGTTCTTCATAATCAGGCCGTGTGATATAGCCGCGAGTGATCGCTCCGTTGCCGCCAAAGAATGGTTACGATCGAAGGGCTTGGCAAGGTCATTACACTCGAGTTCAACGAACCCAGGTACAGAATTATACAATTTTTGCGTCTCCGAATACCTTACCTGACTCCAGTCACATGTATCGAAATATTGAAGTTTTTTAATTGTCTCGACATGAAGTTCGGACGATCGTAATGTTTGACTTTTAAGGGTAGTTTCCATTTTCAATTGTATTTTCTTATCGGGGCTACGTAATTCCCTCTCAAGGTCACTACACGGAGACAGAGATAAAACGGAACCATTATCTGAATAAGGCAATATTCCGTAACTCGATTTGTTAACCAAAAGGTCATACAGTGACGAGACCTTGCCAGCTAAATCTTGGAACGATTTTTCCAGTTTACTTATCCTCTTAGAGCTCTTACTCCCCCGACGTCTTCTTTTCCGGCTGCTCCTCTCCGGAGACGTAGAAGTGGAACTGCTGCAGCTATCACTTGATGAATCACTACGCGGGGTTTTTCTCCGTTTAGAAGATTTACCACTTTTATTTTTATTGAACGGATTCATTTTTCTTACGCTGAACACTTCAACCGTAATAATTCCAGATATAGAAAATAACTTGGAAAAATATATTCAAATTTAGAATATGTTCGCACGGAAAGAAATCCAAAACGCCAATGACCTGAAAATTTAGCACGCGCAATAACGCTGGCTACAATTGCCGCCATTTCTGAAACTTTACGCGCGCAATGTTGCTGAGGTTCAAAACGGATATGACATGTATTTTAGGAGTTTTAAACAGGAAGTGAGCTGTTTAGGGCTAATTTCGTTGCACCGGAAAGGAAGTCAAGTATGCTACTCTCAATATTAGGCTTAAAGCCAGGTAACGTCAGGTATAATACGTTATCTAAGCTAGTTTGGCTAGTAAGAGTAAATCTAGTCGCCTCTGAAAATAGATGATATAAATTAAATTATTTTAATAAAGAAAGAATATGTCACCTGTGCATTCTTGGATTAAATTTTTCGAATATTTTGTTCATATTTTTTATAGGATCAATAAATGGCGGAATAGGTCAGAGGACGAGATAAAACAAGTCGTAAATACAAAATGATTTTACAATGACATGACAACATACACGGAAAATGTCAAGACAATTGTCACGGCAGGTTTTAGATTTACTGCGAGTTTAATACGGATATCATAATACCAGATATTAAAACGACCCGAATGGCCGAGTCGGCAGTGACCCTGCCTACGAAGCCAAGGGTCCCGGGTTCGACTCCCAGTAGGGGCAAATATTTGTTTGATGAGAACTGATGTTTGTACCCTAGTCATGGTTGTTTATCTATCTAAGTATAATATTTATCTATTTAAGTATGTGTATCATTGTCTAGTACCCAAGATACATAGGGGCTAGATCAATGTGTGTAAATAGTGTCCAAGGTATTTTTATTATTATTATTAAACCAGCTATGACAAAACGCTTTTTTGTTCAAAGTAAAAGTTCAATATTATAGTTTTCGAACAGTATAAATATATTTTTTCATGTCTGTAGAGGTGTCTAATATCATTAATTTGCAACCTATATTATTTTGTAAATATAAAAAAAAACTCACGTGTTTCTTATTTCATTAAGAAACATACCTAAAAAAAAAAACTGCTGTGTTTGCAATGTTGCAAACGAGTTTTCAATTGATTCCCTTAAAAATAAAGCCGATCTACTAAGTTTGTTATTTATGACCGCCCCTTATATTGCTCGAGGACCACTGTGCAGTAGCCCAATGTAGAGAAGAGACAAAAAATATGTTTACTACGTTTGACGTTGACTGTCCAAAAACGTGTATGACTTGTAGAACAAAATGTAAAAATGTCCTAGAATTTGGCACATTTTCGAGCACCACGGGAGTAGCACAGGATTTTCAATGTTGCAAACTTGGGTATAAATTACACTCAGGGGTACAAAAATGGTTTTTATTTTTTGTTAACTATTAAGCATTATAGTTGTAAAAAACATGAGATCCTGGTAACAAGCCCATTCATTTGACATGTCACACTATACTGTTTGAATTATTTTATTTTCTGAATTGCCCCGCAACTTTAATAAATGGTACGAAGGCACGTTTAGGAAAAAGAGAAAAACCTTTAGGTGACTGACCTAAAGGTATTTCTATTTTTCCTAAATTAATCTTTTTATTAAATTATTTTTGACGCGAATTATTTACAGTTTGTAAATACTTTGTGACCGAAGCCGTCCGATTTAAAAAATATGAGCATGACAATGTATGTCATTATTTTAAGAAGGTTTAAGAGCGTGCTCAAATGCCACTGGAATTTTAAGAAGAATTTTGAACAATCTAAATGAGATCAGTACTGAGACACCTTCCAATTAGTTAAATTCTCAACCCCAAAAAAAGAGAGACAAAAAAGGATTTTTCGGTATTCTAACCTCAAATTAGCAACTTCGCCGCTTTATTTTAGGATCTCAGGCGGAAAAATTATATTCCTAACTCGTTCGAAAAGGCTTCTTTACGAACCTCGCTACGACCTTCACCTTCGGCTCGTGCCGTAAACTTCTCGTATCTTAAATATAAACCTTTGCGAACTCGTAGGAAATCTACTATTTCTTTATAAGAATGGTGTACGATTTTCACTTAAAATTTAAAGAACTGCCAATATAAAGTAATTAAAGGCTATTTTTTTTTGAGGCTCCTAATAACAATGTCGAGGATAGCTACTGAATGGTTGCCTATAGACGGACACCGGCGCAGAGGAAGGCCCAGAAGGAGATGGCGGGACGACCTGGACAGGTTCTAACCAGAGTAAGTCAATCCAGCTCTGACTAGAGATGTGTGGGCTCGAAATGGGGAGGCCTTTGCCCAGCAGTGGGACACAATATAGGCTATGTGAAAAATTACAATGGGTCTGAAAAGACGCTTAGAAAAACAGTTCATCAAATGGGATTTCGGTTCTCTAAAATGGAAGAGAATCGAAAAGTTCTTATGGAAAAGCACGATGTAATTCTCAAACTAATTGAATACCTGTATAAAATACGCGAATTTCGCGATGCAGGTAAAATATTATCTATATCGACGAGTCTTATACATATACACACATCCCACACTAAAGGAAAAACTTGGTTGGAGTGAAGACAAGAAATAAAACCGGTCAAGTGCGAGTAGCACGTCGGCCCCGCACACGACAGTCTTTGCACGAGTATACCTTTATAATTTTTATAATAAAATAAAATAAGTAGTAGGACTACATCCAAGGCCGTACATCGAAATATTGAAAAAGAGTTTTGTGTATGTAGTATGTAGGTATTGAAATATACATAGTCGGTCCATAAGTTCTGTCACAAATATTTTGCCGCATAGTAAATAATACCAAGTTTTATTTTATTTAATACTATATGAGTTGATAAATATCAAACGCCAGTATGTCCACTCAAGAAAAAAAATGACTTTGATATACGAAATTGTAGTACAAAAAAATGTGATCATTCCAGGATGATTCAAATTCAAATATGTCCACACTTTTACTATGAAAACACTGTCAAAAGACTTCTATACACTTCAGAACCCAGTACGTCCTGATGGTCGTTCATATCACAATCCTATAAGTCCAAGCTAGCCAATCAGCATCAAGCAATCAGACAATATGGCAGCCATTACTGTTTTGGAACTGTTGCGTGTGGTGTTGTTGTGCCGTAAACATTAAGTTATATTGATTTCAAACACTCAAAATGAATCCAAAAGTGATAAATGTTGAGCCTGATAAGGCAAGAAAAAGGAGCAACATAAACTCAATCCGGAAAAAAGCTGCGAAAAAGAGGAAATTGTAAGTAACTATTTTGCTACTATCATTGTTCGTTGGCGTGGTCAGGGCCGAACTCAGGGCCGAACCAGGCCGGGGACACTCCGCTAATGTTATTTTTTTATATATTTTTTACATACCAAAGATTCGTTGCAAAATTAAAGTCGACAATATACCTACGGCGAGCGGACGAGCTCCTTCATGATTCCGCGCTTGATAAATAACTTACCTACGCAAACCCTAAACTCGATCACATAGACAAACATTAAACACAAACTCAAATCTTATTTTCTTTCACAACTAGGTGTAAATACAACATGAGAATTGCATACAAAATCAAAAAGTAAATACATTGTAATACATACTTACTTAAACTTAAAATATAAATACAGTATAATGAGTAGATATCACCACACACAAACCTTAGTGGTTTAAATGGTAGTAAGAATACAAAACTGTGCACTTAATTAAATGCCAGTAAATAAATAAATAAATAATAAAATAATAATTATAAATTACTTTCAGGTATTCAGCACCAGGCTTACCAAGAAAACCACCATGCCGACATAATAACTTAAGTATGAAATGTATGTCACTCACCAGCAACGACCTATTTCACTTTCATAAAAAACTTTATGAAATGACATCAAAAATTGACCAGGACAATTACTTAATAAAGCACATGATGGTCACAAAAGTGAAACGCAATCGGCCTAGAACTGGGACAAAAAATCCAAGGATTTTTTCCGTAAAATTTTATATACCCCATCATTCTACGAAGATACCAGTGCCAGTATGCAGGAAGACATTCCTGGAGGCTACTCGTCTCAAGTCATCCAGGATTGAAGGAATAGCAAAGAGGCACTTCGATAATGGTGGCCTAGCCAAAGAAAACAGAGGAGGAGATAGAAAACAATTCGCTTTTGCCTCAAAGAGAGAAGCCGTGGAAAAGTTTATCAAAACTTTTAAACCATTAGAATCTCATTATTGTCGAGACCAGATAAAAGTCCGCCAATATTTGGAACCAGGGTTGAACATAAAAAAAATGTTTTCAATGTACAACGACGAGGCTCTGCCGGGATTCGGCGTCAAAATAGGTTTTTTTAGGAAAATATTCAACACACGATTTAACATAGGATTCGGAAGCCCAAAGACAGACGTATGTTCTCTCTGTCTCGAATTAAAAGAAAGAATTAAAATTGAAAAGGCACAACAGAAAAAACAAGAACTTATAACTAATCATAGAATTCACAACCTGCGCGCAAAACAATTTTATAAAATGTTGAAGGAAGAGATTCCTGGTGTTTTAATAATCTCATTCGATTGCGAAAAAAATCTCCCACTACCGAAGATACCTGATCAGTCAGCATACTATTCCAGACAATTGTATTTATACAATTTTACGACAGTAAAGGGCACTTCACTAGCACCTTTGACACCCGAAAATGTCAAGGCATACCTTTGGACAGAAGATGAAGCAGCTAAAGGTTCAAATGAGATTTGCTCGGCCCTTTATCACTGTATTAAAACAACAGATTTGACCGGTATTAAAAAAATAAGGCTCTTTTCAGACGGCTGTGGTGGACAGAATAAGAACTCGATCATCGTATGCATGCTTATAAAATGGCTCCTTGAGACAGACACTAATATCAAAGAAGTTGAAATCATATTTCCTGTGACAGGCCACTCTTTCTTGCCCGCCGACAGGGTGTTTGCCTTGACAGAGAGAGTCATTAAAAAAAGACAGGACATTATTTTGCCCAGTGAATATGAAGAGATTATTAAAGAACACGCAACTATTGAAAAATTGGCGACCAAAGTGACGGTCTATGACTGGAAAGAAAAATCAAAAGAATTCCTCAAAGGTACACAAGCTTGGCATTTCAAAATAAGTAAATGTAAGAGAATTCTTTTTAAAAAATTGAGTACCTCCAAAGTTCACGTTCGCGGTGAAGTTTCATATAGAAATGACGTTTGTGAAGGACGGTCTTCGACTAAACGTGGAAAAAGAATGAATGAACTCACTCTGGATATAATACCAACTGGAGTTCCTGTAAAAACAGCTAAATTGAATGATGTGAGCAATCTCTTAAACAAACATTTTGGAAATGAATGGGAGACCTTTGAAAATTTATCATATTATAAAAATTTGCTCACTAGGGCCAACAATGCAATGCTGGATGATGATTCGGAAAGTATAATAGATCCAGGAGATATAGAAAACGAAGAAATAATCGATTTCGTGTAAAAGAAAAGTGTTAATTTACGGTTAATAGATAAGGTTATAACTTTGTAAGAAATATTACTGTGATTTTTATTGAATAAAGAAACAAAGTTACTATTACACCATTTTTCATATGTGTTACATACTGGAAATATTTAGGTATGTAGGAACGGCTCAAAAAAACAAAATAGACAAAACCATTATAATATCTGTTTCCTGAGTACAACCCCCGGGGACGGTTAAGAATAGTTCTGATCAACATCAAGTAAGTCCAGCTATGTCTTTTTTTCAAAATCCTGTAAGTCCACTGGTGTGGTTCAAAACCTAGTATGTCCAAACTAGTTTTGTCGATTTTAACGGTTTTTCCTATGGTACACTTTATATTAAATGTTGCCATAGGTTAAAAATGACCAAGCGAGGTAAAATAAATCTAAAGGCTTACGCAATACGATCTATAAGTGCGCGAAAGCGGAAAAGCTTCATTATCTCCTTTTCATCTATCAAGGACATACCGGCGTTTGATATTTATCAACTCATATATGGTTTGATAGCTCATTAAATACTGATAAATTAGAACGATTATTGGATTTAAATGCTCAAAGCCATATTACACAAATGCTAGTTTCTTCAGAGATTTTGCACTTTTTTACCCAATCAAAAATACGGACGTGATTCACTTTATCTTTTTTCCATGACTCTTAAAACCTTTCAAACTTACGTGAGATTTTAGTCAGAACCCTCCCTGAACCCGTTACCTTCATTTTGAAGCATAAGATAACTAAGTCTGGGTAAAACTAATTTTCATATTCACATTTTACGTAGTGTACTTGTTGCCCACAAGATCATTTTTATACGTTTTTCTGAAAACGCAAAAAGTACGTAAAGTTCTCTTTGGGAGCAGTTGGAACTGAAAGCTAACAGAAAATCAAATGCTAGTTGTTAAGCATGGTCTAAAATCGAGGTTTCAGAATAAATAAAAAAAACCTTGTTGGTTATCTGGAACACTGTTTTATTATTAAATTTGTGGTAAGTGGTATTTTTGTCAGTTGCGGCGTGTTTTGGGTTCGCGATTGTCTCAAGTTATAAGGTTTTTTGTCATATTGCGATAATCGTACAAAATGTATTGTATGGCAATTTGATTCGTATAAAATAAGCTTTTTAATCATGTATAATACGAATAAGAAAAACTTTACTGCTGAGTTTTATCTATCAAAAACCTTGTGACAGAACTTAAGGACCGACTAGGTATTATACTCTGGTTAACTAAACTCTTTGCTCATAGAAACCGGAAGTGAATAGAAATTGAGTAACATAATTACAGAAATAAAATAAAATATTATATAAAACTTAATTTTATTTATTATAATTCGAATGAGCAATTATTAATCGTATAATGATGCATAACTAAGTACAAAACTTAACATCTGGATTTAAAGATCTTTTCCGATAAGATCGGGAGAGTCCAATTTTCACCGATAAATAATTAAAACAAAATTGCTAAGAAAATGGCCATACCAATAATTTCTTATATGGGTACTTTTTTTTTAATTCTTATAAACCGGTATGTTTCATTACTTGTTGTTATAGATAGCGGCAAGAGAAATACACCATCTGTAAAAATTTCAGCTCTCTAGCTATTCCGGTTGTTCCGGTAGAGCCCGGTGACAGACGGACAGCGGAGGCTTAGTAGTAGGGTCCCGTTTGGCACCCTTCGGGTACAGAACCCTAAAAAGGAGTTAAAAGGCCATTTTCAAAAGGTCAACGTTTGATAATAGTTCATGCAGGGAACAAAAAAGCTTTGTACCTTGCGCCTTTTTAACGTATAATTCCACGGATACTTACAGGTGATTATCACAATGAAATGAATAACGATAACTACGAGAAATGGCTAGATAATCAATTAATCCCAAATATATCCCCTGGTTCTGTTCTAGTTATCGACAACGCACCATAACACAATAAATATGTCAAAATACCTCCAAATTCAAAAACCGCTAAACAGGAAATGGGCAACTGGTTAGACAGTCATGAAATTCCAGTTGATCTAAAATTAACAAAACCCCAGATTTACAATATTATTTTCACACCTTTCACTCGGAAAAGTAAGTTTTGCTCCACGACGAGCAAAATGCTACTTTTCTGTTCAAGCTTCTTTTTTAATTTATTAATTGGCATGTAGCATTTACGCAATGTGCCAATTGAACACAGATCTTAATAAAATAATCGATTGTAATTTCATAGAAGTCGATTAAAACGAATATGTTTCAAGTTTTAACTTTAACAATGTTATATGAAAATTTATGAATTTTTCGAAATATATAAAAAGTGTCACAATAAATTATAAGTTTTACTGAAATCAAAACTATCGATGACTGTTATTGTGATATAATGAATACTGATATTCGATACCATTGTAATATTCGATTCGATTATTTTTACACATTGGTCAAAGTAGCACAGGAATATTTTATCTGTGGCCTTTCCCTAATCCTTCACAATCCGCCATTCGTTTTCGTTGTTCAATTACTGTAAAAGCGGTGAAAGTATAATTCAAAGTATAGTTATTTAATTTTTTCCTCATAGTCGGTGTGAAAAGTTTTGTGTGTCACTCAGGAGCAAAATTATTTTCGTCACGGGCGTTAACGCTTGAATCCTTCGTTACGCTCAAGTTAGAATCCTTCACTTCACTCTGGATTACGTAAATACAATATTTTGCTTCCTTGTGACACAAATAACAATTTTCAGTACAAAAAAAGGTTTACAGAGTTTTCCTTGGACAAATTACTTGCCGAACATGGGCACACTGCGTTGGGATTGTCACCATATAAAGCCGGTAGAATTGTAGATATGAATTTAACTTCAGTAAAAAAAAATTGGATGAAAAAGTAAACATGATCGGAGCTGAAGAATGAAAAAAGGTTGCCATCATGCAACCAAATGCGAGAATTAATATTGAAGAATTCATCCCCATATGGACGATTACACTTATAGACTCGTAATAATTACGGCTGATTGTGACAGTGATATTGACCTCATTGGGAACATAGACAGATTTGCAAAAAGAAGAAGTATTAAAGCCAGGTTTGTCGAGATTAAAACAGTTTTGTTTCGTTTTAATAGCCACAGTATCACCGAAGTTATGTCCAAAAACATATCCGCCATTTCCGAAACGCTTCGTAAATTTGTCATATGGCATCGGCTTTTATGATGGCGTCAATCTTTGACTCGCCGCAGTCTGTCTGAGTCCGGCCGGCCACTCGATCGATGTTCTTATAACAGTTTTTTCTATTGAAGTATTATAAAATATAAAAAAAAAACTTTTTAAAAAACAAGCTTTTATTAAAAAGTATCTAAAAAGTTTAAAATAAATTAACCCCAAAAACAAATATATCATTTATAAGTGCATTGTAACCTTTAACGATAATAAAGCTTCGTCTACGACAACATAATTACATACCGTACATAATTATGTATTTTTAACATTAATACCTTTACATTTTAATTGTTAAATCTTCCCGTTTTTATCACAGTCCTAATTTTATAAATAAAAGCGTGTTACATTTTGATGGTATGATTAAGAACATTTAGCACCTTCTTTTCCTCTCGCTATCACAATGTTCATACTGAAGACTCGAAGTATTCGGTCATTTGTTTCTTTAGGACACGTGACCTTTATGTCTTACGATATCCCCGACAAGCTAGACTGCAAGCTATTATCTGGTACTATCTGGATCTTCTCTCATTACGGTGTTCATCCACTTTTTTTAAAATTTTAGGTCTTAAATAATTTCACATAAAAAAATAACTTATTTTGTGTTTTCACACTCGAGTTACTGCACGTGGACAAAATGCAATATTTCTTGGTCATTTTAGTTATAATACTTGTGTATAGTGCGGGTTGTTTACAGTATGGCGCGCTTGAGCCGAACGAATGAGCCAGACCGATCCGGTCACCTGACTAGTAAAGTGACGTCATCGCTGATCCTACATACTATGCTCAGTTGATAAAATCGTTTCGCGGGGAGTCCAACTTTGAGCTATAATTACTCCGTAAATTTTTAAGATAATAAAAAACTAAAAACACTTTTTTTTTTCATTCACTGAAATTTTCGTTGGCCACATTCATTGCCTCTTTCCAGAGACCGATGTGCAAAAATTATCGCCGGTAAGTATACCAAATTTCAACAAAATCGGTTCAGAATTCGATATTACTTTTACCCGCCTAGGACAGACACACAAGTAATTCCGTTTTTCCTTTTCGAGGCACTTAACTTAACTTGTAACCCGTAAAACTTAACTTGATTTGGTCTTTTTGCCTGTCTATTGCATGAAATAGTAAGTGTTTCTCTTATCAACAGTAGTATGCAAGCACTGCAAAGAACCATTTTCCATGAAAACGCTTATATATAGAAGCAATATCTTGGTGAAAGCGTTTAGCACTGGAACTAGATTTTCTTTAGAAAAATCTATGTAAATAAATATGTATGTAATGTTAATATTGCTACCCAATTCCTTATAAGCATTTAACAATTCATTTATAAGGCTTTCAAAAGGGGAGACCGTTTTGTTTCCCAAGAATATTTCCGTGACTTCAACAAATCCCAACCAAGCATTATTTTCTTTCTTATCTAAAGTTGAAATAAACAACGAATCTTTTATTAAATTCTTGAGATCTGGGCCATTAAATATACCTTCTTTTACTTATGCATCAATGATAGTATTTTTTTTCAGCCACTTCAAAAACGAGGAGGTTTTCAATTCGTCTGTTTTTAGGGTTCCGTACCCAACGGGTAAGAACGGAACCCTATTACTAAGACTTCGCTGTCCGTCCTTCTGTCACCAGGCTGTATCTCAAGAACCTAGCTAGCTAGAGAGTTGAAATTTTCACAGATTATGTATTTCTGTTGCCGCTATAACAACAAATACTAAAAAACAGGATAAAAGAAATATTTAAGGGGGCCCCCACACAACAATTCTTTCAATACCACATACAAACTTATGGATGCACCTGGTTACGTACATCGAGTGTGAAAGTAACCGCACCAATAACTTTGTAAACAATATTTTGCTGTATAAAATCCAAACTATTCACTCCACACCATCGCTTCCATTGAACGGTGGTACGGAACCCTTTGTGCGCGATTTAGACTCGCTCTTGACCGGTTTTTTTTGTGTTTGTTACTCGATTACTTCGTCATTTTGATGATTCTTGTTTTGATTGGTAGGTCATACTTCAGAGGTGGTCCCATAAAATTTAATCAAAGTTGATTTAGCGCTTTTTGAAAAAATCAACATATACAAAAAATACAAACAAATGACGTGTTGTTGTTATAATCCCACTGACCTGAGATTTCTGCACACAGTTCAATATCTCCTTCCTCTTCTTCCACGCTGGCAGCCGTCTCCTCGCCGCCATCATCTTATTGTACCGATTATTATCAGTCTTCTCCAACCACCGTTTGGCAATCTCGTCATTTTCCCTATACACCTCCTCCATGTTCATATTACTTCGATTGTTCTTGTCCGCGCCTTTCTTATAATGCGTTGGCTGTGCGACTTTAATGTCTTCTTCCGGAATTAAATCTATGAACATTATATCGGAGGGTGTGAGGAATTGTCGTTTGTCAAACTTTATGAAGTTTGTGATATCTTCTTCGTTACTTAGGAGCTCTACTAGAGAGTATATGCTTGGGATTCCGTCTTGAGCTAATAATTTCGCTTCGTCTAGAAGGCGCATGGTGACTTTCAAACATGTTACAGGAGGGATTACACTAGTACTGTTAATCGTTTTGAAGTATATCAATGGCACTTGATGAGGGTAAACTGTGTCTTCGGGAAATCGTACTTCTAGCTCATAAGATATATTTTCTGTGTCCTGGCTGTCTGGTTTTTTATCGTTTGCTGCATTTATTTCGTGTGAGAACTTGCATTTGTGTGCGTATCTGCAGGAGCCTTTGAGGAATAGTTTGCAGACTTCCTTCTTCTTCGTTTTGAAGTTATTATGTTTGTTGTTGTAGTTTATGTTTTCTTTTCGTTTCGGGGTTTCGTCTTTTTTCTCGTACAGTTTCGTTAAGTATTCAAGTTTTACTCTCACGTTCCACATGTTTTTGTCTTTGACCTGGAAGCTCGTTTCGTATATTGATTCTAGGACGGCTTTTTCGTCGTTTCTCATTTCTTGCAGTTCTGTTGGCGAAGGCACATTCTCTGGTTTTTCCTCGGGGTTAATATCAAAGTATTTGTAGAATAATAGCTCTAATGCCTTGTCCACATCCTCCGCGGCCACGTCTAGTGCTTCCTTACAGTGTATCAAGTGAAAATTGTACCTGAAATTTAGAGAAAGCCATTTATTAACTAACTGAAGTATGGTGTCGATTAGTTAAACTAAAATATAGGCGACAAGACGCAGCGCCACACGGTGGTTGTAAATTTTACATAGGTAAGGTTGTCTCCGTGCGACGCACCATCTGCGGTAGTTTTTAGAAAACTTAAATATCACGGGTAAGCCTGGCCGCACACGGCCCACTAAACGTCGCCACAAACCGTCAGTGGTCGCCGCAAGTGGTCGGTGACCGCTACTTCTTTACCCCTTTGCTTGCAGTGTCATAAACGCTTCTCCTGGGTTGACTACAGCGAAGGGAGAGGGGGATGGGTTAATGGCCCAAGTGACGTGTCATCGTTTTGTGGCGCCACAAGAAACGAGCAACGGCGATATGTAGCGAGCGTGTGGCGGCCACCGGCGTTTACCATGCGCGGTGTGTACATATAAACGAGCAACGGCGATATGTAGCGAGCGTGTGGCGGCCACCGGCGTTTACCATGCGCGGTGTGTACATATAAACGAGCAACGGCGATATGTAGCGAGCGTGTGGCGGCCACCGGCGTTTACCATGCGCGGTGTGTACATATAAACGAGCAACGGCGATATGTTGCGAGCGTGTGGCGGCCACCGGCGTTTACCATGCGCGGTGTGTACATATAAACGAGCAACGGCGATATGTAGCGAGCGTGTGGCGGCCACCGGCGTTTACCATGCGCGGTGTGTACATATAAACGAGCAACGGCGATATGTTGCGAGCGTGTGGCGGCCACCGGCGTTTACCATGCGCGGTGTGTACATATAAACGAGCAACGGCGATATGTAGCGAGCGTGTGGCGGCCACCGGCGTTTACCATGCGCGGTGTGAACATATTAAATGTGTGAAGAGTACAGGAAATAGGTGGGCGGGCGTTTAGTGGCGACGTTTTGAGGCCTGTGTGCACCAAGGATAAAAGTAGCCACCAAAATTCACCGAGAATTCTGTCTAAAACTCAATTGGTTCACCATCATTACAACCTCAGTATCGCTTACTCCTGTTGGTATCAGAGAGGGTAACCAGACCTGTAGGATAACATAAGGCTCCTACAGCCACATTTGTGGACAAAAACTGTGTAAAATAGAAAGAGTGTGTAAAAAGGAAAGACTGTGTAAAAAGGAGACTCAGTAAAAATGGCTATTGCTTCCTTTAGTTGACTCTTAGCCATGACTGATAGAACACGAGTTAGCACTAGCAAACTTATACGGAGTTGACATAGTTCATCGGAGTATAGTGTTGGTTGCAATATATCTGTCGCGCGTTACGACATAATCCGAGGATATACAATGACAGTTACCTCTCCAATTTAGCAAGTGCGAAAGCTCTCATTCTGTCAGAAGAGCTGGCTATGTCAGGCTTCTGTGTTAACGAGTAATCGCAACCTCCTTGCACAACGAGGTTCCCGCGTTCCATCCAATATTTATTTTTCAGGCTTGAGCCTTTATCCTGAAACATAGAAATAGACATCTTGAAATAAAATGTTACAAATATTTATTTCTTTTATTTTTTGATTATCTTATCACTGCAAGATGTTACCTCAAAGAAATATACATCGACTCTGATCTCTGTTAATTTGCCTATTGGTTATTTGGACATTGATCAGTGCTTATTTTGTGTATCACAGGGAATATGATTACAGTAACTCCAGTAACTTGGTGTGATTGAAGTACATAAATAATAAAGGGTAGTATTTAACCCACATCAAAAATACTGATTATCACAGCAAAAAAGGATCAGCAAAACCACTTTTTATCTTTTAAGTATTTTTGTTGTTCTTACATGTTCAACCTAACAGATTTTAGTAGCTTATTTGAAGGCTTAAGGGGTGACCCCTTAAGCCTTCAAATAAGCTACTGCAGTATTTTGCCTTGATATTTGCTGTGAAAATTAGTACATTTGCTGTGCAGTTTAATATTTCCCAATAATTCCAGGGAGAAGTAGAATCTACACCAACCCCTGTTGAGGGGGCATTTGTGCATTTGTGCATGAATAAAATAATTGACAGACTGATGTGACTGAGGGGAGGGACCTTCCTGATGATCCGACAATATCATGAAGTCAACAGGATCTCAATAGATGTGGTTTATGATTATGATTAGCACTATGGAGGAGAGGCCTATGCCCAGCATTGGGAAGATGTGGGTTATGTATAAACATAAAACATGAACAATTACACAGGCATATACATTGCTTCTGACCCCACACTAGTACTTCCCTGTGTTGTGGGAACAGCGACATCACACACATATATATTCGACCATGTTTCTCAATATTGCAAAGATTTGCGGTGGCTTCTGATTCGTCGTCGCCGAGACTCTCATATTCTTTCTTATCTTTTTAATATTGCAGACAGAGAGATCGCAGTAACACAGGAAGACAAAAAACTTTTTGATATATTGAAAAATCCCCACTATCTCAACTACCTTCGAGACCGCTTTAAGTATTTCTTTTCAGAAGATCGGCACCGGAGATCTCACACAGTCTCACTCTTAGCCACACTAAGGCACACCACCTCGGCATATGAGCACACCTTCAGGTTGGTCCGACTGTGGAACACACTTCCTTGGACTATAAGAGACGGTCCCACTCTTTTCTCTTTCAAAACTAGGTAACAGAGGACTTCCTCTCTCTTTCATGATAGTTAAAGAATGTATATTATTAGTATATATGTTGATAACTTCAAAGTTCAAGTGTTATTTGAAATAGTAATTACAGGTTTTCTTATATCTAATGTAGGTTAGTTCTATTTTTAGGGCAAAATAGCACATTAAATCTTGCTCTGGTCAGGGACCATCTCTCAGTAAGTTAATATCTGGAGAATGATCTACCAACTAATTGCAGTCTAAAAACAGAATTATAAAATTAAATTAAAATACCTGTTGGCAAATGGGTAGATACAAAAAAAGGAAAAGATATATAACATTAAATGCAGTGCATTGTGTGTGTGTGTGTGTGTATGAGAGGGTGTGTATTTGTTCGTGTGTGTATTGTGTGTGTTTGCTGCTTAGCCCGGCGACAAGGCAGTCTTGGGATCGGAGATGGGACCACTCTCTGATTCCAAATGCAGCAGACTTCTGTTAAAATTACGTTGTATCAAAAATTGTTGTAGTCTTTATTCATCAAACTACTTTTTCACATATACAAGATCACATTTAGAATCTATTGAACCATTGATTTCTGAGATAGTCAATCAGTAGTTGGCTATTTCATGAAATAATCAAATTCTACGATATAGCTATGACATGGATATTTAATTTACTTAGAGTATTTGAATACAGATTAGATATTGTGCACTGCCTTTCATGGTAAATTTTCCTGTCATGCCTTGGTTTGCTGGAAGAAATCTCTTTTGAGAGATAAGGTCGCCTTTGTACATACCTTTTCCATAAGTGTAACATTTGAAATATCTGTGTTCAATAAACAATAATGAATGATGAATATAGACATACAAGAACTAGGTTTTTTTTTCTTTATCCCCAGCCTGGGATCAAACCCGGGACCTCTCGCGTTGTAGGCAGAGCCTTAACTGCAGCACCACAGAGGTTGTCATTATATATTGTCGTATGTTGATGATGATTATGTGTCTCACCTTGTAAAGACCAGCACTACCAAGTTTATAGTCAGGACCGTGCAGGAATCGGAGAGTATCCATCACCAGTTTCTGTGAGTCGCCATTCATTCGCAACGTCTGCATCTCCACTTTGAGATGCGGGTGTGATTCCTCCTTCACTTCTTCTTTTGGTTTCCTGACAAATTGTATTGTAATGTAATGTACTACAGTAATTTAAGCAAATCTTAGGTCTGAAATAAAGGAACATGATAATTTTTGCCTATCAGGAGCATCAGCAACTATATTTTCGTATATACTTGTAACAGTAGTATAGTCTATCCAATATAACAGCCAACTTTTAGGCCTGCTGGCGTTCCTGGAGGAGTTGGGTTGGCTCGAATGATATCGCATTCCCATCCACACGCAAAATAGGCGCTTTCGTTGTCGAGTTGCGGAAACCAGCCCGTCTTACAATTGACAATTGACAACAGCCAATTTGACAGGTGTCAATCTTCGCCTGTTAGTGAGGGGATATTACTCATAAAAATCTATTAATCATAAGAATTGATACACCCTTAAAACATTTGTGAATTGGAAAGTTGGATTGGGACAATGTTATTTTTATTGATGAAACGTGGTAGAATGCAAACTACACAGTTTCCCAGACATGGACTGATGATACAGCGGCCTCCACCTCAAAAGTGCCAACAGGAAAAGGAGCTTGCCTTATTATATGTCATGCGGGTTCAATTTCTGAAGGATTTATTACAGACACCCTCCTTGCATTCGCCTCTAAATCTACGGGGGATTACCATGAAGAAATGAATTTTGAGGTTTTCAAACCATGGTCCGAAAATCTGTTGATCAGCCTACAAAATCCATCTATAATTATTATGGACAATGCTTCGTATCATTCGGTACAAGTGGACAAAGCACCAGACAATTTCGATTCATTCCAATTGTTTTGGTAACATCCCTAGTGTTTAAAAAGTGGATTTTATGAAGTTTTAGGTTAGCTATAAAGTTTCTTCTTAGTATGGATAGACTTATAGTAGAAGTTTTAATAAGGAAAATCAAGTCAAAGTTAGGTTATGTCTGCTATCTTGAAATTACTACTATGGTTTTTGTAGAGCGTAGCTGTTGCATTATCCATGAAATGGTAGAGCAAGAACTGTTCAGATTATTTGGAATTAATGGAATAAATTGAATAAAGGATTAAAATATTGAAACAAAGCTGGCGAAATAAGGGTCATGTTTAGAATACCTTATTCGAGGGTCTGCGGGTTCCCGGAAGAAGATATCTTCGGCTAGTTTCTTGCTTTGGCTATCCATGGTTTTAACTGCAGATTTTCGGAAGAATTAGCAACAATATTCCATTTAATTTTGAAGAATTTAACACGGAGTCGGAGCGCAGTGGCCAGTGCAGCGGGCGTTGACAGCTGTCAAACAAAGATGAGTTTAGCTAGTTCCAAAAATGCAAAATAAAACCAGTCTAAGCTCTAAGATGGGTTGTATCTTGGAGAGTGGAGAATATTTCCTATTAAAAAAATACTTTTTAATTCAACAAACATTTTTTTTTATCCAGTATAGCTGTAAATAAATTAACATTTTAATCCTTTCAGCGGTGACACGCACCTCGATATTTATGTATCCAAACGCCTATGTCAAGGTTCATCGCCATCTATAGGCAAGCAATAGAACTTCTAAAGCCGATCTCCGCGTGAAGTTTTTCGTGGGAAAGAAAAACTCCGCTTGGTACGCTGCAATCGAATTTTTAGGCATCGAATAACTTCTAATTTCAGAGTCGGATCCGACGACGACGGCGGTACACTTAGTCATCATGAGGACCAACACCAACAGAACTTCAATCAAGACTCATAGCTACTAACAAATGTGGCTTTCACGAATCTGACTGTATGTAGGTAAAGCCGCGAGCGGCGATTGGATCTCCCAAATAGACGCCGCCTAAATCAAGATGAAAGGGGCCATAGGGAGAATTAGGTCATCGCTGAATTATACGACCCCGCTCCCACTCGGCAAAAATATTCATTCTAATATGGATTTTAGGTTGTGCTCTGTAGATATACTATCGAGTGGTACGTTAGCGGCAGGCTCGTTAGCTAAGGTAAGTGAACATTGTAAAGTATAACCTACAGATCACAACCTAAAACCCATATTTGAATGAAGATTTTGTGCCGGGTCATTAAGTCAGTGATGACCTTTCCCACCAGTCGTCTTCTAAGACTGTAACATATTTATCAAACATACAATATGAAGGGCTGAATATCTGATACTGAAACACGCCCTTAACTGCTTCAAACCAACTCTCAATTTACAATAAATCATCCATCAGTCACATTTCAGTTCATTTCACACGTTGCCGCCGTAATTTCCTCTTCATATAATTAAATTAGCAGTTGAAATCGGTCTGATTGTCGCCAGGAGTCCTTCGTGATGTCGTGACTCTGCCAGGGTGAAGTCAGTATGACAATATTGGAGGGCCAGGCCGGGAGTTAGAGAAATAATAGCAGACTTGGATCAATGTGGTTTCTCCCAACAGACAGACCAAATGGCCCAACTGCTGGAGGACCTGGTGCTCTAGAGTCGAACCGCTAGGAAAAACGTCCTAGTGTTTTGATCAGTCGAGCCACGCGGTCCAACCACGCGGTCCCAAGGACGAGGACGAGGTCCAATGGACGCAAGTTGCATAGGTAGGACCAAAATAGCGTGTACCTGAGGTTGTGTACTATCAGTAGCAGAAGTGGAAGCCCACTTCAAAACTTATTTCCCTTGCAGCTAGCATGTGGCGGTAAACCCTTAATTTTGTTAAACTTTTTGTCGAATTTCAAAAACCATTTGTTTTATGACATTTAAGTGTCGGGCTGCATGTGAAGAGAACCCTTACAGTTCTTCCACAACTGCTGATGATGATACACTCCACAGAGGGTTCCTTTACTGCCACTTATGGTTCCTTCATGCAACACCTGCTCCGCATATTCTGCTTAAAGTATCTACTACATAGATCTCTGATTTTGCAGCTCTGGCCAACCCCTATTGAAAATATAGTCGTGAGTACCTCCTGGCCTATCATCTCTAATTACCGAGTGACGTGCTGCATGTCACCATATGTGCTAATTCCTTCGCCGTCTGGTACAATAAGCATACATACAATCGGAATTAAATCGACCTTATTTTCAAGAGTAATCGAGTCCTTAACAAGGGTAACACACGATTTTATGTCTGCCAATAGTACCTGTAGCATGCTGCTATGTAACTTTAGCTGCCTGATTAGCATATCGGCGATAAAGTGCGAAAACTCATTGGGATCGAATTAGGGAAATTGGTAGGTGGCACAGATTTAAATGTAGTTCCTAGACTGGTTGTAGACTTAGGTTCTAATTGTGATAATTATATCACCATTATTCAACTCGAGCTCAGCTTGGTTAAGTTCGGTCAAATCCAAGAGCTCATGTGCATATTGTAGATTCTATTACAACTCGCTTTTTAACTAAACTTAGTTTCATTTGGATGCTTTCAGAATCTGCCGGAATATAATAGTATGGCAGCTTTTACCCAGCATGGTTGGAAAATGATGATGATGATGTGGGCACAATTGTGCCTCTGTCACCACGAAGAGAAAAAGGCACAACGCAATGTTTGTTTTTTTTTTGTTTGGTCAAAATCGCGATGCCTCGTAACCTGGTCTCGGGCTCTAAAGGTTAAAGAGGCTGCGATGGGCTAGCCCCGTCTTCCTATATAAAGGGTGCATGAATGTATTGGCAGGTGACAAACTAGATCGATACTACAAAACGTCGTCAAACTACTTACCTTATTCATAAACCTATTTTAACTATAGGTATAATGCCGTTATAATATTTAAAATAATAAGTAAATTATAAAGCTAAACTTTCATTTAGTATTGTATGTATAGTTATATATACAATACTAAATTAAAGTGAAAAATAAAAAAATATAAATATACAACTAAACTAAATAAAAAATGTCCTTTATTCGTTATATTTCGTTTGTCCTTGTGTGTCACTTTGATATTTGTGTTTGTGAGAAAAGGACAACGCACATTTTAGCAGTCATAGGTTTAATACGTTTATGAATAAGGAGAAGGGTAAATGAAGAGACAATACATAAGACAGTCATTCCTTTTTATAACCCCCTTTGTGCATATTGTAACTTTATACTTTTAGACCCTAAAACTACCCGCCTTATACATAAAACTTATCAAACCTATGCTAGCTAAAATGTTCTTTGTCCTTTTCTCACAAACATAATTTTCAAAGTGACAGACAAAGACAAACTAATTACTTATAACGGCATTATAGTTAAAATAGGTTTACTAGACGTTATGAATAAGGCAGTAGTAGTTTTTGTGGGTAGGTGTCCTTCGAGTTGCCATCCCATTGCCGAAGTCTCAAAAAGGTTCCAAGACTTTGTCGGATTCAATCATCTGTTCACAAATAATTAGTATTCTTCACACACTGCGCTAATGATCACACTGCAGTGTGTTGCGATTTTATTGTCAGCTGATTTAGCTTGTCAACGGATATCGACGGAATACTAAATAAGTGTGCTCAATAGTCTACTTCGTAAAGCAACTAATTACAAATTTACAAGTCTTAACTAGCAACATTGGTATAGTTATACCGCGATGAAGATTATTTACCGATGTTACTTGTAGAATTGCAAAATTGTAATAAACGGGCGGGTTAAAGAAACAGGCGATAGGGACCTTCGCAAAAGTTTTCCACTTAAAACTGCATTCACTGGAATGTATTGATACCATCGAGTTAAAGCGACATCTTTTGTATTCGAACGGATGCTACTGCAGATGGTATTGACGTGGCGCCATATTGGATGCCAAGATATTCGGGAAATCGTTCAAGAATTTTCGAGATAGGAAAAAGGTAGGTGTTTGTTTTTTCTCTTTGATTTTCTTACTGCAGATGGAATTGAATCTAATAATGTAACATTCATAAGAAGGTACAGTCAGGTAGGTAGGAGTTAGATAGTAGGCAGAGTAGTAGAGGCCCCTTAGAGACATAAGCTACATTTCGTACCGAAAATAAGGCTTGAAGACGCAGACGAAGTCGTGGAAACCACTAGTCACATATCCTCGCTCTTAATGCAATGCAATAAGGCAAAGTATGAGTGTCGCAAACTACTTAGACCTCCAAAAATTGTGTTATCTGTTATGATAATGGTGCTCATCATATGACCGGTATAAATTTGTTTTTATTACAACTGGTCCAGTCTATCTGATTATGGCATCATACTAAGACCTCGTTCACATTATATAGGGTTGTTCTTGAAATCACCCGACGAACTCTTAGCAATCGTGTATGAAACACATGAATGGGCCATGTTACCGTTGTAACAGCATGTTAATCGTCGATTTCTACCGTCATTGCCTGATTATCATTAACTTTCAGTCCACCACCCGTATGACTGTAACATCAGCGTTTTTTTTAATCGCCATGTGGGTGATGGATTAATTATTTCGTTTTCAAATGAAAACTCATTGTTCTATCAGTAGCAGAAGTGAAAGCCCACTTCAAAACTATTTTTCCCTTGGGGCTGGCATGAGGCGGTAAACCCTTGCTTTTGTTAAACTTTTTGTCGAATTTCAAAAACCATTCAAAAAACATTTGTTTTATGACTTTTAAGTGTTTGGCTGCATGGGAAAACAACCGTTACAGTGGTCTTCCACAACTGCTGATAATGGTACCATGCTGCAATACTGGCTGCTGGCAATACAGCTGAAATGACTGGTGCTGTCATTTCCTTATCAGAAGATAGACTTTCAGTGTCATTCAAATTAAATTTTTACCTGACTGCACAAGAAGGAGGGTAATGTTTTTCGAGCGTATGTATGTATGTTTGTATGTATGTAAGACCATTTCGTTAGCACACGCTACATCCCAAACGACTTCACAGATTTCAATAAATGAAGTATCTTTGGATCCCTTTCAGTTGTACGAATGTCATAGTTTATATAGTTTTAGTGAAAAATCAATAGGTGAAATTTAAGATCGGAAAATGTAGTTTACAAAACCATAGGTTTTTATGTGGTATTGAAAGAAAATGAAGTCGGGTTATTTTTTTTTATAATGATTCCACTTGTTGCAGTTGTCTATCCGAGCCTTGAGATGAGAGAAAAAGACCCCAGTATGAGTGTGAGTGTGTTTTTTTTTAAGTGCCATTCAAAATTTTATTTTGTGCATTTCGATCGGGCCTTAACGTGACATGCGAGGAGTGCAGCTAGCCCATGCCTCAAAAGAAATGTAAAATTATCTGAAGCTGGGAACCCAAAAGTGATTACGATGTACAAGATTAGGTACAGAAGAGTGCATGGAGTTAATCTAACACAAGCCAGAACTCCGTTAATAATATAGTAATCATTTATTCCTGCATAGACGACCCGAATGGCCGAGTCGGCAGTAACCCTGCCTACGAAGCCAAGGGGGTTCGAGTCCCGGTGGAGGCAAATATCTGTTTGATGAGAACGGATGTTTGTACCCTAGTCATGGTTGTTTATATATGTAAGTATAATATTTATCTATATAAGTACGTGTATCGCTGTCTAGTACCCAAGATACAGGGAATCCTAGTTTGGGGCTAGATCAATGTGTGTAAATAGTGTCCAAGGTATGATTATTATATTATAGGTATTATTTTATAATAATTCATATAATAATTATTAACACGTTCACTGCGTTACGGTCGATAGACCTAGTATAACCGTTCAGTGCAGGAGCGAAATGTCGTGTTATCCCTCTGGTACGGAGCGCATAACTTGAAGGCTTTTCTAGGTATAAAAAAGATAATATAGGTTTGATATTGTGACTGCAAGGAAGACTCTAAGCAGTAATCAAAACTGGTCTAAGGTTTTTCGACCTAGTGACGCAATGCATGATATAAATTGTCATACATTGCGGTTAAGGTGATACGAAAAAAAAAGAGTATTTTGTTTCGAATCTATTTACTTCACTTAAAGCCATCTATCTACCCACAGATTTGATTTAACTTTATTTTGTATTTTATTAAGATTCTCACTGAAGGAAAACACGATTGTAGTGCTAAACTACATGAAAATTGTTTAAAAATAAACTACGCTATTTTGTCAAAAAGTCAAAAAGATTTTCAAGGAGAATTTACAAATACATAATATCCACATTTTGAATGCAATTCTGCAATGAAATTAGTTAGTTCCAGAATTACAGGAAAAAAATAAAACATCTTAGAGGTAATTAAATTCTATCGAGAAAATTTCATCTAATTGCGTTTTCCTTCAGTGAAAATCTTAATCAAATACTCAATAAACGTTAAACCAAAAATCTAATCTGTAGATGACTTTATAGTGGAGTAAATTGATTCCAAAAATAACCCGTATTTCTTTTAGTATCACCTTAATAATAGCTGATCAGATAATTTTCTTTCCATTGCCACGTCAACTACCTAAGACCGCCCAAACCCCGGATTTCTGAGGAATGCGTAAATCCATATAAGTACTAGAGATTAAACTCCGGATTACTTGACAAATGTTGTAAGGCAGTTGACGATTCGACCGAAATTGTGACGTCTTGCACGTCACACCTTTGCTTATGAGGATTTGGCCCACACACATCACAACTCAGCTTTATTCGTCGGGAGAATAGATGCTCACGTTTACCGGGCATACTTGGTTCCCACAGCCCTGCATCTTTCCCGTGGGTGGTGCTAACGGGCAACATATCAACACTAAAATATCCAGATTCTTGAAAGAGGATGTTCTAATACAGAGAAATAAATAAGAAATAAAACATAGCGTCACGCAATTTCCCATACAGGGGTGGCAGGGACATAATTGTGGCCGCTTAGAAAATTCTATAAAAACACTCGACATTTACGAAATTAATCTTAGTTGTTCGACAGCCACTAATTCATTAAGAATTTAATAACATATGAGGCAAACAGTTATCCTTCAGTTTTCTTCACCATCCCCTTCTTCTGCCTCTGAGAATGATTGATCAAGTATTAAATACACGCAATTAAAACTTGAATTTGTTAACAAAGCCCTCAAGCCAGGATTCGAACACGTTGTCCTTTACGAGAATGCTCCACCTACCTTTCTAAAATCAAGGGTAGTTGGGACGCCATTTTGAACCTTATGCCATGGTCATAAAATGTAATACCTATAACGGAGAAGTGGCGTTATCAAACGCCCGGTGGTATTCAGGAAGTTAATGAAAGCTCAGTTGGATTGAATTCCATGTTTCGAAAATATTTTAGATTGGATCGGACTCATCTGGCAGCCTTGTTAGGAAATCTGTAGGCACTCAGTGAAAATAATGGAAAATTATGTCTAGATACTCCTGTTCCAACCCACGTCAGTTCATTGCGATTGATCTGCTTAAGAGCATCAGCTCCAGTCTACATCAGTCTACTGATGTAAAACGATGTTCTAAAAGAAGGGTTGATTTTATTCGTAATATGTTCCATGGATAGGCATGGAGGAGTCGTTCATAAAGTTATAAAACTTCCAGTCTTTCCCCAATCAAAATAAACCAAATCAATCTAATCACAATAAAAAATATGTTGTAGTATTAGCTAGTACCATTACCCGCACAACTCGGGCAGTTTTTACATAACTAAAAACGCAATTACCAGCGAGCCCATTTGCCTATTATCGACTGAGCGAGGAATTAGTCGAGATGAACAGCGTTTAGGATCAAGGTCGCCAAACGTCCGTATTCAGTCGAATGGTCGCGCACAAGTGAAGACTGAATTACGGTTTTTCACTATTGGCACAAAATAACCACTAACTAGCTCCATCCAAGTCAAATTAAGTATCAGGTTACTGGCTATATAGGGGGGGATCAAACTACTGTATGGACACCTGTGTTGAGCTGTTTGTATTGAAAGTGAAGATGGGCGGAGAATCTTTCACAAGGGATTTAGAAGGAGTTTGCCTGCTTACCGGATTTTACGATCAGTTTGGCGGCGTTTAGGGTGATAGATGGCCCCACGTGTTCAAAAGGATTAGAAGGGAAGATGGAGTAGCAACACTTAAGAAAATCCTTCTTCGTCTGCAATTTATGTATGTGATGCCGCTGTTTCTGGTTCCCGCGACCTATCCTAGCAGGCCAGAAGAAATGCCTGCATGTAAATGTTTATGTTTATGTCTCCAATTTAATAGTGATTTTTATAGTGCTTTATTTTTTGCTATATCCACCTCTTTGAGGTAGACCAAGGCCGTAACATAGCTTTGGCCATGGACAGGACAAATCGCACTGAGAAGACCAGGGTGTTACCAGTCATATGCCGATTCAGCTTAGGTTCCTAAAATGCTGATCCGAAAAATTATGATGACCGTCTTAAAACAAGTCTTGGTAAATAAAGCCCAGAATGGCGTGTTGGGGTGGAAATGGTTGCCATGGTGAGGTGATGTTCTTGTTTTGAACCTACTCTGAATGGCTATAAGGGTTGTGGTAACACCCCTGCTCGGTCAGACGATGTTGTGGAGGTGGCTGGGAAGAACTGGACCATACTAGCAGGGGACGGGAATAAATGACGTGCTTTGGAAAGTTCGACGCATATGATATCAAGTCCTCCCAGACTGCCGAACCTATTTCGTACTGTGCGCGCTTGAGGCTCTGCGGTTGGCCGATGTTGACAGGTGTGCGTGGTTACTTGCATAGAATTGCGTACAACAAAATCATAACATTAAAAAAAAAAAAAACGACTGTCGTAGGATATCAGTTTGAGTAATTATGTTGAGTATTTTTTATAATCAGCTTTCAAATTCCTTTATTTTAGCGAGTGGGTATCAACCCACTCGCTAAAATTGGAAGTTTGTTTTAGGCCTACAGAATCCGCGATATAATAATGGTTTTATTTTAATATGATGTCCCTATGACATTTGGGATAATGTGAGGATTTTAATGATACCTAAATCTGCGATGTCCAAATCTGTTCAGTAGTTTAGTTAAAGACGTGAACTAAAGAAACTCACTCAGATACATCTAATAGATACATATATATACGAGTATATGAATTCTGAAAACATTAATCTCCTTTTTTGGGAAATCCTTACACTCCCTTTTTTAGGGTTCCGTACCCGAAGGGTTCCAAACGACGACGTAATAGGGTCCATTACTAAGACTTCACTGTCCGTCCGTCCGTCCGTCCGTCCGTCTGTCACCAGGCTGTATCTCAAGAACCTAGCTAGCTAGAGAGTTGAAATTTTCACAGATTATGTATTTCTGTTGCCGCTATAACAAAAAATACTAAACAACAGGATAAAAGAAATATTTAAGGGGGCTCCCATACAACAATTCTTTCAATACCACATACAAACTTATGGATGCACCTGGTTACGTATATGGAGTGTGAAAGTAACCGCACCAATAACTTTGTAAATAATATTTTGCTGTGTAAAATCCAAACTATTCACTCCACATCATATCGCTTCCATTGAACGGTGGTACGGAACCCTTCGTGCGCGATTTAGACTCGCACTTGACCTGTTTTTGGGTACTGTTGTAAAAATGCGATGACTGTAGGTAGTACGTACGCATATAGATGCCCAAACCTGAAACGGCCTATGCTCAGCAGTGTGCTAAAGTGACTTATTTTATAGTGGGGCCAGAGGCACTATATGTGCCTTTAGGCATTTTTTTTGTTTGTTTTGACGACCTTTGGGGGGGCTTTGATTCGAGGTTGTGCCTTCCAAGAGGTCCCGGCTTCGAAATGAGTAAGGAAGAAAAAACTGAAAATACCCCATAGATATTGGATGTTTATATGTGTGCGACGCCCTAGTGTGGGACCACCAGCAATGTATGTGCCTGTATGAAAAAATATTTTTGTAAAAAATAAAGCCCGCTTAACCTTTTGGCTAAAATTTACTGAACCAATTTACAATTATGCCATGCGAATAACACGTATGAAAAATCACTCGTCTCTCTATCAGAGTCAATGAGTATTATATAACTGGTTAAAAGTGGGCAGAACTGAGCCTTTGCCATCCCGTGTGGGAAAAGGCGTGACGCTATGTTGTCGTCGTAATATTCGGTTCGTCGGATTCGAGTAAGATTGAGCTAAGTACTCCAATTGTAAATGTTTATGTTTCGAACTATTTACTTACAAACATAATAGGACACTTCTGCATATTCCAAAATAACAACAATTACAGCTTGGCAAGAAATGCTAGCATACAAAACATAAGTGACATTTAGCAGACTTCTACGTTCCTTGAAGGCTAGATCATCTTTAAGAGATAAATTTAAGGATATTAATATTTTGACTCTTCCCTCTCAATATATTTATGAAAATATTATGTATGTCCGCAAAAATATCAGCAGCTTTAATAGAAAATGTGATCTTCACTCAGTTAATACTAGAAACAAATTAAAATTATCTTATCCTCATTTTGTTTAAGCAAAGTTTCCTCTAGCTTCAAGGGGCTTTCTGTTAGGTGTTACAATAAGTTGCCCTCCAATGTTATTAATTTATCAGAAAAACAATTCAGGAAAACTGTTAAGAATGTATTAATTAAAAAGGCATACTATAAAGTTGAGGATTATTTAAATGATAAACTGGTCTGGCAGTAAATTAGCTCCATTTGACAGCATCTTTTCATGTAAATTGACCAAACAATTATTGTATTAGACATAAGAACTTGAATTTTGAAAAGAGTATGCAATGTGTTTCTTGTGCATTCCTCACATTGAGGACAACATTGCGAATGCACCTAGGCAGGTAACTATTTTTAATTTTAATGACTATTTTTAAGAGGTTTTATATTAGATTCTCTATGTAAAATCCAATGAAAATAAACGATTTAAAACTGAAACTGAAAACGTGTCCTTTATATAACCAAATATTCCATTAAAAAAACACGCAGTAGTCTGCAAGTATTGTCATCATTTATTTCCTATCATTTCTTGCTAAAGTATACAAAGCGATAAATAGAGTTTAGATATAGGGTAACTAAACTGATTTTCTGATTATCAACTATCAATATCAAAATTTAAAATATTTATTTCAAAATAGTAATTTACGAACACTTTTTGAATGTCAATTAAATCTATATAATGCAATGAAAACTAATACCGCTCCGGAAAGTGTTATGGCAGCGGAGAAAAAGCGGCGCAAGACACCCGTACACGGCCTACTTTACTTTGCTATATGTTTCATTTTTTGTAAATATAGGTCTTGTGTTACAAACTTGTGCGTGGTTCTTGTGCTGCGCTGGAAAATCAGAGCTCCATACCATATTCTACTGAAAATCTAATATTGCAAATATGAGAAAGAGCAATGCTAAATTAATAAGCTATTTATACTGGGATACCGTGATTATTCAAATTCATTGTTACGGATAAGAAGATATTTATCTTATTTTTTTTTGTTATGAAATTGCTATTAAACCGCATTAACCTCATAAACGTTAATTTTGGTTAATTTGTTTTAACTGAAGATAAGATAGAGCAGTCGTAACGTAGCGACTATTTCATTCAGAGAGCGATTCTTTAAGCTTCATTCTAAACTAAGTACTAGTTTATTTATCTTTCTGTCTACGCTTTTAAACCACTTTTTTGTTAGAGAGCTAACTGCATGAGTTGCCTAAGAATTGCCTACTCACGCATCACAATCAATTGGAGCAGAGACGAATAAAAGTCACTAGTTAAGGCTAAGATCCAGTCATCAAAAATGATGTAAGTACCGGCTCTCAGACTTTTATCACAATCCGCTCTAATCCACGCAGTAAACGAAATTCTTCCCTGAACACTCCACTATCAGCGTCAAGTACAGGCAATATAATAACCTTACTCTTTATCCTGTACGACGAGTTAATACGGCCTGTCGTCAAACATACTGTACTTGTATAAAAAAGGATCTATTGACGGCAGCGAACGATTCTCGTGCTCACGCGCATCGACGCAGCTAGACGGGAAAACTCAGTCGGACGAGCCGACCGCGTTATAGGGAAGTCCTCCCCGCCATCTTTCGGAAAAAAAAGAACTAAAAAAATGGCTTTTTCAAAGTTTTCACGTTTCTCAGTGGACTCAGTAAGTGTTTGATAGTGCCCGATGGTGCCATCAGGATCATGTGGTCAAGCATCAGAAAGAAATGTGTATCCTTATCCCGGTTCGTCGACACACTGAAGATACTTAGATTTCTGATGCTGCAACTGGATTTGCCGATACGCTTGTAGTGGACAGACGATTTCTGTCAAATCTGGCTGTGAAGTTTCCAATATATCTTTAATTTATAAACGTGAATATATAAACTAGTCAAGATTCAAGATGATGTCCAAGAAGCAACTTGCGTGCATGTTGGCACTGCATATCATCTACCTGTTGCTTGGTGCGAGTATATTCTACCATCTGGAGAGTCCGATGGAAATGGCCCAGAGAGCTGAGACTAAGCTGGAACGGCTTGAAATCCAGAGTAAGTTGAACCACAGATAAAACTAGCAATACTATACAAGACTAAAATGATAATTAGTTGACTATATAGCAGCTGCAGAGGGTTTCACTTGTTCAGAATACCAAAAATCATCGGGCCTTTTTTATAATTAGGTGGTAGGTATTATTCACACCATCACTAAGTCGTCATAATCGGTTAATCGGTAGTTTATATCCATACAGCTTCCTCCTTTTACTGCCATCTTATACGATCTCGTATCAATATCAAAACTATAAGTAAATTACATAAGTTAATTAATATAATTATTATAACCAAAGGCCATCGGGAACCTAATCTGATAAGCAGGAGTGCAGTCTCTAAAACACTCCAGATGAATGCGTCGACCCACTTTTGAATAGCTATCAGCTACTGTCAGATTATTCCACTGCATTGGCCATTTAATCATGTAAACAAACATTACTACAAATAAGAATACAAATTCAATATAATTCTGCTATTGTGGTAGACCCAGTAAAAGTCTCAGATCATTCGAGACTTTATTCAAGGGACCATACAGGCAACATCGATCTTCAATGCGATATTTTATGATGCAAATTCTCTACTTACAGCCAAATAATGGTCTAATCGGTATTCCACGCCTACTTTTAACCTAAATCAGAACAAAACGGGGGATTAACCCGACCATAAAAACCATTGATTCTCTAAGTCTGACTGCTCTCAGCCTCTACGATCTCCCCACAGACCCTTTATCCCTTTCGGTATCCTCTGCCCACATCATCATTTGCGCCTTTTTACTAACCGGGGTGGCAGTGGAACACTTGGCCTCGGCCAATCATATGTTAATACTCAATCCCCACAAGATTCAACATAATATACTATCTTCCTCCTAGAAATAAGTAATTTCTAATTCTTCTCATTAATGTCATGTGCCGTCTCGTCTATTGTACTCCGTTTATTTTTCCACGATCGATGAAAAAAATACTGTTAAGTGTGCATCGAACATCGTGTGTGGGTTCCGTAATAATTATTTCTGATATAATCGAGAGCAGCACCGTCATTGGTAATATAGTGACAAAGCCTTAAATGTGTAGAGGTATTTTTATGTTTACTTCTTTTCAGTTTGTATCTAGTTTTCTTCCTCCAATTTGATGCAACACATCTTATCCGGCATTTATCCGAGATAAACCAAATACGCTATTATAAACCGAAAACTGCATGCGAAATCTAATTGACGCACGAAATAAGAGCCATACAAAGTGAGGTGTCACTGGACAACGCGACATATTAAATAAAGAAAGGTTTCCGTCAACATAGAACCCTAAAAAAATTGCCTCTTCTACTCATCAGAAACAATTGACAGAGTGAATCAATTGGTTGCAACCGGTACTTCAGTTATCTTTATTTACCTTAACGCTATTGCATTAGGTGCTGTGTGAATCAATGTAATTGATGGCATGGGTGTGCAGACTACCGTACAATCGTTGTATGTTGTAACAAATGTGGCCGTTTAGAAATGACGGTTTAAAGTAAATCTTTACTTCATCTTCTTAGTCGTGTCACTCTTGACGGAGTGGTCGTGGTCGTGTCTCCACTTGGCTGACGCACCTCACAATTCGTCGCCAGTCTTCTCTGAGGGCTGGTTTTCTGTTACATTTTTAAAGGGGATCACCCTTGACTGATTTAATCTGGTCCGTCCATCTCATTGGTAATCTACCATCACGCATTCGGGTGCCTTCCACTCTGCCTTTTGCTACTTGTCGTCCGATGTACATCCGACCGCGTCGAATCACGTGTTCAAAGAAAGTATGGATCCGAGCTTGTAAGAAGATAGGCGCTGCTTGATGCCGAGTTCCTAGAGGATGGAGTCTTTGGTACGGAACTCTCTCCACGGTCTCCCAAGCATGTTTCTCCAGCACCACATTTCGACAGCATCAATCTTACAGTGAGACTTGCTTGATGTATTCTGAAAAGTGGTATAACACGTTGATTTCTGCTTGTTTTTATATTAATTTTATTTATTTAGGAAACAAACAGTCTTATACAAATTATACTTAGTTAAAAGACATACGAATAGACTTGGAGTTCCATAAGAAAACTTAAAATATATTTTTTTAACGCAATGAGCGATCGGATGTGAGAGCGAAATTAACAAACTGCTTACTATAAAGATCTAGCGTATCAATAATTAGTTAATGTCGTCGAAAGAATAACATTATTATAACGGAGCTAAACCTAAAATTATTAAGACAATGTTGATCTAAGGAGATTCTTAAAAGAATCTAAAGTTTTATCAAAGTAATCGATATCATTAAGAGACCTATTATAGAATTTTGAGACACGTCTGAAAAAAGTATGCTGAGAGTAGTTGGTGCGAGTAAAACGTACGTGGAAAAGATCACGAGAACCTAAAGAGGCGTTTGAGATTTTAAACGATATCTTATCTAGAGGGAAGGACAATTTCTAAAATTATTTAGAATTTTGAAAAAGAATAGTGCATCGAGGTACAAGCGACGATTGACAACAAATACACATTGTAAACATGCATTTTTTCATGTGCATGTCTGGTCTGATGTGAAATGAATGTCGTCGAAGGAAAAGGTGCCAATAAAACTAAATAAAGAACACATGTAATGATTCCTATTTTCGTCCTGCAATGGTCCTGAATTAGTTCTATGAACCGGCTCATCAACAAAAACATGCATGCTTCATACAGAAATTAAAAACAGTGGCGAGAACAAAAATTATGAATGATTCTCTGTGTCACTATTTTATTAGACTCCGTGTTTATAATACAACAGTCGTATTAGATTATGCGTCGAATGCCAGAATTTTCACGCGACGAGGAAGATTGCGCTGTCGAAAAGGAGTGAGTTTTTCTTAATGATCTTGAAAAGTAATGATTTAAAAAAAAATATAACAGATTAATTTTGTAACGGATAAGCATTTACATAATATGTACATCTATATATCTTACATACAATTTATATAAATCTACCTATTATCGGTCATGACATGGAAACTGAATGTTTTCTAGTTTCATGATACTGTGACGCCGGCCGCTTAGTTGGCTTTAATCAGCCGTCCAGAATACTCCAGAATAAGGAAAGATACTTGTTTACATCACGCGCCAATAAAAAGGGGACGGTACTCTCGCTTTTACAACAGGGATCATTCTCGAATGCGATAATGTTTTTGCCAGGAATACATTAGACGTCTACTTCGAAATCTGTAATTAGTTGAACTTTCTAAGAAGCTTGAGAAGCTTTTGTTCTCACAGACAAACAATTTTTTGTGTGTTTACGACACTTAGTTTCCTAACTATCTAGATTTTTGACCCTATTTAAATAGGCGAACATTCGTTAGTGAGTTAGTTCTGATTAAACCTCGTTAAAGATTTCGAAGTGCAGAGTTCAGTGCGTCTAGTACAAGTGTTTTGTGTACTGTGAGTGTTTCTTGTGTAATTAAAGTGTGTAAATCGTCTAGATTGGCATCTGATTTCCTTTAAATGTTACGAGATGGGTTGGGGATAAAAGAATTCAGATGCCAAACTAGACGATTTACATACTTTAATCACACAAACACTCACAGTACACAAAACACTTGTACTAGTCACTGATCGCAACGGTGAAACAAAATTTTATGACTGGGAAAATTTTGGAATTCCTAAAACGTATGAACTTTATGAATAAAAAAACCAATCACTTTGATAAAAAAAAACATGACTTTACTAAAAAATATTCAAAAACTTTTAAGTTGGTTTTTAGAACTGCAAAAACTTTGCAGATTAAAAAAACTATTAAAATACAAATAATGAAATGAAAAGGTTTGGCAAATAATACACTGAAACTGGAAAAGTTATACAATGATTTATATTTAAAGATAGGTGAAGATGTTATTAAATCCATCGCTGAAGAAGCTCGAGCTTTCGAAACATTCTCCACCAGAGCTTGAAAATTCATCTCCATAGTAAGCAGTCTTTGTTAATCATCATGCATCCTATGATGTCATGTCCTGCGGTATCCAGACACCAAGGTGTGGGGGAAGGCAGCGGATATTTAAACTATTTTTATCTACACACGTATCATAAACCCTCTTTACTGCGTTCAAAAAACGCACGTTATGATCAGCATTATGTTAAACTACTTGGCAAAAACTCGTTTCGTATCTGGAAAACTACACATTATGGTCATTATGTGAAGTTTTTCTACATATAATGACATTCAAATTTCGAACGCCGACGCCCACCCGCGTGCCGTCCCTAGTTTGTCTGTGAAGTTGGTACTGACATTCAAATTTCGAACGCCGACGCCCGCCTGCGTGAAGTTGGTACTAAAGAACAAGCTAAACAATTGCAGAACCATAATGCCGGTCAAACATGCGGTTCCTGAACACATCAAAGAGAGCTTATGATATGTGTGTAGATAAACTAGTGTATGTAACTGTACATAATTAGGCATTAAAACTCTCGAGTGATATTATTATGAAACTCGCCTTCGGCTCGTTTCATAAACCCACTCTCGAGCTTTATTGCCCTCCATTATGCAGCAGTCACATAAACTACTATTATATTACAGAATAGAGCTATTCGAGCAATTTATAATTTAAAACGCACATACATTTTTTTTATAAATTGGCATCCTGTGCCAATTTATATTTGCCATATGCCATATATGTGCCAATTCCTCAATTTATTTTCGAAATTATAATGTACCTATATGTACGCAAGAAAATCATACCATTTTCCACATTTAGCGATATTAGCGATAGTAATAATCACAGACTTCGTTGCGCCCCGGTTTAGACTCGTCAAAGTTAGCAATTCTTTCCAGGGTCGGTGCATTCTCTACTACAACAAGATACCTCTGGAGATTTTGAAATTGCCATTTGAGGAAAAACAATGTGAGAGCTACTTATTTGTCTAAAAAGGGATATTACAAAATGTATGGGATTTCATCTAACTCAACATATAACTCGGTGTTAATAATTTTGAAATTAAGTTTCTTCGCCCTTCTCCTCCCACAGTGGCCCATTGTAGAGAAGAGGCAAAAAATTACGTTTGCTAAGTAGGTATATGTAAATATTATAGTAATAAAGAAATTGTGACTTTGACATTGACTTTGGTCAAATCAAATTGCTTTGTTTTTCAGAGATGTTCGAAATTTGAATGTAATGAGAACATCGAATTCGATGTTATTACGTAACAATAATATCATTTTCACAGATAAGAAATGTGTTCTAACAAAAGAGTTTATTATTTTTAAGCTGGTCTTAATTTGCGGTTTTTGAACCGATTATAGAAGGTTTATGATGTGTGAGTAGATAAAATCATTTAACTTATTTTATCGCTGATGGTAAAGTACACAACTATTCATAAATCAAACAATCAGTTAATTAACTGAAACTAACATTACGACATTTTTAATTTTTCAGAGTTAGAGTAGCCAGGGCCTATTGAAGGGTAAGACCTTCATTTGCAACGATATTTACATACATTTCTCAGTTCTTTAACTGTTATTAGTCTCTTCATAAAGGCAAACAGATTTATTCAGAATTCTCATAATTACCCATTCAGAAATCCTTCAGAATGTTCAGATTGTTCAGCCATATTAGCCATTATTTTAATACACCATCGACGTATGTTACTGCGAGAGTACAATAACGCAGTAGCACCAATTATTGACATATTCAATGCAAAATAATAATAAGTAATAACAAAACATTTCAACCTGTGTGGAGCAACATTATATGAAACAATTTAAGAAAACAGCGGGTAGAAATAAGGACACAAAAGAGGTTCATTCAGGACGATTTGACGATTAGCATTTCAGTATCAGGTAAGTAAGCAATCATTTCTGTATGAATAATTATGTCTGACTGGTAAGAAGTGTTGCTAAAAGTGGTAGGAATTTATTCGAAAAAAATAATGCATAATTTTAGTGCTGTCATTATAGATACCATGATTAAACTGCATAATTGATTAACAGTTGACCAAACATTGAGAGTGAGAATCAGTGTTAGTGTTGCTTCTCTTCTCTCTAAGTACGTACATTGGAAGCTGATTAAAAATATTACATTACATTAATGTTAGTATGTTTAATCTTAAAGCTGTGAGTGTGCGGTATGTATGATTCAGGGCAGCTAGAAAAGTTGTGACAGTGACGGGTTGGCAACTTAACCCGACAAATAAGGACACCCCTCTGCGCCCGCACTAAGCCGGAGCGACTGACATACAGTATGAAAAAGACAACATGGTGCTTGACGCGTGTCAGTCTTAGCCTGTGAGTGAGTGTATATTGCTTAAAAAATATTGATGAATTAAATGAATCGATGTGTCATCATAAGATAGTCAAAACCGTTAGTTGATAAACAAACGGTTTTTTCTCGTAAGTTGGTCAACTATCGACAAATAGTAAACTGGAGCGTACTGCTTACTATATGTTAGTTGATCAACTAACGGTTAAAACCGTTAAATAGTAAACTGGTTTAAACTTGAATTGCATACGAAATACCAGGGCAAACACTGCGGTGAAGAATAGAGAGGGCGAGCACATGTAAGAACAAAAGAAACGTAAATTCTAAACCCTGTCGGTCTAGTTTACTATATGTCGATAGTTGATTAACTAACGCGGTAGTTTATCAATTAAGGGTTTGGACTAACTTCCGGTGACAGATACACTCTTCAAACATATATGAATTGGATGCAGCAAAGAATAGATTTTGACATTCTTTTTTGAATTTCGATTCTTTCCGATTGCCGTGGTAACATCATAACATTATATTTGAGGTTTTTAATAAATGTTTTATATCTTAAAAACTGCATATATTATTTTGTTCAAACCATTTTTCGTTAAAAGTGTTTATTGAGATACACAACATATATTGTTTTTAGATTTTTCACTCTCTTACTTTAAAAGTTAGAGGAGGAACACTTTTTTCAACTTTGGAAGCGTCTGTCTCTTTAACGATTTGCTTTGAGTAAAAGTGGTTTCAAAAACCTCAACGTCATTTTTAAAGACCTATTTATAAACACCCCACACATGCAGGTTTCATGAAAGAAATATTTTTTGGTTTCAGTACCATATACGGGGAGCCCCCCTTAATTTTTATTTATTTTTTGTATAAAATTCGTGAAGCGGCTCACAGAATACGTCTACATACCAAGTTTCAACTGTGTAGTCTTGATAGTTTCGGAAAAAAGTTGCTATGACATACGGACGGATGGACGGATGGACGGACAGACGGGCAGATGGACAGACAGACGGACGGACAGACGGACAGACGAACAGACGGAGAGACGGACAGACAGACAGACAGACTTGATGAAACTATAATGTTCCTTGTTTCTCTACAGAACCCTAAAAAGTGGATTTTATGAAGTTTAAGGTTATTTTTTACATCACTTCTAAGATTTTATTAACTGTAGTATTGTTTGCTGACTGGTCTTCAAAATTATAAGACAAAAAGAAGATTTTGATAATATTAATAATGTTTTATATTTCGTTAATAATTAGTTAATGTCTAACGCTGGTAAAACCAAGTATACGAAATTCTCCCTTCCAATTGTCAGGCAAATTGAGACCAGTTAAGTGTTAAACAGCAACGCGTTAGAATTAGTAAGTGACACGAAGTTTCTTGGAATATCCATTGACAGCAAATTGCAGTGGGAACTCCACATAGACAAATTATCTGGTAGAATAAGTTTTGCGGCTTACGCTGTTGGTACATCAGACAAAACATCAGCTTCAGCCACAAAATTAGATCCTCGCAATAAGCCCTTTCATTATACAAGGCACAGTTCAACACGATGCGATCATTTGTATTTTAATTTTCTGATTAGCCCCCAAAATCGCCCCCCAAATTCAAAATGTATTTGCTTTCGTAACACGTACCTATTTGGGTAACAATTACACATAAGTTTACCAAATGTCAACTTAATCGGTTCAGAATTCGGTCGTTTTATGTTGTTTTACACACCTACTGACAGACACAAGAGTGATCCTATCAATTTTAAGAAGATTTAAGATATTTAAGATTACATAAATGCCAAGGTGTTAATCTATCTCAACACAGGACTCGCTTCATAATTTGTAATTATTTATTCCTGCATATTATTTATAATAATTGATTTGTAATTCTTGAACACAAGCTATTTTTAATAGAGTTAAAAAAGCAATCTATGGGAGTTTCTTCACCTACGTCCGATGTAGAGAAGAGGAAAAACATGACGTTTCCTTAACAAATGTCAATATTTACAGAAAACAAAGGAATTTTTGACATGCTATTTTTAATTAAATGTACGGCTCTATAATACTCAATTTTTCAATTTAATTTTTAACAAAGCCAATCGGTGGAGAAATTAAAGCTTCGATTTACTTACATTTAACGATTTTCACAGAATCTGTGCGTTTTTATTTTTCGTTCCATTGAAGTTATCCTTTGACTCAAATATTAACCCGTTTTAGTAACAATAATAATGTTATGATGATCATGACGTAATTTAGACGTTTGTTCAAGGATGTGATAGGTACATACTTCTACTTGAAACTTGTAATAAAACATGGCGACGTGACTTAAATCTCAATACTTTTGTTATTTACTTAATAAGCCTGGCATAGTTTTGGGTTTTTCTTTTGGATATTTGCGTTTTATCTGTCGTATTTATAACCGTTTGTTGACATATTTTTATAAGACTAATTTGTCATTTCAATTGAGTTATCTCATTAGCTCTGTTAACGGAAGGAGGCAAGTGCGCCCTATGGTATCTACTAACTCTAAGAAAACCTTCTGCAGTTTATATTTAAATATAGTTATGAAAGAAGGAATACCCCAAAGCACTTCGGGCATTTCCATATTGTTTAATTTCACCTTCACGTTACCTCTTCTTTCTTTCCTGGTGATGTGGTTTCCTCAAGTAATTTTATTCGATGATTTTGTTCTATGTATAGTCTAAACGGATTAGCGTCGCAATAGCGGTCATCGACTCCTGTTTACCACTGTACAATCATGATTGGGTTAGCGGTAATTACTTATTGCGTGCAACGTTCGAAATTACTGTCGTTTAGCGTATCATGGTAGCGTTCGCCGACCGTTACCATATTTCCCAACCGTTACCATGGTTACATTACAATATATGATTCTGTTCGCAGTAATAGTCGGGTCAATGACCGCTATCGCAACACTAACCCGTTTAGACTATAGACAACACCGCACGTGATATAGTTCACTTGGTACATATTGAACGTCGTGACGTCATATGACGATTGGAAAAATATCAAACGCATTACCACAAAAATTAGACTTCTGTTTATGGTATGTTTAAATTAAACACAAAAACGTATGGCGTTTGACGTTTGTTTTGAGATTAAGCCATGTTAAGATTTTTGTGGTAAGACCAATGAAAGTAGAGACTGGAATGATACATTTCTGAGCCTAGTTTATTTCAAAATCCAATAGATGGCGGTGAACACACTGCTCAAAACGCAGGTGAGCGAGATATCACAGGATTTCATATAATCATAGTAGGTTCATTTCGTTCGGCGAGTTCGGCTCGATAAAGTGTGCAATCACTTTAAGTATATCGTAAATATGGCGTTGACATTTTTTTTTATTTGCCGCGCTTTCGCATTCTCCACTTCCTTTGCCAGATTCTATGATCCCATGACGTACAACAATCCATAGACAAGTGACGTAAGCTTCTAGAACTATTTTGTTATTCCTCCCCCGTACAAGGAAATACAGAGGAAGTCCCCGTTGAGGTGAGACATCAAATATCGTGAAACTTGTCCTTCTTGAGACAACGCACAGAATCTTTGATGACGGAGCGCGCGAAAACCAACGGCTTTCCTCTTGGCTTCGCCATCAATCAGCCTATTGATATAACTCGGTCACTTAGTCCGTAGAATTGAGGGCCACTCCCTCTCAGATTTATGACGCGTAACGCGTGTGAGCGGGAGAGAGCTAGACTACTGGAGTGAAAACATTCTGATGCTGACTGTAAATAATATAGACATGCTGGTGCAACTTATTTTCCTTTGCAATTTCTAATGGGAAAAGATGTGTCGATATAGAGATAAGTTAAGTTAGTGATAAGTTTGTTATTAAATTTTAATAATTTTATATTCGGATTTGTCGAATAACTATTAACTCTTAGCCTACAAATGCAATGACAATAATTCACAAAGTTAAAAACATAAAAAAACGGACTTCATGTTCGAGCCCTATTTCTTCCCCCCCGGTCGGTATGCGAATGAAGTCTGTGTACACGAAAAGTCCTCATCAACACTTTTGCTGCACGGAACCACAAACCAAAACGTCATCTGTGTATATATGTTTTGTATGTGTTGATTTTTTTCAAAAGCGCTTAATAATTTTTTATAAAAATTGTATGGGACCACCCCTAATGTATGACCTACCGATAAAAACAAGAATCATCAAAATCGGTTCATAATTGACGGAGTAATCGCGTAACAAACACACAAAAAAAAAGACGAAATGAGAACATCCTCTTTTTTTAAGGGCGCGACAAGGAATATCGCATGAAAATATTACTGAATTGCGCGACTACAAATCTAAAACAGCAACTTGAAAACCTTAATTCGAGTAACAACGAGCGTTGGATTTTGTTGTTCGTACATGTTCAACCTAACACGAAGGATAAAGGGGACTTCGCTTCGCTCAACCCCTTTGTCCTACACCTACCCCTACCCACCACTTCGCCCAGGCAGCGGTGGCTAAGTATTTCAGAAAAGTCGCGCAAATCAGTAATTTGTCGCGCACTGCAGTATATGGTCATTCGCTCAATTATAGTTTTTTATTCGGTCGTTTTATTATTTCCCATTAGAAGTAAACTAATACACGGGCCAATAGCTACAGGCATCAAAGTAACTATAACTTAGTTACATTAGTGCTATATTAAGGACATTATATATCAGGTACTGGACATTGTTGAATGTATTATTTACAATACATTGTCGAGAAGACAATGAAAATATTTATTTCTAAACATCTTCAACTTAACCGCTCGGACGTGGAAACAAAACGAAAACATTAAATGGTTTTGGACTCTATTACCTAGCTATAAAATTGGAAATACTCGACGCAGATCTAAGTTCCGACAAACCAAAGGTTAATCGAAATTAGATGGCATAGAGATATTACGTAATAGCAACATATCACAATATCTATGCACCTCGTACGAATGTACCTACTAGTCTTTTCACGATCGCTTCCCACTCAGGAGATGCGAGCCCGAATCCGGTGCTGTGTGGGTAGCACGAATAATTACCTACGTATCGAAAAAGTATTCGAATAGAACTGTCACTGACTCTTATGTACAATGTCATAAAGTTCATTGCATCTGAACTCGAACACTTTGTCGATCTGTCAAATAGTCGGGCTACCTGCTCTGATCATGTAACAATGAAATAAGTATTTCGAACCTCTATCTATGGACTATGAAGCCTGGTAATCCCCCTTCCCTATCAGAATTATTTTTATTTCGTTCATGAACCTGCAACTCCTGTGTGAGAAGGGAGCATGTATAATAAATCATAATATAATATAATATAATATAATATAATATAATATAATATAATATAATATAATATAATATAATATAATATAATATAATATAATATAATATAATATAATATAATATAATATAATATAATATAATATAATATAATATAATATAATATAATATAATATAATATAATATAATATAATATAATATAATATAATATAATATAATATAATATAATATAATATAATATAATATAATATAATATAATATAATATAATATAATATAATATAATATAATATAATATAATATAATATAGTTATTTAATATTTATAATAAAGATATAATTATTTATAACAATTAATATCTTAATATTAGTACAACATTTTTTTAAATAAATCTTAATATCAATATGTGCTAGTTTCTTCGCCTTTAGTGGTCCAATGTAGAGAAGAGGCAAAAATGTTATTTGCTAAGCATATGTTAATATCTTAAATTAATAAAAAAAATTGATTGGATTTGATTTTGTATTATATTTTTACAAATTTCCGTGTTCAATTTATACTGAAAGAACCGTTACGTGCGCACACGCCCAGCCAGTCCACGAACGCGCGTGCGCTGCGCGCCGAGTGTCCGATGTTGCCATAGAATAGAAGTAAGACCACAATTTAATTATTTTTAGGTATTTTTCACTGTTTAATATCTTGCTTCAGTGAAGTGTAAATAACGCCCCTGAGTCGGGTTTAACTTTACGAAACAACATCATGTATGAATATGGGTACTTATAGGACACTTGAACAATTAAAAATGTCAAGTAATACCCTATACCCTAAAGTGTCACGTTAGCGAAATAATTGTAAGCAAAGATCGATAGTTATAATACCTTGGACACTATTTACACACATTGATCTAGCCCCAAACTAGGATTCCCTGTATCTTGGGTACTAGACAACGATACACGTTCTTATATAGATAAATATTATACTTAGATAGATAAACAACTATGACCAGTGTACAAACATCCGTTCTCATCAAAAAAATATTTGCCCCCACTGGGGCGCGAACCCGGGACCCTTGACTTCGTAGGCAGGGTCACTACCGACTCGGCCATTCGGGTCGTTTGATAAATGAAACAAATTATTTTTTTGGAATACTTTTAACTCACTAAGGCGGAAGGTAGTAGCAAAATTACGTAACAATAACACGATCACAGTATCTGACCACCTAGTTAGAGAAGAGGGAGATAACTTTATTAGTTACAGTGCTGTAATGACGTCAGGAAGCCAGGTGTACAGATATTGCGTGGTTAATGTAACTTCTAAACGTAATTTGTTAGTAAGTAAATAGCGTTGGGCAAATGAAGAGATGCGTGGTTGGCGAATTAGCTCCTTTAATTAGGGATGTCACCAGACTTGCAGGGTTGGCACTCAACACGTTGTTATTAGCAGTATTATTACAGTCACGCAGTCTAGTTACTGCAGTGAAGTGCCGTTGTAGCCCTTATGAAAGCTAATATATGGAGTAATAAATAAATGGAGTAACTGGATGTATTAGAATTACTGAAGAATTTAAAAAATACCTTCCATTTTTTCTAAAGGAAATCATTCATTATTCATGCTCTGCAGCCCGTCGTCATGGAAAGGAGTATTGAATCACTTGACTAAATATGGGCACAAATGTGTAGGCTCGACGCTATAAATCACTATTATATGGCCTAGACTAGCCAGGCAGGTCAGGCCGTTTGTCAAAACGTTTCAATTTGTGTTAAGACGTTGGGTTAATTTTGTCTTTGAAGCGTTAAGCTTCCTAAAGGATACACTTTCCACATCCAGAAAAAATATGTGTTTTGAAGACATCCCTCTCCTTCAATCATAGTTTTTTAAAACATCATGATGTCAATGGCAACTACATATATGAAAAAAAAACTTGATAGAGGTTTTGCTCCTAAAACGTGTTATTTCTTGGGATCTAAAAGGAACATTGATTTGAATTTTACGACAAAAAATATGAATTCAAATCAGCTTAATACGGAATTTTGAAATTTTAGAAACGGCCAGTGGTTATGGAAAAAAAAACCACAATTTTCGCACTGTTCTGCCCCGCAGCGACTGACGTCACAGCTATGTTGCAGTGTGAGCTGTTATGAATTTTAACATCTGGAGGCCTAGCCCTTCGGAGAGGTTGGATGGTGCCGATAACAAATCATCAGACTGCATGTCACTCATCATGTTGTTATACCGTAATACATAAGAATAAGCTGAATGATTAAATACCTGAAACATGTGTCAACAAAAACGTACTTGCTTATAGCAAGGAGGATGAAATAGGTTAGGAAATATTTGGATTCGGCCTCGTTTGAACGAAACTTTTTAATTAGTCTTCTCCCTCCGACGATTTTAGGCACAGACTTTAAAGGCATATTTTAGGGCTGAAATGTCGCGGGTGTGATGATGCATTTTATTGATTTTCATTGTAATATCTTATTGAAATATATTTAAATAACCAGTCTTGCGACAACTCGGAATAAAGTTTTGTTTTTTTATTGTAAGTTCTGCCTAATTTTCATTCATTGTCAGTGTCAGTGGAATTTCCTATCCTCCTATAAAAGATAAAAGCTTGAAAACTCAAAAAAACTCCTTTTCCCAGTTATGAGACCTACTCAGATCTATTTTTCGCCCCCAAAAACCCCAATATAGCAAATTTCATCGAAAATTGAGCTCCGTTTTCGAGAATTCAAAACATATATAGACGTTCTTCGTTATTAGTATAAGTGGCTGTCTCGGCCACGGCATTATATTTTACTATGGTTCAGTTCAGTTCAGTAAGTTGTTATTTTTTCCGATACATGCTCATTAACCAAATTAGCAGCACTGAGCATGATGATGATCGAAACAGTTTCGTTTTTAGCATGTTTCTAGTAAACTTTGGCTTGTGTTTAAACGATTACCAAAAAGTTCAAAAATTTACCACCAATAAATTCGAAATGACTGCCAGAATGGATAAATGATCACCTAACTGCTTTTTTGTTTAGTTTATGTTTTAAATATTTTTTGTTGTTCTTACATGTTCAACCTTACACGAAGGATAAAGGGTGCTTCGCTTCGCTCACCCACTTTACCCTTCACCTAAGGCTACCGCAGTATTTTGCCCTAATATTTTGTGCAAATTTTGGTCATCATTTACCCATTTTGGGTGAGAAAAAAATATGTTGGTGAACATTTAAATTGTTCTCGTAAACTTTAACCAAGATCATTTGTTCGGAATCGGCTCAATCATTGGGACTGGATACGTGAGCTAGACTAAGTCTACATGACCTGCCAAGGTCGTCAGGAATTGAATAAAGATTAATAAAATTAATAGCAGGCGCGCAGGATACATGAATATTTTTTGTTCATTTGACATAATATCTGTGATTTGACGTACAACTTACATGTATTTAAACTTCGGTATTCCAATATGCAATTCATTAAATGCCATTGCGTAAATACATATGTGAGATTACTAAGATGGAGTATCTAGCCTTGATTAAATAAACGGTAAAGTGAGAGCCCGACTTGCGCACGAAGGATTCTGTACCACCGCATAATGGTATACAGGTTTCTTACATGGGGATTTTGCTTGCTTTAATTTTCCTGTGTGTTAAGATAGTAAATTGTTGTTTATAAAGTTATTGATGCAGCTACTTCTATACTTCATATAGTAACTAGGTGCATGTATAAGTATGCATATAAATGTGGTATTGAATGAAATTGTGCACCTCTATTGATAACAGAATTTTTTCTTTATTTTTCTTGTAATGTTTAAGTAAAGTTAAGACCTATATTACTTACATTTTTCCTGTAATGTTTAGATAAAGTTAAGACCTATATAACGTATATTTTTCTATATTTTTCCTGTAGAGTTTAGGTAAATTTAAGACCTATATTACGTAAGAAAGGCGATCCGCAAAGATTTCAGGGCTTACAACACGTGTAATATTGCCAAGACAATCGAGGACAATATGGGCCCAAAAGTCTTTTAAAAGAAGCTGAACAAAAACAAGATGGAGATAAGTAAGCTTAAGGATACAGCCGGAAACATTGTGACGGATCGTGACAAAATTATAACGATAGTTGAGGAGTTTTACGGGAGCTTATACGCATCCAAAGTGCCCGAACCAGACTCTCCAGACCCAGCGGACGCTAGAGCAGCACCAGCGGAGCAATGCGAAGACAGCGAACTACCTTCCATCACTTCGGATGAAGTAGAGTACGCTCTAAGCAAGCTAAAGAGAGGTAAAGCTTCTAGGGAGGATGGGGTATATGTCGAGATGCTGCAGTTAGGTGGAAAGCCCGTCCTTGAAGTTCTCGTAAAACCCTTCAATAAAGTTTTACTCCGGGTTCTACTCTCGGTTACTGGAAGAACGCGATGGCCACGATCCTTCACGAAAAGGGGGACAAATCCAAGCTGTGTAATTACCACCTATTAGCCTGCTCTCTCAGGTCTACAAACTATTTGCCAAAGTCCTGTGGCATCGCCTCACTACCACCCTAAACGATATCAGCCTTTCGAACAAGCTGCCTTCTGGAGGGGTTACTCGACAATGGATCATATCCATGTGGTCAAGCAGCTGATGGAAAAAAGCAGAGAATTCAGCCGGCCCGACCGGTCGATTATGAGAAGGCGTTTGACAGCGTCGAGCACTGGGCCGTGATCCAATACCTCCATCACTGCGGAATTGACATGCGATAACCTCCGGGAGCTGTACAGGACCGCGACAATGCAGGTGCGCATACATAGGACAAACGACTCCGTGTCTATAGACCGAGGTGTCCGACAGGGGACACTCTCTCACCCAAACAGTGGTCAGCGATTACGTCTATCTTGGTCATCGTTTATCCTTTGACCGAGATGCACAGGTGAAGGAGATTGAAAGACGCGTCGGATTAGAATAACTAAGTGATGTCTTCAAATCCTCACTCCCACAATGCCTGAAGACCAAGGTGTATAACCAATGTGTCTTGCCCATCCTTACCTATGGAGCTGAAACATGGACGCTCACAAAGCATAATGTGCATATTATAAAAGTAGCACAAAGAGCGATGGAGCTTTCCATGTTGGGTATCTCTCCCGTTGACCGTGTGCCAATCATCGAAATTCGACGGAAAAGATTGAAGTGGAGATGGGCGCGACACTTGGCTAGACGAGAAGACGGATGGTGGACCAAAGCAGTCACAGGCTGGTGGCCACGGGGAGCGACAAGTAGTCCAGTGGGCAGACCATCAGCCCGTTGGTTCGACGATATCATCAAGTCGTCGGGATCCCACTGGGTGCGATTAGCACAGGACCGGGGAAATTGGCGCTTTAGAGAAGAGGCCTATGCCCAGCAGTGGGTCGATGTGGGCTGAATATGATGATGATGATGATGATATATTTTTCCTGTTATGTTAAAGTAAAGTTAAGACCTATATTACGTATATGTTTCTGTCTTCTTCCTGTAGTGTTTAGGTAAAGTTAAGACCCTATATTACGTATATGTTTCTATCTTTTTCCTGTAGTGTTTAGGTAAAGTTAAGACCTATATTACGTATATTTTTCTATATTTTTCCTGTCGTGTTTAGGTAAAGTTAAGGCCTATATTATCTGTATTTTTCAATAATGTGTAAAGTTAAGAAATAATAACGTACTCTGTGGTTAAGACCTAATAATAATATACATATATATAATAATAAAATAATAATAATAAATATACATATATAATAATAATACATATATTTTTCCTGTAATGTTTAAGTATTTAAAGTTAAGACCAATATTACGTATATTTTTACTAATTGGGTCCGTACCGTAGCTTCGGAGATAAGAGGACGATGGCCTTTTTTGCCTATTTTCTTAAATATTATTTTAACGAATCATTTCAGGATTATGAAAAAAAAAATGAGATCCTCGCAATAAGCTCTTTCATTAAACATACCACACAATATAGTTTGGAAAACTTTTTTTTTAAAATTTCTGATTTGCCCCTAATTGTGCCCCCCTATTGAAACCATACACTTCTCATTATCTGTACTGAAATATTTAGTAGAAACCTATGTAACGTATTTTTATTATTTTTATTATTTTTATTTTTGATCAGTAGTTTCAGAGACAATAGTGTATTCTTTTTTGTCGTTTTTCTTAAATATTATTTTAACTAAGTATTCCAATGTTGTGTTTTTTTTTATCACATCCTCGGAATTTCATTTCTCCTCCTCCTCGCTTTCATTTGAGATGTCACACGTCACAGTTTGAAAAAAAAAAAAAATTGCCCCCAAAAGTGCCCCTAAATTCAGTTCGTGTTTGGGTTACATAAATACATGATACCAAATTTCAACTTCATAGTTTCAGAATTCGGTCATTAAATATAACTATGAGAAGTGCACACCTAGGACAGACACTCGAGTGTTCCTATAATGATTAAGGTTTTTCCTTTTTATGTTAAAGAATGTAATATATTTTAAATCATTAACATACATACATACATATGCTCACGCCTATTTCCCGGAAGAGGGGTAGGCAGAGACCAAAGACCTCCACCTGCTACGGTCCTGGCATACATCTCTCGCTTCCTCAACATTCTTAAGTCTCCTCATGCAAGCTCGCCGGTTACGGGTACTTCGTATTTGCCCCTTCACTAACAAATTTTGGCGATTTGGCGATTGAAGGGGCACTTTTGCGCAGGGCACAGCGTTTATTCGTACATTAAGTAAATTGATTTTCCAATTACATTTACCCCACTTGCCAAAGTCTACGTCTACCATACAGGTGTAACAGAAAGATGTAGTCATATTGTAGAGCGTTGTTAAGGACATCATTCTGAACAACTTTCACTATGAAACCGATTTGACTTGAGCAACATTTTTTTACTTCTCTATACAAATCAGCTGATCACCCTGCCCAAAATATATAGTGTACAAAAATAAAATACAAAGTTGCTCTGATCGAATCGCTTTGTTGTCTCTAGCTTTACTTAACTTTACTTTCCACTTCATTGCACTAATCTACATCAAAATGGGAACTACGTGTACAAATGCGAGTTTATCTCTAAAAAGAGATTTCTTAAAGCAAACATAGGAAGGACAGGATACATTAGGACAGTTAGACCTATGCGCGCAACGTTAAATAATTAAAATAATAAACTACTTACCACACATGTACATAATATCAATACAAATAGATAAAATCATACTACAAAATCAATACAATATACTTTCATAAGTCTATTATGGAAGAGAAAAAAGTGTTCTAACAACCCCCTAAAATATGAGTTTACCTTGTTGTTACATTATGTAGTTTACCAGTAGCCAGAATAAAAATATAGGCTAATTTATTATTAATCCAGATAATTATTATGTACTTGTCTCTTCCAAAGCCTGTGTAACTAAAGAAGAAATAAAAATTAAAGAACAATACACAGACATATTTATAATAATAATATAATAACATACCGTTACGCCTTTTCCCCAATTTTAGCCAGTTCTTCAATATACCGAGTAATGAAATGTATTTCTGTTGCCTGTTATAGCGGCAACAAACACTAAAAAACAGAATAAAATAAATATTTAAGGGGGCTCCCATACAACAAACGTGATTTTTTGATCGATATTGACAAAGGCAATAGGTAGAACTTGAGGTATTTACAGAATATTTAGTTACATATTCACTTTAAAAATAAATAATTAAATTAAAATAAAACAAATATTTAAGGGGTCTTCCATACAGCAAACGTGATTTTTTTTGCTCGTTTTATGCTTGATATTGATAACGGCCACAGGTAGACGCTTGAAATATTCACAGAATATTGAGTTATATTATTCACTTTTAAAATAAATAATTAAATTAAAATAAAACAAATATTTAAGGGGTCTTCCATACAGCAAACGTGATTTTTTTTGCTCGTTTTATGCTTGATATTGATAACGGCCACAGGTAGACGCTTGAAATATTCACAGAATATTGAGTTATATTATTCACTTTTAAAATAAATAATTAAATTAAAATAAAACAAATATTTAAGGGGTCTTCCATACAGCAAACGTGATTTTTTTTGCTCGTTTTATGCTTGATATTGATGACGGCCACAGGTAGACGCTTGAAATATTCACAGAATATTGAGTTATATTATTCACTTTTAAAATAAATAATTAAATTAAAATAAAATTATGTTATAAATAGTTTATGAAAAAATAGCTGTACTGTGAAAAAGTACACCTAAAAAGATCAAGACGAAGTTACACCACAAACTGATTACTATATGGTTCTATCAGTTTCTGATTTGTTTCGATTTTATCACTTGACCCTATAAAATAAATGGCCCTTCACGCATCACCGTTTTAATGAGGCTGGGTGAGAGATCTTAAACACAGTGCTTGAGTCATGTAGGGAAGTCCATACACCCCGCCCATTGTTCGCTAACTCCCATCAAATTGGGCCATGCTAAAAAAATACGTACTTCTTTTTATTTTATTTTATGAAATATTAAGCTTTTCTGAAACTAATTTTAATATTTGTCTTTTTTTATAATTTTTAAAATAACACCCCTCGAGACGTCATTTGCTCAGAGTTTTGGAACTTTTTATTATGATAGAACTAAAAAAAACTATAATATCAATAATTGTCTTCGTTCCGACTGATATCTGCGTTATCGACTGACAGGAAAACGGTTGACATTGTTGTTGACGAATCTTGAATCTTGAATCTTGAGATTCTTGGCTATACTGTATCATGAACTTTCCAGTTTCGAAATTTTAACGGCAACGAATATAATGATCACCAAAAGTTGCATAAAATATCAGGGCAAAATGCTGCTGTAGCTTAGGTGAAGGGTAAAGGGGGTGAGTGAAGCGAAGCCCCCTTTAGCCTTCGTATTAGGTTGAACATGTACGAAACAACAAAAAATACTTTAAACATAAACTTAAGTACACAAAACGTAAAAAAAAGTTTGGTGATCATTTATCCAAACACAATTTGGTGGTCGTTTTCTAATTCTGGCGGTCGTTTGGAATTTATTGGTAGTAAAATAGTGCGTTTTTGGTGATCGTTTAAACATAAGGCGTTTTTAACTCCCGACCAAAAAAGAGGGCGTCATAAGTTTGAAGCATCTGTCTGTCCGTCCTAGAATACAGATAGGCCCTTAAGTTCAATTACCAACTCATATTTATGTTATGCCAATATAAGAATAGTGAACAACTTTTGATTATGTCGATATGACGAAAACCAAACAAAAAGTTGTGGGACATCGTCAATTTAAAGATGCTTAATATCTAACATAACCTCATTCAAGGAGCAAGGTTTTGAGGTCAGGTAACCTCCGGTGTCAGTTTATTTTTGAGACACCTACATGTCTATGTAGATCTGATGAACTATCTAAGATTAAATGGAACTGAGGTTTTTATCTTATGATTGTGGTTCGACGGACTAATCCGCTGATTCTGTTGTATAGTGCATGATCCCACGTAGGTCGGTTCCTAGGCCCCACGACTTGGATTAAGTAGTATTGCAATTTTACTTAAAAGGTTAAATAGGTTCGGTTTACTTGGTATTAAACGTGTTAACATTATTCATAGAATTTGACGGCTAAATGAAACAGTTGTGGCTGAAATTTAAAGTAGATACTATCCGTGTTACCACAAAAAATATTAAACAGCGTTTAACATCAAAACAAACGTGAAATCCTGTACATTTTTGATTTTAAACAAGTGTTGAACAGTAGTTATTTATTTTTTTGTAAGGCCCTATAAATCAAAATAAATAACACCTTTATTTAAAAAAATACATACACACATATGTATATATGTATATACATGCTCACGCCTTAATGATTAATTTTATTTTCTGACATCAGTCAACAGTCTAAAATCTCGAAGTAGAGAACAACTTAATACATATTGTATAAAATGTCTTAAGAAGCCGGCGAAAAATTAAATTACCATAAAAACTTAATACCATAATAATTTTAAATTAAAGAATACTTTAACGTATATAACCATTTACAATTAATAAATAATAACATAATATGGCATAGCGTCAAGCTTTTTCCCCTACGGGGTGGCAGAGGCACAATTGTGCCCACTTTAAGCCAGTTATTCGATACTCTATTTTGCGTGATAGAGGGCTAGCCCATCGCCGCAGCTATGGAGTAATGAAGGTTTCCTCACGATGTTTTCCATCACCGTTAGAACGTCCATATGGCGCACAGTGGGACGGATTTTGAAATTGCGGACTTACGTAATTTTGTTACATATCATTATTTTATTTATGGCAATTGATAGTCCTAATCAAGATAATCATATGTTCTCAGAGCACTCTTTGATATAAATGTTAAAGTTTGCGAGACAAATGTATTTAATAAAAGTAAGGTGTGGAGTGATATTTAATTTTCTCTGTAAGTACCAAGTCTTAAAAGTGCTCAAGCTGGTTTTTTGTAGGCTAAATCTACGGGTGTACAACACCACATATATAATCCACACGCTCGGAAGACAAAAGGAGATTATGCAGTTTGTCCTCATTTGACGCATACCTGCTTATATTTCTGAAATGTCCTTCTCCATATTTTCGAAACTATTTGTTTCTCGCTTCTGAAGCTTCTTTATAAAGGTTTTCGCTGGGCATTAACCCAAAATGTTCAATTATATCTTATACATGAATATCTTATGGAAGCTAACAGGCATATTATACCACAGGTTTTTTTTACAATTTACAAAAAATGCTGCTGTTTCTGGGCAAAACTGAGAAAATTCAGCAACACTTCAGTAAATATTCTTTAATGCTTGTAATACGTACGTTATTTTACTATCTCCAATTTTTTTTAGCAGTCTTGGCGTCATTTGTGGTTCCAGCGTCCTGTTTAACGATGCCAATCTGCAAATTGCTTTCACTTCGATTTACGAGTCATTAATATATCTTTCGTATATATTTCGTATATATTTATTGCACATAAAACAACATAAGATATAATAAACAGAAAGTACATCTACAAAGGCGTGCTTATCTCTAAATAGAGATCTCTTCCAGCAAACCCAAGGTTGATAAGAATAATTTAATATACAGGATAGACCTATGTGCTCTGATAAGATACATACATATATTACTGAACTATTGAACTAACTGCTAGATACACTACATACACAAGTACATAAATATTATATAAAAATATAAATACACCTAAATAAACTAATATATACAAAGCTCAAATCTAGGATAGAGAAAGATAATGCTCCTTCAAACGATTCTTAAAGACGGGCAGAGATGGACTATCTCTGATAGTGCAGGGAAGCGAGTTCCAGAGAGTGATCGCCCGCAATCGAAAACAGTGCTTGTATGCGACGGTGTTGTGATGAGGTATAGAGAGCAGGGAAGCCGTGTGAGTTCTACGTGGACGAGCCGAAGGGAGAAATTGAAAAAGCTCACGGAGAAAGCTAGGGTATCGAGGGTTGGTTAAGATGTTGAATAGAAGAGTGAGGATGTGTGTGTCCCGACGAAGACGGATCGGCAGCCATTTTAACTCCTTGCGATACTGCGAGACGTGGTCGAACTTGCGCAGTCCGAAGATAAACCGAATCCCGAGATTTTGAAGTCGCTCGAGTCTATTCAGTTGCTCTTCGTTGGCGCTAGCCCAACAAACATCGGCATAATCGATCAAGGGGAGAAGAACTGATTGAGCAATAGTAATTTTTGTTTGATGGGGCAGAAAGTTCTGAAGCCGTCTTAGTGAGTGAAAGGTGGCAAAAACGCGCCTACTGACCTCGCTGACATGGTTAGTCCAGGAGAGTTGTCTATCAAACATGACACCCAGGTTTTTGGCCTTGTCACTGTAGGCGATTAGAGTACCGTCATAGGTAACCGGCGGTATGGGCAATTGTTGTAATACGTTTAAAGAGTGTCTAGTACCTATAATAATCGCCTGGGACTTACTGGGGTTTACCAGCAATCCGTATGACAAAGCCCAGGTTCTGATGTTCTCAAGGTCAGCGTTCAGTGTGTCTATAGCCAGGTTCACATCACTAAAGAGGAAATGACGATAAATCTGAAGATCATCAGCATAGAGATGATATGGGGAGGAGATAACATCGGAGATGGAGTTGATGAAGACAGAGAATAAGAGAGGGGAAAGAATACCACCCTGAGGAACTCCCGCCAAAAGATCGCACCACTCAGTAAAGGTCTCCTCAGACCTTATGCGCTGCTGGCGATCTCTAAGATAAGAGTCAAACCAGCAGGCCGAGCGAGACGAGACATTAAGGGACCTTAATATTTGAGTGAGAATGTCAAAATCAACACAGTTGAAGGCGCTACTGAAGTCAAGCAGTGCTAGCACAGAAAGCTGTTTGTTATCCATAGCGAACTGGATATCATCCGTGACCTTTAACAAAGCCGTTGCGGTGCTGTGACCTGACCTGAAGCCGGATTGGAAGCAGTTGATCAAATTATTTCTGGATAGATAGGAAGAGAACTGGGTATGGACAACGGATTCAAGAACTTTGGAAAGGAGCGGTAGGATAGAGATGGGACGAAACTCTTTGAAGGAGGAAGGATTGGATGTTTTAGGCAAAGGGATGACATGTGCCTTCTTCCATACTTTGGGAAAGGAACACTCTGATAAAGAATAGTTAATTAAATGAGTGATTGCAGGAAGCAGCTCGTCGAGCACGCTCCTGATCATTCGAGGACAAATTTTGTCATCTCCAACAGCTTTAGAAGAAATTGCCAGCACTGCCTTCCTAACAGCATCGACTCCAACCGGACTGAACTCGAAAGGAGTAGTAGTAGCAGCAGGTCTTAACCGGAGGCTACGCAGGGTGGCTTCCTTGACGATAAAGCCCATCACGACAGGGGGGGCAGAGAAGAATCTATTGAGACCGTTGAGATCGACATTACCGACTGGCAGATCCCGGGACTTACCGACGCCAAGAGTACGTAGAAACTTCCACACCTGAGCAGGAGTGTGGTTCTCGATGCACTCGTATATGTGGCGGCGCTTAGCGTCGCGACACATACGGTTGCATCGATTACGGAGAGATTTGAATGTGTGAAAGTTCTCGTTAGTTGGGTCTTTCTTGTAGCGGCATTTAGCTCGGTTCCTCTTGGTCATTAGGCGTTTGATAACGTCGTTAAGCCAAGGTGCGGGCAGGTGCTTCACCCTAACTCTCTTGATCGGAGCGTGTCTGTCAAACAACCCCAAGATAATTGTGTTGAAGTTGTTGACTTTGTCATCAACGGTCTCGCTAGAGATGACGGGGGACCAATCAATAGAGGAGGCATCAGCTTTAAGAGAGTCAAGATCCAATTTTTTAAAGCTGCGAATATCTAAGAATTTAGCTCTACTCTTGGGAGACCTTATCTTGTATGATAGAAATATCAGATCATGGTAAGAGAAAGGGGTATTGATTTGACCGTGAGCAGCTACCTTGTCAGGATCGGATGTTATAATCAGATCAAGGAGGGAGGGTGTACAATGAGGTTGAAAGTGAGTAGCATCTTTATTTTCTTTTCTTGCAGTCCATTGTTTGAAGTGTAGCCAGTAAGTTGAAATTTTTGTTATTGAAATTTGACAGCCTAATTGTGACTTCTTGTTAAGAATTATAAGTACAGTATTTGTTCAGGCCTCTCGGCACCCGATGACCTCGCAGGGGCCCATAGCTACGAGGTAGCGTAGCGATCAGATGCCAAGAAGCAAGAACGTCGGCGATTCACCGAGCTAAGTAATAGATTCTATCTGACCTGGTCTGTGCTTCGTTCCCGTCAAACACCTGTCTCTCTGCAAGGCCTGGGTGCACCCTAGGCTCTTCTTGGTAGACAGGTTCTTCAGCCAACCAGGTATGGCTGGCAGGCCAGCTTCGACGCACACAGTGTTCCAAATACGAACTTTATCTGGTTCGGAGAACCACAATACACTCAGCTATAAGACAATCCTGAGGGGAGCCCGAATACAATTGCAGATGGCTTACGATTTAATTTTAATGCCCAAAATCAATACGCGTCACATTACGGGGGCTTTTCGTCTGTCAGATGTCAAAAAACTGCCAAGATGGCCGCAACGTCAAATTCAAAATGGCCGTTCCGGAACCATAGATCGAGTATCGATTTTGAATCGAACAATCACCCGCCCGGACAGGCACCCACCTGTCCCTTAATCTACGGGCAGCCGAGACAACGTTGCTACCGCTCGTTTTAGTACCGAGCCTCCTACTAGAACCTCTGCAGACCGGGGGGTCCCGTCCTTGCCAGGGAACAAGTTAACAATGCGCCCCCTGCGCCAACGTAGTGGCGGTAGGTTAGCATCCTTAACCAGCACGAGGTCACCAACACTAGGGGGGCTGGTTTTGTCAGTCCACTTAAGGCGCTGTTGTAAGATATGCAGATACTCGAGCGACCAACGCTTCCAGAAATTCTGAGTAAACTGCTGCAACATCTGATACCTTGACAACCGATACAATTTCACTCCCTCGAAGGGGTGCTCGGGCAACGCGTTAAGTGGCTGTCCTATCAAGAAATGGCCTGGGGTCAGAGCCTCCAGGTCATTTGGATCCGAGCTGAGCGGACACAACGGTCGCGAATTGAGAACGGCCTCGATCTTACAAAACAATGTCGCGAGCTCCTCAAAAGTCAGCGCGGTCTGACCTACTATACGCCCTAAGTGCGTCTTCGCTGACTTAACTACGGCCTCAAAAATCCCACCCCAGTGGGGGCAACTCGGTGGGCTGAAGGTCCACTGTATACCCCGACGGGAGAGGGCCGTTCCAATATCCACTTTATTTACATTCAAAAAGTTGACTATCTCTCGTAAGTATCGTTCCGCACCGACGTAGTTAGTGCCGTTATCAGAGCGGATCAAAGTTGGAAGTCCCCTTCGAGAAACAAACCTATCCAAACAAGCAATGAAAGCCTCTGTCGAGAGATCAGCAACGAGCTCGAGATGTACCGCCTTGGTGGATAAACAAACAAACACACACAGGTACGCCTTGTATTGCTTAGCGTTACGCAATCGTGAACTCTTCACCATAAACGGTCCTGCAAAATCCGTACCAACACCTGAAAACGGTCTGACCTCATTCACACGATCAGGGGGCAAGTCCCCCATGAGAGGTTGCATCGTGGCAGCCTTAAGTCGATAACAAGGCATGCACCGAAACACGATGTTCCGTATGACACGGCGGGCAGATAAGATCCAAAACTCCCGCTGGAGCGTGGCCAACAACGCGTTACAGCCGGCATGCGCGTTTTTAATATGACGATCAGTCACCAGCAATTCAACTAACTGTCCCCCCTTGGGGAGCAGAAGTGGGTGACGAGCCGAATACGACAGATTCGCATTGCGCAATCTTCCTCCTACCCGAAGTAACCCGGTCGAATCAACAAAGGGGTTGAGACGCGCGACGGCTCCCTTCAATTTCGAACGTCCACTTCGTATAGTCTCCAATTCTGCCCCAAACTTCGAGGACTGTACCAACCGGACCAAATTCAGTAGCGACTCGTTTCGCTCTGCCGGAGTCAGAATAGGGTTCAACGTTCGCTGATCGCGAGGAGTACGACAATTTCGAGCGAATCTCCTAATCCAAGTGGACACGTTTATCAACTTGTCAAGTGAGCTATACCGGTCCAGCAGAAACCCGGCGTCAGGGTCCTCAGCCTTCTGGGTAACATGCACGGCCGCTCTGGGGCCATGATCCGAAGATACTACTACATGGCTGTGGGGCCAGTCCGATTCTCTCCTGGCAAGCCAGGGTGGTCCCCACCACAAATGGTGTCTAACGAGTTCAGGAGCCCGACATCCCCTGGATGCACAATCAGACGGGTTCAACTTGTGCGGCGCATCGGCGCGAGCGGACGCGCTTGTCGCAGGTTGATTTAAAATAATACATATTTTCAGTAAATACGGGAGTGTCGTTTCAAGTGAGATGGGGACTAAATGTAGTGGTTGTAAGGACATGATTTACGATCTTTCTATTATGGAGTGTTGTCAATGCAAAAAGGTGTACCATTACAAGTGCCTATCTATGACAACAGAACGATTTGATAACTTTACGCAGGAAGAAAAAGATAATTGGGTCTGCCCAGACTGTGTTCGTCGTGTACCCAGAGGCGATAATACTGATACGCCGATTCGAGGTAGCACACCGCTGAACCAGACCTTCACGCCGATACTCTCCACGTACGAGTATGTAAACAAGAAGCGCGGCGGCGGCGGCGTCGGCGGCGCAGGTACTAAGTGCGCAGACCCCGATGATTCCGTCTTAGGCGTGGATAAAAAGCTGCTGGATGAGCTGCGGGAGTTTCGTCGAGAAATGGAGTTCCGAATGGACAGCCAGAAGAAGGAATACGAGATGTTAGAAAGTCGATTTGGTAGAACAGAAGCGGAGTTATGCGAAATTAAGAAGATACTGAGGGTATTTGAAGAAAAAGCTAACAAAGTTGATGAGTTAGAAAGGTTAAATTCGGATCTAATTAAGAGAAATCAACAATTGGAAACCTCTCTTATGATGGCTAGTCCGGCAACATCACAGGTATCTTTTGCAAACGTAACTAAAAAGAACATTCCGATTAATACCGAAGCTAATAAACAGAGTGTGGCCATGAAACAAGCAAGCGGGCCGCAGCCGGCATCAGAATCGGTGACGGAGTCGCGTACCAGTGCAGTTCAGCAGGGTTGTATCAACACGGAGGCGGACCACATCAGAATACCCGTTAGGGCGGAGATAGAAAAAGATAGCTGGACAGTGGTAAAGAAAAAACAAAGAAGATATCCAGCCACTGAAGTTAAAAAAGGAGTAAACAAAAGTGAGGGAGGTATACAAGGAATGGAGAAGAAAAAGTTCTTGCATGTATGGCAATTAAAAAAGGAAACTACTATTGACAATTTACAGAAACATATTGAATCAGTGCTGGGAGAGGGAATTCCAGTTAAAATCGAAGCCATCAAGCACAAGACTGAACGCGATTACGCATCTTTTATAATTGGGGTACCGGAGAGCCAGTATGACAAAATATGTCATCAAGACTGTTGGGCTGTAAATATCGAATTCTGTGAGTGGTTTTGGTTTCGCCCCTCAACAGGCAATCCATAAAAATACTAGCAAGCCAATAGAATTGTATTATCAAAATGTAAGAGGCCTGCGAACCAAACTGGATGCATTCTACTCGAGCATCGTCTCATCATCAGCAGATTTGTTCGCGATAACTGAAACAGGATGCAACGATTCCATTCACGATGCAGAGATGATACCACCCGGATACAATATAATGAGATGTGATAGAGCGGACGGTCGCAAACAAGGCGGAGCACTGTTAGTGGCCGCACCCCGCTTCGAGCTGCGACGAGTGCCGATACCGGGTGACGTCATCGTGGACAATCATGTGTTCGAACTAGTGTGCGCTGCGACGTACCTTCATAACAGATTCCTAGGCTTGTTTTGTGTTGTTTATATCCCACCGAAAAGCAATGAAGATGAATACATGGTATTATTTAGGATAATCGAAGAAATTTGTAGTAAGTATAGGAAAATAATAGTCATAGGGGATTTTAATTTATGTTCGTGTACTACTAGTGTAACTAATTATTATGAGTGCTTTGTAGCCTATTGTGGATTCATTCAGAGTAACAGAGTAGTCAACTGCAATAACAATACACTGGACTTAGTGCTGAGCGCGTTTGGGGAATGGGACGTGTGCGTGGAGGCGGCGGGCGAGCCGCTGATGCCGGTAGACGCGTACCACCCGCCGCTCGAGGTGGCGCTACGCTCGCGCGCGCGAGCCCCGGCCGCGGTCGCCGCCGCCGCCGCCGCCGCCGCTCCGGAGGCCGAAACTGCGGCGGATCGTCGTACGTCAGGGTGGAACTTTAATAAGGCTGATTTCCCACTGCTTTATTCATCGTTGGCCGTCATAGACTGGACCCCAATATATGACTTAGATTTAGAGGCAAGCGTAAACTTTTTTTATGACACGATCAACTTGATTTTGGATGATTGCGTTCCGATTAAAAAGCGATGTGGTGTGACCTCGAGGTACTGTTACCCCGAGTGGTACACTAGTGAGCTAATTCGCGACATACAATCTAAAGCTTTACTACATAAGGCATACAAATCTAGTAAGTCGGATCTAGATTATGAGCGTTTTGCACGAAGTCGGGCAAAAGTAAAACAAATGACTAAAATGGCTCTTGAACAATATCAAAGTCGAGTGGAAAAAAATGTATCTAGGGATCCTAAGGCATTTTGGAACTTTGTGAAGTCAAAAAGGGGTAATCGTAATGCACAAACTATTCTTAAGAACGGGGAAACCCTCACTGGAGAACAATGTGTAAAAGAGTTTGCTGACTATTTTTACTCCGTGTACAGCAACAAAACTGCAGCATTAGATGTAGATGCGGCGGTAATAGCTGCTGGTGGCGAAAACGGAGCGGCGCGGATACACCTGGAGAGACTCCATCTGGACGAGGTGAGGCGCGCTCTGCGACAACTCAAGCCGAAAAAATCTGCGGGACCTGACGGCATTCCGGCCTACGTCTTAAGGGATTGCCGGTTTGTGGTAGCCGAGCCTTTACTCCATATATATAACCAGAGCCTAAAGACGGCGGTGTTCCCTGAAAAATGGAAGACAACCCGGGTAGTGCCTGTTCCTAAGGGACGAGCGGGACCAAGCGTCGAGGGGTACAGACCGGTGGCCGTGCTGTCAACGCCGGCCAAAGTTTTAGAAGCGGCGATCCACGAAAACCTACTAGCCCAGGTGAGCCAGCAGCTGTCAGATGCCCAGCATGGGTTCCGCCCTCAGAGGAGCACCACTAGCAACCTGCTCAGCTACATGACGGAAGTGATGCCCCCAGTAGACAGTGGACTACAGGTTGACGCCGCCTACTTCGACTTTAAGAAGGCGTTCGACCTGGTCGATAATGATGTCCTACTGGAAAAGTTGGCCGGCGTTGGTCTTACTCCGCATCTATTGGGCTTTTTTGCCAGTTATATGCGAGACAGACAACAGTTTGTGGAATATAAGGGGTGTAGATCTGAAACATACTTAACAAGGTCAGGCGTAAGCCAAGGGAGTAACTTGGGTCCATTGCACTTCATAATAATGATTAATGATCTACCCAAAGTCGTACAGAACTCAAAATGCCTTTTATTTGCGGACGACCTTAAACTTTCACTAACTATAAGAACACTGGAGGACTGTAAAATGCTGCAGAACGACATTGATAGAGTAGTGGCCTGGAGTACGGAAAACGAACTACAGTTTAACACCTCAAAGTGTGTAACGATTAGTTTCACTCGGTCGCACACTCCCATTCTGCACAATTATGAGGTGAATCAGAGGCCTCTGACAAGGGTTAGTGAAGTCAAGGACCTAGGTATCACGATGAGGTCTGATCTTAGATTTCGAGACCATATTTCTAAGTGCTGCAAAAAGGCTTTTAGAAATCTGGGATTCATTTTGAGAAGAGTACAAGACTTTAAAAATATCAGGGCTATAGTAACCTTGTACAACGCCCTTGTTAGAAGTCATCTGGAATGTAATGCAATCATCTGGGCTCCGCATGAAAGTAAATATACTTCCATGTTGGAGAAAGTTCAAAATAAATTCATTAGGTATTTATATATGAGACAGTATGGGGTCTACCCTTACTATCCGTTGATGTACCCGACATTGTTTATCTTGGGCATGGTTGGCTTCAATGAGCTCTGGGTGAGGAGGGATCTCACATTGGTGGTCTACATTTGGAAGGTGCTAAGAGGTAAAATTACGAATGCGGATATACTACAGACACTTTGGCTCTGTGTACCGGATAAGTACGTACGGCGGCGCCGGCGGCCGCGGCTGCTGGCCGTGCCGCAAGCCAGGACTAACCTGCTCAAGGAAGCGCCCTTCACGCGCGCGCTCTCGACTCTAAACGCGATCGCGGACCGTATTGATCTGTTCTCCTGTGCTCTGAATGAATTTATAAGGATTGCTATGTTCATTATAAGTTATTGATTTATTTAACTATTTACTTAAATACAGATACTTACTAGTATTATATTAGTGTAATGAGGCATTTATTATATGTAAATTTAAATTAGCTCCGCTATCGCATTAGGTTAAGCCTGTAATGATAGTTGTAAGAGTTGGAAATAAATAAATAAATAAATAAATAAATAAATAAATTCTCCTGGTACATGTCTCCAAGTCAGTGGGACCTCAGACGACACAATCTGGGAGACACGGTTCGCGACAAAAACCTCTAAGTTATGGACCGAAGCCTTCAGCCAGCACAAAACAATCTGGCTGTCCGTCCACGCGTACACCGTATCCTCCAAAACCACTGACCCACGCAACACTGTTAGAGTGTGATTCAAAAGTTTGGTCAAAAGAGCAGCCCCGGACAGTTCCAGTTTTGGAATCGTCATCCTTGTCCGAATAGGCGCTACCTTGCTTTTTGCCAAAACCAAACGCACGTCGACCTCCCCGGTGGAGGTGACGGTTCGCAAATAAACCGCTGCCGCAAACCCTCGTTCAGAGGCATCACAAAACCCGTGAAGGGTTGCCCTGTAATCCCCAGCAGGGACCAATTTCCTCGGCAGCGATACATTATTTATGTCCGATAGCGAGGTGAACATTTGCGTCCAATCAGTCAACAAATCACCTGAGAGGTGGGTGTCCCAGGTCAACTGAGCCGCCCATAGCCTTTGCATAAAATATTTGAGAGCAAAGGTGACTGGAGAAATCCATCCATTCGGGTCGAACGTTCTCGCAATCGTTGACAGTACTGACCGCTTCGTCCAGGCCTTCGGTGTTTCTAAAACCACCCGATAGGTAAACTCATCATGGACGGGCCGGTACTGAATTCCAAGCACTGACAACATGTTAGGGTTGTCAGGATTCTCAAAAACGTGCGGGTCTTGTTGAAACTCATCTGGGAGACCAGCCATCAACTCAGGGGAGTTGGACATCCACTTGCGTAGTTCATAGCCGCCTCGTTCCAGCAATTGAATGAGCTCGTCACGTCGGTCCAGAGCTTCCTCTACACTGGCTGCCCCTGTGCAGACGTCATCGACGTACAAATCTTGCTCCAGGATAGCGGCGGCTCTAGGATAGCTCACACGGTCACGCGACGCCAACTCCCGCAGGGTACGCATCGCCAAATACGGGCTAGACCGTAACCCATACGTGTTCGTGTTCAACTCATAGACCTTGACTGGCTCGGCCGTGGACTCACGCCAAAGTATCAACTGATACCTTCTGTCAGCCGGATGAATTACCGTTTGCCTAAACATCATCCGAATGTCTGCGACAAATACAACCTGGTGCCTCCGAAAGCTCGTGAGAATATCCGAAATATCACGACTCAACTTGGGTCCCGAATGTAGACACTGATTCAGGGACATCCCGTTCGAGGTAGGTGCTGACCCATCAAAAACAACTCGAATCTTGCCGGTAGGGGTTCGTAGGACGGCATGGTGTGGAAGGAAACAATGATCCTCAGATCTCCAGTCCACACCCGATACCGACATGTGTCCTAACGACTCATACTCCCTCATGAAATCGACGTATTTTTGTTTAAATACGGCGTCCCTTGACATCCTACGCTCCATCGACATCAATCTCGTCTCAGCCATCTTCCTAGATTCTCCTAGTGGCGGTCGATCGGCCCTGAAAGGCAGTCGAGTTACAAAACGACCAGAACGAAGGCGACCAGTACTATTCTGGTAAAACAACTCGCACTCTTCTTCGTCTGCGTCGACTCGACGAGCGGTGGGAGGTTCCTCTATCTCCCAGAACCGTTGGATAGCGTCTGACAACGCTGAGCCAATAAGTATGCCATCTGACTCGGCAGGCCTAACCATTGGCAATGCCGGACCCATGATCACGTGACCAAACTTAGTATCCACAGCAATCAACCCGTCCGGCTGAAGAACTCGCCGATCCGACAACAGAAACCTACCCAAAACGTCTGCTCCCAGTAGCAGATCGACCGGGGCTGGAGTGTCAAAATCGGGATCCGCCAACTTGAGTCCTGACGTCAGGAGTCGAACGGCCGGATTCAACTTCACCAAGGGGTGTTTGCCCATGACATGCGTCATTACTAAAGCTTGCACGGATGTTTTTGTCAAAATGTCATAACGTGGAGAGAACGTGATCACCGATTGACCAACTACATTCGTAACCGTAACATTCCCCACGCCCCGTATTGAATTATTATACCTATTTACCTTGAGGCCCAACCATTTTGCTAAATCGTTCGATACAATGCAGCCCTGAGCTCCAGAATCTAATAGGGCGCGAACGTATGTTGGGTTGCCCGCCAAATCCCAAACAAGCACAGAGGCGATCGGTAACACCACCGTCTCCGGTTGGGGGGCAACAAATTGTTGGGCCGCAAATTCCTAGCGAGGACCCCCGGGGCCCCACTGTGCCTGTAACCGATCAGGTAGGCAGCTATACGCCAGAGGGTCCCATTGTACAAATGGCCCACGCGCCGGTTCCATTGCCACCCTACGACGCCCCCCGAAGGGTTGTGGGCGTGAATTCAACCGTGGCCGCTCCATGAGCGGGGGGGACATCACATGCGACCGACGAGGACGCGGCGACGAGCAAGGCGACAACTGAGGCGGCGTCCGAGCCGCATCCGCATAGCTCGAAGGTGTCCCATGCCACCCGCCCGTTACGGCCTGCTCAACATACCCAATGTCCCGCTGAGTCGGATGCTGAGTCGCAACCGAAAACTCAGGGCCCCCCATGTGATGACCCTGAGTGCGGCCCTGCACCCCTGGGTGGCTGCGTGCTTGTGGCCCCATTGCCCGCTGAGTCGGATGCTGAGTCGCAACCGAAAACTCAGGGCCCCCCATGTGATGACCCTGAGTGCGGCCCTGCACCCTAGTACCGCCCTGTGCACGTGGGGACATTGGCCCCTGAGTTGCGCTCCGAGACGCAAACGAATTCTCAGGGCCCCATGCCGTGTCACCCTGGGTACGGCCCTGTGGTGGCTGTTGGCCGGACCGGTTCATGCACAGCAAATTGTGGTGGGCCCCACCACAATATCCGCACAATTTTGTGCGCGTGCAGTCCCTAGCCATGTGTGGCCCGAGGCACAGGAAACACCAGCTCCGCTGCTTGGCCATCCGGCGCCGTCCCTCAACCCTAAGTTCCCCGAACTTATTGCAATCGGCCACAGCATGGCCAATCTGCCTACAACATGGGCAGGTCTCACCTGCACCCCTGGGTGGGGTCAATGCACTCACAGTCCCATACGACTGCCGGTTGGTGCGGTCCTTCCTCGTCGGAGGGCCCCTACTCACAGCGCTCCCGGCAGCTCTCTGTGGCTCCGAAGGATGGGTGACCGTCAACCCCAAGTTCTCTGCCCGTCGAGCCTCCTCTTCCAAAAATCCGACCAAGTCGGGGAAGGCGGGCAGGTCCTCGGCCGACCTCCCGTGAGACTGTTCGAAACGAATCTGCACGTCAGCGGGTAGGCGGGAAAGTACAATGTACAGCAGTAGGTAGGACCATTCACCAACCGGAAGTCCAAGATTCTCTAGGGCCTTGGTGACGGACAACAACGGGTTCAAAACCTCCGTCTGTATGGCCCCGACCTTGTTCACAACCGGGATGCTAAACAAACGGTTCAGTTGGGCATCGGCCAACCTCCGTTTGTTGTGGTAACGTCTGACCAGCAATTGCCTGGCCGTTTCATAGTTACCCTCCGTAACTGTCAAATGAGCGACCAGCTCCCTGGGCTCACCCCTCAATGCTGCCACCAGCTGAGCCATTTTGACAGACTTGGTAATGTCCGATCGCATGTGCACCAAACTGTCGAACAGATTGATGAAGCTCATCCATTCACCGGACACTCCGTCAAAAGTAGGCATAGTTATAACGGGTAACCTGGTCCCCGATCCCTGATGCGGCAGAGGCGCCCCAATGTCACCACTATGGCTGGACTCGCGCTGCCTACGTATGTCCGCAGCCCTCTGCGTGATAGCAGCCGCCATCTCCATACACTGGTCGACATCCCCTAGCAACCGTGACAGCCTGTCAGGTGCGCAACCATCAACTGCTTCCGCCTGCGCGGACAATTCGAGCACCCTGTTGTAGCGTTCCTTAACGTCCATAGACCGCTCCAACACCACATCATGCCTATCTAAACGGTCTATCAGACCGTGTGCGGAGGAAAACCATCTGAGCTCCTTAGAAACACCCTTCTGTATTTCAGACAACGACATGATCGGAACGATACTTACTCACAATTTGCAGTAACTCAATTATATTGGACCCTCCAGTCTACAACACAAACGAGGGAACCCTAATCTATAACTTAAACAATGCTGATTTCCCCAAACAATAGAAACCGAGTTTTATATCTACACAAATTCTGTAAACAACAATTTAGTTTCCCTATATCATATAACACACACCGATAGTCAATATTAGTTCAAGTTATAAATTGCTATAAACTGAAAACAATGTCATAGGCTGCTATCAATAAATGTAACTACCTATGTTAACCAAACATTCATTAGCATTACTAGACCACTAATAGATTGACTAACTGGTAACTGGTACTTCAAGGCAAATTTCAATTCACCTACAATGTACCTGTAATGTAATTACTATTCTGAGTCACATCTCAGTACAACTGGTCATTTAGGGAAAACTGTTATATCTGTCTGTCTACTACCAGCAATAGACTTATAGCTTACAATACTACCAATCTATGTGGATACAGGAACAAAACCAAGTTAGCTAATAACCGCCCATACCTACAGATTGATAGTCCCAAATCGTGGGTTCCTGGAGCCCTTGACGGCTGCAAATCTCAGGAAACCACGCTCTTGCTACCAAAATGTTCAGGCCTCTCGGCACCCGATGACCTCGCAGGGGCCCATAGCTACGAGGTAGCGTAGCGATCAGATGCCAAGAAGCAAGAACGTCGGCGATTCACCGAGCTAAGTAATAGATTCTATCTGACCTGGTCTGTGCTTCGTTCCCGTCAAACACCTGTCTCTCTGCAAGGCCTGGGTGCACCCTAGGCTCTTCTTGGTAGACAGGTTCTTCAGCCAACCAGGTATGGCTGGCAGGCCAGCTTCGACGCACACAGTGTTCCAAATACGAACTTTATCTGGTTCGGAGAACCACAATACACTCAGCTATAAGACAATCCTGAGGGGAGCCCGAATACAATTGCAGATGGCTTACGATTTAATTTTAATGCCCAAAATCAATACGCGTCACATTACGGGGGCTTTTCGTCTGTCAGATGTCAAAAAACTGCCAAGATGGCCGCAACGTCAAATTCAAAATGGCCGTTCCGGAACCATAGATCGAGTATTGATTTTGAATCGAACAGTATTATTAATACATACCTATGTGAAGTAAACATTCAACACATCTGATCCACTCATGTAAAGATGAAAATCCACTTAGACATTTCTTTATCTACTGGTCTTCAGTAAATCGCTTTTGGATAGTTCATTTCTGAAGGCTTTGCTTTACGGATATCGCAGTAAGCTGGCAAAGTGTCAGAAAAATGTGTTTTTTTTGCCATCTTTCATTGTCAAGAGCAATTCGTGATTTATAGATAAGTCTCTACTTTTGTGGGCTGCTGGACTTAAATTTGGTCTTAAACCAGTTTTCTTTCTCTTTCTGCTGACTCTTTAATTTCTTTCGTGAATTTGATCGTAATAGCTCAACAATGAAATGTAGATGAGGGTTGATCGTGTTCCCACATAATAACATCATACGAAAGAATCCTTAATGGAACCAAACTAATCATAAAGATGCTTGAGTCATCCAAATCAGCCCTTTGCTTAAAATTTCTTTGTCCTGAAGCCTCATCATTTGCTTACAAGTTTTACATTAGCCTTTGTATTCAGTTTTAAATTATTTGCAAATATGAGTCTGGACACATTTAAATCAAGCAAAGCTTGCAATTTTATCTGCGCTCCTTCGTCAGTAACAGTTAAATGTTCTTTTGAGGGATAACAATCTAGTTTTGCTTGTCCAACTTTGAAATATGAAGGAAACAAACCAAAATATAATTCTCTCAGACTAATGTTTTGCCACTTTAAAAGTTTAAGTGACACTAACAGACCCAGTGCCTTTTCAGCTTAATATATATATTTTACATTTAATCTGGACTGAACCTTATGGATATCATCAGGATGTTTGATAATGTGGTCCAAAATTCTGCATACGTATTCATTACTATTGTCGTTTTAAGTTTTTACTGTTGACCTTAATAGATATTATGTAGACAAGGAATTACTTAAAGTATGAATACGTCTTTATTTTTTGTCTGGAGCCCAGTTTTTCGAATAGTTTCCTCGTAGTAAAGGAAGTGGAATCTTCATGTACACTAGGAGGTAGATTTTCTATATTGTCAGATGGCTTACCGTTAATAACATCAACTTGTTCTCCTTCAGTAGCGAAGAAACTGGGCCATACATGTCATGAAAATTATTGAAAAAACGATTAGCAGCAGTCCATCTACGTTTCATATTAGAAGTAAACTTCCGGAAAAAATCTGAAAAATCACAGTGATTTTTTCATTCAATAGCAAGCAAATGTCCTGTTTTAGATGTTCAAAAAATTTTACATTATCCGAAAATGTTTTAAGGTCCTCTTTTAAAAGCATAAATAAGTCGATATAATTCACAACATGTTTTTTATCGATTGCGAATATTTGAGAATTGCATAGAACGACAGCTACCACTATGTGTGCTACCAAGTGAACACTTGACATTATTTACAAAGTCCATAACTGGATCCTCCTTCTAGGCTCAAAATAATTTAATAATTTGCTGTACAAGATCAACAATTTAGAGTGAATACCACAAAATATGTTGTAGGCTTACAGGTTGGTTAAAAAATGTATACAATCAGACTGCATACATAATCATTATATAGTCAGACAATAGTAGTGTCTTACTCTTTTAGAAATGTAAGGACAGAATTTTCCGTGCTCTGAGATCAATTGAGGACAAGTACATCTAGACAACGTGTTATAGTATGAATGAAATCACTAATAATATAACATTGTTTAAAAGTATTGCCTCGATCGGCAGTACGAGTTTGATAATAATAATCATAACATTTAAATGTTTTTTTGTAATAATGTTCCATATTTCTATATGGTACTGTATCTTGGACAATCCGAATGCCTGACTTCCTTAACATATAGCACGTATATGGAACATGTATGTAAATGGAAGGAAAAATAGAAGTTGCAAGAACAAGACCACCTGCACGCTGGTGTAGTCACACGCAGGAATACCTGCATCTTGGTCTACACGAGGCAATACACGCAGCCCAGGAGAGAACAAAATGGAGATCAAAAACCATGACAGTCACGATCAGGTGTAATGTATATTACAAACCAGCTTGAGTACTTTTAAGACTTGGTACTTATAGAGCAAATTTGATATCGCTCCATACATTATTTTTATTAAATAATATTTTCTCGCAAATTATAAAATTTACAACAAAAACTGCTCTGATGACATATAATTGCCTTAATTAAGACTATCTATTATCATAAATAAAATAATGATATGTAGCAAAAAAACTTATGTCCGCAATTTCGAAATCCGTCCCACTGTCGGGCGAAGATTGGTATTCGCCTCATATTGCACTTGATCGGCTGCCCGCCGGCATCTTAAGACTTAAATTGTCGTACTCTTCGATTTCAGCCAATCATCCTTCCTAAATTCTAACAGCCTTACTAATAAAAGTTATTCACGGTTTATCTTATACAGTGTTTTGTCTTGCTTTGTCCTTTGACATTTACTCGAAGTATGAAAAGGAAAACTGTATAAGTTAAACTGTGAATAACTTTTTTATTAGTAAGGCCTTAAAGGTGGGCGAGCAGGGTTTCGGTTAAGGATTATTAGGTCTTCAATTCAATACATACGGCATTAATTACTTTAATATTTTTTTCATTTACTAATTATATTATTCTCCGAGCTCCGTGGTCAAATGGGTTTCAGGCTTGCTTTTCACACAGGAGATGCAGGTTCGAATCCTGATTGTACCGCCACTTGGTAGTAGTAGTAGTCGTAAAACCCCTCCAACAACCCGCACTGAGCCAGCGTGGTGGAGTATGACTTAATCTTATTCGTATCCAGGTAATGGCCAGTGCCCCTCGGAGAGGACATTAATGGGCTTTATTTATTAATTATACTATTCATTTATAGGGCAATACAAGTACTGACCTAACTTAACTTAACCGCAACCACGGAAGTCATTAGTGGTCTTTTAACAGTCAAACCGACAAATCATTGACTGATTTATTGATCGTCAAATGGAGTCAGAGGTGCGGTGCCATCATTGTCATGATTACCATCTAATAGATATAAAACCGATTTACGACAGCGGTTTGATTCAATTGAATCATTGTGCCATATTGGAAGGTCAGAGCCACTGTCAAGTTCAATGTGGGCCGGCATCGAAGGATCAGGTGGATTTTTGGAAGGATTTTAGAAAGACGCGTTTTCAGATGCTTTTGCTGTTTTTTCCTGTGCATGCATATAATAAGTGCGTTTAGAGAGGATATTGAAAGAGGGGAAATAACAGTAAACAGTAAAAACATTGACATACAATCACATACATTCCTTCTGGCCCTACACTAGGATACCCTGAGTCGTGGGAACTAGAAAAAGCGACGTCACATAAACATCCAAGACCTGGGGATAATTTTTTCTTCATCCCCGGCCGGGGATCGAACCCGAACTTCTCGTATGGTAGGCAGAGCCATAACCGCAGCGCTACAGGGGTCGTCGGTCGGAAGTGTCGGAAATAATTCGTTTTTAAAACGCCATGTCTACTAACCTACCGTAAAAAATTAAAAAATCAGGCGCGTTCTTAAATTTACCACCGACATAAAATAAAGGGTTTCAATAAATCATACCTGGAAAACTATTGAGTTCCGACACCTGAAATTTCAAATTCGAGTTTAGAATCTACCGCAACTTTCCGCCAAAAATACACAGAAGCCCTAGCGAAACGCAAGCTTTCTAAAATCTAGCCGTATTTTGCATGGTTTGATTGAAGTTTTAAAGATCATAATGTCCAACTAATTTCGGTCACGGCGCGACCGCTTCAGCTCGTAGACTCGCATGTGCCTTATGTAACTATTCTTCTTTGTGATGAAAGAAATGAAATGAATAATAATAATAATAATAATAATAATCTTTATTTCAGACGCAAGCGTCCATAATGGTAAATACATGTCAAAATAAATTAAATTAGATGAGATTAAAATTAAGTCATTAATAAATCATATTAATTAAAATGTTTTATGAAATTATTAAACATAATTATTTTAGCTCACCGACCCACGCAATTTATGGACGAAGTAGATTCGACCAGAACCTGCGCAGGTCGTGACTAACCTGTGTGAAAATGTGAATGGATAATCTAGTTATTTAAGTCACTGTGCAATGCCCTAACGGGGTCCATATAATTATAGACTACCTACTTATAAGTGAAATGTATCTATTTATATGACACAATAAATACTGAATACTGAAAGTTACCTAACCTAACATGACATTCGATGGAAGACTAAGATTGAAGGTGTATTTAATAGCCTGTAGGTAAGCGGATAACGGGGCTATAACACGGAGATGGGCGGTACTCTTGGCGAAACGAGATATGGAACACGGTTCCAAAGCAGTTACAGAATGGTGGCCAAGTAGAGTTACAAGACCAGTGGGCAGACCACATGCCCGAAGATATCATCAAATTGAGGAGATCTCATACTGGATGCGGTTGACATATGAAATAAAAATAATCAAATAAATTTAGCCCTTTAATGTCCCCACCGGGGGGCACGGGCCTTTACCCGGGTACGAGTAAGATTGAGCAAAACGCCACCACTCTGGGTCTGTGTGGGTTGATGAAGGGGTGTTGGGCTAGTGGTATTATTAGAGTCTTTGCGCCAGCTGTACGACTACTATCAAGTGGCGATAGTAGCCGGGATGTGATCTGAAACACGGAAGCGCCCGAAACAAACGCCAAATATTGCTACCCGCACTAATATATGTTCGTTTACTTTTTACTTACTGCAAAAAACATACATAACTTCGAGATGGCAGGCGGTACCGCCAGTATCACTTTCACAGATTTAAGGGACTTATTTCACGTAGAATAATTTAATATGGCAAGAAGCAAGGCAGCACGTGTAGCACAATTAAAGGAAAGAATGTGAAAACCGTAAATTAGCCGGTGGGTACGTCACAAAAAATAGGTGTTTTTTTGTACGGAAACCTCGAAGCGCGATTTCGACTTGTGTTCGTTTTTTGCCATATACCAAGAAAAGGCCTCACGTATAGAATTAGAAGAACTTGCCGCCTAAAGTGCAAGCATGGCAGGCGTGACTCGAGATAGCCAATAGAATGCTATCTTGTCTATCAAATAGTTGAAGTAATTACCATTTTAAATAAAAGTGTTGTATTTTTGTTTGGCAACACTGTAGGTACATTTAGTTACCGGTTTATCGAAGGGTAGATGATTGTGCCAATCTCTTGGCATGATGATGCAGACTAGTTCTGTTTACAAATAATTACTAACACAGCTCAAAAGTCCGAGTATTATCGACTACCTAAGTGATAAATAGTTCTATCCCCAAGAATACATCAACAAAATAAAATCAAAAATATCTGTGCACCGAGGGCAGCAAGAACACAAGAAATATAACAAAATTTGTATTTTCCCTCTCGAACCTATGCTCTCGAGCCTTGTCTGCACCTCCATGGGTACCAGACATGTCTCGGTCGCATATCTCGAAACTAGTATCTAACGAAATCATGTCGGCAATGCCGCCATGCTACCTGTTGTAGACAAGGCTCAGCCGTCTCGTTCGCCATGCGTCGAGACATTTCGGGCTCTACAGAGAAATTGTCATTTTTGCCGAGACAATGCGCTTTCTCTGACAATAGATTTGATGAGACTTTCCGATTGATAGTTCTAATTAAATTCTGAATACTGACCAAGTTATATACTTAATCATGCTGTTTATTTAAATATTTGAGCATGCTGATATTATGAACTAATTAATTTTAATCTATTTTGAGCATTTTCGTAAAGGTTACGTTAAGACCGCAATTAATGTATTACTCGATAGTACCCGCGATGTAGATGCAAGTAAACAAAAGCTTTTTTATATTCTTTCTTATGTTCGGTTAAGGAAAAACTATCTTCTACTCCACTGATAACTTTAATTGTGTTCAAACACGCATAAAATTGATGCTTGAAAAAGTTTTCGTGGAATGTACCTTCTGCTCTACACACTTTTTGTGGCATTATCTAGAAGCTATCAATCAATTAGATTGTTCGATCAATACATTATAAAACATTTGAAATAAGGATTAGACGCCTCTAAAATGGAAGAATTTTAAGTAGTATGGTGAAAATTCACCAAATTAAGGCATTATTAAAAGAACGATCTAATTTAACACCATTTAAAAAAACTTTCAATTATTATTGTGGGTTTTTGTTGCAATGGATGAATAACCATATCTATAAATATTCCGAATGGCTTTTTAAGGCGTACCTACTAGATCTAAGTTTAAGATACAAAGTGACAGTGGTATCCTTGACATCCTGAAGCTCTACCATTTATTAGGACTCCAGCCTTGAATATATGTTTTCCCATTACAGATCTCCTCTACGAGAACTATATTCCGACGGACCCCGAGAAGCAGGACAGCATCCTCAAGAAACTATCAGATTACTGCGGCAGGTCTATGTTCAACTACACGACTGATGACGAGGAGCCCCCTATTAAGTGGGACTTCTACCACTCCTTCTTCTTTTCTTACACCGTCGTTAGTACTATAGGTGAGTCGTTATCCAAAAGAAGGGTGAATAAGTTTGAAGCACTTGTGTGTCGTGTGTAAATATTTTTAGGGTTCCGTGCCTTAAAAGAAAAAAAGTGCGAGCTGGACTCGCGCACCGAGGGATCCGCACAAACCGCATTTTTTTGTTAAGGAACTACAATTTCACGATTTTCAGATTTTTCCCTTTACTTGTGCTATAAGACCTAGCTTTGTGCAAAATCGGGATGTACTAGAACCATGAAATGTGGCATGAAGCAAGGTTTTATAGCACAAGTAAAGGGAAACATCCGAAAACTGAAAATGTCTGTCTGCAGACAGGCGTCTCTCCGTCCGTCTGTAAATTATGAAAAAGTAATAATTATAGGTTAAGTTTGTCACAATTTAGGTGAATTTGCTTAAAACTCGCAAGGGAATCAAAACATATTAGTTACTTCCCGAAGACCTCATCATGAAATTTGGCAACAAACAAGGTCTTATAGCACTGATGAAGAATAACATCAGAAAACCGAAAATTTATAGTTCCTTCACAAAAAAGCGGTTCTGACGCGCACTTGGCAGGTTTTTTCTAATATAAATACAAATTTACGTATTTTTATTTTTACCTTTACTTGTACTTGTACCTTTTCTTTTGTCAAATTTTATATCAAGTGATAATCAAGGAAATACACAAAAAATTGGCATAAACAGCATATTTTTCTTATGCCTCTTGAGTAATTGATATTATTTTCAACTTGATACCTTCACGCGTTCCTGAGAAAAAGGGTCTTGACAGACAAGCGGATAACGAAGTGATCCTCAAAGGGCCCCTTTCTCTTTTTAAGGCACGGAACCCTAAATATGACATCAACTATAATAAGCTGTGTTAACTATGATCACCATTATGTAGCTAAAAGTAGGAAACAATTGTATATGGAAAGAATGTTTATTTCCTGTGTTAATCTATATCCCTTTAGTGGGATAATTTCATGATGACTTCTCATAAAACTGAATTGTATTATGTGACTCAAAATTTACCAAAACCACTTCACAATTAACGGTTTTCTATCGCAATTTTGAACCTTAAACCATGGCCATAAGGCTAAAACCGTATGAAAAATCACTTGTATGGAGAGTCAGTGTTAAAAGCATGTGTGTGTTGTTAAAGTTTAGATGACCGACACCTTTGGGCCATTATTAAAAGTCCACATTATGGCAATGATAAAAACAGCCCATAAAAACCGGTCAAGTACGAGTCGAACTCGCGCACAAAATATGGAGTGAATAGTTTGGATTTAACATCGTAAAATGTTGTTTACAAAGTTATTGGTGTACACACGCCATGTAGGTAACCAGGTGCATTCATAAGTTTGTATATGGTATTGAAAGAATTGTAGTATGGGAGCACCATTAAATATTTATTTTATTTTCTTTTTTAGTATTTGTTGTTATAGCGGCAACAGAAATACATCATCTGTAAAAGTTTCAACTGTCTATCTTATTACGGTTCATGAGATACAGCTTGAGACGGGCAGACAGACAGCGGAGTCTTAGTAATAGGGTCAAATGTTCAGGCCGCTGTTGCCTGAGATTGTACGTAGTTATGTAGGAGTTGAAGAATAAGAGAACTGTTGTCCACTTGAATGTTTATTGGCAACTAAGAAGAATAATATTGTACATTAGCTTATAATAATTACATAAAGCTTAGTATGCACAATATGTCTGACGTCAATGTGTGAGCACTGGCTCGTACACCGTTTTTACCCTTTGTGTACGGAACCCTAGAAATGACTTGATACCTAGTTCCAGATGGTCTAATTATAGGTAATAATCGTATTCTGGTACGATGTTTCCAAATTAGGATGAAAATACCAACGATATTTGCTTGACTTATCTTGACTGTACAACTATAGGTACGTATTAACGAGAAGTTTAAACGTAGGTTGTACGAGCGAACAAATAATTCGGACCTAATCAAACCGAGATATCATTTAAATTCTGCGCTCTTTGAACGGGGTTTTCGCTTTAGTTTTTCATTTGCCTGATTGATAAATTCCCATAGAAAATAAGTTCTTCGGCGCTACATTCCCTTTAAGAAAAATAGAATAGAGGTCTTTGATTTGTATGGATTTGTTTACTCCCTTTCCACTTACTTCTCTTATTTTCAGGATACGGTAATCTGTCTCCAACAACGCACCTTTCACGGATCCTGATGATCTTCTACGCTCTCTTCGGCATACCGATCAACGGTATTCTGCTTGCGAACCTCGGTGAATACTTCGGAATGCAGGTACGCCCCGCTAGGTTCCTTGTCGTTTAAGCGGCTGGTCACCTGTCTCTCTCTCGCCCGTGTATGCATCTCTTTTGTATAGTTTATTCATTTTGTTAAAGTCATCTTCGATAGCGGTGCCTTGGCGCGTGCCGACTCTATTCAAAGAACTCCGACACTCACATAGAGAAAGCCGGATCCAGCTTACACCCGCAACGCAAGGGAATTTGTTAGTTTTTATCGAAGGGCGTAGTGAAAGGTTGTGTTTGGGTGACTCTGCCACATATACTTTGTTTTTGTTTACATTTAAGTTATCTTTGCTACCTATCTTATATTCGTATTTTATTATACCGTGCAGGCGCGACGCAGTATGGGTGAATGCACTATACCCACGCGCTGCTACCCGCTCCAGGCAGCATTCAGACGCCAACATAATTGGCGTTTGCTGTACCTTTATTTATTTATAAGATTATCTAAGTCTTTACCAATTTACATACGTTGTCTTTAATTTTAATGATAGCCTGTCAAGTCAAGTAAAGGCACATCTTTCCGTCATTTCTCGAACGTATTTTATCTAGAGGTGGTAATGGTGACAAATACTTTCTGAAATTCACCAGTGGCATATTCACTTTTAAAGTTGTCTGCTTCATTAGTCTTTTAAACAGAAAACAAAATAACTATACACTATAGGTAGATATGATATATACTAAAGCACACTTGTCTCCATATTCCAGGTCATCAAAGTCTACCGCCGCTACAAAAGAAGAGATGCAAAGAAAGCAGACAAGGTCAACTACTTCTTCCACAATCTCGGGATGTTAGGGCAAATCTTCCTCTATCTGGTTCCTGGGTTCCTGTTCTTCATCTTCCTGCCAGCGTGTATCTTCATGGTCTTCGAGGGTTGGGACTTCGTCGCGTCCATCTACTATGCCTTTGTGACGTTGACTACTATAGGGTTCGGTGATCTGGTTGCAGGTAAATGAAATGGTAATTTGAATTGCAGCCCAAATGTCATTTGGATTGTAGCATAATGCTCATAAAGCGTATTTAATCAGGTTCGGATGGCCTTATGGGAAAGAAGAAGTCGGCGGGGGGTGACGTGCCGCCCAGTAAGTATCGGTAACCCAATCACGAGCGCAATTTAGTAATGGAAAATATTAAACTGCACATTAAAAAATACTGATTTGCACAGCAAATACCAGAGCAAAATGCTGCGGCAGCTTAAGTGAAGGGTAAAGGGGGTGAGCGAAGCGAAGCCCCCTTTATCCTTCGTGTTAGGTAGAACCTGCAAGAACAACAAAAAATACTTAAAACATAAACTTGAGTACACATAAAATATTAAAAACATAAGTGTTTTTGCTGAGATCATTTTTTTGCTGAGCAAATCAGTATTTTTGATGTGCGATTAAATAATAATAATGCCTTTAATAATGTTGACGCAGACAAAACCAGTTTTTCTACTCGCGCTGAGTTGTCGCGTAATTTGGTAATTTTGTCTAGCTACATCAGTATATTTGTCAAGCAAAAACTGTATTTACGTTGAAATTATCCCCCATTTGATTTAATTGTGATAAACAAAATATTAGTTTATAAAGAGGTGATCATATCCAACCTGCAGTCGTGTACGGTGTGTACCCTTTTGGTAACTATCGACATCGACAACAATATATTAATATATAAAATATTTTAGAACTTATAGGGCCTTACCACAAAAAAATAAACAACTGATCAACACTCGTTTAAAAACAAAAATGTATGACATATGAAGTTTGTTTTGACGTTAAACGCTGTTTAATATTTTTTGTTGTAACACGGATTCTTATCCGTGTTACAACAAAAAATATTAAACAGCGTTTAACGTCAAGTTCTTATTTAACTAAAAGGAAACAAATAACATAAATAAACAAAATGTGCCCCAAGTTTTAGAGTTGGGACTTTCTTCTTTCGGAAGATGTTAAATACTGTTCAAAAGCATTAACCCTGTCCTCTGGTGTACCACAGGGGAGCGTACTAGGCCCGCTACGCTTTCTTATATAAATTAATGAACTACCCAACAAAAAAAAACAATGTTTTTATTTGATAATGACAGCACCGTTGCATTCCAACATGAAAACCTCAAAATTAATCAGGAAAACATTCATAACACACTAGGATCTATAATAGAATAGCTAGGTAGAAATAACCTTAACATCAACCTAAGCAAAACATAGCTGATGTCATATGTTTTACGTTGCGACCCGAAATATAAAAGAAATGTCATACATTCTGGTCAAACCATAGGCGAAGTAAAGGTAACCAAATTTCTAAGTCTGCAAATGGACAATAGTCTTTCATGGAAAGAGTAAACAGTGTTTGCAAACGATTGGCACAATGCTCCTATGCAATTTATAGGCTCTCAAAGGTCACAAACCAGAAGGCAGCTCTTGCTGCATAACACGCCTATCAGGATCCATCCTGAGATATGTTGTAATCTTCTGGGTTAACTAACATGAAGAGCTTTCAAAGCCCAGAAAAAAATATGTAAGAGCTCTGTGCAAACTAAGACAACAAGATAGGTGTAAGCCTCACTCATTAAATTAAATTAAAAATTCAAACATTGCCTTGTTTATCCATCTTTGAATGAATATTATTTGTATAACAAATCTAGGTTCATTTAGAAAATTACATAGCAATCGACATATGGACAAACTAGGTGTTGCAAAATGTAAGATCTCTCTCTTAAGAAGAAACATATTTGGAATGGCTCCTATAATCTATAATGCCCTTCCAGTACAAGAAAGAGATTAGACAATTTACAGGCATTGAAGAAATCATTCTTTAAATTCTTAATTGACAAAGCATACTACACTGCTGCAGAATTTTTAGAGGACAAATCTAAAGCCTGAGCTACAATTGCTAAATCTATCAAATGTAATTATTAATTTTGGAAGAAATTTTATTCTACTAACATTTATAATAATAATACCTTGGACACTATTTACAAACACTGATCTAGCACCAAACTAGGTCTCCCTGTATTTTGGGTACTAGACAACGATACACAAACTTATATAGATAAATATTATACTTAGATAAACAACCATGACTAGGGTGCAAACATTCGTTCTCATGAAACAAATATTTACCCCACCGGGACTCGAACCCGGGACTCTTGGCTTCATAGGCAGGGTCACTGCCGACTCGGCCATTCGGGTCGTCAAATTCTAATAACCAATAAAAATAAACTTATATTTGCACATGTTGACTCTTCTTAATTATAATATTAATTGTAATTTTACTTCATTATTATTAATGTTCAATAACATTTGCACATCCCCATAGGATAAAATATAGTTAAGTTCAACAATTGTAAATTACATCCCAAACACTTGCATCCCATTTGCAAATAAATGCCTTTGACTTTGACTACATGACTAAAATAGTGCCATCCAAACTTGACTTGGACATTATAGTGCAACTGTACCTCTGCCACGCAGTATGAAAAAAAAAGTCACAGTATGTTATTCTCATTACTGCCAGTAAGATATTGCTAACATAAGAATTTTCCTTTAATTTTCAGGTACTATAAACAATGGCTTCGCTTCCGGCTACTTCGTAGTTTACCAGCTCTTCCTCATAATCTGGATCACCTTTGGGCTCGGCTACATCGTCATGCTGCTCGGCTTTATCACCAGCGGCATGAGGTCTGAGGGTGTCCACAAGATTGAGCAGAAATTGGCCAATCAGCTCAAGGCCACCCAGAATAGAATCCTGAGTGGCTTTACCAGAGACGTTGCTACCATCAGGAAGATAATTAACGAAGCGAATTTAGTTAAATTGAAAGTGAGTTTCACGCGGATACTTGTAGTTTTGGGGGTTGGTTCGTGAGTGACCCGGCTAATACTATATTTCAACACACAACTACATTTTATAAATATTATAAAAATAGAATCAAATATATTGATAAAAAGACACTTCAAATATCTATCAAATTGTAATAATATTGGCAGAGCACATGCTTCTTGAATGCATAATTTATGGGAATATTTGCATGTTTTGTTATTATTATTGACTGCAGTGGTGATTCATCATTCAACAAGCAGTTTATTTCCCTTATTGCCTAGTAATTAGTCTGGTTACTCGATTGGAAACATCGTTGAACCATCTAAATATATTTATTATTTCAATTTTGTTATCTCTTCTTCGTTTTTCACTAAGGTTATTACATGATTTTTCTTCGATTTCAGCCCGTCTACATAGAAAATGCACCGTACTTATACAAAAGCAAAAGTTGTCCAACACTTACGTTTGATGTTGAACCGAGGGATATAGTCTATAGAAGAAAACGAGCTAACTCCGAAAATATTTGCCTTTCAACAAAAGACATTCTACGAATACAATCTGATACAGATTTGTTGGGCATAGACAGAGAAAAGACTTTCTCAGCCGCTGCAATTGTAAGACCAGCGGAATTGCTGGCAAGAGTAGTAAATGTTTTAGGGGGCTTAGAACAACAGGGAGAAAAAGGAGTTCATATGTTCGGTGATGAAGAAATTCTTGCCAGTGAAAAGCCCCACCTTTGGACTATAGGCCAAGATAGTATAATGACCCCACCGAGAAACAGAGCATTGAGTGTAGACGTCCCTAACTACAATGTAAAGTCTCTCAGTGCTGAAACTGGGGAAAAATATAAAGAAGCAATCAACCAAAGAGCAGGCAAAATGTCTTTACCAGCATCTATGAATACATCTTTGGAAGAAAACGAACCCCCACAGCCACAACCGCTACTGCCCATACCAACACCACCAAAAAGTATTCTCTCAAAAATACTCAGAAGACCAAGTACTGCTGAAGGATCTGAAGAACATATCAAAAATGCTGTGAAATCTCGAGTTAGCATTGCCCCGGCACAAGATAGGTCAACTGACAGTGATGACGATGTATTAAAAGCATACAGAGAAAAAACAAAGAAAGGCCGAGGTAGCATATTTCCTACGTTCGACTTTGCCGAAGACGAAGACGCAGCAGCCATCAAAGCGTACACTCAAAAGAAAAGGCACAGTATTTTCCCTACTTTTGACTTTAGTGAAGACGAAAGCACATCTCCTGCAAAAGCTCATAAAGAAAATTCAAAAACTGGCCGACGTTCAAGTATTTTCCCAACATTCGATTTCAGTGAAAGTGAAGACGATCTTGCCAAAAAATATAAGGAAGCTACTAAACGAGGAAGACGAACGAGTATTTTCCCAACCTTTAATTTTGATGAAAAAAGTGATGATGAGGATGATACCATAGATGAAGAAGAATTGCAAAGATATCAGAACAAAACTAAAGGAGGCAGACTAAGTCTATTCCCTACCTTTGGTAAAAATAAGAAAAAGGAAGAACTCGCTATACCTCATAGTTCAGAAGAACATGATGACGACACCATAGATGAAGAGGAATTGCGAAGATATCAAAACAAAACCAAAGGAGGGAGATTGAGTCTTTTCCCTACTTTTGGTAAAAACAAAAAGAAAGAAGAAGATTCAATACCTCAGTCATCGGAAGAACATGATGACGATACCATAGATGAAGAAGAACTAAAAAGATATCAAAGCAAGACTTCCAAAGGCCGCTTAAGTCTTTTTCCTACTTTTGGTAAAAACAAAAACAAGGAAAAAGATACATTGCCTCAAAAATTGGAAGATCAAGAAAATGACATCATCGACGAAGATGAATTGCGGAGATATCAAAGCAAAACGAAAGGGGGACGTTTAAGTTTATTTCCAACCTTCGGCAAATCTAAGAAAAATGAGGAAGATTCACAGTCTAAACCGGCTGAAGAGGACGATGATACTTTAGATGAAGAAGAATTACGAAGGTATCAAAGTAAAACGAAAGGAGGAAGACTCAGCTTATTCCCGACATTTGGAAAATCTAAGAAACAAAAGGACGAAGATATGCCGGAAACGTCAGAAGAAATTGAAAGTTACCAAAATAAAACAAGAAAAGGCCGTGGCAGCCTGTTTCCCTCATTTGGAAAAGATCGCAAGAATAGTAATGAAGGTTTAAGCGACATGGAGGCAGACATCAAGAGGTTCCAGAGAGGTCGTAAGCCTAGCCTGGAACCGGAAGAAACAGAGGATGTGTCTTTAGAAGGAACTAGTGTCGCTGACTTACTTCGTGCATTAACAGTACTGGAAGCCGTCGCACCACAAGAGCAACGTGGGTCCATTGATGCCAGTCTACTTGGGTTACTTGCTGCAGCCGTTGAGCCTGCCAAACCACCTTCAGCTCGAAGACGTGGTTCCATCCGTCCAGACTTTGTTGTTCCCAGCCTTCCTCCCAGTTTAGAAGAGAAAATCCAAAAGATGCAGGCGGAAGAACAAGCGGGAGCACGGCGAAGACGCGTTTCGGCTAGAGCTGCTGCACCTTCTTACACACCTTCTTTAGCTACTGTTGTTGCTGGGTCTGAGTTACAGACTACTGCCGCAGCGGCTAGAGAGAACCGAATGAATATAATAGAGAACGCTCCACCGTCATACTCTGAGGCGATTACAGAAGAAGAACCCCAGGTTCCTAGAGTCAGGAGGTTCTCACCAGCGCCGATCAGCGTAGGAAGGTCCTCCACAGGACCGGTGCCTAGACTCTTCTCCAGAATGAGAAAGGAGAGTGACAACAGCATAGAAGAAGAAGAAGAGACAGAATCCAGGCGTGGAAGTCTCACAGACATTGTGATAGACAACAATAGAGACAGTATAGATAATAAAGATAGTAAAGAAATAACGTAAAAAAGTGCCTTTGTAGAAAAACATATTTATATTTAGTGAAGTAAGTTTAGGTAGATATAACTAATATTGAGATAAACCGTCCATTATCAAATACCTACTATTGAGTTTATCATTTCATCCCCACAAGAGGAAGGTATGGCGATACTATTGAAATTTATCTGATAATTTTAGAGGCACCTTATAGTTTTCTGAAATCGATATCGACATTATCGGCCCGTTATTGAGCTTAGACCCCAGATTAACGAAACTCTTTGCTTACAAAAACCAACAAAAAGGCTGAACTTTCCATACAAAATATTTTTCGAAGTTTTGGTTGTTTCTTTGCGTTTTTTGTTCCAGTTCCAGACATATTCTTTTGCCCGTAACGTACCTCCGTATTGTCGCGAACCAAGAACGCTAGTTTGGACGGGCTAGTATTTAATCGCACGTCAAAAATACTGATTTGCACAGCAAAAAAGTATCCGCAAAAACACTTTTTATGTTTTAAATATTTTATGTGTACTCAAGTTTATGTTTTAAGTATTTTTGTTGTTCTTGCATGTTCAACCTAACACGAAGGATAAAGGGGGCTTCGCTTCACTTACCCCCTTAAACCTTCACCAAAGCTACCACAGCATTTTTCCCTGATATTTGATGTGCAAATCAGTATTTTTGATTTGCAGTTTAATTTTTCCCGTTTGGTCGCCCGTTAGGTAAAAGTACGGACCGTTGGTACGGCGCGTCTCGATCGCAGCGTATCCGGGCGTTCACATTCGTCCGTTACCCGATACGGAGGTACGTTACGTTAAAAGAACATGTCTGGACCCTTCTTTAGGATTTAGTAAGACTAACGTAATGAGTATTGAAGAAGAAGGTAGAAGATTTAGGTAAATTTCTTTTCTGATTTGAAAAACATCGAAATTTTGCTATTTAAATAACGAATTAAATCTAAAAGCTGCCTAAAAAGAAAGAGTGAAAAGATATTGATAATTCTGATATGTTTAATAAGTGTCTCCTGTTATAAATTTGCCTTAATTACTTAATGTAATTTAGTCATTACACTAATATAGTGTACTTAACAGATGAAATAAATACGTACGGTGTAACGATTTCTTTTTGCTCGTAGATTAAATCAAATAAGCTAGATAGTAACCTCGATTTTACCTACACAGGAGGAAATTTACTTAGCTGACCCAATTTTGTGGACACATTATTATGAACAACTTTCCCCAAGGTTAAATTCCCACAAGCTTCTCTAACAAAAAAAAATCAGCTCTTCCGTAGTAACTTGTAATCAGCCGACCGGGTCAATGTACTGAGGATCAGTAAAATAATAACATTTGCGACCATATGTTCCGTTGGGAAAGTTATTCATAATGATGGGTCATTACCACTATTATTCCCCAAAATATGGTCAGCTAATTAAAAGTGTCCCTGTATATTGCACTCTTTAATTTTAGAGGTTTTTCTCCTTCTACATGTAACAAGAGTGGTAATGCTTGATTTAAATTGGCAGCTAATATAATTTACAAGTTTTGACTACCAAATTTATTAAATGTTTATCTTTAGTGCTCCCATATAGTTTCACAGAACCATATTGGTTGCTATAGGTCACTTTCTGCCCAAATACTAAAGTTAGGTTTGTTTAGTTACAACCTTATAATACAACCTGGATCCAAAGCAAAGCGGAGCGGTGCGAGTACCGTAGTTTAACATAAACATTTAGTAAATTTGGGATGAAAATGTTTATTATTATTTTATTATTAAAAAATATTTTTCGGATGTAACTTTTTACTCAATGTGGTAAAAAGTCAAACATAAGCCATTGAATGTCACCCTATATATTGCACTCTTTAAATTAAGAGGTGTTTCTTAATTTACACTTAACATGAGTGGTTGACTTAATTACATTAATTGACAAGGTTGCCAAGCACTCCAGCATGTACAAAAGTGTTAGTTTGTTCTGCCACTCGCCGTAAAGTTGACGTTTGCTAGGGCTTGTGGAATGCGGGAGTTTTGGCAAACCGTGGCTAGCTTGTAAATCAAACATTCAATTATTTCTTAATTCAAACGATTCTAATCATAAAAAGTGCTACACAGAACCGAGGGTATTGAGACATTTCTAAAACTTACAATGTAATTTAACAAACAGAACTCAAGCGTTTTCTATTGGCGGTGCTCTAAACCTAGCCTACCTATACAATGAGTATTTCAAACAAATGTAATAACAATACGAAAAGGTTTAATACTATATTATTTACAAAACAACAAGACTCCCGCACTATCGAGTCGCGGGATCTCACATCCAAAAAAGCAGTTCCTCCGCTTTCTGAAGGTAAGTTACAAAAACATGTACATTCATGTACAAACAGTCAGATCTCAAACAACTATGAGATTGAGTCAAGTAGCGAGGCTGTCCTGCCGTACATCCTTATCTAGACTCAAATTGGAGTAACATTGATCTATGTTCCCATTATCATCCTTGGTAATGGATTCAAAGAAAGAAATTAGGTTATTGAGTCCAATAAGATATCCATCTTCATGGTTTCCAACCTGCCAGCTGGAATTGTGGTCTATTGTGGTGTTTTCTGGGACAGGGACGGTTTTGGCGAAGTCTATCATCCAAACGGAGGCTTTTCGCTCGTCGTGGACGAAGAGCAGGGAGCTGCCGATGAGCTCGTGAGTCCTGAAGAAGTGGGACTCTTTCAGGGTGGCACGGATGCTCTTCAGTCGCTCCAGGTAACGGGGCTGCAAGGAGAGGAGTTCGATGTTTAGTTATATGTTTTTTTAAATATAGGAGGACAATCTTACACAAATCGGACTAGGCCTATAGTAAGCTCAACAAGGCTTGTCATAAGGGTTCAAGACGACGATGTATTTAATAGAGATAAATACTTAAGTAAAAACAGAACAAATATTCAGGCTCATCACACAAATATTGCCCTTACCGGGATTCGAACCCAGGAAAGTCAGGTTCGTAGGAAGGGTCACTACGTTTCGCTAGGCTAAACCGGTCGTCATTATGTGTAAATCATGAAAAAGGATGGGTGGGATTTGAAGGAAGAGGAAGCACATATATTTCCCAATTTGATACCTCTAAGGTGCTTCAACATCACTATACTTGTCAAATAAATCAAAGCGACATATTTTGGTCTGATTTGGGCCATATTCCTTCGCAGCGCTTAGTTCAAGTAATTTCAGCTTCTATAGGAAAGCATTTCTCACACCTACATTGCTATTAAATTTACTACAACGTCTACTCTACTTATGGCATATTTGTATAGAGATAGTTGTACTTTCCACACGGGGTGTTAGAAGCACAGTCGTACCCATGACCAGTTATTTAATTGACTCTTTTTGCGTGACATGTAGCTGGTCCATCGCCGCAGCTATGGAGATAATAATAGTAACAATTATTGTAGTTTCTACAATAAACTAATTCTCTCAACGAACAAAACTCACCACAGCATTGACAAATCCACTCGTAAACTCCTTAAAAGAATCCAAGATCTGTTCTCTCGTCTTCGTAGTCTTGAAGTCTTTAGAGCTCGTGCCATCAGCTTTCTTCACGCCATCAACCCTGAAGCCGAGGGTCGCAGTAGAACTGATGGTCTCTCTCCAGATCATATACCGAGGTTTGGTCACTCCTTTACTTCTGTGCTCTTCTTCAGTGGGTGCCTTTGGGTCGATTTGGATCATCTTTTCGTACATGTCCTGTAATATACAGAATTAGGGCTTGTAATTAACTTTTATCAAATTGACAATTACATACCTATTTTATACTAAACTATATGGGGTTGCTTCGCTCCGCCTCTCTTCGGCTCCAAGTTGAGACCTAATAAACATAACTTTGTCTAGTATTCGGACAGAAACTGACCTATAACAACCAATCAGGTTTTAGAGGGCACGAAATTTGGTGAAAATTTAGAATAGCTCTAATTGGGAGTAAAAACTTGTAAAAAATGTTGATAAACGATATATTTGTTGCCAAGAATGGCTATGGTTAGAGAAAAAGACATAAAATTGCGTTGCGTCACTCCTTGTCCCATACCAGGTGGCAGAAGCAAACCGCCAGTGCCCACGTTCAGCTAGTAATTAATTTGGCAATAGCAAGTATTTGCTACATGGGTATAACCTAGATCGAAAGTTCATTTTAACCTCAGGTACCTATCGAACAAGTTTTAATACCTTTTTCAATTCGAGTCTTATTTAAGTTGGGTTGTGTTAGGTAAACATCGTGGATCGCATAGGATAAGAGAAAAAGAGGTTAGGTACACCCTCCACGCGACACATAGGAAAGAGAAACTTGGCGCGACCCGTATCTAAATAATATCGTATCCGGTTAAGGCCATTAATTTATTTATTATCACTGAAATCAAAATATCCTGTGCATTAGTCTCTTTTACTATGATTACTAATAATAACACCGTGCATATTCCAAAAGGTGTGTTTGTAAACATCGACCGACATTATCATTTATCACTTCGCCACGCAACTTAGCTTATTAGCTTGACGTCAGAGTTGATAACCCCCAAAGGTCATGAAAAGAGAAATTATAAATTCAATCCGTGGTCAACTCAATGGCCGTTTCTAATCTCTCTACAGTTACACAGTAACCAAACCACACGACACTTGAAGTAAGGGACAGAGCTATGTGTTAATCTCTTCCTCCCTGTTTCTCTTAGAACATAAAAGGGAGATGAAAGCATATATCCATGTCCCTTACAAGTGTCGTGTGATTACTTAGATTAACTACGGCCAATGCAATCATAGCAAAGTTGGTATCAATTTATACCTTATTCTGTCTATTTATTAATGTGTTAATGATTATGTCGGTGGTACCTATATAAGTGCGTATACGTGTGACGCAAATAGCTTTGTTGCTTGGTCAAACAAAAACACGTAAATACGCACACCAAATTTAATTTAACTAAAATAAACCAAAAAAACGTTTATAAATTGACTATGATTCACGAGTTCACGTCAGCGGGTCGCCATGTCGCAAGTTTGCATAATTAATTTTAACTGACGCGAAGGTCCGTTGTATTCATTTAGTCACAATGAGCCATCGGATACAAAGATTTAATGAGAATAACTGGGACGGTGCATGTCGTAAGATTCGACTCAATTTCTTTTATCAGATGAAATCTTGCAAATGGTTACTTCGGCTGATTCCAAAGGCCCACATATTAGGTTCAGCGCAACGTGACAATGTGTTCCTGCTATTCTATACATTTCTAGCCGCTTACTACTTCACTCGCTTCTAAGGCCAAGTCATACGCGAATGCAGACGTTTCTTCTTCTATAACTTTAACTTTTAATTTCTTGTTTGTTATGGCCTTGAGAATGTACTCTTCTCTGGTCAATTTCGTTTATAATTTCATTGGTAACTTCGTCTATCTAGAAACTACCTATGTGCCTCATCTTCACGGGTCAAGTAGTTTTTGAGTTTCATGTAAACTTTAAACCCCCCCCCCCCTAACTACCTAACAGCTAACAGCCAAATTTCAGTTTCAAAGTCAAAGTTATGCCATACGCATCCAATGACTCCGTCGACTGAGAATACAACGGAGGAACATATTTCCTCAAATCCCTCACCTTCCTCAATTTAGTCTTCTCCTTCGCCTTCGCCAGCTCCTCCTCCAGGTAAGTCCTGACTCCGATCTTGCAGTCCATCACGCATGGACTGTCGAAGTCACTCAGTAGGTCTTGCAGCTGAAGGTATACTGAGGTGGCGAGGTTAAGGAATTGCGAAATGAGCGTTAAAAAAATAGCATAAATTACAAATTTAATTGGCTAATATAATGTATCCAACCACACCAAAAATGGCTAAATATTTCCTGTGGAACCCTCAAGCGGCAACCACCCTGGCTCCTGCTCCTGGTGGTCTACAAACGTGACATATATCTAAGAACCTACTCCGAAACTATAGCCGTTTAATGCAAAAAACCGCAGCGAAATCTGTCTATTACTTTCCCAGGAAAATAGTAACGGACATACATACACACAAACACAAGCAACCTCTAACGCCTATACCGCCTCCGTTTTGTCCCGTCTGTCGGGACTTACAAATATAGACCGCATAGGACGCCAAAGGTTTGATGTTAGTTTTTGTTGAAACAATTAATGCATTCATCGGTAACAATAACAATCAAATTTAATATTACTATAATATTATAGGTAGAAGGATACTATAAAGATAACCTTAATATCTTCTCGTAAACATGTTTGCTTACCTATATTAAGGTGGAAACAAGATGTAACAATAATCGGTAATCAAGGTAGCAGGAAAAGGTACAGTTATCTCACCAGTTAACCGGAAGGGGAACGCTGGCCACAGAAATATTTACTATTTGAGTCACGTTGGGTCTTTCATATTTTCGTAGAATCCTATTAGTCTGTGGTCTGACTCATTGAAAGTTGTATAACTACGGATTAATTAGGGCCTTCCGTTAATTTCCACGACACAGTCAATCCTAGTGTGGGGCCAGAAGCAAATATATGTGTGATGTTTGTAAGTGTTTTTATATCTTTATTGAAAGAGCTTAGTGCATTTCATAAGTATGACAAAACTTAAAAACACATATATAGCAATAACAACAAATCTTACCTATTTTCAATTTAAATTATAGCTAACTTATACAGCATCCTGGCTACTCCAGAGGACGGAAAAGCCGGAATGCTGTTACATCCACCTACACCTAAGTATATTTTATAATTATAAATCGTTCCGGACACATTCCGCACGTGAACGACGTCCGCAGAGGTGCCGCACTAGTCGCAATTTGGGGATACTACTTTCCCCATTAAAAAAACAAATATATTCAGAGAAATGTGTCCGGAACGAAGCCTTAGGTCCTTTTCAGTCTCGAACTGAGCCATGGATAACAAGGAGGCTCAGGCTGGACAGTTTTATACCAGATGCGTTACAGAATGTTATGTTATGTTTATTTTCACCAAGTGAAATCAATCTAGGATTATTAGTTTAGTGACAACTATTTGTAATCTTAAAATAATTTATATTTTGTCTTGAGCTGCGTAAGTGCATCCTCAGATTTATGAACCAAAATAAAAGGCCTAATGTGTCTAAAAGAATTATTATGTGAAAAGGATACGGCCATCTCCATCTTCACAAGTCACTTGGCCCTTGTACTCCGGTACAAAGGGCCGGAGGATGTCCTTCATCAGTAACTGAAAAGATTACGAAAAAAACAAACGTTGAGTTGGGAACTATAAAGAATAGAATATAACTAGAACCATACTAACCAAAGCACCATTGTGGGAATTATGAAAAACGGAGGGGAAATTAAAGATATTTTATCATAGTTCGTTTTAGCTGACGAAGTATCATGCTACGGCTGGTAGATGACGAAAAATATTGACGATGCAGATCTATCTACTGAAGTATGATGACGAAGTCAGGAAATGTACGCAGTTCATCACAAACCGTTGTGACAGAGATGACTCTTTGAAATGATTAAGTAATCAGAAGCTAGGACCAGTCACCATAGAGAATTATCGTAATAATATAAGATCGAGTCTTTTAGATGACAAAGAATCAGCATAGTCAACAAACCTTACCTATTATAACGTATTTATTACGATATCCATCCATGATTGGTATTCAAATAATGTGTTTAATAAAGAAACAAAAAAAAAATTACAAAATTCGCGGTAGTTAATTACGGTAAGTTAATTAGACAGATACGCAAATACTGCGACTTACTGACGTGACGACAGTCTGGGCTGCCACCAAGATATTGTTAACGATCAAGTTATGACGTACGAAATTATCTGGTTTCATTACCAGTTGCTTCAACTCAATTCTTATCTGTCTTTCTTATCTGTAAAGAATGACTGGCAATAATAATTACAGTTTATTACTCTTAATTGAGCAAGCTTCTTATTTAATGCTGAAGAAAACATTCCTTGCACGTTCCTTGGAATTTAGACTTTGTTATCGGAAAAGATCTCAATTACTTCACGGTTTTACGGAAGTAAAGTTTAATTTAATTAATTTTAAGACCTTATTGAACTTGTCTTGTTTGTGCAATGTACACGCCAACTAAATAATTACCTACGGATTCCTTTAATATAAGGTAATACAAATTAATTTCGGGATTTATTTTATGTTTAAAAAATAATGATTTATCTGAAAAACCCTAGCCAATTTTCGATTGCGTATTGTGCATCACTGATGCCTTATCAAATTTCCACACGCACGTTCCAAAACGAAATACTAAATACGAATGACGCACGAATTATTGCGTTACAAATGTGGATTTTGTTGACTGAAAAATATAGCGCGAAAATTTTCTGACGGGGCTGATTCTGAAGGGCACACTAACTAAAATTACTTGACAACCTTAACGCGACAGATTAAAATAAAAGATTTAAAAAAAAAAATGATCTCACTTTTGAATTAGGTCATCAGTACATTAAAATAATTCAAAAGGTACTCTGAAAATAGTATCTATGGCAACCACATAAGAGCTGTCGGAGTTAAGGTTGTCAAGTAATTTTAGTTAGTGTGCCCTTCAAAATCAGCCCTACTATCAATTCGATAGTGTTACATTTTTATAGTGACACCGTGACATTCTGATTAATGTGAAGTCTTGACCACTCTTTCTGAACGTACTGAATTTATTATGGGACTGAATCACCGATATTATATATACCATTTTTCGGGACATGCATTCAAGGAAATCGATTTTCGACCCGATTTTTACAACGAACTGGCACCAAAAGAGCACACCTATGACGACGTTGGCTGCACTGCACACACTTACACTTAGGCAACTGAACGCTGCTTTGACGACATTAGTCAGTTGCCTAAAAATACGTGTTAACAATGCATGCAATTAGTTTTCACTTAACTAGGCAACTGATATGAAAGTTATGTTTATATAATTTATTGACATTTCATACTGTTAGCATAACATAACATAGCGTCACGCCTTTTCCCATTTGGGGTGGTAGAGGCACAATTGTGCTCACTTTGAGCCAGTTATTCAATAGTCCATTTTGCGTGACAGGGGGCTAGCCCATCGCCACAGCTATGGAGTAATGAAGGTTACCTCACGATGTTTTCCATCATCGTTAGAATGTCCGCATAAATTACTTAAGATAAATTAATTATCTCATTGGTACATGGTCAGGAATCGAACCTGCATCTCCTGTGTGAGAAGCGTGCGTGAAACCCATTAGACTACGGAGCTCTTACTTCATACTGTTACTGAACTGTAATTTATGTATTCAATGAATGTCGTGGCCAATTGTCGGGGCCAATGGGCCCAAGTGTCCAACGACATTTCAACGAAATGGGTCAAGAATTATTTTTTTGACTGTACCAACACATTCTGCATTTAACCTAATATCTAAAACGCTCATCCATCACTACATTGTGACGTGATTTTTACCTAGAATAATCATACAATATTAAAACCGCGACGGTAAAATTAATGTCGTTCAACGCAATTACCACAAACTGCTTACCTGGAAAACTGTTCAGTGTAAGTGTAAACAAATAAATTCCCTACACTTACGTCAATCAAATACCCGCCTACTAGTAAGGTAGTAATGTGGTGATGATAATTACATACGTAGCTCTACTTGGCGTAATGACGTGAATTTACGGAAACTCAGTAACCGTAGCTAGGTAATAAAATGGGATCAATTATATTACTCAGTTCAAACCGTTATACGGATCTTAGTACGGAGCTTAGTACTTATGGAGACATGATTTCAGCTGAGGTAAATAAAGAAGCTGTTGTATTCTGTTGTTGAACGTTCTTATAATATTATATTTTACTGTAGTTTTTCGTTTCTGGTGTATGCCTAAAAATCACAAATAATAATTAAAAAAAGAGGGGAACCGATTATAAAGGTGAGTGAACATTAGGGCCGCACCGTTCTGCTTCTGCCTATACTAAGTCATCACAGTTTAATTCGTATGAATTCCTATGCACACCGCACACGCAAGCCAGATGCGCGCGCCGGACAAACGGAACTAAATGCTAAATATTTATGATGTATCAACATCATAAATATTTTTTCATTACTCATACTCTGAAAGGGGGTCATTGTTCATCCAGGCACCGTGCTGAAAGTGGTACATGCCTGCTCTAAAGCAGAAAGTATTAAACAATAATAATATGTATCGTAGTTTATATTGAACAACGCAATGGTATAGTAACCTATACAGCCATAAAACGATTAATTCTTCATTTATTAGTTTTGTTGACATTTATATTCTTTTTGATGTTGATAATTAATATAATGTACTTTATGTATTTATTAGTCACTTTCAAGGCGAAATGTGATTTGCGAAATAAATTAAAATATTGTTTCTCTAACGCTCAATAACTGTACAAACGTTAATATTAATTTCAAGTGACTTTGTTTTTTAATAAAATAGTTTTGATTTCAAGTGACTTTGTTTTTTAATAAAATAATTTTGATTTTAACTGACTTGTGTTTACTTTCCTCGTATTCGTAATGAAAAGTAGAGTGTTTTACTCGGGTGATAGCACACATTTCTGCCTCGAACTATTGGCGCTCTCACTTCGTTCGAGCGCCAAAACATCTCGTCAGGAATGCTATTTCTCAAACTTGCAATGAAATGTCGTCATTACGTGCGTTATAACAGGCTAGGAAGTATCACGTTTTGGGCCGCACAACTCGAGAGAACTGTAAAGGAGTTTCATACAAAATTGCAGGCCTAGGCCGGGAAGTATTTTATTTTTTATTTTATGCTTAAAGCAAAAGCCATCAACACGCTCACGCAACTTACGATTATTAGTACATATTTGTTTTTTGAGTGTGGTGCATTTTTATTTCATTGCATATGTTTGAGAAAAGCACTATACATGCCTCTGGACGTGAAAAGGGCTTGCCGGCTTCTTATCACTATCCGTCTATACCTACTCAGCCGGCAAGGCCTTCTTTCCCGGCGCCTGCAGTAATGTCTATTACCCATCTTTAAGTTCTTCCAGCGGAAAAATTGCACCCCGATAACGTGGTTTAGATGGCACGTCCGTATATATGTGAGGTTGATACTCTTACCTTTTCTTTACCAATATTTGGTTTGTACCAGGAAGATATCGACGCCTGTACATTAGATTAGGTTAGTTAGTTAGTTAAGTAAGGTAAGATTTCTATTGATAAACATGTTTTTTGTATTCATTTTGTAATCAATCATGTAATGTTTAACAAACTAATCTCGATTAATTTTTGTCTGAGATTTTCATTACGGCGGCGAAGAGTTATCGACATAGCTATATATTTCAAAATTATTTGCGCCCAAATTGCACCGCCGCCGATAACAGGGTTTAGATCACCCCAACGACCCTAATACTCATACATATTTAGGAGTGTACAGGTTGTAACAAAAACTACATTAACATACATAGCGTCACGCCTTTTCCTATAAAGGGTGGCAGAAGCTTACTTGTAAAACTAAATCGCCCAAACCTCACCTGAAAACATTTCTCCTCCTGCGGACTAAGTTTCTTCAGTATAGTCCCCTGGTCCGGTCCAGCCTTGAAGTTTCCCTGGTGACCAGCCAGCTGGACCCAGGGGTACCGCTGCTTCTTGTAGATTTGGAAGAATGGCGTCCATTGCACGATGTTGCGGAGCTTGCGCCATCGTTCTGATTGCTGGAATGGGAGAGAAGAGAATGATAGTAAATACCTCGATGCTGAATCCCATATCCCGATACCTTTGAAAGGTTTGCGATTGTGGTTGTGACTGCAATTCTATAAATGGGGATATTAAATTAGGCAAATATTGAGGAATGATAAGTACCCATTATAATGAACAACTTTCCCTTATCGGGTCAATGTACTGAGGTGAAATAAATTAAAACATTTGCGACCATATGCTCTTTTGAGGAAGGATTAAAGGAGGAAGCCCATCATAGGAGTGATTGTTCGTAAATATCAACTGTAACTCTATTCTCTGTCTCTATCAAAATGCCCTATAAATGTATGTTTTTATTTTTCGTTTATTATCAATTTTACAGAGTAAACTTAGTCAGTATCAGTAGCTTTGACATTTCATTCAAATGTTCTGCCGTCTATTTGTCTTGCATTCGTATTGCAAATTTAGCATCGCTTCGGGTTTTCAAATGTCAAATCTTTCTTTTAATTTAGTTACTAGGCTATGATAACTATCAATGATCTTGAAACCCAAACCAGCGTATATTGACGTAGACCCAAAAACACAAAAAAAAACTCATATCCCGACTGCCAAGGAGTATAGTGTATCTGTGTTATGGGCTTTAACTCAGTTAAATATGAATTTAAGTTATCATGTTAACCTAAATAAAAATAAACATCATAACAATAGGTAAAAATTTTACGGAAACAAAAATTTGAGTTCAACACAAGCAAGCCGATTTTTCAATCACCACCCAATACTTTAAACGTCCGGTCATATACAATTATCGTTAGTTAAATTGATAAATTGATGCTCTAGTATACTACTACTCTATCTGTATTTCTATTGTCCAGAGGCGGCGATGGACTGGCCTCTTGTCACGTAAAAGGATCACTTACTATCGATTTACTGGATGAATATGGATGCTGGTCTATGCATCTTCGACTCCGATTTTTTTTGTGGCTACCTGCCTGTTCTAAGCTGCTCATCAATGATATTGGTAACGCAGGCCAAGCCGGTTACCCAGAATTACCTGCTTGAATTTGGGTCATTTATTTAGCGCAAAGGAGTTAGTTTCGTATTCGTTATTTTGTCTTCGAACTAACCTTGTAGTTATACACATACGCGCAATACACCACATCGGCAAAGTTCTCCATATTCAGCATAATATGAGCGGAATACATCATGTGGAACGGACACGGATCACTGCTATTCAAAGCACTTCACTACACAACTTACAACTACAAAACTATCAAACCACAACCAAAATATTTTAATATTCTATTTTGTTGGTTTTTTATAAACAAAGGAAAATCATGGAAAAACAGATGCAGTAGTGGATACAAGCGCTGCAACTACTGGAACGAAACTGTCAATTACATATACAATTTCGCAAATATAAACCTCAGTATCTGGTTAACTGAGTCATTGGTCGTGTATGAGGCTCTACATCGAAGGTGTGACGTCAATACGACAAGTCACAGAAACTGCTGATTGGTGGAATCCTACTTTGGAAGTAGGCGTGATCAATTATACAATCATGCGCACGTACCTATACATATACACTATGTGGTAACAATTAGGGATCTGTTAGTAGAGCGGAGAAACTACGAGGAAATTATTTTGAAAATCAACCCGTGACATAAAAATACCGCATTGGTTCGAGAGCGGAAGTAACAATTTATATGCTTGTAAGTCAATGGACTAGTGACTGCTAAACAACTTCGATTTATTCTTGTAAACCAAAGTCACAGCATCATTCGATAAGTCGCTGACGCAAATCAGTCATTAAGAAACAGAAGACAGACGACGTGTCTTTCATACTGGATATTTCTAGTTCATTTGTAGAACTTCTAAGAACCTTATGTCTTCTAATATTTTTAGCTAACTTTGATGATATGACTATGAATAATAAAATTTCGTGTTGATGGTCACATTACAACGTTGCTATAATCGCATCCTGACTATTACTGACTCAATTAAAATTTGAAAAGATGGGATTAAAAATGTAAACCTATTTATATAAATGTTTAATTTAAAAATTCTATATTGTAAGTAGGAATTAGTCCAAGAAAAACATTTAAAAAAAGCTTTTATTTAAATGCTCTAAAAAGACGAAAATAAACTTTAATTTAATCAAACCCATCAATTAATTACATCACACAATTTATTATGACTTAAAAGCTTGGTGCGAGAATTACAACCTCTGTCAATTCAATATCACAAGATTTTTCCGTCAATTCAAAAAAAACACATTCTGTAAAATAGGTTCCTACATCTACAGAAGTAAATAACGCTTCTGGCTCCATCATCAGATCTGCTCCATGATATCAATCGGGAAGTGGGTCTAACTTGACCCGAACATACAACATACATACATACATACAACATAACTTGCAACTTAAATAAAACCTTTTAAAAATATGACATGGTCAAAGTAGCGGAGCAAAGGAAATAAAACGCCAAAAGAGAAGGTACATGCTTTGCAATATACCAAATGACCAAATAGTGGTGATGTTGCTTTCGGTTCTGTAAATGAATAGAATGTATTCAAGGAATGACAAACGCCCTTTTCTGGGAAAAATAACTGTTATTTTAAATAAAAATCCAGTCAAGAGCGAGTCTAACTCGCGCACGAAGGGTTCCGTACCACCATGTACCGTAGGGATGGTGTGGAGTGAATAGTTTGAGTTTTACATAGCAAGATGTTGTTTACAAAGTTACTGGTACGGCTACTTTCACACTCCATGCACGTAACCAGGTGCATTTAAAATTTTTGAATGTGGTATTGAAATAATTGTTGCATGGGAGCCTCCTTTAATATTAATTTTATTCTGTTTTTTAGTATTTATTGTTATAGCGGCAACAGAAATACATCATCTGTGAAAATTTCATCTGTCTAACCATCACGGTTCATGTGATACTGCCTGGTGACAGACGGACGGACGGAAGGACAGCGGAGGCTTAGTAATAGGGCCCCGTTTGGCACCGTTCGGGTACGGAACCCTAAAAAGGACAATAATTGACACAAGAGAGGTAAAGAAAGAAATAACAGGATTAGATACTAGTACTTGTAAATCCCAAGGAAAGCTACAAGCGTATTTGTTCTCCCATAACGCAAAAATAAAAGGCTTATTTTTAAACGATTACCAAAAACGCACCTATTTTACTACCAATAAATTCGAAATGACTGCCAGAATGGATAAATTTCCACCAAATTGTGTTTGGATAAATGATCACCAAACTTCTTTTTATGTTTTGTGTACTTAAGTTTATGTTTTAAGTATTTTTTGTTTTTCTTACATGTTCAACCTAACACGAAGGATAAAGGGGGCTTCGCTTCGCTCACCCCCTTTACCCTTCACCTAAGCTACCGCAGAATTTTGCCCTGATATTTTTTGCAACTTTTGGTGTTCATTTATCCATTTTGGGTAGGAAAAAAATATTTTGGTGATCATTATATTTGTTGCCAAAATAAAACGTATAAAAAATACGAGTATTTATAATAATACAATAGATGCAATATGTTGACGAGTACATCTACTTGGGCTCTGGCCCAAGGATCCTGTCTGCAGTATCCTTCGAAAACAGGCAGGACAAATAAATCGAAAGACGTGTTTCGAACGCCTGGAAGAGCTTCTGGTCTGTGAAAGAACTGATGGAGGGCAACCTTCTCGTCGACCTGTGCATCTGCCCACCGTAACCTACGGCGCATAAACTTGGTCGGTGACCGAACATCACAAACCAAACTCAAGGTTTGCCAGCGATTGATGGAGCGCAGTATTGTAGGTGTAAAACGAATAGACCGCGTTAAAAACACCATACTGTGTTCCATAACTGGCGTCGCTGATGTGAGCGTGCAGACCACCACGCTTAAGTGGAATTGGGCAGGCCATGTGTGTCGAATGCACCCAGACAGGTGGGCGAAGATAGTGACTGCATGGGTGCCTACAGACAGACACCGGCGCAGAGGAAGGCCCAGAAGGAGATGGCGGGACGACCTGGAAGGACAAGTTTCAACCAGAGTAAGTCAATCTAGTTTTGTATTAAGATGTGTGTGCTCGAAACGGGGAGGCCTTTGCCAAGCAGTGACCACCGTATTCACGTAGTTACTTAAAGACATTTAAAAAATGTAGATACTTACCCAGATACGAGTAAGATTGAGCCATACTCCACCACGCTGGCAAATTATAGGTAGGTAAAGACCCACCCGTCAATCAGAAAGCGTCATCAATCAAACATAACTTTGACACGACCACTGATTTGCCATCCCATCTGAGAAAAGCGCATGAATCTTTTTAAGACTCGTGTATTCGTAAAATTAGCAACTCTATTCGTGGTGGTTGAAATTTTGGCCACAGCCAATGAATAAAGTTCATAACAGGTCACACTGCAACATGGATGTTACGTCATCCGCTGTCGCAGATAATTGCAAAAATTGAGTTTTTTTCTATTTTTCAAAATCCACTGATTATTATTTCAAATACTACGTGTTGTGAACGATATTGTGAATACTTAATTTTACACGCAAAAACCATATCATTATTCCTAGATCCCAAGAGATAACAATTTAGGTGACAAACATCTATTTAGTTTCTTCTTCTTCTTATAGTTCCCATTGACATTATGATGTTTGCAAATACTACAATTGATGGAAAGGGATGTCTTCAAAACTGTTCTGTATTTTGTAATTGAATTTGTAAATATTTTCTAATGTATGTTTGTGTCAATTTGGTTGGCACTTGCTGTAATGACACAAACAAATAATGTTTTTTTGTTTTTTTCTGAATTTGGAAAGTGTCTCCTTTGGGAGGAATAACACTTCCAAGATGGGCATTCCACAATACCCATCGTCTTAAGAAACACATTTTCGCGTATATTCCCTCGTGAGGTGCCAGAGGCATAGTTTTGTATACTCTAAGCTAACGTTTAACTAACACAACAACACCATTTAGTTCATTTTCGAGACAATGGTCAACTCTATCTGAATCCGAGTCATTCTCATCAATTGTTTCAACCTTAACATCTTGATTAAGAAGTCCATAATCATCGGGATCACGTGGCGAAGGCACAACTCCAATTATCTGATGACGCACTAGAGTTAAATTTACATTATGCTTATTTATACTTATATTTACCGGTTGAACGACTTCGGAGCAAGACAAGGAAGCTCTGTCTATTTGCAAAGAGCCGTTGACGTTGAATAGATCGCGATCTAAGTTATACTTAAAATATGAGTATTTCTCAAAACAGAGAACCTTCAAAGGTATAGGAACTCAAAATAAATCAAGAACATTTACCCGAACAACATTTCCACGAGAAACTCCTTGTAAATGATCATCAATTCATCTCATCCTGGTGACCAACGGGATGTATGGATCTCAGTACATTTTTTATTTGGTCTTATCTTGGACTATCTGCTGCCTTGTAAGTACATTGTAGCTTGTTGTAGGTACAATTATCTTATCTTGGACTATCTGCTGCCTTGTACATTGTAGCTTGTTGTAGGTACAATTATCTTATCTTGGACTATCTGCTGCCTTGTAAGTACATTGTAGCTTGTTGTAGGTACAATTATCTTATCTTGGACTATCTGCTGCCTTGTAAGTACATTGTACGTTGTTGTAGGTACAATTATCTTATCTTGGACTATCTGCTGCCTTGTAAGTACATTGTAGCTTGTTGTAGGTACAATTATCTTATCTTGGACTATCTGCTGCCTTGTAAGTACATTGTACGTTGTTGTAGGTACAATTATCTTATCTTGGACTATCTGCTGCCTTGTAAGTACATTGTAGCTTGTTGTAGGTACAATTATCTTATCTTGGACTATCTGCTGCCTTGTAAGTACATTGTAGCTTGTTGTAGGTATAATTATCTTATCTTGGACTATCTGCTGCCTTGTAAGTACATTGTAGCTTGTTGTAGGTACAATTATCTTATCTTGGACTATCTGCTGCCTTGTACATTGTAGGTTGTTGTAGGTACAATTAACTAACACTTTTTTCACATCCATTTTTTTCTGAGGTTTTTATGTTTTGGAAGCGAGAGACGCATACCAGGAGGTCTTTAGTCTCTTCCTTCCCCTCTTCCGGGAAAAATTTGTTCCGGGATACATATGCGTATGTATTTCTGTATTTTTTTCTCAGTTCTTATATTGGTAAGATCCCATCAGCTGATTAATTTCATCACCAACTCTGAATACTCTTATTGTGTCATTCCCGTCAGCCACACATTTATTGTGAAACACATAAACATCATTCATGATAAGCAGAAAAAATGTGTCAAATAATTTATGTATTTCACGTGTCAATAAGTATTATAGGCAGAATAATGTTTTTCATTGCTAAAGTTATAAAGTGATACGTATGCAATAGACCAAGTGTGGATTGCTTATAGTTGGGTTTCGGTAGTGTGTGTTTCTAATGCAGAAGGCTTAGGAAAACTAGATTATTTTAGAAGAATTTGTTACAGATGATCATTTTGTCAAACTTGATTAATATTGAACCTGAAAATCATTTTAATACTAATTGCATATAAACAAATATTCTTATCTATATTTTTGGTAGAATAAATCAGAATAATTTAAGAATTTATCAGTGTCCACTACCACAAATGGAACGATTTTTAGTAAAGCTTGTATTTTTCCACTCTATCTAAAAATACAGGACAAAATAAATTATTCAAATATCCAAAGCCATAACCATCGTTTCTTACCAATTGTCGTAGTTACCATAAAAGTTAGGCAAGCAAGACTAGGGTTACCAGACACCGAGTTGTTTTAGGACAAATTAAAGATTTCTCGCAAAACGGCTCTCAGATTTTTTAAAGAGGATAATGTTTTATATCGTTGGCAGAACTTATGAAAGGCAAGATTAATATTGTGTTGTATTTCAGCATATAAGTCATATCACAAGCTAGCTAGCTTGTGATATGACGTCATAGTCAAGTGTTTTTTTTACCCAAAAATTATATTAAAAAAATACAGGGCTGTAACAAAAAGATGCAGTCATATTTTAGATGGTCGTTAGGGTCATCATTCCGTTCAGCTTTTACTATGATGTCATTTGATCTGTAGCTCAAGCAGGAATAAATACCAGAGTGAAAAAGTGTTTAAGTTCAGATAAAATTAACCTTATGTCATTGCATGTAAGAGTCACTGGTAGTTCTAATCGCATACTTTTTCGACGCGTGCATCCTACACTGAGCAACTTTAATTTTCAATCTGAGTAGCACATGACCCGATAATTTGGCACAAAAAAGAGGAAGTTTTAGACCCATTAGCAGGTCGAAACAAGCTGTCGTTAATGATGAACTTTAATTTTCACTTTTCCATACATATTGGGCATTCAGTTGATTTCTAAGGAGAAGTGCTGCTGCTTGAATGCTGCTGCCATACGATTCTGTTGAACCTTTTTTGCATACAATGCAACCTTCAGACATGTTTTTAGATTAATTTGACCACAAAGTCGAAACCATATTTTCAGTATAGTGAAGGGCCCTGGACACCCTGTTTTAGCAGTTGTTAGCAAGTAAACGTAGGCTGCGCGTGCGTCACTGACGGTCTTGACACAGTCGCACGCACCTGTATTGCATTACTTGCTTTTGAATGAGAGGAAATTTCGTGTTACGTCCTACTCTACTGATTATCGTCCAGTAGCATGCGCTCATGGGGTGAATGCCCTAGCTACAAGGATGATAAGGTATCTACCAATTTTTGTCTGGGCTTATTGAAGAGTGTCGACTGAGTAGAGATAGTACTATTAAGTATTCTGTGGTAGAGATGAACTCTCTCTAATTCTTGAGACACCCCATTTTACGGTACCTACTCCATCGAGAATCAAAAATTGATTTTCACAAGCTGCCTAACGTATTATCATGCAACGATGAGAGACGGTTAAGCGTTTCACTAATCAATATGCTAGAATAATATTTCACAAGAAATAATTGAAATATTTAACGCTAATATATAACAAAAAAAAATACCCGACCAGACGACCACATAAAACTTATCGGCGCAATAAATCAGGAATTCGACTAATCTATATTAATATCGCTACAACATTTTATAAAAAAAAAACAATACGAATAGTACATTTAACTATCATCTTTATAACGAAGACGTTGAGGATCAAAATGGTGGAAAGAGTTGTCTTTGAAAAAGGTAAGTGCAGACTAGCTAGCCCTATAAGGACGTCAACAGACGATCAGACACGTTTCGTTTTTTATCCAAGTCACAGAAAAGTACTGGACCCTTGCTAGTACTAGACATACCCATGGTGGAAGCAACACGTAAATATTCAGTCCGTCGAGTGTTCATATGTAAAAAAAATCGATAGTAAGAAATTAAATTAAATTTAAACTCGACATCATTAACTATTTGTCTTACAGAAAGATAGCATTTACATACATGGTACATTAAAAACAGAATCCTGTCATATATTCAAAATATGAATTCAAAATTCAAAAGTGTGTATAAGAAGGTATCGCGAAGGGCTTTGTCGGAAAATCCACCCTACGTCATTTTCAATCATTAGTTTTTCAGGGTTCCCTACTCGAAGGGTGCCAAACGGGCCCCTATTACTAAGTCTGTCCGTCTGTCTGTACGTCACCGGGCTTCTAGCTGATGAACCGTAGTAAGTAGAGAGATGTTTTTTTTTCGGATTATGTATTTCTGTTACCGCCACAACAACAAATGAACTACACAAGATTTTGTATAGGGGTCCCCATACAAGAGACGTGTTTTAACACCCCTTGCAATGTAAAAAATCTTATCATCATTCAAATATGAACGTAGATTTCGCGACTTCATACACAGCGTTGTGGTGGCGCAATTGGTTTGATAACGGTCGTTAACACGTTGGGACACAACATTATTTTATTTTTGTTTTTGTTTTAGTATTTTTGGTGCTTATGCTATTGCTATATGCTATTTTCTTGTACGTTGATACGGAACCCTTCGTGTGCGAGTCCGACCAGCACTTAAACGATTTTTATAATTCATTCTTAAATTGAAGATAGACTATTCTCTTGTCACTTAATAACTCTATGGTCCAAGTACTCGATCCCATAAAGATAGCCATAGCAATAGATTCCCAATTACGACACATGAGTAAAGCGAGTTGTAGATGAACTTGGAATGATAGACATTTCCAGAGAGAAGATTGACGCAAATGAGCCACCTACCTGAATTTTCATTAGATACTTCCATTTTGATCAGTGATTGATTGGTTTATCAATGACGTCTCCATGTTCAATTAATGACGTCTTTCCCATAGAAAATAAAAGACTGTAAAATTCGTACAAAAAACTGCCAGTCGTACAAAGATTTAGTGGCGAAAGTTAAAATTGTAACAGATTTACTCGCAGAAGTAAATAAATAAGGTCCTGGTTCTGGACTGCGGTGCATTTTTGACACAAGTAAAAGGCAAGTTATTCTTTTTAAATTTGAATAAAATTGACCACGCCATAAATATCCGAAATATTACATGTCTAGGCGGCATATGTTTGTTAACAGTTGAAGACTCTTTCGTTCCAATCCAACGAATTTTAACAAGACATGTTTTAACAAAAGTATTAATTAACACTTATGAGGACAGCTGACAGACAGGTTGTAAAGAGAGCGAGCATAATGGAGAACAAATGAACAAACATACGGATATCGAAGTGATGTTGTAAAGGAGAACCTCTACATCAGGAATAGTTCACGGTATTGTAATATGCTTTCATGTATATGTCGCAGTTGGTTGGCTAAATCAGACTCTTAACTAACACCCTAGACCGTTAATTAAAGACCGACGTTTGACCAAGTCGCTAAAGTTCCGTCAGAAAAGTGAGTGAACGAAACGTTTAACGAGTTGTCTAAACGTTCCAACAAGACATATGCAATATAAATACACTTAAGTAGACATAAAAAATATTTCATGTGTACTTAAGTTTACGTTTTAAGTATTTTTTGTTGTTCTAACATGTTTAACCTAACACGAAGGATAAAGGGGGATTAAGAATAAGGACCACTTGCGTCATTTCGTTGACTAAAAGATAATAGATGTCTCGATTATAAATAATTTAAAAAAAGAAAGCGTTTTAATTAATCCTTACCCAACTAATCTCCAATATGTGGTATCAGGTGAAGACATAAGTTACCTGCAACAATAAAATGATAAATAAATAAATTTAGCCCTTTAATGTCCCGCCCGAGGGGCACAAGCCATAGGTACTTCAACACGCTGGCTCGGTGCGGGTTGATGGAGGGGTTTTACAACCACGTAGCGACAGTAGCCGGTACCTACAGATTAACGTGTCATCGGAAACATTGAACGTCCAATAATGTACTCAAAATTAATAAATAATCTCATTGGTACATGGTCAGGATTCGAACCTCCATCTCCTGTGTGAGAAGCAAGCGTGAAACCCATTACACCACGGAGCTCTGTTTACGATACAAAAAAATAAGACTAAAAATTATATTATTTTTTTATAACAACCTTTATAAATGTATGAATATTTTTATTCATAGTCATGAACGTCGCAAAACGCCCAACAAAAACTATTTGACGTCACAAGCAAGTATTTACCAACAATATAAATACTACCGACAACCTATAATATATTTTGACCACTCAGGGGAAATATTTAATAACCCAGATAAACAGTCAGTCATTTTATTTCTCATGTCACACGTACAAAATCTGACAAATTCCTCAAATAAACAGACAGATAAACTTTATCTGAGTATGGAAAAATTGGCCGAGTCAAATAGCGATTCAACAGCCAATATAAATGTTTCAAGAAGGCCACAAGCGATCTCTAGTAACAAGGTTATTATAGATTAAAAAAAAAAAACAGTCAACTGTTCCTTAGGAATGATTACTTTGTGACGTCAATCGTCAACGGAAACATAAAAAACTTACCTTACAAGTGTAAAAACTAGATAATTAAAGCTAAAAAATGTCAAGAAAAAATAACGACGCGATTGATTATATACTGTTTTTATATTTATGATTTATTGATCGTTCGTAATACGCTTTAGAAATAAAATTAATTATTTCGTTCTGACCTGATTTATTCAATTGTAAGCATACGATGTGATTGTAGTTTCGTAATTTATTTATTGTAGCATACAAAATAGACATACAGATGACTTATAATAGAAAAAAAACATGTACAAAGGCAAGCTTATCTCTAAAAAGAGATTTCGATATTTAAGTGCATTTTTTCAAAGAAAGTAATACAATCAAAATTAAAGCAATAATATAATAGCCGCTCAGCTGTCATGCATCTACCTCGTGCCGTAAATTCACGCAGTGTACGAATATTTAGGCAGCGAATAAGTAAGCGTTCCACATTATCACCAATTCACCATCCAAGTAACCGTATCGAGCTGTCTTGTGACCCCTATGTTCAAAGAATTAAAAGTTGGCCCAACATATGTTTGTATTTATTTTATGGGTAGGTATTTTAGCTTGTCTCGAAAGAAAGTTAGTAAGTACAAGTAACACGAACCGTGTACAATAAAGTAGACTCTGCACACGCATTTTCGTTTAAAGTATTTTTATCGTAAATTTCTGTTGACGTCGGCAGATCAAGGTTTGTTTTGTATACTTATTAGTCGTATGCGTGTATGTGTTATTGGCTTATTGCATAACATTGGCGCCTTTACGAATTCTATTTTTATTTATTTTTTAGTCACGACTGTTGCAAGTATTTATAAGGTTTATTTAATACGTCTTACCTACTGTCACATTTTTGCCCCAGAAATTATCGACCTCATAAAAATAAGCACACACTTACTAATTATCTTGACCCGACTATAGAACCGGCATTTATGTACTGGTAATAAAATTTTACTTAAACACATAACATGAAAATAAATTCCAATATCTACCTCAATTATATAATTCTTGAAATACACTCGGGAGCAATAATTACGGATCACGTATAAAAACCTTAAGTTTTATAAAACTAAGAATGCTTACTTAGTCAATTAAAATGTGTTTGATAGACAACTTAATACCCCTTAAATAATTTATTGGCCATTAAGTTTTTTATTCAATAACATTTACTTTAAGAAAAGGTAACAATCTTCTGATACGATGTTGGGGGGATATTCTCCCATTTCTCAATACAATTTTGAGCTCTCGAAGACTAACCGGAGAGGGGCTCCGTTATCTCATACATCGTTGGAGCTCGTGCCAGGTATGCTCATGCTGGTTAAGGTCGCACTGACCTTAACCAGCATGAGCTTGCTGGCCACACCATACGACAAGGCTCATGTTCTCAACCTGAAGGTACTCCTTCAATGGTTTGGCCAGTATGAGACCGGGAATTATCATGAGTAGTATTCTCAAACAAATTTATAATAAATGGACCAGCGTGTTCATTTAGGATTTCTTCTACGATCTCTCGCTGGTTAAATAGCAGTTTTAAATAAGCCAGACCATTTCTACTCTCTGAAGAAATTCAAACCCTCACGAGTTATATCTTCGATGCATGCTTGTACGAACGTAGCCCTGGCCATATATACGCTTTCATTCTTCCGTCGTGCTTAAAAAAACTCCTCATCATCATCATCATGACTCTTGAAAAAATCTTTAGTGGTCCAATCAAAGTGGGTTCATGCATTTCGCTGTCATTAAATACAATGATTACGCTCGAGTTGGCGGATGTAAATGGTTTAAACATAACTTCCGTAAGTCGTCTTCGTTCAGTCCATACACTTGGGTTACTACTTCCGAGGCGTAGAAACTGATGTGGAAGTGCAGGTCCCGTTAGAAAGCGATTTCGAAGCAATGTGTTGTTGAACAAGTGCTGGAGCCGGTGTACTCGTAACGTTAAAGACCTCATTGTACTGACGAAAGTGACAAACCGACAGTCCTTGCTGTTTCAGGCGGACTCCGGGCGGTGTTCACCATTATAAGAATTCTGGCGCATTTTTCGGGTGTAAGAGACTCATATCATAATAACTTATTTATGAATAATGAACATTAGGAATGTTATTTACGCACATTTTTATCTATACGGAATAGAAGTACAAACAAAAACAGATTGGTAGACCCGTTTGTAAAATTCAAATCAATAATCAATTGTTTTGAATTTTATCATTTTTGAAGGCATATAAGTGCTGGACAACCTAAACCTAAACCTAAACAACCTATGTAACTTTTATTGAAGATGAGTAAATTGTGTATCAAACACAATTTATTTCAGTAAGCTAGCCATTTTGGTTTCCGAGACATCCAGTTTTTTATAGATGACTGTAATTATTGCTCTCGAGTGTAGTTGTTCAGCAAAAGATTACTAACATAACGTAACATAACGTAGCGTCACGCCTTTTCCCATATGGGGTAGAAGAGCCACAGTTGTGTCTACATTTTCCCAGTGGTTCCTTTTAATCTATTTATAACAACAACAACAAAACAATATTAAGACCTGATCTCATCATTATTATCATCATATCAGCCCGTACCATCCATCCCACTGTTGGGAATAGGTCTCTCCCTAAGCACGCCACTCACATCTGTCCTCCGCCAGTCTGGTTCACTGACAATATCATCTGACCATCGGGCCGGTGGTCTGCCCACTGCTCTCTTCCCTGTTCAAGGCCGCCACTCCGTTACTGCCTTGGTCAATCTTCCGTCCTCCCTACTGACCAAATGTCCCGCCCATCGACATTCTAGATGGAAAAGCCGAAAGCAGTCAGTTTGACTTTGGAACTTTGTTTGGACTAGTTAAGAGAACAATACACTAAAAGTTTTGACTTTTGACTTGAAGTTTTGATTGGGAACAGGTAAAAGTATATAGAATTATAGTAGTGGTTGTAGGTAGAGAAAATTATTAGCTTTCATTAAGTGGTACAACAAAATTTCCTATGATTCGTCGTTTTGCGAGCGATGCCAGTTTGCGATAGGCTTGTATGGTAAGCGAGAGAATTAGCGATACATAAATTGGATGTTGGTAAAAGACCTCTATGGTGTGAATTACATCTATTTTCACGTTGTTTGACAGATAGTATAGACCCCCCCTTTTGAGCACTCATTTCCTTAGCTAAAGAGCCAATGTGTATTTTGAGCATTCAATTGATATTTCGATGTCTATTCTGTTAATTATAGAGATATGTATGTACAGGTATATTTAAATTTTATGTCGATAACTACACAACCAAGTGCCTACAAGAATTTAAAACAGCATGGCATAAAACCAAACTAGCTATGTTTAGTACGGTTAATGAGTATTATAACTATCGACACAAGTACTTGTACCGAGAAATAGTAAGTATTAGTAGTACCTTGTAATAGTAGCACAACTTCAACATCGTTACTTTGGTATTTTAGCACAAAACCTGTCTCAACTCCACAGAAGGGTAGATGTAGTTTATATTGAACAAAAATATGCATAAGTTGTTGGCTAGTACGCATCCATCCATCAAGCTTTAATGTAAAAAAATTGACTATCTATAATTATATAATATACCATTAACTCATTACCTATTTGGTTACATCAGTCGATTAATTTGCAACAAAATTAAGAGTTAGTCAGTTGAAATTGAATGAGAATCAATTAAATTATAAAACGATGAACAGTTCTTGAATCGGTATCAAAATACGCACGACAAAGCCGGTCACTGAGTAAGTTACCATAACATTGTTATTATCTTATAATGTTGACTTTCAAGAGATTTGTATGTGAATGAGGTTTACTTTTCAAAAATCAACTGTTAACATTGTGACTCGTGTGACTGATGGCATTAATTGAATTCTACTGTATTACTATCAAAAAATATATATAATATTTTTCATAATCCTAATATCTAATGAATATTTGTTTATAAACCATCAAGGAGTCATCCTTTGCAAAACATGTTTTACACTGTATCGCTAATATTATTTTATGAACCCGTTTTGGCGCTTTACATTATTAAATTAGATACCGCTAGTCAGATTTTATGAAAAACAATTGTGCCTATTTATATAATATAAATTCACGTAATAACTTAAATTTTTACCTCTGTGGCGCTTCGGTTGTGGCTCTGCCTACCATGCGGAAGGTCCCGGGTTCGATCCCCGGCGGGGATAAAGAAAAAAAAACCAGGTCTTGGATGTTTATATGTGTTTGACGCCGATGTTTCTGGTTCCTACGACATAGGGTATCCTAATGTGGGGCCAGTAGCAATGTATGTGCCTATATGAAAATGTTTGTGTTTATGTTTATATTTTATGGAGGTATTATCTCTTTTTAATGGCACAATGAGACTTCGTGAGTTATTTTCGACTGCCACGGCACTTTGAACCATGCCGAAGACGGCGGCACTTTGAGATTTAGCACGGCACTTTGAGATTAGGCACGGCACTTTGAGGTTTGACCAAGATCGAGGGATGTCTCAGGTCAACAATTGTAGCTTTTCCACGCGTGGTCTATTGAAGCCTCGAGAAAAATCTAGTTCAAAAATAAACAATAAATGTATCCCATTGCCCGGTCGACACAGGCTTTTACTCGGATACAAGTAATATTTAGCCAATTTCCACCTCGCTGGGTCAGCTAATTATACATATTATTAATATGAAGCATTAGGTATTAGTAGTCTAGTTAATTTAATAGCGAAACGTTGAATTAACAACCCTAACAGGCAACATACTCGTAAGTAAACTGAAAAAGAAAACTAGTTCAAACGCCAGACTTGCAGCCATTCTGGCTTCAAATATCAAAGATATGATTTTATGTAAAAACAATTTGATGGCTTTTGATTTTGATCACTCATTTGACCGGTTAAAAAATCCTTAGTGTGTTTAGCCCAATCTATTATAGATACAATAACTGCCAGTGTTCATTATTTTGGCAACCTTCTTTGAGCAAAGTCGACCGCTCTGCTTCATTCTACGGAAATTAATTGCTGGTGAGTTTTCGCCACCAGAAATTTCCTGTGAAAATCCTTGATTGTCGAGTTTTGTTTCAAAAGTCAAGTCCAAAATTATTTTATTCAGAATTTGGCGGCGTAAACAGGGAAGGGGCAGGCAGCTTAGAAAAAAACAAAAGCGCGGGCAAGAAACAAAAGCGCAGCGCGGTGATTTTTTTGCCATTTTCCATATTATAGTGTTACATCAATTTTGGTGTCCACTCAACCGTCCGGTAAACAACTTTAACACGGGTTTTACATTCTTTCGAAAGACGTTGGTCAAGTCAGTGGATAATTAAATTTAAATTACTTGCATAATTTGAGTGAAGCACTATTCGAGTACAAGCCTTGGTCCGCAATGTACTGCTGGCCACGCTATGATGGCCCAGCTAGAGCAGAGCTCACCTTCGGTCTCGGCCTTTGTTCCAGCTTGTCAAAATCAAAAGTCAAAGTCAAAATTTCTAGATCAATAAAGAAGAAGTAGATATTTACAATTACTTAGAAAACGTCATTTTGCCACTGCCATTGGACCACTGTGGGAAAAGGAGGGCGAAGAAACTCCTACTGACTGAGTTTTAGATCTATTTTAAACATTAGTTAATGTTTAACTTATACAAACGTAAAGACAAACGAAATCCATCGGTGCCGCTGCGGTGCTAGGGTGGACCAACTAGGTCACCACGGCCTCTCCTGCCAACGCAGCGCCGGTCGGTGGTCCCGTCATGCCAATCTTAATGACGTCATCCGTCGGGCCCTTGCCAGCTGTGGCGTGCCAGCAATACTTGAACCCAATGGGCTGGCACGCGACGATGGCAGGAGGTCGGACGGAATGACGCTCATTCCCTGGCAGAGCTGGAGCTGGAGGTCGCTAGTATGGGACGCGACCTGCGTAGATACGCTGGCACCATGTCACCTTTCGGCAACCTCAGCCACAGCCGGCGCTGCGGCGGCAGCAGCAGAGTGTCTCAAAAGCCGCAAATACGCCGCACTCGGCGACGACTATTTGTTTATGCCGTTCGGCTTTGAGACCCTTGGGCCGTGGGGCCCTGACGCTCGAAGAGTCCTCAAAGACATATCTAAGAGGCTCGTCGAAGCGTCAGGGGACCGCAGAGCTGGCGCCTCCCTCGCTCAACGCATCAGTATTGCGATACAGCGAGGTAACAGTGCCAGCGTCTTGGGCACCCTCCCGCCCGGCAGCGAACTCAGGGAAATGTTTAATTTAGTTTAGTGCAGTTATAGTTTAGTTTTAGTTCATAATATATAATTATTATTAATTAAAAACCTTAATTAATAAAATTACAAGTTATATATACAAATCGTTTATTATTAATTATTATAAATAATAGCAAAATTAGTTACAGCTAGTTCTGTGTTGAGTTAGAACCCCATACAGTCCTGTCATTTAAGTAATCTTGTACATTTCGCTATATTCTTTTTTAGCAAAGTCGCTTTTACATGGTTTTAAAATTGCTCAAATGGCAATTTCAAAATCTTTCGAGAGATTTTAGTACAGAATGCACAGACCCTTGAAAGAATTGCTAACTTTCGCAAGTCTAAACCGGGGCGCAACTAGTACGTAATTATTTCTTGGGTAAAAATTACAGCTATCGTTATATTTGGAAAATGCTGTATGTTTCTTGCGTACATACATTATATTTTTGAAAATAAATTGACTAGCTACAGTTAGTATGCCAATTTATTTAAAAAGTTCTCAAATTGCTTGAATAGCTCTTTTCTACTTTATGAAATAGTTTGAATATCCGCTGGTTTCCCCCACAACAAGATACCATAGAACATGACACTTTGAAAGTAACTAAAATAGACTAGATTAGATATGGTCACATCCATGTTTTGTGTGATGATTCTAATAGCGTAAGCTACAGAACTGCAATTTGCTATCAAGGGTTATTCCAAGAAACTTCGTATCATTTACTAATTCTAACGTGTTGCTGTCTAACACTAAACTGTGTCTCAAGCAGGAATAATTACCAGAGTGAAAAAGATTTCGAGTTCAGATAAAATGAACATTATGTCATTGTTCATAAGAGTCACTGACAGTTCGATTCGCATACTTTTTCGACGTGTAATTATTCCTGCTTCTTACGCTGGTCTCAACTTGCCTGACATTTGGAAGTGAGAATTTGTTACACTTGATTTTACCGACGCTTAACAATAAATTATAAACCAGCGAGTGAACCAATTCAATGTTAAAGACATATATATATATATATCAATAACATCATCAAAATATTCTTTTTGTCTTTTAATTTTGAAGACCAGTGAAGAATCACCAGCAAACAACATTATGTCAGTCCACTATAAAAGACAAATCGTTAATATATGTATATCAGGAATAATAAAGGGCCTAATATGGAACCTTGTGGAATTCCAATTTTTATACCCAATCCATCAGGTTTAATGCCTTTGACTTCAGTTTATTTACTATCTAACTCAACACAAGACAGCTCTATTTGTCTTTCTACAGTAAGTGTAAGAATATATCTTTTCGTTGTTTCATCTCAATATTTTTTTTCTAAGATTAAAATACCACCTGTATCAGCAGTCTTTCTATTGTAACTATTGACAATATTGTAATTTATTTTCTTTTAACCTTTAAGTGTTCAGTAATAACATCGGTGTCGGAATTATTAAGAAAGAATGCTCATACAAGTTCTTTGCCAGGTATTTTTTTGATGGGCAATATTTAAGTGGTGCTTACCATTTGTAGGATTTGGCAAAAACTGTATACACCAGTATCATTTGCACCTTGTTTTGCCATGTCAATATCAATATTAGTACAATCACACGGGATCTCTATCATAACATAAGTTATGACAGGGTCATATAATAAATTAATTGCTCAATACATAGCAAGTTGTCTATTACAATAGTTATCAAGACAAATACTATCTTTTGTTTGCCCTCCAAAGGCTGCAATGCTGACCGCGCTGTGTAAGCCTACCATTAATTTACTACAGCCTTTTCCTGTGGCTATATAATATATTATCTTGACCCCAGCTACCTCCAAGACTGCTTTGAGTATGAGCTCTTTTTGGTAGATCGGCGCCGGATCTCACTCTTAGCCACACCAAGGCACAAAACCTCGACATATGGTATGTGGTATGGCAGGTTGCAGCGGTCCGACTGTGGAACGCACTTCCTTGCACTAGAGATATTCTCACTCTTTTATGATAGATGTAGTATCTATATACACATATAAACTATATGTTTACTATAGATAAATGTTTGTGTATATATTGGTCCTTTTTGTAGTTTTGTCCATATTTTGTAGATATTTTATTTACTTATAAGTATTTAATTATAGATTAGACATTGTGCACTGCCTACCATTTCATGGTAAATCTTCCCGTCATGTTTTGGTATGCTGGAATAAATATCTTTTTAGAGATAAGCCCGACTTTGTCTTTATGTTTTCCAGTAATGTAACTTTCTAAATATCTGTGTGCAACAAAGAATTATAAATTATGCAAAACATGACGTTCTAAATGTGATAGAAATCCTAATGAGGAAACCTTCATATCGCCATAGCTGTGACGATGGGCTAGCTCACTGTCACTCAAAATTATGTATGGAATAATTGACAAAACGTGGGCACAATTGAGCCTCTGCCATCCCGTCTGGGAAAATATGGCATGTACGTAGACGGTCCCAAAAGTAGCCGACCCGACATATATAATAGTAATACTGGCAGATTATTATTTTTTTATTTGAAAATTCGAATTTTTTGGCTCGGAAAATTTAAAAAGAAGAATCTACGTTCTTTTGTTTTTGTTTCATAGCCATTAAGCGAGATCGATCTGAGTGATTTGGCAAACAGGGACAAAATTGGTAAATACAATACTTTCATTTGAAAGGTTTGAGTCCAACCCATATTAAAGTTGAGCTGGATTCTACACTGGGAGAGTCTGCTCCTTCATTCACAGCAATAAAATATTGAGTTGCCTAGTTCAAAAGAGGTCGAACGAGCTGCCAAGACGAACGTCGCAGCGGTCGACCAAATAAAGCGACTACACCAGATATAATGAAAATAGTACAAAAACTAGTATTGTAGATCATAGAATAAAAAAGGTGGGTTAGCAGACATTGTAGGGATTTCAAAAAGTGCTATATATCGCATATCGACTTAAAACTTGGTCATGAATAAGCTGTGCATGTTTGGAGAAATTTCAACGCAATAAAGCCGACCCGACCAAACACGGGTCCACCACTTCACCTCTGAGACGAAAGAACAGTCGAAACAATGGAATGAAAGGGAGAACCGGCTCCAAAGAAGGCGAAGTCAATTCCATCTGCTGACAAGGTCATGGCGACAGTATTTTGATATGCGCATGGGATAATCTTTATTGATAATCTTCAAAAATTCGAAAAGAGAACTACGTAAAACTAATGCAGCGTTTGAGTGAAGAAATTAAGAAAAAACGGCCGCATTTAGCGAAAAAGAAAGTGTTGTTTCATCAGGACAATGCACCGGTTTACAAATCCACTATTGCAATGGTAAAAATTAAAGAGTTAAAGTTTGAATTGCTTTCCCATGCACCTTATTCACCAGATCTAGCTCGGATAATTTTCCGTTCCCAAATTTGAAAAAGTGGCTCGGTGGGAAAAGATATGCCATTAATGAAGAGGTTGAGTCTGCTGTTGATGGCTTTTTTGAGAAGGTGGACACAGACCACTATAAACATGGTATCGAAGCAATCAAACATCGCTGGGAAAAGTGTATTGCGATAAAAGGAGACTATATTGAGAAATAAATAAGTTTCGTTTGAATTATTTTGTGTTATCTTCGTTAGGCCGCTTACTTTTGGGACCACCCTCGTATATGATAAACGACGCTATGTTTTTGTCTATAAAACTTGGAGATTGAATCGTAGCATAAACCCGTTATTTATAATCGTATACGTTATCCATTCAAGACGTTTGTGACGCACTCCTTCCATTACTAATTAGTGAGGAGATTATACAAATGAGCTTGTAGGCATGCTGTCAACACAACCTTGGTTGCCCTGAGCTCATTTACTATTCCTTGTTAAGGGCCTCTTATATTAAAGGTCCTTTACATTTTAACTAGTTATCAAGGCAAGATATTTTCGGTGCTCCTAGCCCCCAAACCATACCACTTCAATGCTCTCGTGTTCCCTAACAGGTAGCGCGCTTATCACTAACTGGTCTTTAAGCCCTAACTACACTCAAGTATGTGTTTATAGGTTCAAATAATCTGATCGCTCCTTTATATTTCAGGGAGTACGGAATCCTCAACGCAAGTCCGACTTGCACTGTCTAAAGTGAATCACGTTATCTGGAGTTTTAGTAATAACTTCTTGTGTTAGACACGGTCAAATTGTCTATGGCTAATTGCCTATAGACGTCATTGCTTATCCAATTACTATTATCATTAAAGTTTCGTTAAGCTTTATTGTATTGTCGGTTAGTGTTATGGATTAGATTATCAAAATCCATCTTCAACATTCTAAGAGTTTCGTTTTGATCATTATTTGATAACAACTTGGTCACAATAAACATGTCGCTACTGTAACCGCGAAAAACGTTATAAAATAAGCAAGGAATCTTCACATAGGGTTCCAATTGCCGGTTTAAACCTTAACAAGTATAAAAACACCAAAACACTAATCTTAATGATGTTCTCTTAAGTCGCCGTAACATCTAGAGCCGGTACTATAATGCCAAATTGACACCTAACTCTGCCGGCCAAGTGGCCAAGGCGGCCACTAAACACACCTAATTTGGTGCCAGCACAGTGTTTCGGACCACCTAGGCTTGTGCCTCAGAAAGGTATGGAGCGACGCATTTTCACGTGCTTAGAAAGATTAAGTGTTATTAAAGCAATATATGGGCCTAAGTAGTGATTAGGATTTTTGTGACGTTTTATATAGGCGTGTCGTTCTTGGCTATGAGTTGTACTGTGTAAGTCTTTAAATACAGTAGGTATATTAGTTAGCTTCGTTTCATATTAAACTTGAATTTTCTTGAAATCATTAATCTTACATAGTTTGCAATATAGCAAAAGACAAAAGGATCTACTATTTTGTACCGTAGCGAATCGTAACGTCATCTTACATACAACCATTTCGGGAATATATAATATAAAAGTAAACCTTGTTGCCTGAAATGTGTATTCTTTAGGTCATTGCAATACTTACTTTTCCTTAAGAATATTTAAAGCCCATCACCGATCAGTAAAATGACCATTCAGTCCAATAACCTGACCCGATGCACTCGAAACGCCGAAGAAACTCTTTTACCAACATTTTGCAATAAATTTTGTTTTAACATGAAATTCGGTCCAAGTAACATTAAAGCCCATTTACAAATGGCAATTTTCCTGTTCTTTCTCTGTAGAAATGGGCGTTTATATTCTGTCGGCTCCTTGATAAAATATGGCTTGCTATTTATTAAATACGTTAATTCCGTAATCACTTACGTGTATTTTATTGGTTGACCTTTATCTTCGAATATCCGAAATGTGATAATTTCTCTCTGACGAAAATATATTTTTTGAAGCCAAGACTAAAAGTAATACGACGATTACATATTCATCCATTGACGTTAATTGTACTACCTTTGGCGAAAATAAGTCGAAAAGGGCTAATATCGCGGAGTAAATTGTACGAGTGACGTGTGAAATTTCTTGATTACTGCGCTATATTATATTTAACATTCTTTGTACTGAACCCACAGTTAGACTCACTCTCCTTGCCAGTTTTAGTAGTGACTACGTAATTAAAAGCAATACCAGAGAAAGTGATTCTTGACATCTGTTACAATGTGTCGTGAATCAATCAAGTCTATATTGAAAGTGGAACGAGTAAATATTTATGTGGAATATATAAATATGGAATGATGTCTACATGAGGATAAATGATACCATTATAAATTCACGACTTTTCCTACAAGGGCTGGGAGACGCACAGATTTGTACTTTTAGCTGGTAATACAACCTTTACATGACAGGGTCTAATCGCCGATCTCGAGATATGAATTACGAACCGTCTCAGTCTGGATCAGAGGAATAAAATTTAGGTAAACATTTACATACAGGCACATACATAACGACTGGCCCCACACTAGGATACCATGTGTCGTGGGAACCTTGGAGAAACAGCGCCGCACACAAGACACAATAAACATCCAAGACCGGGGGATTTTGTTTTTTTTCCTTCCCACCCGGTATTCGAACCCGGGACCTCTCGCTTAGGAGGCAGAGCCTCCAACCGCAACGATGGAGGTTTTGTTGTAATTTACCTAAGTTTACTATTTGTTAACTTTGATTTTTTTACACGAATAAGTGAGTCTACTCTACAGTGAAAGTGAAGTGGGTGAAATTATAAATAGCTCAATCAAACCAGTTGTTTTATGTTTTAGTCGACTGGTACAACATGTGTTTGTTGGTTCACTATCTTGATTTGAGATTAAACATGAAAGCAGTCACCGTTCTCGAGTTTTATGAACTCGTTACTTGCGCTACAGATTGAAATAATGTTTAACACGCTCGCTGCGGACTCAAAATCGTTTTTCTTTTCGACCATGCTTTACGAGGTGGAAACGCCCGTTTCGTTGTAGTCACCCCGGTGCGTTACTAGGTGCAAGTATCTTGCAGAATATTGGGTGAAATAAAAGCAAGTACGTTATGTGGAAGAGTCTCTTAGTTATGTACTAGCTTCGCCCGGGGATCCAATCATTCAATAACAAGTAATAATCTAATAGTATATAGCACAGAAGTACAAGGAAGTACAAGATGGGAAAACTAATAATCTCTACTTTTATATTTAGGTGAGCACCTACCATAGTATTTATAAGTAAATTCCTTAATTCGTAAAATATTCTATATTTGGTATGGAATGTTTGTTTATGTTTTTACAAGTAACAAAACTTACTATTTAAAGTCCTCCTTGTAGTCACTTAATCTAACCTATATTTATCTCTTTCAGACCTAGAAAACCCTCCAAGTTATGCGCTCCGCACCAGAGAGAGAATATAACATTTTGTTTCCGTACAAAGTGGTTGTACTGGGTCTATCGACACAGTAACGCAGTGAACGTGTGAAACAAGTCATGATTTATAGAGATAAGAATGATGGGAACCGGTAGGTATTAGCTAAGGTAAATATATGAAAATAAAAATACAGAAGCTAGATATCAACCAGCCAGGGCAAGTTGAGGAATCCGCACAAGAAGCATTTTTGTGAAGGAACAACTAATTTACAGTTATTCAGATTGTTTCCTTTACATATGCTTTAAGAACTTGTTTCGTACCAAAAATCATTTTTATCGGTCAACGAGAAGTCTCCTAAAGGTTTTAATTCTCTTGCGAATATTAAGCTTATTCAGCAAAATTGTGGCATAAACGGCGGTATGTTTTGATTGGAATGACCTATAAGTTTGATTTTTTCACAACTTTAAGAAACTACAGACTGAATAATCGATATTAATTTTATCTTGATATCTTGACGCGTTCCTGAGCAAAGGTTTATTGACCTTAGAGGGATTGACAGACAGAGAGACAGAAGGACGGACGGAAAACGACGAAGTGATATAGGATCACTTCGGCTTCCTTTTTTTCTTTTAAGGTTGACCATAAAAACTATGTAAAACTTATCTAATAAAGCCAGCTGTTTAATTGGAAAATATAAGAGTCGGTCAAGTGCGAGTCGGACTCGTGCACGAAGGCTTCCGTACCACCGTACAATGGTAGGGATGGTGTGGAGTGAATAGTTCGGATTTTACATAGCAAAATTTTGTTTAAAAGTTATTGGTGCGGGTGGCTACTTCCATATAAACAAAACTCCTTCCGCAAGCAATTCCGGGTATTGTGTATTTTTAATAACTTCTGAAGTTATCAAAACCAAAAAAAAAAAACAAAAAAAGTTTATAAAGAGCCTATTTCAACAATACCCTACATGGCTCATTACGGTGTTTCTTTTTTTTCGCTTGTCATTTTACCCCCTCTATTTTTTGTAGGCAATATTTTTTTCATATTAGGCTTGAATTATGTTGCGGTTATTAGGATAAGTATTTATGCATTACATTTCAAGACAGATGCGACAGACGGACGGACACGCGAGTGATTTATAAGGGTTCCGTTTTAGGGTTCCATACCCAAAGGGTAAAACGGGACCCTATTACTAAGACTCCGCTGTCCGTCCGTCCGTCTGTCACCAGGTTGTATCTCAGGAACCGTGATACTTAAACAGAAGAAATTTTCACAGATGATGAAGATATTTCTCACATCACAGATATTTCTGTTGCCGCTATAACAACAGATACTAAAAAACAGAATAAAATAATTTATTTATCTATTAACCACATACAAACTTATGAATGCTGGTTACGTACACGGAGTGTGAAAGTAGCCGCACCAATAACTTTGTAATTAACAATTTGTTGTGTCCAAACTATTCACTCCACACCAACCCTACCATTGTATGGTAGTACGGAACCCTTCGGGCGCGAGTTCAACTCGCAGTTGACCGTTTTTTACATTTTGAGGACCGTAAAAAGTTATAGAATAACAAAGTTAATGGCTCGGTCAGTCACATAATTATTTGCAAATATATGTGCTGTGCATGTTACTGCTGTAGTCGTCTGCCCATAAAGCTACTTGTAATATTTGCATTAATAAATCAACTAATCAGCTACATACAGCGAGGCAACGTAGCCAGCCTTCTGGGCACCCTGCCCAGCGACGGCAGAAGAGATCTGGCCCATTTTTTTTCCTTCATTAATATTATTACTTTTTCTTTCTTTATCTACATATGTTTAGCAATTATTTTATTATATTTATTTTATTGAAAATGTTCATATTATAATACTTCTTAGATAAATAAGGTAATTCTAAGGCATGTTATGATTCCATAATTGGCCACTGCCAGAGTTTTTGGCCTTATTTTATGTTTGCTTTTTGCCGACTCGGCCATTCTGTATCCTTAGACTCTTTGTCGATTCGTGTCTATGTCGCAGTTGGTTGGTTAAATTAGACACTTAACTAACATCCTAGACCGTTAATTAAAGAACGGCGTTTATCCAAGTCACTAGCATTTTGATTTAAATAAAGCATCGTCGAAAACGTTTTAACAATCTGTCTTACCGAAAGCCGACGTGTTGGTTAAATAATGTAAAACAAGACGGCGGCACGCTGATTACTTTCAGAGTGTATCTTTTCACTACTGAATTGCTCAGCTTATATCAGGGCAAAACATTGCGTTAGCTTATGTGAAGGGTAAAGGGGGTGAGCGAAGCGAAGCCCCCTTTATCTTTCGTGTTAGTTTGAACATGTAAGAACAACAAAAAATACTTAAATATAAACTTAAGTACACATAAAATATTTTTATCGGTACTTAAGTGTATTTATTTTGTAAATGTATTGTTGCCTAGAAACGTTTAGACAACTCGTTAAACGTTTCGTTCACTCACTTTTCTGACGGAAGTTTAGCGACATGGTTGAACGTCGGTCTTTAATTAACGGTCTAGGGTGTTAGTTGAGTGTCTGATTTAACCAACTAACTGCGACATCTATACTGTGTCGATTCGTGTCTATAACGATGATTTGACCAAGGCATGCATGTTATCATATTAATTCATGCATGCCTTGGTAAGGACCCTGTGGAAAGCATACTTCGACAACGGAACAAATCAAATATACAAGTACATATTTCCTGAAAACTTCATTGAATTTGCAGTCTATTTGAATGACTAGCGTGCTTTGTTTTCCTGTTAAATTCATGATTTATAAGCATTTTATAAGCATACGATGACCGGTTTAGCCTAGCGTACAAAGCTGACGGTCCTGGGTTCGAATCCCGGTAAGGGCAAATATTTGTGTGATGAGTATGATCATCAGTATTGAACTCTATTAAATATATCGTCGTGTAGTAGCCATAACACAGCCTTGTTAAGTTTAATATGGGCCTAGTTCGATTTGTGTAAGATTGTCCTCTAATATTTATTTATTTATTTTTATTCCGTTGTGGGGCGAATACTTTCCGTTGTAGAACAACGCAAAGAATAAAATTAAAGAATTGTTGCAATGTTGTTATTCCAATAAGAGGTATTCAGAGCGGAAGCAAATGGTAGTGGATTTGTCTATGAAATATCGTCATGTCAAATGTCCTTTCTGTCCTTTTCATCTTTACAATATCTTTTGGTTGATTGTGATTAAAAAAGTGCTTCAATACCTACAACTTAGGTTAGTTGAGACCAGATTGTACGACCCTCTATATTCTTTGTTGGTAGGGAGCTAATGTAGAGCCAAAAGCTAATGAAGCAAGTTTCTTAACATGTTTAAATATTTTGTAAAATCACTAAATATAACTTACTGTGACGTCACTGTCTGTACAATACACGTACAATACGATAACCTATGACCTCGTCTGCTGCATATCGATGTCAACGATTAAATCCGTCCATTGGTAAGCTTCGTAACCGGACTCTACAACTCAGGACATAAGAGCGAAGTTTATTTTCGAACCTCAGTTGGGTATTTTCCTTGGGGTTGCTTGATATGTCTATCAGACGTCTAATTTGCTCTTTGACCAGACTTATCTAGGCGCAGTGTAGACATACCAAATTCTAGCAGGGATCTAACAATTAGGTTGTGTTACATAACATGGTATCTACTTCACTACCAGCCATTTACAGATTAGGTACTGATGCACAAATATTTAGAGCCGCATAGCTGCGGGCTAGCCCCCTATGACGAAAAATTTAGCATTGAAGAACTGGCTAAAAGTGGGCAATTTTTTTATGATGTAGTCAATTCTACGATATGGTTACGGCATGTACACAAATGCAGAATACTTATTTTTGTTCTTACTTCCATAGATAATACAGACATTAACTAATTGTTTACTAATTGGTGAATGTTGCAGTTAACAAACAAACACAAAGCGAGTTATTTTTACAAAACAATAGCAAAGTCAAAACAACGCTCATGTCTTTGTGCTCCATAGCTCTGCTATTTAGTCTTTGTGCTCCATAGCTCTGCTATTTAGTCTTTGTGCTCCATAGCTCTGCTATTTAGTCTTATTAGTGAGAGTGTGTGCTAACTCACTCATCAGTCTGAATCTGAATCACTGCTATATTTGAAGTCTACAGCTACGGTCACAAATCAACGAAATTGACCTAGCTTCACGCCTTTCCCATTCGGGGTTGTACAGTTTCACCCACGTTTACCTAGTTTAATACTGCATTTTGCATGACAGGGTACGAGCCTATCGCCGCTACTATGGAGATTTGATGATTTCCTCACGATATTTTTAATTGCAGTTATATCGTACTTATATGAAATATGTCCGATAAATGACTACAATCGCTAGGATAAATAAAAAGTTTGACAAATGAAATACCCTTTTTTCTTAAAAAGAAAGGCAGAAGCACGTTTGCAACCTTAATGTGTTATAGTAGTATTAAAAAAAGCTTACCAGGCAGAATACAAATACCTACACATATTCTGCTCGTACGATTCTGATCACATTGCGATTTCGCTCACACGCCAGATAAGTTCACAAAAATTTGATATTGTAAAAAACAAGTTTCTGTAAAAAATAATATGCGAAAAAAAAACCGTGTCGCTGACGCAAATACTTGCGTATCTACCATTCGGTGATTTGCATAAAGTTAAAGAAACATTTAATTTTGCATCTAATTGACAGATCATTTGTGATGTTTTCATCTCTTGTTCTGTTCGCCCACATGAGTTGTGGGACGGAATGAAAGGTATAAAAGAGGATTTCATTCGTTTGCGCCATTCCAAATGGTATCCTGTCAGACACAATTTCATTTAATTAAGGCTAGGCATTATTTCGGCTAGAAAAACCGTGGTAGTTACACTAAAACTTTAAAAGAGCAGGCAGGCAACACAGGTTGCTTTGCTTATGGGTGTTTAAGACACTCCTATCATTAAATGATGATTTATTGAGCATCCATTACTAAGACCATATTTTTATTAAGTAAAATGTAAATTATAATAACTGTATAGACGTTAGTATAACACAGGCCGGTAAATGACCCACTTATATATTTTTTTATTCTGAGGCGGTTAACCTTTAGTGCAATGGCTATTACTCTTCCCGTATAGGGAAATTCCCGCCAAATACGAATTGGCTGATATTCTATCAGATAAGTGAGAGTTGAAAGACCACCCAGCACTTCCCCGCATTTAATATACACGTGGAAATGATATTAATGCCGTGTGTGACTAATTGACATCAAGGGAATTATGGTTTTATGGCTGCAACATTGTGGAAGATGATTTTGTTTCATGTTTTGTTTGCTCCATCACGTTTAAGTAGTGAGAAAATTTTACAACTTATGTGGCCATAATTTATGCCTGACATTCCGGACAACTCCCGCTCATTTAGGTAAAACCTTTTTACCTTTTGTTTAGGTAAAACACTTATACGTGCTGTATACCTACTACATTTTAGTATAAGGTCGGCCCAGCTATTTCCGTTTCTTACTAAGTTCTTTACCTACGTTTTTCTGTGGATTTGTTAGCGAATAAGGAGGCTACCTGCTGTGAAGTCTGAACAAAATTGATCAAATCAGACCTTTTAAATACTTAGGAATAGACATCATTCGATTGAATAGTTAGCTTGCTTTAGGCTGTGACAGCTTAATAAGGGCTATCGCGTCTTAACTCGCCACTAGGGGGCGCTGGTGTAGCACGGGGTCGTCCAAAACGTGTTTTTTAATGTGTTTATGTGTGTTAAGTTAATGTGTTTTTATATATTCCACTGTATTTGGACAGGTTTATCCTGAGAACCTGTTTTTTTTCGTGTTGATTTGTTCCTCGTTAGCCCTACCCAGGAAGGACGTAAAGGGCTCTGGGTCCAATAATTCCCTTCGGACGTCAGCAACTGCCTCCCCAACTTGATGCTTCAGTACCTTATTTCCCTATCCTTAATCGCGAGTGGCGCCCTCGATAACGCGGTATTACCTATTCTGGAGCTCAATTTTTGAATCATTCGCCTTGGAAGCGAGCGCTTTCCAAGCGACACGATTGGTGGAGCTTAGTAACGTCGAGTGATATGAACCAATCGTTGCGCTTGGCGAGCGCTCGCCACGACGCGAGTGATTCAAAAATAGAGCTCCTGGTGCCCTTACAGAAGTCAACAAACAGGTTGGGTGACGAAGTTTCTTATTTGTTGTTAGATCTATGAGAGCAAATACAATCAGTCTGAGACCACATCATTAGGACACATTATACTATCTCGATGGCGACAAAAAGCTATTATTTTATTTCGAATTTTATTAATTCTCGCAACATTACGAATGCTTATGCTAAATCGATCACAACATTATACTAACGAACGTTCGTATTATCATAATAATGGCAATAATGACGCACATTGTGTTCTAGCCGAGTGCTTTTGAATATACTGCACACAAACAAATTTTCACAAGCGAACTGGCATTTTTACGGCAAACCCAAAGGTACCCTTATGACTGTGACCGGTATGCAGGTATGTTCATTTGTTCCCCCAGAACATCTAAACTACTAAGCAGAATTTCACTAATGAGGTATCGTTAGAAGCGTCTTTCTTGATCGAGAGTCTATTGTGGTGTCATACAAAACACAACATGCCGCCGCGCCCTCTAGAGGGCATAGTCATGTGTTTAAAAAAAATAACATGACTTTGTTGGGTATCAAGTTAAAGGGGCTAACCCCTTGGTACCTGGAAACGTATATATATGCTCAACTACTGTTATAGGTTTTGAATTTTATTACCATAGGTTCAGAATCGCGATGCATTATAGTTCAGGTGTTTTGCACTTTCCAAATAAATATACATAGTCAGGTCATAAGTTCTGTCACATGTGCAATATGAAATAATTTAGACATGTTTATTATTTATGTAAACATTTATATAGCAAAATGAACTTAATAAAACATAGATTCTTATGGTAATAAAGTTTATTCAAAATTACCTCCGCGATTTTGAATACAGGCCTTTATTCTGCGCGGCCAGTCGTCTATCGCAGCACGAACGAGGTCCATGTCAATATCGGCGGCTGCCTTAATCAAGGATGCCTTGAGTGACTCCAAATCAGGATGAGGCTTTGAGCAGGCCTTATCCTCCAAGTGTTGCCATATCTTGTAATCTAACGGACTCAAATCTGGACTGGAGGAGGGCCAGTCTTCGTGCCGGATGAAGTCGATTTCACGCGCCGCCAGCCAGTCTTGTGTGCTTTTCGCTCTATGAGCTGGCGCAGAATCTTGTTGGAATACCCAGTGCCTGTTATTAAACATGGTATGAGAAACAGGTTCCACAAGGTTCTTGAGGACTGTATTTTGATACACAGCTGCATTCGTTTTTACGCCTTTCTCACAAAAATGTACCTCAGTTAAGCCCCAATAAGAGATTCCCAACCAAACCATGAGCGAGGATGGAAAATGACCTCGTTTGACACGCGGAATACGGTTGCTCGCTTCTTCACTGCTGTGTGCGTACACCTTATCATTTTGTTTGTTGTAGCTCTCTTCCAGGGTGAAAATTTTTCATCCGAAAAAAGAATTTCCCGATGCTTTTTCCCGCGTACCGCTTCAACAAAGCGCGGCATCTCTTCAGTCTCAGGTCCATTAAACGAGCGTCCAAACGATGTCCTGTTTTTCTTCGATATGCCCTAAGCCCTAAGTCTTCATTTAACACCCTTTACACCGTGGTCTGCTTAACCCCATCTGAAGGGCCAACAGTTTCTGCTTACGTATGGGATTTCTTTGAATTCGCGCCTTCTCAGCTTTTATCACTGCTGGACTCCTAACAGAGCGAGGGCGACCACTTCTTGACCTGTCATCTACACTAGAGTCTTCATTGTATCGTTTTATGGTACGATAAACGAATCTTTTGGTTATATTCAAAATTTTCAGTTAGTCGAAAATCTGAATTGGCGCGTAACCGCAACGATGCAACGCAATAACTGCGACACGGTCTTCTTTAAGTGTCCACTCCATATTTAAAAATGAGGAAAATTCTAAAAAGTACACATTTTTATTTTCATGAAAAATTCGAAATTCGAATTCAATAAACATTTTTGTGGCCAGCGTTCTAAATTCAAAAGTTTTTATTGTGTGACAGAACTTATGACCTGATTGTGTATATACTACTAGATATTGCCAGCTGCTTTGCTCATTTTGTCGAATCGTTAGAATCGTATCAACCGCCCGGTAGTTTAACGTTTTATACTTTTACTTTTAGAGCGCAATATTTCAGTAGTGTGGTTTAGTTTAGTTTTGGAACGTATTGCCTTGGCTCCCATGAAAATAGTACAACACAGTTCTTATTTCCGTGCGCTGTCTTGCCTATTGTTATTGTGATATAAATAATCACAAACATGATAATCTTGGAAATATCCTCCAAAAAAAGTCTGTATTTCGAAAGGTTTTTTTTTTTTCAATTTGCAACACTTTATTTAAAAAGTAACTAATGTCATCTGTCGATTGCTGTCAAAGTGGGGCGTAGATTGTGCTTGGTATATTTCTTGTGTTTTGTGAGTGAACATGCCGAAAACTATTAACAGTGGCGTAAGAAAAGTCGGATAAAAAGTCTGATAGATTGGACTCTATTCCTCTAAATAACATCACCAGCCTTGTTGTCAACATGACTGTAGGTACGCCATATAGTATGTGCAATGTGAATTGGCTAATTTGAAACTATTTATAAGTAAAATATTTTGTTTTATTTTAGGCACATCCCGATCTTCCGTAATGAAAATACAAAATGAAGGTAGGACGTCAGCTGTATTTTCTATGCCTGAGAAAAATAAACCTAAAACCAAAAAGAAAATAAATCTGGATGATTTTGATTTATGTGCAATTTGGCATAAAATACATGAATTTTATGTTGTCCGAAAAGAAGAACCGAGTTTGAAACGGCTGCTTGCAGCTCTTAAAGAATCCATAAATTTTGTTGGTGGCAGAGAATCTCTTTGTTTACTCTTTCACAAATTAGGCTATAAATATATAAAATGTAGAAATCAAAGGACAGTACTTTTGGAGCGATATGATATAGTAGCATTTAGCATGGGAAGTACCTACATGACAGTTACCTAGCGACAGGTACCTACATGAAGTCAAAGATGTAAGGGAGAGTGGTATGCCTGTTATGTATATTATAATTGTTCAATGTGGTGGCAAGACTGGGTTCGTCCCGAATGCTTAATTTATAACGATTCCTACACGAACATTTCCCAATAGAAATTAACCCACCTGTATAGTCATGGACAATGCTAGATATCATTCTAGCCAAATTAACAAACCTCCAAGCTCAGTCAAAAGAAAAAATGAAATTGCAGAACGGCTTACATCAGATAATATTGCCTGACCTACCAAAACCACCAAAAGTATGTTGTTGTTTTTAGTAAAACAAAATAAACCTGACCCAGTATACGAGATTGATAATTTAGTACAGGAGTATGGTCACAAAATACTAGGACTGCCGCCATATCATTGTGACCTGAATCCGATAGAAATATTTTACCTTAGCATAGTAAAAGGAAAGGTTGCCACCAAGAATGTTGGTTAAGATAATATTACGAGCATACAAAAAAACTAGAAGAGGAATATAGATGCAGGGGACTGGTAATTGATAGAGAAAATGAACAACTTATTATAAATAATGGCGGCAGTGATAGTGAAAAATCCAGTCTTACAACTGACAATGAGTCTGATAAGTCCAGAATTAAACCAGTACAATTTGATCAGGAAGATAATGAAATGTCATATGAATCTGTGGAATATTTATATTCTGAATTTGATGACTAATATCAAAAATTTATAAGTGGAAGATTATTTCATAATAATAAAAAATAATAGTAGTTAATGTGACTTCCATAATGAGAGGCTTTAATATACGAGTGTTTCATAATAACAACACACGAGCCTTTTAATGTCTAATTATGTATAGTTACATACACTGCTTTATTTCTACTTATCATTAGCTCTCTATGATTGTAAATTTATAGTTATATTTAAAATTTCCTTCTAATAAGTTCGATTTTAAAATAAGTTCGGCAGTTAGCGAAGCGGCCAATTTGCATGGGTATACTATACTTAGTATGGCTATATATAAAGTTATTTAGCGCCCTCAGACCAGGTTTTTTATATTCCTGGTTGGGCTTTAATTTTTAATTAATTAGGTTCTACGATCAAAATCAGTAAATATTTTCGTTTCACATATTGTATTATTTATTATCTTATAAATCTAGATTGTTAATGGAATACTGACTCAAATAACCTGGACAGAAAGCCGTTTTTACCAAGCCAGTGTTATAAATCTGGGTATCTGCATTCGTAAAGAACATAACCCAGATGTTGCTATTATACATTTCGTTATATTAAGAATTTGAACTCCACGTCCTTGAGTTAAGGTAGCATGTAGGTTAATGTCACCTCACGAGTGTCACCATTGTCACCATTGATACTGTAAGTGTTACTTGAGAAAGCATTGAGGCTATCGGTACAACAACAGAATCAGGTAACGGGATATGCAATGGTGGACTCTGCTGGTGAAAGTATGACGTGGTGTGTGGTGAGTTGACCTATTTTGCAATGGACAACGCAATGTTAATGATACGAGTATTGATAAGTATTCCGATAGACACTAGATTAAATTTAGTAGGATTTTATCATCAGTCAACTTTTCTCTAAACTTATATGTAGAGCAAAGAGCTTCCTAAAAGCACAGCAGCATGGCTATCATATGAGTGTCAGTCAAACTGTGATTTGTTGGTTGTGCATCTGGAGTTAGTCGACAAGACCGTGACTGTTAATGACTATGTACCGTAACTTCGTATGAACGGGTCCTAATTTGATGACAATGTCATTTTATTTCTCGGAAGTGTTCAAGTGTTGAAAACTGCAGACATCATGCAAGAATTTCCAAGTAAATCATTTGCACTTTACTTTTTACGTATTATTGTTTGTACAATACAAGTACCAATTTAGAAAATTGTATACTCTTCCACATGAGTTTTTAAATATTAAGAAACATAAAATGTTAGTCCAAAATCTCTGCCCGCCTTTCTTCTAAGAAAAAAATATATATGTACCACTAAAAAACTTAAAGCCATTGAAAAAGAAGTGATTGAACATGGAAACCCAAACATAATGTAACTTTAAGAAATGAATGAGCAACCTACTCTTATATTGAACAAGTTTGAAACGAAGACAGTGATTTATTGATACCTAAGCTTTGAACTGACAAAAACAGTCAAGCAGTTTTCGAAGCATTCGAATTATAAAGTCAAACTGTACACAAAATATCTTGTGAAGGTCCTTCACCTACGTCAGACACCGGCCAAGGATCTTCCAGCGGGATAAAAATAATTTTTGTGATAAATCTATGACATTACTTAATGAAGACTCGGTGTTTTTTGAAACTTGTACGTTTTCAGATTCTCCCCAGGTGATATAGTGATATCTCAAATTGAACTGTCTGCCTTAAAGTACTTACCGCATTCAAATTTATACTCCCAAATTAGATCTTCATACAGGTGCTACAAACTTATACGACTTTTTACACCGCTACATGTAATTAGTCAAGTCTAGTATGCCAGCAATTAATTGTGAACTGGGTCAATACAGATCAAAAATTTAAAAACACAGTAGAGTAGGTGTAGTGCTAACGTTTTAATTACAAAACATGCTAGGTTTTGATAGCAAACTTATTTGTAGGTAACAAAAAAAATACATTTATTTTGTCCTTTTGGAATGCGTTTATAAAATACAGACGTCACTGACGCCATTTGCATATTTTAAATTATAAGCGTTCCTAAAACAGAAAGGCGGTTAACACCAATTGGCCAGGTCGCACTTTCTCATCCTTTCCACTAAGTAAAAACATCTCTAAGAAGAGTAATCATAACTCTTCTCTATCGTAAAGACCATCTCTAATTACCTTTTGCGGAGGAGACGGTTCAGCCACATCAGAATCCCACTCAGAACTGAGATCGTCACTCGAAGCATCAGCATAGTCATCCGTCCACGGCACTTCCAACAAAGACTTCTTCATCTGGTCATAACCAGGTGACAAAGACTCCGGACCATACCCTGGAGGCAACGGGCTGGAGGCCCTACACTCCTCGCAGTTACACGGTCTCGGACCAGCCCTAGCTGATGAAGAGTCATTACTAAGATCGGTTTTAGAGTTCCGTCGAGCCTCCCTCTTTCTGGCACTTCTTGGGGAAAGTCTGTTATTGCATTGCGGAGGGATGTAATACCTAGTCGGCTCTGACATTCGTCTCGCACAGTCAGGAGTCTCAATTTTGACTGGTGTCAGCAGCGACATCTTCTTGATAGGCTGCTGCCTCTCAGGGTTGTCCGAAGTCCGATCGTCTTCCATGGTGTACCGAATGATTGGTATGGTGAACGTGAATTCGGTACACTCGGGCATTTTTACTATTAGCACTGCACTGGAAACTGTCGCCCGCCGGTTTTGGGCAGGAGGGTTAACGACATTTTCAGGATTTAACTAATACGCTGATTGGCTGGCCGTCACTTTATTTTTCATCACTTTTTGACGGTTCAGCCAAGCACACGGGTGCCCGCGCCGCGTGCGTTCTACCAACTGATTCATTTTGTTGTAAAGTTGTAAGTTCCTTTGCGTTGTGGACTTGAGGCTCAATTGCGCGGGAGTGGACGGGGGCTCTACCAGTGCATTATCTATTGTTATTCTATTATATATTATTATTATATCAGTAATATTGTAATATTTGTTTATATTTAGCTTTCGGCGGCTGAAGAGCACCTTGATGTAAAGGTGAAAATACTTATAGAACTTGATAACGAGCCATGATGACGTAGCATGTTTGCGCAGATTTACTACTACTTGGGTTGAAGAGTGGTAGGTCAATGAGTTAAGTATACAAATGGGAATATTCTTATTGCTTTGCACTACTCAATTTTAAATATTTGTCTAAAGATCGGATTTGACAGAATTGTTAATCTCTGTAATCCAACTTTTTTTTTAATTGGTAGTGAACTTCACTGAGATGGTTTTTGGCTGTATTTTATTAAAATCGGATCTAAAGCTTAACTAGTGGTTTTGTGAGAATAGTAGACCTCGCGAGCCCTTCGACATACATGCTTAAACATATTGTCACTACTGAAGGACAAAAGGCTTTATTACAATGCGATACAAGTTTATTTTCTGTAACAATTTAACGAAGAAAGTAAATTTCAACCACTTAAAAATAATTTTCAGGTGCTTGAATTTTTCAATTGCTATTTATTTATATTGTAAACAAAATTTAATAAATTATTAAATAGCTATAAATTTTCGGAAATAAAATCAAAAAACCGGTCAAGTGCGAGTCTAAATCGCGCACGAAGGGTTCCGTACCACCGTTCAATGGAAGCGATGGTGTGGAGTGAATAGTTTGGATTTTACACAGCAAAATATTGTTTACAAAGTTATTGGTGCGGTTACTTTCACAATCCATGTACTTAACCAGGTGCATCCATAAGTTTGTATGTGGTATTGAAAGAATTGTTGTATGGGAGCCCCCTTAAATATTTCTTTTATCCTGTTTTTTAGTATTTGTTGTTATAGCGGCAACATAAATACATCATCTGTGAAAATTTCAACTGTCTAACTATCACGGTTCGTGAGATACAGCCTGGTGACAGACGGACGGACGGACAGCGGAGTCTTAGTAATAGGGTCCCGTTTGGAACCCTTCGGGTACGGAACCCTAAAAACTGAAATCCGCTATAACGAATAAGTTTGCTACAGCAAACCCCCCCCCCTTCACTCCCCCCATCAGACCCTTTCTTTCAATACCACATACAAACTTATGAACGCACCTGGTTACGTACATGCGAGTATGAAAGTAGTCGCAACAATGACTTCAAAAAAAACTATATAACTATCGAAACTGCCCACGAGATTCTGTTGAGAAATGCGACCTGTAGGCGGGAACAGACAGACAGACAGACAGACAGAAGGACAAATGCATTTTTGGCCAATCGCGAAATTGGACTCTTCACTCGCTCGGTCAACAAGGAAACAAGTACACCAAAATTTAGACATGGTTTCATTAAATTGTCGGGACAATTTTTTTGTGGTTTAATTTATTTATTCATAAATCAATATTCTCTACAATATTTCCTTAGCAAAACCACACAAAAACCAGAGAAGCCGTGCGGCTTTGCAGTTAAAAGCAGGTGAATGACCTTTTAGACACGGTACGTGACATGGCTGCTTGCTACGCATCACGGAATAACTATAATTGATGCAGAAGTGACCACCTACAAGCAGAACGGGTTCATTGTCCTTACTTATACAGGGTGTTATAAATAGGTGTACTGAAAAAAGTATTCTGGTGGTTATTCTGCCCAAAAGGGAAAAAGGCGTGAAGATTTTATATAACAATGATATAACAAAAAAAACAGCTGTTTCCCTATTTTTTTTTGGTCATTCTGCATAACTATCGCTATGAAGTTGATGTGATAGCAAGCAATGGGGACGATTACGCAAAACTGTAATTTTGTAACACAAATTGTGTCATTCATCTGAGGTTTGTAACTTAATAAACATTGTAAACAGCAACAAAGAATTCCATTCATCTTATTTCCTATGGATATGTGGATATTGACAATTAATTTCTCTGAATAACTAAACTCATTGCATAAATTTGCTTTAACAACAACTACTGGGATTAATTTCTAAGTAACCTCAGGTGATCGAAACTCTTTGCTTACTTACTCTGTGTTTATTATCCATAATCTTTTGGTACCTTCTAAGTCGTACTAATTTGACAGTTGGCTTCCCCATGGGCCTCACCAACCAAAACGCATGGTGGAAAACAAGGTTAGTCTGAACAAATAGTTTGTTTTGGTGATTCAGAATTATTAAATTATATGGTAATTTTTGGAAATTGGTCGACAGTTTTCTATTACAGCCTTTATAGCACTAAAATCTAAAATTACTCCGTATTGAGGCCAACAGTTACGTTGTTCGCGTCAACAATTACGTGAGAAAACGAGCACAAGGTAATCAGTTGGCTTGATGAGATGAGATTGTAATCTACCATTGATTGTTATGTGGGAACTAGTGGGAAGCGGTTGGTATCATGACCAAAAACTTCGCTGTATTGTACGGTCGACGGAATTTAATTTAATTTAATTTTCAACCCACCTAAGGTTGAATATTTTATAGCAAACTGGAACCGAAAGGGCTATGCCATTAGAGCACTTATGTTGCTATGACCACCTTGCAAGAATTATTTTCACGTGACGATAGTCTGTATTTTATTTAACTGCAGAAAAAAGTACAGTGACAATACCATTGCAAAATATATAGTTGTACTCGGTAGTAAATTTTAACCGTAAATAAAAGACTCGTCTCACTTAAAACCATGATCTATTCCAAAGATAATAATGTGTTTATAACTAATACAGGAAAATAATTAATTAAAACCGCAACTTAGCACACATAATTTTATTTCGAAAGTTAAATGGTAGTTTACGTATTGGCAACACTGTGTTGTGAGGCTGTACACACTGAACGAATGTGTGAGTGTGGCGGACGAGACTGTTTCCCTTTTCAGGGGTTTTGGAGTCATAATCAAAATGTAGGTTCCTCGAGCCTAGCAGAATACATAAACTTGATCTCAGGAAAAAGTCAATATGTGGAATATTAGATCGGAAAATGTTGTTTACAAAGTTATTGGTGCGGCTACTTTCATACCCATGCACGAAAACAGGTGCATTCATAAGTTTGTATGTGGTATTGAAAACAAATCTACAATTATTTACATGTACTTAGCAAATGTAATTTTTTTGACTCTTCTCACACTCGCACATATTGAATTTTAGATCTCATTTAAAAAATTGTTACGTTTTAGTGATGCAACGAATACGAATACGAATATTCGTATTCGCCGAATAATAGACATTTACGGAATATTCGTATTCGGCGAATACGGGCGTCGGTCATCGGCACGTAAAAATGCGACGATCCAGTGGCCTTTTGGCGAATCCAGTGGCCTTTTGGCGAGAAGATGTCAATTTTCCAAGTCTGACAAAACTCCCCCAAAAATATTTTTCACTGAAGCCAAGTTCAGTCGCCTCGGAAAGACTTTTTTCAACAGCTGGAAACATCCAGACTGAAAAAAGAAATCGCCTAAAACCAGAAAATCTACAAATTTTATGTTTTTTAAATAAAAATTTGCCTATTGTAAATTTTAATTATTAGGAGAATAGAAATTCATCAAATAAATTAGTCTTTCATTACGATGGCGAGATATTCGTATTCGTATTCACCGAATAGTAGGTTTGATATTCGTATTCGTATTCGTAAAAGTAGAATTCGTTGCATCACTATTACGTTTATAATAATCTATAAATAAATGTAGCCACCGAGGGGCACAGGCCATTAACTCGATACGAGTAAGATTAAGCCACACTCCACCACGCTGGCTCAGTGCGGGTTGGTGGAGGGGTTTTACGACAACTACCACGTAGCGATAGTAGCCGGGACCTACAGCTTAACGTGTCATCCTAAACAATGAACGTTCCGATACTGTACTTGAGATAAATTAATTATCTCATTGGTACATGGTCAGGATTCGAACCTGCATCTCCTGTGTGAGAATCAAGCGTGAACCCCATTAGACCACGGAGCTCTAAGTTGGGTTTAAGTTATACAAATTATTACAATTTAATTGTTAGGAAAGAAAGAAAATGCAGTCGGGAAGTGTATTTGTTTTTAAAATAATTGCACTTGTTTAAGTAATAAATTATACTTTTAGCCATGGATTCTTTAATTATCTTTATCTACACACGTATCATAAACCCTCTTTACTGCGTACAAAAACCGCACGTTACTATCAGCATAATGTTAAAATACTTGGTAAACTCATTTCTTATCTGAAAAATTACACATTATGACCATAATGTGTAGTTTTTCTACATATTATGACATTGAAATTTCGAACGCCGACGCCCACCCGCGTGCCGTCCCTAGTTTGTTTGTGAAGTTGGTACTGACATTCAAATTTCGAACGCCGACGCCCGCCTGCGTGAAGTTGGTACTACAGAACAAGCTAAACAACTGCAGAGCCACAATGCCGGTCAAACATGCGATTCCTGAACACATCAAAGAGAGCTTATGATATGTGTGTAGATAAACTAGTGTATGTAACTGTACATAATTAGGCATTAAAACTCTCGAGTGATATTATTATGAAACTCGCCTTCGGCTCGTTTCATAAACCCACTCTCGAGTATTAATGCCCTCCATTATGTAGCAGTCACATAAACTACTATTTTCGCCAATAAATAATAATGGTGAGGTTACAAAACAATTTATGAGCAGAGGCGAGCTTATCTTTGAAGACAGTTTTTTTTTCAGAAAGCCTAAGGAGGACTGTAAAGTTTGTGTCTACAGAATAGAGCTATGGTCTATTAGGAATACCGCAAGAGTAGGCAATGATAAAAAACCTGCTATCGTTACTAGTGCACGTTTATTAAAGTTTCATGATGCTTAGATCTTGATTATGCCAGAATTACTTTGCTGGGTCCTGAAAAAACCGGCCACATTAAATTGATGGCCATCTAAACTAAGATTAAAATAATAGGAGGCACTTGCCCTCCGGGCCACGAAGTCGTTAAACAGACAATTTAAAATCAGAATTCGTCTAACATGTTGCAAATTACATTAAACATTCTTCGCCTGTTTACAATTTTCCAAGTTTTTTTTCGTTTAATAATTAAGTTTAAATAATTTATTTCTAGAAATAAGATCGCTTTGTGTTTTTTATGTTACTGTTAAAATATCTGCGTGCAATCAAAAAAATATAGCGTCACGCCTTTTCCCATAAGTGGGGCAGAAGCTCAATTGTATCCACGTTTAGCCAGTTATTGAATGCTCAACTTTTCAGGGCTATCCCATCGCCGCAATATGGAGATTGAAGGTTTAATAAAAAAATATGAATTATTTTTGTATGTAGGCAGGCGACTGACATATCTGTCATACGTACGCATAGCCTAAACAGATGTCAAAAGAATAAAATATAAAAAACCTTACCTTTATAATATGAAATTTGGCAGACAGGAAGTATTTCGTATATGTTGTCGATTATTTCGTTTATTTTAATTGCACATGAGAATTCTCATTACAAGCTTATAGAAAAGACAAATTTAAGGACGCATAACAAAAGTCCAGCATATTTTTTACTCTGCCCCCCCCCCCCCCCGCGACGCGACGGGGAAAATGGACGGTTAGAGTTTGTATGGAAATCAGAAACTCGACCCGTGAATCTGTATGTAGTTCGGCAGATAGGAAGTCGAACGATGCAGGAGATAATTACAGTCAGAGATTTACAAAATTATGCCCCTGCGAAAAAAAAACTCTATTTTGTATGAAACTCAAAAACAAAACAAAATATACTACTGAATAAAACTTCAAATACAGCATGTTAATACTGAGACGTAAATAGAAGTGGCTCACTTTACACTTTATAAGGCTCTGTCGACTATATGCTACCAAACCTTACAGCTTGGTAATAAAGTCCAAAACCAATTAAAAAACTCTGCATGCTTATGCCGTTTAAAGGGTTAACGCAAAAAAAAACGAGGCTATTTCGATCTTCGCTGCGACTTATGAACGAGTTCTTTGACGTCATTGGACCGAGTATTTTGGGGTCGTTTTGTGGCTATAAATAAATGCATATTTGGAATTAGTACCGCTAAGTTATTTTATAAATCTAAGCATACTTTTTTGTCAACTTTCGCCAAGAGATTGGATGAGTTTTGCAAAAAAAAAAGTACAAAACTACGGAAATTCTGCAATATGTAATGAATGAGCATCTACCGTAACGGTAAAATAAAATTTGCCATGTTTTATGAAAAGGCGAATAAAGGCTTTATTTATTTTAACTCTTGACGTTTTTAATTTTCGCTTAATTGTAACAAGTATTTTTATACATTTGATTGGAACTCATTACGTTTTATATTTTTCATTACTCATACTCTGAAAGGGGGTCATTGTTCATCCAGGCACCGTGCTGAAAGTGGTACATGCCTGCTCTAAAGCAGAAAAGTATTAAAAAATATATATATGAATCGCAGTTTATATTGAACAACGCAATGGTAGTAACCTATACAGCCATAAAACGGAAGTATATTTTTTAATGTTATGCTCAAAGTAAAAGACATCGACGGGGGCACCGAAATTACTTTTTTTATGAGTAGTATTTTTAAACTTGAGTTTGTTGTTTGTTTTTTAATAAAATAATTTTGATTTCAAGTGACTTTGTTTTTAATAAAATAATTTTGATTTTAACTGACTTGTGTTTACTTTCCTCGTATTCGTAATGAAAAGTAGAGTGTTTTACTCGGGTGATAGCACCCATTTCTGCCTCGAACTATTGGCGCTCTCACTTCGTTCGAGCGCCAAAACATCTCGTCAGGAATGGGTGCCTTTCAGCCCTCGGTTAACAATCTACTATTAAATCCCGTTGTCTTTGCTATATATATATGTATATATATATATATATAGGATGATGACTTTTATCACTTTTTGTTATCGCTTGTATATTAACTTTCTTCAACGTTTGACGTCATCCGTTTCATTGACTTACGATAATATGGTTTATTTAAAGAAACGGCGATAATTTACTTTATTAATTATGTTTACAATGCATTTGCTCGAAAAGGGCGTTTTCCAAGCAGCCAAAAACGTGCGGAAAGTGACACTTTTTCGCAGTAGTTCTTCTAATTTATTTTAATTTAAACTTCGTCGTCTGCCCGTCGCAGAGATTTTTCATTATATGTGTAAAGTTTAACAAATTAGTCAAGTACATATAAAAGATACAATAAAACTATACTTCATGAAACGCATTATTCAACTATACGTGAGACTTAGATTTTGGTTAGAAAATTATTTTTAAATATTCCCTAAATATGTTTGGCTGAAGGTATATATTGCTAGTGATTTTTGTGATACGACGTGACAGCTATTGGCACATGCGCAGTTGTACAGTCCCCGCCAGTACTCGTCGTCGTCGTCTCGCCTGCCAGTGAGATTAGCGTATTTAGTTCCACTTTCCTCCATTAGTGGGAGTTCTGCCCGGATGGTATATGCACTTAGTAAAAGTATCATGTTTTTTTTTACCACAGCTGGTGTGCCAAAGTTCAAATTTAAATTTTGAGGAAAGTCGAATTCCACCTGGGAGGCCCGTGAGGGTCGATTCAAAAACGCACCCAGCGCGACACAAACGTACAATTCTACCTGATAAAGTTCTGCTACTAGGGCATGTTTGATATCGTTTTCGTATACAATTAAAAAAATACTGATAGAAGAGAAGCTTAAGTATTCTAGTTTACAAAAATATATACTTTGTAGGTACTTCCTACTTAACATCTTAGAAAATAAAATACGTAGGCTCCAGGGCGACGCCGTTCAATTCCAAAACACACCTCGCGCCACTTCAAAGAAATTATATAACTGATAAAGTTTTGCTTCTAAGGGATGTTTGATATCATTTTCATGATGATTTTTTGCTGAGGTACAATAGTATTATATGCCCAAAAATGAATTCCTCGTCTTTGTTTTATACGAAAACGATATCAAACATGCCCTAGTCGCAGAACTTTATCAGGTAGAACTTATTGTTTGGGTGGCGCGGGGTGCGTTTTAGAATGGAGCCTCACGGGCCTCTCGTGTCGAATCCGACTTTCCTCAATTTCCAAATATGAACCTTGGTACACTTACTAGCTGTGGTAAAAGATCAGGATTATTTCACTAAGTGCACAAAAAAAGTAGTTTTGTTCTAGACTGAACTCTCATCCCACTACATCGCAGGATATAACTATGATATTCATAGAGGTATATTGATCGCCATGTGTTTTTAAAAGGCTTATGTTTAAACTAATACCAAAAAATTCGAAAATTTACTACCAATAAATTCGAAATGACTACCAGAATTAGTAAATGATCGCCAAATTGTGTTTGGATAAATGATCACCAGACTTCTTTTTATGTTTTGTGTACTTAAGTTTATGTTTTAAGTATTTTTTGTTGCTCTTACATGTTCAACCTAACACGAAGGCTAAAGGGGGCTTCGCTTGGTTTAAGCCTTCGTGTTAGGTTGAACATGTAAGAACAACAAAAAATACCTAAAACATACCGCAGTATTTTGCCCTGACATTTTCTGCAACTTTTGGTGATCATTTACCCATTATGGGTAAGAAAAAAAAATTTTAATAATCATTTAAATTGTTCTCTTTTTTTCCCGCCCTTTGACTAATTTATTGTTGAGTTCATTTGTATTTATCTCCTCGCACAATGCTTAGTGAAACATTGTGTGATACACGCGCGGAACACTCGCTCGCGTCACTTCCATATGTAGGTACCTACCAACTTACGTTAGGCGAGCTAGTTATTAACTACGTAGGTAATTTACTTTTATTACGACAACCCCTTTAGTTTTAGGGCGTCAAAAAATGGGTTCTTTGCTAACTCGACACAAGAGACTGGACACACATGTGTCCAGATGGTGAAACACAAAATTAGATTAGTATCACTTATTATGTCGTCATCTGGCCACGCCAAGCTTTTTACGCGTGTCCACATAGTGAAACTTAAATTAAATCACTTTTATGTTTTCGCCAACTGGACACATTCAGTTTTTTTGCAAAAAAATGGTACAGTCAGGTTAATTATAATACAACAACATACAAAATTAGCCGTTCCCAGCAGTGGGACGTTGAGTGACCGATGATGATTGTGAAACATAAAACATTAATCTGCATGACTGTACTTTGTTATAAATTCGGGTAAAATTCGAACGTGTCCAGTGACGAAGTGATGTGTAAAAATAATCGAATCGAATATTACAATGGTATCGGATATCAATACTCATTATATCACAATAACAGTCATCGATAGTTTTGATTTCAGTAAAACATATAATTTATTGTGACATTTTTTCTCCGAATATCACGAAAAATTCATTAATTTTCATATAACGTTGTTAACGTTAAAACTTAAAACATGTTTGTTTTTAATCGATTAACATTAAGATCTGTGTTCAATTGGCACAATGTGTAAATGCTACATGCCAATTAATAAATTAAAAAAGTAGCTTAAACAGAAAAGTAGCATTTTGCTCCCTCTAGTCGTGGAGCCAAACTTACTTTTCCGAATGAAAGGTGTGAAATAGTACATATATTTTCCACAAGTTCGCAAAGGCTATTTACGAACCGAGAAGATTTTTACACATGTAGCGAGGTTCGTAAAAAGCCTTTTCGAACGATTTAGGAATATCATTTTTCCGCCTTAGAACCCAAAATCAAGCGGCGTAGGTGCTATTTTTAGCTCAGAAGTCGGAAAAAGTTTTAATGAGGACTTTTCATGTACACTATTTCATGCGCATCCAAACCGGGGAGGACGAAATAGGGCTTCAACTTGAAGTCGGCTTTTTATGTTTTTGACTTGGTGAATTATTCAAAGGAAATACTTATTACTAATAATACATTAATTTCACATAAGTTAATTATTAAGATAGCCAATGGAATAACAAGCAGTTTATCCCCAAGGATTTTCGTCTTCTAGATAATTTGACACTGAGTAATATCCCTTCAAACATAATTTACTTTTTATAAACATTTTTTATTTATGTGTCGCTAAGCTTTGAATAGTATCGGGGACCTTATTGTAAAGGCGATTTCATTGGCAGTTAAAGGATTTGGAAATTTTGTGGAGTCTGCTAGAGTAGCTGGACAGTTTATTCTTATGTCTATTAATATAATTATCGCATTTTTTTTCTAATAAACAAAATTATGAATGCATACTTATATGGAGTATGAAAGTAGCCTCACCAATAATTTGGTAAACAAATTTTCCGATCTCAAATCCAACCTAAGGTCTTTTCAGTAAAATTGTATGGCCTCTCCCGTACGGTCTCCACAAACCCAATGACAGCTTATTTGTAAATCCGTCAAGTCGTTTGGCAACGTGTTTTTTTTTACATTTTCAAACCATATAATTAAGGAACCTGCTCACAAAAATTCACGAAAATCGGTTGAGAAATGCGACATATAGCAGAAAGAGAACATCCGGACAAACAAACATACTAAAGCATTTTTGCTCAAGCTGGAACGGAGACACTTCGTTTGCTTCGCTCGCTCGGTTAACAACAGATTCTCTGATGTACAAGTATTCCAATGAATTTGTGTTCGTGCGTATTGGGAGGGGAGTCGTGGTAAAGTTATTAGCACAGACTTGCTAAGTGTAATTTGGTGCTCTTCGTGATCAAAACTTGTAGATGTGCTATTATTTTCCCAAAAAGCTGTCGACGTCACTGTTTGTAAAAGGTAACAAATGTATTATGCTTAATATTTATGCTTCGGAACGCACCGGTTTTTTGTTGCGCGGATCGACCGCGAGTAATCGGGACATCACTAGCGGAAACGGAACCGCAGCTGTCACTCGTACCAACGAGATGAAAAATTAGAGGTTATCTTTCTTGTCGTGAAAAAAAAAACATGTCTGCTCATGGCGTCGGGCCATTGATTGTATTTCGGTGTAACAATTGTCTAATACAGGTGTCAGGCCTGGTCGGAGTGTTAATCATCAACATCGTCGGGAAATAAGTAGATTCGCGTCAGCGGTTGAGTGATTCGTGTTGTGAAGGACATCGTCGTATCGGACGGCGACTCCTCGTGTCGGCAAGCAGCACGCCGGCAACAGCGTCGGCGGCAAATAGTGAGATTCGGTCCTATCCTAACCCAATTGTGCTCCTATCCCGTATTCCTGCCTCGAATCGAGCCTTCGATTTCCGGTCTGCGACGGCAAGGTAAGGTAGCAATCACTCACTTTTCTCCCGTGCTGGCAAAAACCCAGCCCCCTCAAGATTCCACGCCGTTCGGTTGAGGCGTGGAATTAAACATTTTGGTAGCAGAGCGTGGTTTCCTAGTGGGAAATCACCGATTCACGGACGGTTGTAGGGTTGTTTTTTTGCCACATTGTAGTTGGGAGAAAAGAATATCTCAGATTGGCCGGCAAGTCAGCAATGAGTCTGTGGTCGGTATACCACAATTAAAGTTCATTTTCGGTTAGTGAAAGTATAATTGTCAATTTAGTTAACAATTATTATGGCAACCCTGCCCCGTCAAGGTAGCACTCTGTTTGAATTTCTCCTATACTTATTTTTACTAAAAGTTATTTTCCCGGAACTTTCGGAACAATTTATCGTGTTGAGGTGAAGGAACTAATACCGGCAGTGAAAATCCACCAGATATCCTGGCGAAAATCAAGCATTCCTGGACAGCAGAGGCGATCAAGGTACTGCACAACACTTCCGTTGGTTTAAAACACACTCACACAAAGACACAGACTTAAAAACAATAGACATACAACCACAGTGTTTTACGTGTTTTACGAGCACTCCCACGAAATCATTGGCCTGACACTACACTGTCAAACTGACAACTAGCCATTGTGTGACCAGCACAAAAATATAAGGCCGCGTTCAAAAATCACTCAAGGCAAGACAAGACACACTGCTCAGTAACGCCATCTATGAACGAGTAGCAGAGTTACACATTTCGAATCGAACACACAGAGGCCGCTACAATACTCATACTGAAAAATACACTGATTGATCAAGAATAACCACAATGGGTCTTGGCCACTCTCCAAAGAAAACACCAGACAATCAGAAAAATAAACATCTCTCAGCCTCTAGCCCGGATCTTACTGTTGGGGGCACGCCCTCCGCCGCAAGCCGGGCAGATGAGTGTGCGATGACAAGTTTTAAAAAGAGGAAAGTGCCGGACTGCGACACTACTCATCTTGATAGGCAATTCGCAGCATGGAGGGCTGAGCTGAACCAAAATATTGCTGCTACAATTTCTTCGTCTGTAACCACGATTCTCACAGAAAAACTCGACCACTTCAACTCAACTTTAAATCAACTCCAATCCAATGTCCAAAAGCTAACTGTGAGCAACGCCGGTATCATTTCGTCCTTATCTGGCATGGACAAACGCCTCACCGAAGTGGAAGCCTCAACCAGCTTCTCTAGCGACCGCCACGATACTTTCGAGACGCGTCTCAGCAGTGTGGAAAAGCTGGTCAAAACATGCAAGAGCCAAGAAATTGAAATATCGGAACTGAAGAGCGACCGAAGCAAAGTCCAATCCAACCTAAATATGAAACTTCAATGGGACAGACTACAAAACATTGAAATAACTAATGTTCCGGAGTCAAAGAATGAGGTGCTCTCCGACATCGTTACGAACATTGCCAAGCATGTTGGTGTTTCCCTGGCAGCAACAGACCTCGAGTTCGCGACCCGGATCTAGCCGATGAAGAAAACCCCCGGAGTCCCCCGAGCCATCATCACCAAAGTCAGGAACCGCGTACTGAAAGATTCAATAATTCACGGTGTTCGCAAAAACAAGGGACTCACTACGCAAGACATAGGTTTACCAGGCGAGAGAAAAGACATATTCGTAAATGAACATCTGACGATTGAAAATAGAAATTTGTATAAAAAAGTACGTCAACTCGCCACAGCAAAAATGTACACATTTATATGGATAAAAAATTGTCGAATTTTTGTGAGGAAGGGCGACAAAACTCAAATTATTCATGTGGCCAGCGAAGACGATCTAAAAAAGATAGTTTAATGATTTGTCGCCCTCAATCTAGCGCATTAAAATTAAAATATGAATTAACTCTAGAATATCGCATAAATCCAGATAAGTTGGTATTTTCATATTTCATAAATAAACTAATACTCACATACTATTATTACTATTACACTACACACACACAAACATACCTTCACACTATCCTTCCATACACACACATTGCATTGAGTGATACAATCATGACATCTCGCTCCCGCATAGAGCATGTAAGCACAATCGAACTTTTTGTGATTATTATATTTGGTATACTCCGAGTCCCATACATACCCTATAATACGAACGACGCCACTCCCTACATTCCGTGGTATAGGCCTTGGCCCAGTCAGCGATTTATGACAACACACCGTCATAATGCTTAGCAAACTATCCATATATTACCAAAATGTACGCGGGCTGCGTACAAAATGTCACACTCTGTTCAATAACATACTACAGAACAACTTCGATGTTATTGCGATCACAGAAACGTGGCTACATGCAGGTATACTAGACTCTGAACTGTGTGACCAAAGATACGAGGTTTTCCGTTGTGATCGGAACACTACTATGACAAACAAACAAACTGGCGGTGGAGTTATGATTTGTATAAAACGCGATCTATGCGCTTACGTTAGGGAGGAATGGGGATGCTCTCCCACTGACACTATCTGGATCACAATACCGGGTAAGAACCTTAACTCCACTTCTGATCTTCATATAGCGGTAGCATACATACGAAGTGACTGTACGAACCTACAGATTCAAGCCCAAGACATAAACTCATTTTTATCCAAAGCAACGTTGGCAGTCACTAATAATACGGACAGCTCTTTCCTTTTGTGAGGTGATTTCAATCTTCCGTGTATACAATGGAGTAGCAACGGCCCCCTAGTACAAAAAAAAGGACCGGTGGAAATACAGAACTTAGCTACAGATCTACTGGATGAGTTTGGTCTGTTAGGTCTTACACAATTCAATTATCTTAAAAACACTAGCAATAACGTGTTGGATCTAGCCTTTTCAAGCTTTCCGGTGGATTTGGCGGAAGTAGAATATCCACTATCTAAACCGGATACTTTCCACCCTGTATTTAGCATAGACGCTTCCGATATTACCGTTAAACCACTGAAAGCTAGACCATTCCTTAAACTTCAATTCAACAGAGCTGATTACGACGGCATACTTGAAGCTCTTAATCTGGTAGACTGGGAGTCAGCACTAAGCGGGAACACGGTAGACGAAGCCGTCAAAGTTTTCTACGAACACCTGCGGAGTAGCATAAACCAATACGTCCCTAAAGTTCTAAAACACAAACGCAATACCTATCCAATATGGTACAGTCGACCTCTGATCAAGATCTCCCGCGAAAAGCTTAAAGTACACGCTCGCTGGAAGCGGTTCCGGAACCCTCTTGACTACGCTGAGTTTTCCCTACTTAGAAAGAGGCAGCATAAGATACACTCGGAATGTTTCGTTGACTACATACGACAAATGGAATTAAAAATTAAAGAATCGCCAAAACATTTCTGGTCATACATAAAATCTAAACGTTCAGGCTCCTCTTACCCTAAGTTTATCACTCACGGAGAAAAAAAGTACACCGAGGGAGGGAGTATTTGCGAGGCCTTCAATAGCTTCTTCCAGAGTGTTTTTATCCCGCCGGCCGATGAATATCCTAACATAGAGTTACCACCATCACAGTCTGGTGTCACTTTCGATGTTCACTCAATCACGCTCACTGACAATCAAGTCCTAGAAGCTCTTAAACAACTTGATTGCAACAAAGGTTCAGGGAGTGACAACCTACCTCCGTCGTTTATCTCTCGTAGCCGCCAAGCGCTACACCGGCCTCTGACTATTCTATATAATCGATCATTAAAGGAAGGATTTTTCCCGAGCGCTTGGAAAACCGCACTTATCGTGCCTATACACAAAAAGAACTCTAAATTAAAGGTCGAAAACTACCGGCCCATATCTATCCTGAATATATTTTCCAAAATATTAGAAAAATTAGTATACGACACTTTCTATCTTTGTTTATCAAAAGGAATACCCGCCGAACAGCACGGCTTCCTCCGAGGCCGGTCTACTACCACGAATCTCGCTCTGTTCACGAACTTCTGCCTTAATTCAATGGAAAAACGTCGGCAGGTTGATGTGATCTACACTGACTTCGAAAAGGCCTTTGATCGTGTGGATCACACCATCCTGCTGCGCAAATTGGAACACCTAGGAATTCACGGGGACCTACTGCGCTGGATACAATCATACCTCACCAAAAGGTCACAGGCGGTTGTGGTTGGTGGGTTCAGATCAAACTTCGTGGATATATCATCTGGTGTCCCACAAGGATCCCACTTGGGGCCCCTCTTGTACAACTCTTATCTATACGACATTTACACCTGCTTTAGTAGTGCGTCCTTTCTTATGTACGCAGACGATACAAAAATATTTATGGATATCAAGGGACCGACGGACTGTGCTTACCTTCAAAATGACCTAAACACATTATCAAAATACTACATCACTAATAGAATGAAAGTTAATACCATGAAATGCCAATTAATATCCTTTTCACGGAAAACCAGTCCCTTGCACTTCTCATACACAATCCAGGATCAGCGTATTGAACGTGTTCAACTAGTGCGTGATCTTGGCGTACACCTGGATCACCAATTAAATATGAACGAGCATGTAGATATCATCACCAGGAAAGCCTACAAAAACTTAGGGTTTGTACTGCGCACCTGCCAACCTTTTAGGGATATATCTTGCATAAAAAAGGTGTTCTTCGCATATGTACGTAGTATACTTGAATATGCTTCAAGTATTTGGAATCCCCACTACATCACACACCAGCAAAATCTTGAAAATATTCAATCCAAATTCCTCAAACACCTTACCTATAAGAGTAACGCATATATCGATGGCTATGAGGAGAGCTGCTCGCGACACAGGATACCGAGTCTTACGGCGCGCCGCACACTCGCCGACATGTCTCTGCTGTACGACTTGGCGCACGCACACGTGGACTGCCACGCGCTAGTGAGCCAGCTGCCGCTGTGCACGCCGCGCCGCCGCACCAGACATACAGCTAACTCACTATTCCACCATCCGGCACATCGTACCAATTACGCCAACAATTCTGTCCTCACTCGAATAGCTAGAACCTACAATAAAACTTTCTCCGACATTGACGTATACCATCATTCCAAAAGTATTTTTAAACATAAAATTCTTGACACTCTCTGCGGATAACAAAATATAACAATACAGTTTCAATCATAGCTATACACCACCCTTCACATACACACACACTCACATTGCATTCACACCAACCCCCTCTCAATAATACACAAAACATAGTTCCGAATAAATAACCTATCTATTTTACTAACCCCATAATTTAAGGAGTCTTGAATTAAGTAATTTATGGAAACCTATAATTGGCTGTAGTAAATAAGTAATTTAATTAAGATAATTAAACTGTAACGCTGTTGGTTTTCTGAATAAATAAAATAAAATAAAAATAAATAAATTTGCAGTCGGAAACTACTGTTTGTGCGCATAAAGGATTGAACAGTCATTCTGCGAAGTAACTAGATTGTATTACTTGCGGTAGAACGTCGGGTTCTATAGTACTGAAGTGTTATTTCGGTTTACAGAGCAGGGTCAGGCTATTTAAGGGGTATTAAGCTGATTTTGCTGACCTCAGTAGAAGTGTGGGTCATATCGGAGGGGCCACTTCTAGAAGGTCACAGCTACCTTCATTATACTAAAAATAGCTTGGATTTCGGAATCCAGTGTGGTTTAGGGTGCTATATTGTTTAGGTTTATACTCTCGGAGCCCACCACTTATTATTTTTTAATAAATTTTATTTTTTATTGTTTATATAACAAATTTTGGGTGTTATTTTTATTGTGCTTTATGGTGGCATTCTCTAATTGATTTAGAGTGTATATTTATAAGGTGTATGTCCACAGGGCGACCATATTAAATATTGTTTAGGATTTAATTGTTTTAGTGGTTGCCTTGGTTTTTACAACTTAGTTTTAATTTCTGTGCCCAGCGCTGACGGGCAAGTGCTGGTCTCTGGCTGTGCTTAGTTCGGTAGTGAAGCATAGGACCAGAAACAATTGAATCGGTAACCATGGCACCTTCGCCCTTGACGGTACTGCGGTATGGTGTCCGTGAGGAGATGAGATGGCTCGCCCATACTCACAAGTATGTGGAGCGACCTGACATGGACGATTGGTGCGTTCCGAAGCATAAATATTAAACAGTGGGAGGGAAATATCAAACTCTGGGAGGCGAACAGGGAGGCGAACAGTCGGATGTCGCCCCCATTCCTAGAGCGCCCCAGGTTGGATCCGCTCTCCCCCCTCCATCCACGGTGGCCACCGGGCACACCGTACACAGTCCGGTATGGTCGAGTACCGGGACAGCGAGGGGCCTATTATGCGGGTTGGGACCCCCTGATGTACATACGGTCTGATATGCCACCGGCATATCAGCAGCCGAGTTACCAGGCCGACGGGGTCCCAGCGGGTTCGGATCCTGCGGAGGTTCCCGCTAGGGACACGCCGCCCACTTACAGGGTGCCGCCACTCCACAGACGGTCATGCTCCCCACCGCCTCGGTGATAGCGTGGAGTTCGGACGGCAAATCTTGTGTGGCACGAGCACTATTGGACTCGGGGGGGTGCTTAGTCTCGTGCAACCTTGTAAGACGGTTGGGCATTTCGATAAGGGAGTATCCACATTCCATTCGGGGAATTGGGAACACGGAAGTCGGTTCCGTTAAGGGAGTATGTCGGATTACTCTCTCGTCACGGGTGGATTCATCGGTGAATCTGACGGTCACGGCATTAGTCATGCCTAACGTGATGGGCTCACACCCTCACGTACGGTTGTTGCCCTCGGTGCGACAGTTGGTCGCTGGGTTGTCACTGGCTGACCCGGAGTTCGATATTCCGGGCCCAGTAGACATTTTATTGGGTGTCGATGCCTTGGGATACCTGTTAGTGCCAGGTGTCCACGTGTTGCAGGCGACTGGTCTGGTTTCGGTCAACACCAGACTGGGCCATGCGGTAATGGGTCCGGTCATGCCGGCTGCCCCACGCCTAGCGACTCGTAGTCCCTTATTCGGTTCTGTACTCTCGGAGGTGATACAGAAGTTTTGGGAGGTGGAGGAACCACCTACGGTCCGCCGGTTGGACCCGGTTGAAGAAGAGTGTGAACAGTTTTATCGGAACAATACTGGTCGCCTTCGGTCAGGTCGATTTCTCACACGTCTTCCATTTCGGAGTGATCGCCCGCCGCTGGGCAGTTCACACCATGCAGCCGAGACGCGGCTTCTGTCGATGGAACGACGCATGAAGCGTGACGGGATTTTCCGGCGGAAGTACGTCGACTTCATGCGGGAATACGAGTCGCTCGGCCACATGTCGGTTTCGGGTATCGACTGGAAGCGTGAAGACCACTGCTTCCTGCCCCATCACGCGGTCTTGAGGACCCCGGAGGGCAAAATACGGGTAGTGTTCGATGGATCGGCATCAACATCTAACGGCATGAACCTGAACCAGTGTTTGCATTCAGGGCCGAAGTTGAACCATGACATCGCGGATGTTATCACACGGTTCCGTCGACACAATGTTGTGTTTGTAGCTGACATCCGGATGATGTTTAGACAGACGGTCATTCACCCTGACGATAGACGGTATCAGCTGATACTGTGGCGAGAGAGCCCAGATCAGCCCATCAGGTTGTACGAGCTGAACACCAACACGTACGGGCTACGGTCTAGTCCTTATTTGGCGATTCGCACTCTGCGGGAGTTAGCGGATCGAGAACGGTTAAACTTCCCTAGAGGAGCAGCGATCCTGGAGCAGGATCTCTACGTGGACGATATCTGTACCGGTGCAAATTCCGTAGAGGAGGCGCTCGCTCGACGGGACGAGCTAGTTGAGCTCTTACGGGGTGGAGGTTACGAGAATGGATGTCGAACTCTCCAGAGTTACTGACTGGTCTTCCGGATGACTACCAGCAGGATCCCCACATTTTTGAAAATTTGGAAAATCCAAATATGTTGTCGGTATTAGGCGTCCAGTACTAGCCGGTGTCAGACATGTTTTTGTATCGGGTCGAGTTGGACTCCCCGAAGGTCTGGACGAAACGGAACGTCCTTTCAACGGTGGCTAGGACATTTGATCCAAACGGGTGGATCACCCCGGTAACATTTCAGCTCAAGTGTTTTATGCAGCAATTGTGGTCTGCTGAGCTGAAATGGGACGACCCGATCGGCGGGTCATTGAGCTCAGAGTGGGACTCGTTCTTTTCGACCCTCCCTGGCATCAATCGGATTTCACTGCCACGGAGGTTGGTCCCCACCAAACGATACACCGCCACCCTGCATGGGTTTTGCGATGCCTCGGAGAAGGGCTACGGAGCTGTGGTGTATCTGCGTACGGTCGACTCCTCGGGGGAGGTTGATGTGCGGTTGGTCATGGCCAAGAGCAAGGTTGCGCCGTTGCGCACTCGCCTGACCATTCCCAAGTTAGAGCTTTCGGGAGCGGCTCTCCTGACTCGTCTGCTCAACCACACGATGACGGTTCTTCGTGGGTCAATAGCGTTAGAAGATACGGTCTACGCTTGGACGGACAGCCAGATCGTGTTATGCTGGCTGAAGGCTTCAGTTCACAAGCTGGAGATTTTTGTGGCGAATCGGGTTTCGCAGATTTTGAATTCGGAGGTTCCCTTAATCTGGAGACATGTTCCAGGGGAAATGAACCCAGCAGACTGTGCGTCTCGGGGGTGTCACGCTCCGGAGTTGGTTGGACATCCCTTGTGGTGGGGTCCAAAATGGTTGACTCAAGCCGAATCGGATTGGCCAATGAGTCCACGCGTTACCTCGGCGAACGGCGCCTTGACAGTCGGTGTCTGTACGACGCAACCAGAGCCGGAAGAGGAGTTCAGCCTGCTGGAACGGTACAGCTCGCTCGACAAGCTGGTCAATGTGACCGCCTGGATCTGCCGATTTGCGCGGTATTGTCAGAATTCTGAGGCGCAACGAGTGCGGACACAGGTCGTGACACCACGGGAACAGAACCATGCGTTGTTCGCATTGGTACGGAACGTGCAGACGGTGCACTTTAAGTCCGAATTGGACATTCTGAGACGCGGACTCGTCCAACTGAAGGGAGCTGTGGCTCGGCTCAACCCGTTTATTGACCCTCAAGGATTGCTGAGGGTAGGAGGTCGGCTGCGGAATGCCAACCTGCCTTATGCGGCTCGCCACCCGTTGTTACTCCCTAGGAAAGGGAAGTTGGTCGAACTGTTGATACACGATCGACACATTCGGAATGGGCATATCGGATGCCACGCCTTGATGGCGTTTCTCCAGCGCGAGTTCTGGATTCTATCGGGAAGACGCTTAGTGCGTAGCGTCGTATTTCGGTGCCTGCCTTATTATCGGGCCAAGGCGGCTACGATGCAGCCCCAGATGGGCGACTTGCCCTCGGAAAGGGTTAACGAAATCCGGCCCTTTGCGGGTGTCGGAACGGATTTCGCGGGACCATTCATGGTCAAGTCTTCACAGCTACGGAACGCCAGATTAGTGAAGGCATACCTGTGCGTCTTCGTGTGCTTGGCCACGAAGGCAGTCCACTTGGAGGTGGTCAGTGACCTCACTACGGAGGCATTCATCGCATGTCTGGATCGGTTCGTCTCATGAAGGGGCCTCCCGTCATTAATCCGTTCGGACAACGGCACAAATTTTGTCGGAGCCAGGCGATATCTGCAGGAGGTCACTCAATTCCTGAACGGTAACCAGGACGCCATCGGTACGGCTTGCTCCCGACGAGGGATTGAATGGGTTTTCAGTCCGCCGGGATGTCCTCATTGGGGAGGAATTTTTGAGGCTGCGGTTAAATCGGCTAAGTCGCACCTGACGAGGATCATCGGTGAGACCTCTCTACGCTTTGAAGAGCTTGCGACGCTGTTCTGTAAAATTGAAATGACACTGAACTCGCGAACGTTGTGCCCGCTCAGTTCGGATCCAAATGATTTGGAAGCGTTGACGCCGGGTCACTTCCTGATAGGTCAGCCCCTTAACGCCCTGCCAGAATACCCATTCGGTGATGTTAAGTTAAGTCGGTTAACTAGGTGGCAGATGTTGCAGCAGATGGCTCAAGATTTTTGGAAACGGTGGTCCCTTGAGTACTTGCACATCTTGCAGCAGCGCCTTAAGTGGACTGACCGGACGAGCCCCCCTCAAGTCGGTGATTTGGTGCTGATTAAGGATGCGAACCTGCCATCATTGAGATGGAGACGAGGACGGATCGTCAATTTGTACACGGGTCGGGATGGCACGCCTCGATCAGCAGAAGTCAAGGTGGGGGACTCGGTCCTCAAGAGAGCGGTCGCAACACTTTCTCGCCTTCCTATTGATTAGGGACAGGTTCGGGCCTGTCCGGGCGGGTGACTGTTTAATATTTATGCTTCGGAACGCACCGGTTTTTTGTTGCGCGGATCGACCGCGAGTAATCGGGACATCACTAGCGGAAACGGAACCGCAGCTGTCACTCATACCAACGAGATGAAAAATTAGAGGTTATCTTTCTTGTCGTGAAAAAAAAAACATGATTGCTCATGGCGTCGGGCCATTGATTGTATTTCGGTGTAACAATTGTCTAATACAGGTGTCGGGCCTGGTCGGAGTGTTAATCATCAACATCGTCGGGAAATAAGTAGATTCGCGTCAGCGGTTGAGTGATTCGTGTTGTGAAGGACATCGTCGTATCGGACGGCGACTCCTCGTGTCGGCAAGCAGCACGCCGGCAACAGCGTCGGCGGCAAATAGTGAGATTCGGTCCTATCCTAACCCAATTGTGCTCCTATCCCGTATTCCTGCCTCGAATCGAGCCTTCGATTTCCGGTCTGCGACGGCAAGGTAAGGTAGCAATCACTCACTTTTCTCCCGTGCTGGCAAAAACCCAGCCCCCTCAAGATTCCACGCCGTTCGGTTGAGGCGTGGAATTAAACAATTATTTACCAATATAAGTTTTTGACTACCAAAGTTACTAGATGTTCATCAAATCCAATAAATTTTCATCAAATGTACAACTTTATAATAATACAACCTGGAGCCGAAAAGAAACGGAGCGGATCGAGGAGACCACATGTAGTTTAAATAGGGTAATTTGTAAATTTGGGATGAACATGTTTTTTTATCCGGTCATATAATAACAGTCACTGATTGCAATTTAAAATAACTAAGCTCTTCCTCTGTATATTTTTTATCAGTTTACCAATTAATTGGAACTTGCTATAAAATAAAAAAATATTTGTTTAAGTATTGTGTAATGTTAAAACGAAATATTATCAAGAAAACTTGTCTGTTTCTAATATATTATACGGTTTATCCTAATTGCAAGCAGTATAAACTTAACAAAGATATGGCCATATAATTAATTAATTGTGAAGTGTCTTTATACACACTCCATTTGCTCACAAGAAATTAAAAAAATATATCATTGAAATTATCTTTATTCCACAAAAAAAAACCCGGTACGAATCAATATTTGGTCGCATATCTTTTGGCAGAAATGACAGCATGACCTTTGGGCATGGAAGCGATCAATTTTGTACAAGCTGCTCCCATGCTTCTGTAAATGCTGCATAAAGTTGATCGACGTCGCTTTGCCTCCACTGACTTCTTCATCTGGTACCACAAATTTTCTAATTGATTAAATTTAAATCCGAACAGTACGGGGGCCAATCCAAAACGGTCAGAGACTGCTTCCTTAAGAAGTATTTTCCTAATTTTGCAGTGGGTTTCGGATCATTATCCTGTTGGAAAGTCCAAATGACCGGTAAACTTTGCTCAATATAGGGCAGCATGGGTTTTTCTAATATATTCTTGTACTGGAATTTATTCATGTTGCCTTCTATTTTCCTGACATGACCACCCCAAGTCCTGAAAAACAGCCCCACACTTTGATATTTCCGCCCCCATGTTTGTCTACTTTCCTGGTATACTTTGGATCCATTTATTTGTTCGGGGAGAGTCTAACATATTGTTTTCCGTCAGAATTAATCATATTATTTTTTTTTATCAGAAAAAAGCACAAGTGTCCACTCTCGTTCAGTCCCGTGTTCATATTTATTAGCAAACGCTAATCATGTCTTAATATTTTGCTTTTTCAAAAGTGGTATCTTCCGAGACTTTGCGGCTTACGAATCACCTATCTACAACTCTCTAATCTACATTTGAAAACTCCCACTATTACGTGAAAATCGACATGGTTTACAATGAAGATAATATTTAATGATAAAAATATAGACTTATTTAAAACAGAATTCTTATAAAAACTGTAAATAAATGCATACCTAAAAGAAAAACTAAAGAAAATAATGGCTTACAACAGGTATTGAACTATCCTACGATTTTTAAAATCCATAGCACTAAAATCAAAGTACAAAACACTCAATTACTGATTATTACAGGAAATATCAAAAACTACTGAAGAAACCCGTTATCACATCTAAAAGACTAAACTATAAAAACATAATTCAAAAATCTGGTAATAGTAATAAAAACTATGAAATAAAAGAAAAATTTAGAACTGAAAATTAACAACTCTATAATCAATGATCCAAAACAGATTACGAGTATTTTTAACGACCACTTAGCGTCTAAAGGAGGTGTTTAAACTACTAACGAACACAACTATTTTTTTTGCATATTTTAAGAATGTAAAGTCGTGATGGTTTTATAACAATTGCACTAGATTAAATATCTATTTTAGCTAATAAATAATTAAGTTTTTGGTGGTCGATAAAGGGGTGTCGTTAATTATGTGAACACCACTGTATATTTTAGTCAATTTTATTAAGCATATAATTTGATTAAGCATAAGCTATTCTAAAACAAGTCCCCATTCGCCGCTAACTCAATCCGCCGCAAATAACAGCCAAATCGAAACATTTTTCTCAAATAAACATAAACATTTATATTCGCATACATTGCTTCTGGTCTCAGACTAGGATACCCTGTGTCGTGGTAAGTAGAAACAGCGACGTCACAACATAGGAACATCAGACAAAACACGGATGTGGCTACATCTAGGCTAGTATATTTTAATTACTTTCATAGTGTCATGTCCTATGGTATCTTGTTGTGGGGGAAAGCAGCGGATATTCAAACTATTTTTATTTTACAGAAAAGATCTATTCGAGCAATTTATAATTTAAAACGCACAGACTCCTTAAGACAGCTTTTTAAAGAAATTGACATACTAACTGTAGCTAGTCAATTTATTTTCGAAAATATAATGTATGTACGCAAGAACCTTACAAAATTTCCCAAACTTAGCGATAGCTGTAATGTTAACCTAAGAAATAATCACAGACTACTTGCGCCCCGGTTTAGACTCGCGAAGTTTAGCAATTCTTTCAAGGGTCAATGCATTCTCTACTACAACAAGATACCTCTGGAGATCTTGAAATTGCCATTTGAGCAATTTAACATCCATTTTAAAGCGACTTTGTCGAAGAAGGGATATTCAAGATTACTTAAATGATGGGTCTGTATGGGGTTAATCTGGCTCAACACAGACCTTGCTGTTAATAATTTTGTAATTATTTATTCCTGCTTATTAATTATGATAATGACCAAATATTATATTTTGTATTAGTTAAGCATAAGAAATTTTTAAAAGAGATCTAAAAATCAATCTGTGGGAGTTTCTACGCCCTGCTTCTCCCACAGTGGTCCAATGTAGAGAAGTGGCAAAAAATGACGTATGTAAATATCTACAGTAATAAAGACATTTGGAATTTGGAATTTGGTTTCTGTCCATTTTTGGTTGATTCGAGTTTGTTGAATAAGAGAGCTGGGGACAATATATTGTCGTTCACATAACATCCACTTGTAAAACGCTAACACGTTAGAGATAACCTTGTATGTAAACCTATAACTCCAGCGGCAAAAGGATGTGTAAAAAGGAAAACTTCCGAAACGGTGTAGTCTTTTTTATATAAAAAAATACTTGTAGTTATAAGTAAGTATAATTTTGACGTTGATAATTTATTTATTTATATTCAATAAAAAAAATGATTCCGATTCTGAATAAGAAAACGAGCGAAAAAGTAATTGGTCGAATGACCATGAACAGCGGAATTATTTAAAATGAGCGATAAAAATATTGAACGGCGCGACAAAATTACCGAATCGCTCGAAATTAATACTGAATGGCTATGGCCAACGCTTATTGGCTAAATAAAATCTGTCTGGGCGAAGTGGTGGGTCGGGTAGGTGAAGGATAAAACATATCCTTCGTGTAAGGTAAAATAAACATGTAAGAGCAACAAAACCACCGCTCGTTTTGTATTTTATGTTGCTCAAGTTATGTTTTTCAAGATGCTGGTTTTCAAGATGCTGATTCAGTAATGTTGTCGAGCAAAATCAGTTTTTGTGTCAATCAAAAACTGGATTTACGGTCATACGTTTAAATATGCTACAGGCAAAATCTCTGGAAAAGTTCTCTGTTTCACTATTACATAGTCCTAAACGTTATCTTATCACTTGTTCACATAAATTGTCTATTTGTCTTAGGAGCTTCAAATATGCATTGTTAGGTAAAATGTTTGTAGAAAGATGTCATGTTTGCAAGTAATATTGAGTACAATGTGCAGGAATAGTTTGTTTAGATAAGGAATAATAATTTTAAATGAGATTTTGCATACCAGGTTGTGCTTATTATCGGTTAAGTAAAGAATATTGTCAGGCGATTACTCATGTTCTGTGTGAGTATTTGGTAAATACTTCTATTATTATTATTATTCAATTAATACAAAAATACACACGCTCAAAGTGTGTCTGAAAATAAGAACATCTTCTTACTTCAAACGGTTTTTGTAAGAATTTATAAATATTTTTTTGTACATTTCTGAGGACGATTATACCACATTATACCATAGCAGTACACTACCATAGTAACATGAAATGTGTGAGTGAAATAAAGCACTAGCAAGTTTCACAAATACAAGAATAGCAGTGTCTCATAATAAATTCACAATTTGAAATAGTTATACTAAGTCCAAGAAGGATTTTTTATGACCTCCTTCCTGTCTCACTCCTCAACTCTCATGCGTTCCAAATTCAAAAGCAGTTCCGAAAGCGATGCTTATATTTAGGATTCCGTACCCGAAGGGTGCCAAACTGGACCTTATTACTAAGCCTCCGCTGTCCTTCAGTCCGTCCGTCCGTCCGTCCGTCTGTCACTAGGCTGTATCTCATTAACCGTGATAGTTAGACAGTTAAATTTTCACAGATGATTTATTTCTGTTGCCGCTATAACAACAAATACTAAAAAACATAATAAAATAAATATTTAAAGGGGCTCCCATACAAAAATTCTTTCATTACCACATACAAACTTATGAATGCATCTGGTTACGTACAAGGAGTGTGAAAGTATCCGCACATTTTGCTATGTGACATCCAAACTATTCACTCCACACCATCTCCACATCGTGCGTACACTGGTAGTGAACGTGCCATCCATAATAGCGTTGACGTAGAAAAACCCTTATCCTTCGTGTTAGGTTGAACATGTAAGAACAACAAAAATACTTAAAACATAAACTTAAGTACACCAAAAAATATATTTATATTGTTTGTAAAAAATCTTAATTCGAATAAAGTATTTTTGACTTGGCTTTGACTTGTACGGTGGTACAGAACCCTTCGTGCGCGAGTTAGACTCGCACTTGACCGGTTTATTAATACTCCTTTTTTTGAGTTATTGACATTTTCAAAATGCTGTTTGTAAGCAACAGTTTGCTATGTTTTATTCAAACTATTCACTCCACACCATCCCTACCATTGTGCGATGGTACGGAACCCTTCGTGCGCGATTTCGACTCGCACTTGATCGTTTTTTTTTTGTTTTTTTTTTTAAAGGATAAGTATACAAACCGCTTTCCACGCTCGAAGGCATCTGTGAGTTCTGTGACGCAGGCGCATTGCAAACGCTCGCTGGTCGCGTTTCACCAGAATCTGAAATGAGAAATCTGAAAATCGCTCCTAAATCTCATTGATTTATAATTTATTTATATGTTTCCCCAAAAACATATAAGTAGTCGAATTATAAATAAATAATTATTCTTGGGTCAACTTAGTAAGTTGTAATTAGGGGATTGGACCGATACTCTACATTATAAGTCTACTGAGGGAAAATATTAACCTCAGCGAATGTTGTTCATTATGAGGGGTATTGTGAAAATGTGAACTTGCTGCCTAATTGCCAAAAGATCAGCAAGTTAAAAGTCTCCGGGTATTATTATTTTTATGGATATATGTAGTTGTTAACGCACCGTCAGCCAGCTGTGGAAATAATATCTCCATTGCCTATTATCCACCTTGAATGAGGATTCCTTACGTGCGTCCGATGACGTCCACATAATCCTGGTTTCTGACGTCATCGGGATATGACGTAAAGCCGACGAACCTACAAGGAACCTATCGGCTTACAGGAACAGCTTTGCTTAAAATTCTATTGTTTTATTTCTGAGTAGGGGCTTTGTTACAATATTCAAAGAGGTCTTCTGTCCAACTTGAATTTTAATGTTGAGGTGATATGAAAATAAATATATAAAAGGAATACGAATATAAACGAAAGTGACAGCGTTAATTAATTCCAAATAAGAAAGAAAAGAGAGCGCAAACAATGCGCTCGACTCAAAATGAAATAACGTAGCGCCTAACCACATAAACATTGTTTAAATATAAACTACGCTATTTTGTCAAAAATATTTTCAAGGACTGTTTACGAATACATAATGTTCACATTTTGAATACAATTCCGCAATGAAATTAGTTAGGATAGCAAAATTACAGAAAAAAATAAAACAATTTAATAGTAGTTTATGTTACTGTTACGTAATGGAGGGCATTAAAACTCGAGAGTGGGTTTATGAAACGAGCCGAAGGCGAGTTTCATAATAATATCACTCGAGAGTTTTAATGCCCAATTATGTACAGTTACATACACTAGTTTATCTATACACATATCATAAGCTCTCTTTGATGTGTTCAGGAACCGCATGTTTGACCGGCATTGTGGCTCTGCAGTTGTTTAGCTTGTTCTGTAGTACGAACTTCACGCAGGCGGGCGTCGGCGTTCGAAATTCGAATGTCAGTACCAACTTCACAGACAAACTAGGGGGGGCACGCAGTCGGGCGTTGGCGTTCGAAATTTGAATGTCATTATATGTAGAAAAACTACACATTATGGTCATAATGTGTAATTTTTCAGATAAGAAATGAGTTTTTACCATGTAGTTTAACATTATGCTGGTCGTAACGTGCGGTTTTTGTACGCAGTAAAGAGGGTTTATGATACGTGTGTAGATAAAGGTATTTTTGTAATTAAATTCGGCTAGTATTTAATCGCATATCAAAAATACTGATTTTCACAGCAAAAAAGGATCAGTAAAAATAGTTTTTATGTTTTAAGTATTTCTGTTGTTCGTACATGTAAACCTAATACGAAGAATAACAGGCTTCGCTTCGCTCACCCCCCCCTTACCCTTCACCTAAGCTGGCGCAGTAGTAGTAGGGCAAAAGCCCTGATAGTTGCTGTGAAAATCAGTATATTTGCAGTGCAAATCAGTATTATTGATGTGCAGCTTAATATTTCCCATTAAATTCTATCGAGTAATTTTCATCAATTCGCGTTATCCTTCAGTGAGAATCTTAACCAAATAATCAATAAATGTTACCCAAAAATCAAATCTGTAGATTATTTAATAGTGGAGTAAATAAATAAAAAAAAAAACGTATCGCCTTAATATACCTGACGCCAAATTTCTTGGTGCCTGAGTGCCGCCTGGAAGGGGGTAGCGGCGCATGGGTAAAAGAGAGATGCATATGACGACCCGAATGGCCGAGTCGGCAGTGACTCTGCCTCGAAGCCAAGGCTCCCGGGTTCGAGTCCCGGTGGGGGCAAATATTTGTTTGATGAGAACGGATGTTTGTACCCTAGTGATGGTTGTTTATCTATCTCAGTATAATATTTATCTATATAAGTATGTGTATCGTTGTCTAGTACCCAAGATACAGGGAATCCTAGTTTGGGGCTAGATCAATGTGTGTAAATAGTCTCCAACGTATTAAAAAAAAAATGGCGAGAGAAATGGTGGCCTCGCTCAGGCTCAAAGAAACCTTTCGATATCTGTACCTATCTTTTTTTCTTAAGGTTTTTTATAACTCTCAATATGTTATGAATTTGGTACGTTTAATTTTAATTTAAACCTACAAATATCCCTAACTGCGGTATTGGGCTAGCCCTCTGTTATGGAAAATAGGGTATTTGATTAACTGGGTAAACGTGGTCTCTACTGTGCCACTTCTACCACGAATGGGAATGGCGTGTCGCTATATATTTGTTGTTTATTATGACATAAAGCCTTCCGGAAATATAGGTATATATATACTAGCTGATGCCCGCAACTTCATCTGCGAACCTAGATAACGTTAACCTCCTTCTGGTGCAGTCGGATAAAAAGTATCCTATACATGTGTTAATCTAGCTCATAAACTACCTCTGTGCTAAATTTCATTCTAATCCGTTCAGCCGTTTTAGCTTGATTGAGGCACATACACACACACATGCAAACATCCTAACATCGCTACTTTCACATTTAATATAATATAAGTTAGATTATATGTAGGTGCCATTTTAAACTCAGTGGCTCCCTCTACATTAAGATACCAGAGTTTGATAGAGAACTTGTTTATGTCGAAAGCAACTGCATACGCACGCTTTTGCGTGCTTATTTAACGGAGATCAACTTTTTATCATGTAGTCTTCTCAACAGGTGGCGCTGGTGTAGGAAAATCATTTTTCAGGACAGAAATCGAAAGGTTAGAGACAAGTGATATAGGTACTTTAGGCAAAAAGATAGTGCTTTAGCGAAATTTAAGATAAGTAAATTAATTCACCAGCTGAGTAAAGGGATTCAAAATATATATGGCACCATAAGATTGTCAAAACCGTTAGTTTATAAATTAACGCGTTAGTTTGTAAATTATCGACAAATTGCAAACCAGACCAATTTAAGTTTCTTTTGTTCTTACATATCAACCTAACACGAAGACTATTCGGGGCGGGGATTTCACTGCGCTCGCCCCCTCTAGTCTTCACCTAAGCTACCTCAGTGTTGCCCTGGTAATTCCGTGGCAATCCAAGTTTAAACCAGTTCACAATTTAACGGTTTTATTATAAACTAACGCGTTATATCGTAAGCAGTACGGTACAGCTTACAATTTATTGATAGTTTGTAAACTAACGAGAAAAAAAACGTTTGATTATAAACTAACGGTTTTGACAATCTTACGGTGACATATACATAACAAAAACTAAAACATAAACATGTATGTACAGGCGCAGGCATTGCATCTGGCCCCATACTAGGATACCCTGTGTCGTGAGAGCCTGAAACAGCGACATCAAACACATATAAACATCGAGGACCTGGGTTTTTTCTTCTTCCCCAGCCGGGATTCGAACCCGGGAGAGGCATGGGAGTCTAAACACAACGCCACAGAGATCGTTCGATATAATTCGATTCGATAGTTTATTATGCTGATAAACATTACATTTTTCTATAACAACAACTCTGGAACAACTATAAAAAAGGGCCAAGTGCGAGTCGGACTCGCACACGAAGGATTCCGTACCACCGTACAATGGTGTGTAGTGAATAGTTTGGATTTTACATGGCAAAATGTTGTTTACAAAGTTATTTCTGCGGCTACGTTCATACTCCATATACGTAACCAGGTGCATTCATAAGTTTGTATGTGGTTTGGAAAGAATTGTTGTATGGGAGCCCCCTTAAATATTTATTTTATTCTGTATTTTAGTATTTGTTGTTAAAGCGGCAACAGAAATACATCATCTGTGAAAACTTCAACTGTCTAACTATCACGGTTCCTGAGATACAGCGGCGACAGATGAACAGACAGACAGACAGACGGACAGCGGAGGCTTAGTAATATGATCAGGTTTGGCACCCTTCGGGTACGGAACCCTGAGAACCGCCTGAAACATATCTTGAAGGATATTATTGGAGTGGCCAGCACATTCTTTTATTATTATCACGGTTTTATTAGCTTCACCTTTATGTTTGTTTGTTTGTATGTAACCGACTCCTTTGGACTCGATTTTGACCCACTTTAAACGGACAGATTCAATTCAAACTTTGTACACTTATCAAGAATCAGCGACAATGTAATAATTTCATAAGTTTATCTCATTATACTGATTAGGATCGCCAGGATTAATTAATTTCTCACACACTTACTTTCCGGCTCGCACACTCGAACTAAAAAATGAAAAATAAATATAGTTTAAAAAACCTTAAAAACACGCTTTTAAAGCACTTCGAACTAAAAAGTTAAAAATAATTTTTAATATAACCTTAAAACAATATGAATAAAAAATACTATTATTATTGTGAAACAAAAAGCGTCGGGCGCTCGATGTACGAAAGATATGGAACAAAGCGCCCGACGCTTTTTTTTCACAATAATAATAGTATTTTTTATTCATTATTGTTTTAAGGTTATATTAAAAATTATTTTTAACTTTTTAGTTCGAAGTGCTTTAAAAGCGTGTGTTTTAGTTTTTTTAAACTATATTTATACAATTGCTTACATACTAAACGCATAAAACTGAACACTTACCTTTTTCAGCGCCTTATTCGCCTGTTCTGCAGAACTCGGCATATAGAAGTCCACGATCCCCAGCAAGCAGTCGTCGCACCGGCACACGTCACTTGGAAGCGACGACATGGACCCGAAACTGCTGCAGCTGTCCATAGAATCTGTCCGCACCAGTCTACCAGTGCTGAGCGCCTCCATCTTGGCAACTAGCAGGGACTCCATCAAAGACCTCGGCCTGGCCGGCGACCGCGACCGTCTTTCAAAGCCAGGCGACAAAGAGTGGTACCGCGACAACTCCAGCAGGTCAGGCGACATCGGGCGACGGCTGAAGTTTAAGTCAGGGGACATGTTCCTTCTGGCGAGGTCGGGAGACATTGGCCGGGACAGGTCGGTCGATGAAGCCCTGGAGAGCGGCGGGGTGCGGCAATGCGATGACGTCATTTTCGTGGCGTGTGGCTTCGCGACTCTCATTTGTTTTTCACTCACTGTCACGCCAGGTTTGATGTTCGCCGCGGCATTTTCGGCCCAATTTTGTTTTATGGCTTTTCAGTACGTTGTTTTGTTTTTAGTGTAGTTTTATGGGGGGACTGGCGCTCGAATTAATCTCTGGTTTTGGGGGAAGTCACTCTTTTATATGCAAGAGCGTTTAACTAAGATGTAACGGGATTTTTGAAAATTGGATCACTATGTTGAACTTTAACCGTGTCACTACAAAAAATGTTACACATAGTAACCTCAAAACAAATGTCAAGTCAACAAATGAATAGACATTTTTGTTTTTAACCAAGTGTTGAACAGGAGTTCCTTTTTTTGTGGTAAGACCCTATCACTTTAAATTAAGATTCTCCTATGAAAAATATATATTTGCCGTTTAAGACATAGTGGGTAAGTGGGGTAAGACTGAATTCCCCGACAGCGGAACTTTTAGAGGAATAGGATTCAAATGTAAAAAAACCCCCTTACCGATGAATAGAGGACTAACAGAGCAACAAAATCCAACGTTTCTACAACGATTAATACATAATGTACATAAATTCAAAGCCGGTGCGAAATTGTAATAGTAGTTTATGTGACTGCTACATAATGGAGGGCATTAATACTCGAGAGTGGGTTTATGAAACGAGCCGAAGGGGAGTTTCATAATAATATCACTCGAGAGTTTTAATGCCTAATTATGTACAGTTACATACACTAGTTTATCTACACACATATCATAAGCTCTCTTTGATGTGTTCAGGAACCGCATGCTTGACCGGCATTGTGGTTCTGCAATTGTTTAGCTTGTTCTGTAGTACATACCAACTTCACGCAGACGGGCGTCGGCGTTCGAAATTTGAATGTCAGTACCAACTTCACAGACAAACTAGGGACGGCACGCGGGTGGGCGTCGTCGTTCGAAATTTGAATGTCATTATATGTAGAAAAACTACACATAATGACCATAATGTGTAGTTTTCGACGAGTTTTTACCAAGTAGTTTAACATAATGCTGATCGTAACGTGCGGTTTTTGAACGCAGTAAAGAGGGTTTATGATACGTGTGTAGATAAAATAATATATCGTTAAAAACTGATTTTATGATAACTTAGAGGGACTTTTATATCGAGCAAAAATTATCTAATTACTTTTATACGTTCACCAATCCCTTCTAACACTCAGTATCAAAGAAACAACTCCTTTAATACACCTATTTTGCGTAACTTGGGATTTTTAAAAGTATTTAATCGCATATCAAAAATACTGATTTTCACAGCAAAAAAGGATCAGCAAAAACACTTTTTTTGTTTTAAGTATTTTAGTTCTTACATGTTCAACCTAATATCCTTCACCTAACTAATACTGCGGTAGCTTTACCGCAGTATTTTGCCCTAACATTTTCTGTGAAAATCTGGATATTTTCTGTGCAAATCAGTAATTTTGATGTACAGTTTTTTGTTGTGCAGTAGATTTCCCTTAAAAAAAAAGCTGTTTTGGCCTACAGCATCGCCTTAATAAAAGGCACATGTTTTCCTTGTTAAATTACTGCTGAAAAGATAGTAAATGCATAGTAGTTTTACCTGTGTCATGACATGACGTTATGAAAAGGTGTAGTGAGGTTGCTCATTTACTTTACTAAAAAACGTGATCGCTCAACCTTAATGTTATTATTAAATTGTAAGTTAATATATTTTAATGATGCCCAATTATGTAGGATTTATGTATATCCGACTCAAACTTGCTTAATCTTTTCCTCTTTTACGTACCTTTGTACAGCACAGTCACGACATCTGTGCAGCTCGCCCGAATGCAATAGCCTTAGAGCCTTAGGGGCGTCCATTAATTACGTGAGGTGCTTAGGGAGGGAGGAGTTCGAGCGAAATCTCAACAAATTTCAAGTGTTGGAGAGGGGGGAACTCGGCAATATCCCGTGTTTTTTGTTTTTCATAAAAAAAACAGTGTACAATTGTGAAAGTTGTGGGTTAAATTAAAGTAAAACATGTTTCTTAACTATAATTAATTCTGCCTAACCAAATCTCACGCCATCTCACCAGGGGGGATGGTCATAAAATCGTCAAAAACGCCTCTCATAATTAATGGACGCCCCCTTAGAGTGCCAGATAAACAAATAATCTGACCGTGCTGTACGTAAGTATGTAGTAGTAATCCATAAATTAATTATTTAGTTAAGTAATTATAATTGTTTGTTTTCATCCACGTTTTAATTTTGACCCATGTATTGTTTTGTTTATTTACCAAAAGACCATGTGACCAATTAAGTATTGTTTATATGCAAGACACGTACCAGCTAGAGCGGTTGAGTCCCGACTTTATAGCAATGCAATAAGGATTGCATTTCAATGTGCAGAATGTCTGTTGTGCAAAAAGTTGCAATGCCCTCCGGCGTCTTCCAAACACATCTACTAAACGGATTGTAATTATGCAGTTCTTATTATTATTTTGTATATTTTTATTTATTATCTTATAAGAGATCTCTTCAAGCAAACATTATTTTATTACACAAAAGTTATGACAAAGTGTATCAAAAACTATAGAGACGTTGTGTAACTTTAAAACACACGCTCTTTATACTTTCTGACGCCAAGTTTGTTGGTGCCTAAGTGCCGCCTGGAGGGGGTAGCGACTTATAGGACAAGAGAGATGGATATATGGGAGGGAGAGAGAGATGATGGCCTCACTCAGGCGCCAAGGAACCTTTAGATATCTGTATCTACGGGGAAAAGCCGGGACAGATTTAATGGTATTTTGGGTTTGGGCTTTGACCTTTATCTTATAAGTTATTAAGAAATTAAGTATGAGGTTGAAAAAATAACTAAAGAAAATTGAGTTTTGTTTGAATGATTGAGGCTTGGTGGTAAAGGTGTTAAGAAACACATTTTTGCATTCCTCTTAAAACAATAGAATAACGAGACATTATTCAAAAGTCTTTTGTTCTGTTATGAAAAACATATAAAACAAATGAGTGACTATACAATTAATGTTATTGTTCTGTTTATTGTCCGCTTGTTATGATTAAAACAAGTACAGCATGTCCTTTGTCACTCATGTTCAGTGACGGTAATCATAAAACACAACTCCACTAAATAAGATGATTACTGTTTGAAATGACAGTTGTCAACATTCATGGAGTATTTTGGTTTTGTTTGTTGCCAGCAGAATCGGCATTGTTTACATAGATTTAAGTACTTCTTGTCTGGAGTACAGTACCATTGCTATTTTTAGCCCTGAAAATAAACATATTAGCTGTCAAATCATTTTTAGAAGCTGAGATATTAACCATTTTGTAAAATCCAAGATGGCGGCCACATGGGACTTGGGGCAAATGAAAACTTTGTTTTTCTTATTACTCATACTACTCGTAAACGAGTATATTTTTGGGCATACTGTGGGCTTCATTGATATTGACCTTTTATCGAATACAAATACAACTACAAATATTTTATTTTCCAAAAAATAAATGTACAATAAAGAAATACAATTTAGGAATAATGGAATATTTTAGTTATAAAAATACAGGCACATAAGACCTGAAGTTTGTACATTTAGGACGGGAGACGACGAAGGGAGCACCCTGCTTATTAAGAACTCAAATCGACCGAAAATTGTGGATCTCTTCCACAATTTTCGGTTTTCGGTGTCGGACAGACAGTTTTCACATAAACTAACTACCTTTTCAAACCATGCAGTGCACTTAGCCATGTAAAAAAATCAGAGGTACCAAACTGAGAACCATTTCGAAATAATTGTGTTCCTAAGTAAATTCTCTTATTCCTATCAAAAAATATTACAGGTTTACTGAAATATCCTTAAAAACATTATGTACTTCATTTATGCTCTAGGGCGTAGTTGGTTCTCATCGCCGTTAAGTTGGCTGTTCTATAAAACTGTCATGTATCAACAGTTTTCCTGTCAGTCGATAACGCAGATATCAGTTGGAACGTAAACAAATATTGGTATTATACTTTTTTAGTTTTTTAATCCGTAACAACCAGCCTCAAGTTCAAAAAGTGTGAGCACGAGGGATGATATTATCACGCTTTTCTTAGCTTCACCTGTATGTTTGTTTGTTTGTTTGTATGTAACCGACTCCTTTGGACTCGATTTTGACCCACTTTAAACGGACACATTCAATTCAAACGTTGTACACTCAAGAATCAGCGACAATGTAATAATTTCATAAGTTAATCTCATTATCCTGATTAGGATCGCCAGGATTAATTAATTTCTCACACAACCTCTGTGTGAGAGCAAGTGAATCGAACTAAACTCGAACTAAAAAATGAAAAATAAATATAGTTTAAAAAAACTAAAAAACACGCTTTTAAAGCACTTCGAACTAAAAAGTTAAAAATAATTTTTAATATAACCTTAAAACAATAATGAATAAAAAATACTATTATTATTGTGAAAAAAAAAACGTCGGGCGCTCCATGTACGAAAGATATGGAACAAAGTACCCGACGCTTTTTGTTTCACAATAATAATAGTATTTTTTATTCATTAATGTTTTAAGGTTATATTAAAAATTATTTTTAACTTTTTAGTTCGAAGTGCTTTAAAAGCGTGTTTTTTAGTTTTTTTAAACTATATTTATTTTAAATTTTATTTAAAAAATAATAAGACATCCATTCCCCGAAATATTCAAATTGAATTCCAAAAGAGCCTATAATTTCAGAAAATAAAGAAAAATTTAGAATCAGTATTAACGTCAATCGGACTTATAGACGAGGTATTCTATGTTTCAGACCAACAAACTAACAGTGCAAATTATAAGTTTTGAACCTTGTGTCACATGACAACGTTGGATTTGGTTTTAAAAAAACCTCTCTTGTTTATATGTTTTGCCTTTTTCGTATCTATTAAAGTTTTTCCAAAAGAAAAACCTTTAATATACTTTGTTAATTCGTTTGTAATCGCTATGCATTGATAACACAGAATTACTGCGTTAATAGACTGTGTCGATTTCTCTGTGGATTGAAATGTGTGAAAGGGCAGAGTACAGAGAAGTCAAATAGGAACAAGCCTCCGTCCACGCCCGCCTCTAAACTGCTCTGACTGGCTAGTTAGAGTTTATGTATGTCTGAGATAATACCATAAGTCCATAACCTATGTACGTTTCCTTTACTTCGTAACGCGCTAGAGAATAAACTTAAGTAAATTATCGAATTGGCTATGTATAGGATGACCATGGGTTTCCACACTTTTCATTGTGATATTTGTGACCTGTTCCCTGTAGCTCCATCTATTCTGTATCTGTGAACTCAATCTCAATAGTTTTTAAATTGATGCTTTGAAAGCTGTTCGCAACTCCAAATTAACGCGAATATTTGACACCAGCTGTCATCTAAAGCGATTGTACACTGGTCAGCAAATAAACCGAGCCACCCGCTACCTAGGAACTCTGATTCGATTTTCTCAAAAAGTATAAAACTTACAACTATCAAAGTTATACCTACAAAAAGTGCGTTTCATGGTGATTAAAATGACTACAAATTAATTCGAAAGTACCGTCAACTCACATTGTAATCAAGCAACAAACACAATGCTAACGATTTGCTCTGTTTTCACCAGAGTTTGAAATTAGCGTTCTTTTTCTCTACAATGAGGGTAGTCGGATATTTCTTATCATTTCTTTAGTTTTTGCCCATCGTTTGCTCAGACGCGTGTGTTTTTGCTACTTTTTTCGATTAATAATGGATACAACACCTCAGGAAGCAGCTCAAGCTGTAGCATTACTTCAAGCAGGCATTGCGCAACGTGAAGTCGCTCGAAGGCTTCGAATCAGCAGATCTTCGGTGCAACGAGTTTACAGACGATACCTAGAGACTGGAGCATTCGATCGCCGTCCAGGTACGGGCAGACCTAGGGCTACATCAGCAGCAGATGATCGTTATATCCACCTTACTGTTCTGCGAAATCGCCACCTCAACGCAATTCAAGTCCAACAAAGTCTGCGTGACGAACGCCAAGTGGTCATAAGTTCAGATACCGTCAGAAGGAGACTTGCTGAACGGAACCTGACCCCAAAAAGAGCTGCAACAGGCCCAGCATTAACGGTAGCACTCCGTCGAGCACGACTTGAATTTGCTCGAGAGCATAGGGATTGGACATTAGAGCAGTGGAGTAATGTACTCTTCACTGATGAGACCAGGGTGAGTCTACATGGAAGTGATCGACGTCAGAGAGTATATCGTCGCCCTGGAGAACGTTATTCTCAGTGTTGCATCGAGGAAACTGTTGCTTATGGAGGAGGATCTGTAATGGTCTGGGGCGGCATCTCGTTAACAGCACATACGGCGTTAGTTTTCATCGAACCGACGGGCCGTACACGTGGACTGACTTCTCATCGCTACATTACTGAAATCCTCGCAGACTATGTGGTACCTTACGCAGGATATATCGGACAGGATATGCAATTGATGCATGATAATGCACGGCCTCATGTTGCTCATGTGGTGACCCAGTATCTACGCGACGTCAGCATTCGTACGATGGACTGGCCAGCTCGAAGCCCGGACTTGAATCCGATAGAACACTTATGGGATGAGCTGAAACGTCGGGTTCGAGCCCGGGTACCTGCCCCAACAAGGCTTCCAGAGCTGCGAATCGCAATTGAAGAGGAGTGGAATACAATTCCTCAAGATTTTATCATCAGGCTCGTAAGGTCGATGAATACAAGGATGCTGGCAGTTATCCGAGCAAGGGGAGGGAATACGGAATATTGATCAAAAACTTTTTTTTGATTTTATCTTTGTTTTTGGCTTTAATTTTTTTTTCACTTTATCATTACTAACGATTGTCACGACTGGAAAACGACTCTTCTTTGTAAAATCCTTAATAAACACTGAAATATTGATTAAACCCAATGAGTTTTCTTTCATTTTAATCACCATGAAACGCACTTTCTGTAGGTACAACTTTGATAATTGTAGGTTTTTTAGTTTTTGAGAAAATCGAATTAGAGTGCCTAGGTAGCGGGTGGCTCGGTTTATTTGCTGTCCAGTGTAGTTTTAATTTTACAGGTCGGATTATTTAATAGATACTGAATTGAGCTACAGGTCTATCTAGTTTTTTTTTGTATAACAGATCCACACAAATACATAGATATATATATAACATAACATTTACATACAGGCACATACATTGTTTCTGGGGCTACACTAGGATACTCTGTGTCGTGGGAATCCGAAACAGTGTAGTCACAAACATGCTAACATCCAAGACCTGGGGGTTTTCTTGATAAATAAATCCAAAACCTGTGAATGTCTCAACGTTGTAAGAACGCGGACTTTGGCCTTCACTCATGCGCATACCGATTGAACAAAATCTGTGTATGCCTCCACGCCTAATGTGGTTAATAGGTAGCTTTATGTCGCTTTCTATCTGACATCTAAGGTTGTGTTAGGTCAACAATTTATAATACTACCTGGAGCCGAGACGAAGCGGAGCGGGGCGAAGCCACTCCATGAAGTTTCAAAGAATTGAATAAATAGTAGACGTTTCAACAAATAATTGTCTCACCACCTGCCGCCGGCTGAGTTGGCAGGTACACATATTTTGTTCAGGTTACATTCTCAAAAAAGCAAAAAGGTAGGACATGAATTGTGCGGTCTCAACGCCTCAGCGGCATACACAGCCGGGATTCGAACACGGAACCTCAGAAATCTTCACGTCTTTTTCTATACTTGGTGGCAGGGACATAGTCACTGCTCGCCAGTTTTTTAGATATCTACTATGTTATCTATCAGACCATCACGTCGGGGATCATCCTACACTACAATAACTACATCGTGAATCTTGCCTAATATACACTGACGAGCAATGAAAAAATTCCAGTGAGATAGCACCAAATTACTCCTAAACGGGAAAGGCTAGCTTAATGACGCCCGCACCATTGAAGTACATTTAAAAGCGCATCAGAATATTACTAATTAAAAACGTAAATATTGTAAACGTAATATTGGTTCTATGTCTTAGGAGACATTAAGGTGTTTGTCGGCATTTTTTGAGTGCAACTTTTTCATTGCTCGTCAGTGTATTAATTTGTTCTACAGCTTGTTTCTGAATCCCAGACGCTGTATGCTCCATAATGTAAAGCTATTAGTGCCAGCCTTCCCAAATAGAGATCGTAGATTGTCCCACAAAAGTTTATTATGACGACCAACCTACACAAACACCGATAGTGATCTAAAGACGGCTTTTCAGCATATTGATGTCAAATGTCCAGTCGCATGTTACATACGTCGTATCTTGGCATGTTGGCCAAACATAGCATTTATCATTGTCGGGCATATATTGATGTTGGACAAACACTGAATTTATTGGACGACATTCGCCAAACATGTTCTGGGACCTCTTGGTCACTTGTTACCGGACGATTTTTGAATGCGCTATGCGGCGCTCTTTAAAATGTCCGTACATGGAGAGTAATTTGGATCCTATAAGGCAAACACATTTTGGCATCGCTGCAGGCTTAATGATATGAAGATTTATGCGATCAGGTGTCGCTTAATAATTGTGGTTTCGAGAAAAACATGGCTGTTCCATTACCTCGTACGATTAAATAATTGTTATGAGTTATAGTAAAACACGAGCTGGAAATCCAGAGTTAAGTCATGTCGGTATGTACTTGGATATGTGACCAATTTTGTGGGTCAATTCATAGATGGTTCACCCCATGCCTCAGAAAAATTTTTCATGTCGGTCGCATAAAAAAAATCGTTAGGAAACCTGCATCTGTTATGCATCGAGGGGCTAAGAGAATGGAGTCACTATCGAATGATAGTGACTCCATTCTTTTAGCCCCTCGATTGACTATGGGTACCCAGGGTACCCAAAATCCCGTTTGAATTTTATTACCAGGTCATAATGGTGAGATGCCAAAAATAGGGCAAGGTACCTACTAGTGCTACTAGATAAAGTGGAAGCTTCCGCGTGATACTTTAAGCCAGACTACGTAGACGATTCAGTTATAATTCTATATATCATTCTATATGTCATATATCCATCCACACAGCGGCTATGTAAATTTCAGATGCCTGAGCATTAAAAGCGTCATACCTGTCATTTTATCCATAATTTGTAAGTATTTGATTGGCTTCTAGAGATAATTCCTGAATTAATTGATGCAAGGTCTGGTATAATCTCTATATAAATACATTAAGGGCTCTCTTATCAGCATCCTGAATCTGTAAATAGCATGTATATTAGCGATATCTTTAACATATCTTGCCTGGATAGGTTTTAGTGCGAAATTTGTCCTTTCTAGGACATGGAAAATGTGGGTAATTATAGAAAAACTTACGGTACTTAACTGTTAATCGCAGGAAGCTATTGACGTGTTTACCTTTGAGAATTATTTAATTATTGCGGGTAAAATCTTAATTTATGTACAGGTATGATACTCACGTCAGCTGATAGATACAAAATAATCAACAAACTTAACAGATGACGGTCCTGCTACTACGGACTTGAAATTAGCTAAATAAGGGTTGTATTTGTATGTAACGTACATTTTAGTTCCGCTACACCTTGTACAAAATCAAACTCATAGGAATTTCTGGGGGTTCTGTGAGTCCTAACATATAACGCTAGATGGCATTGTTTGGAAAAACTCCTCAGAATGACCTTTTTCCTCAATATTCAGTTTGCACTTGATGAAATGACGTCAAAGTCTTCGCTGAAAACAGTTGCTTCCCTACCAATTCTCCCCTCGTCTCGAAAATCGCCAGCAAGTTCCAACTATTTCGGTCACGTGGCGCCGTGATCAAAATTTGGAGTGTGACCTCTTCACCCTTTAGATTTACTCTATGCCCTATGTTATTCTTCTATACTATAATATACTGTTTGTATTCATTGGTATTTACACAGTCAGGTCATAAGTTCTGTCACACAATAAAAACTTTTGAATTTAGAACGCTGGCCACAAAAAAGTTTATTGAATTCGAATCTCGAATTTTTCATGAAAATAAAAATGTGTACTTTTTAGAATTTTCCTCATTTTTAAATATGGAGTGGACACTTAAAGAAGACCGTGTCGCAGTTATTGCGTTGCATCGTTGCGGTTACGCGCCAATTCAGATTTTCGACTTACTGAAAAATTTAAATACAACCAAAAGATTCGTTTATCGTACCATAAAACGATACAATGAAGACTCTAGTGTAGATGACAGGTCAAGAAGTGGTCGCCCTCGCTCTGTTAGGACTCCAGCAGTGATAAAAGCTGAGAAGGCGCGAATTCAAAGAAATCCCATACGTAAGCAGAAACTGTTGGCCCTTCAGATGGGGTTAAGCAGGACCACGGTGAAAAAGGTGTTAAATGAAGACTTAGGGCTTAGGGCATATCGAAGAAAAACAGGACATCGTTTGGACGCTCGTTTAATGGACCTGAGACTGAAGAGATGCCGCGCTTTGTTGAAGCGGTACGCGGGAAAAAAGCATCGGGAAATTCTTTTTTCGGATGAATAAAATTTCACCGTGGAAGAGAGCTACAACAAACAAAATGATAAGGTGTACGCACACAGCAGTGAAGAAGCGAGAAACCGTATTCCGCGTGTCCAACGAGGTAATTTTCCATCCTCGCTCATGGTTTGGTTGGGAGTCTCTTATTGGGGCTTAACTGAGGCACATTTTTGTGAGAAAGGCGTAAAAACTAATGCAGTTGTGTATCAAAATACAGTCCTCAAGAACCTTGTGGAACCTGTTTCTCATACCATGTTTAATAACAGACACTGGGTATTCCAACAAGATTCTGCGCCAGCTCATAGAGCGAAAAGCACAAAAGACTGGCTGGCGGCGCGTGAAATCGACTTCATCCGGCACGAAGACTGGCCTTCCTCCAGTCCAGATTTGAGTCCGTTAGATTACAAGATATGGCAACACTTGGAGGAAAAGGCCTGCTCAAAGCCTCATCCTGATTTGGAGTCACTCAAGGCATCCTTGATTAAGGCAGCCGCCGATATTGACATGGACCTCGTTCGTGCTGCGATAGTCGACTGGCCGCGCAGAATAAAGGCCTGTATTCAAAATCGCGGGGGTCATTTTGAATAAACTTTATTACCATAAGAATCTATGTTTTGTTCATTTTGCTATATAAATGTTTACATAAATAATAAACATGTCTAAATTATTTCATATTGCACATGTGACAGAACTTATGACCTGACTATGTATATATAAAAATAAATATAAATATAATTCGATGGCGTAGCGATCGAAGTTTCAACTCATAAGCGAGAGGTCCTAAGTTCGAAGCCCGTTGGGGAGGAACAACAAAAGTCCCCGGGTCTTGAATGATTCTGTTTGTGACGTCACGTCGATATTTGTGGTTCTAATTACACAGGGGAGTACCCTAGCGTTGGGCCACAAGCAATGTAAAGGCCTGTATATAAATGTTTAATATGTTACACTCATAATAATTCAGAATCGACAGAGCCTCCAGATGAGTTAAGATTATGGTCGATCCTTATAATGAACGGCTAGTCTACCTTAGATACATCTGACATATTTATGTGATACATTCCGTATCTAATATCTTCTCATTTAAAACGCTTAGATTTCTTCGTATCTAACTCTAGTAACGATACTCATATATTCTGAATATTTTGCTAATGTAATATTTATTAACTAACTAATAAATATTTTTCATTGTAACTTTTTTGCGCTTCAAAAATATTTTAAGAACCATGAAATTTAAATCAAATATGCACACAAAATATTCACAATAAGAAGCTATGTTCATTTATATAATATCAATCTGACCCTCGCAAACCTCGTCGCAATATGAACAATATTTTTCTGAACGTCATCATGCCAGTAGCAAATTACATAAAACCGCAGATAAATCGTACGATTTGTTTTTAGAAAACTGATATCCCTGCTATTTTAAAAAGTTATTTGTTTTAAAAAAAAACATAGGAATATAATTCATTTATGGCCTGTTTCAAGAAGTCCTAATAAGCTATATGTGACAGATTCATCTGTCATTTTTAACCCCCGACGAAAAAGTAAAGTGTGATAAGTTTGAAACGTCTGCCTGCCTGTCTGTGGCACTCAATATACCGCTCAAACGCGTGGACGGATTTTATGCGGTTTTGTGTAAATGGTAGATGATTTCCCTGCGATAGTTCTAAGCTAAATATTATTAAAATGTGATCAGAGGTTCGAAAGTAATCAGCTTAACAAGGACACAAGTAAGCCTTATTTTATGTTTTATTTATTGTGTCGGGGGTTTTACTTTTTTTAATTTAAAATAATAAATAAATAAATGTAGCCCATTATTGTCCCCACCGAGGGGCACAGTCCTTTACGCGGATACGAGTAACATTAAGCCATACTCCACCATGCTGGCTCAGTGCGGGTTGATGGAGAGTGACAAAAGGCTGACTTTTAAATGTGCTTAGTTATTCATAGTTAGAGCAATGTATTTGTGGGTAATCCTAATTAAGTAATTTATTTCTATGGAAAAAATATTTACAGCAGTCATATTCACAAACATCACAACACAACTGTCATCTCTTTCTGCAAATATTTTAAACAGTTTCCAAACCCAGCTTATATGTTGAGATGGATAGAACTTTTACTTTAGGTTTTAACCCTTAATTGAACTGAACATCCCACCAGATTTTCAACCTTATGGCTTGATAATTAATGGGAAAACCAATAAAAAAATCTTGTAAACGTAAGTGACAGCGTTAATTACTTCCACATAGTAAAGAAAAGAGAGCGCAAACAATGCGCTCGACTCAAAACTATTTTAATTAACGTAGTGCCAAACCACATAAAAATTGTTTAAAAATAAACTACGCTATTTTGTCAAAAAGATTTTCAAGGAGAGTTTACGAATATATAATATCCACATTTTGAATGCAATTCCGCAATGAAATTAGTTAGGATTTCAGAATTACAGGAAATATAAAACAACTTAGAGATTATTAAATTGTGTCGAGAAACTTTCGTCCAATTGCGTTTTCCTTCAGTGAGAATCTTAATAAACTTTAAAGCAAAAAATCAAATCTTTAGATGGCTTTGTAGTCGAGTAAATGGATTGGAAAGAAAAACCCTTTTTTTCGTATCAACTTAAGATGTCCCATCGTAGCTCTTAATTATAGTAATGGCACCTAATCTCAAAAGCTCATTGCAGATGGCGCTTGCATAGTTGGAGGTTGTATACTTGTCAAAGACGTTAAATTCTTACTTCTTCATAAAATATATGGCATCTCAACCTCATTTGAGGTTAATTTTGCCAATGGCAAGCGTATTTGAAAGATCACGTGACATTTTTTTAACATAACCTCAAATGAATGCAACTCTTTGCCTCCAACTACGTTAGCGCTACCGAACGGGAGAAAAGGCGGGCATAGGCGCCATTCGCGTAAGCACTCCCTCCATACGAAAGATGACAGTTAATATAAGCTCCGCTGACTCGGCATACGTCCCCGAATGCGCTTGCCGAAAGCCGCCCCGTCTGGAAATATTGATCATGTGCGAACCCCATAACATTTGTTGCTGGTAACACTGATCGAAAATAGAGGAATAACCTACCTTCTCTTTGGTATATCACACTTGATTGGTGGAAAGACAAGTTTCAAATAAAAAGCTCTCGCTCGTGGAGGGACACCCTCACTACAATGGATTTATCACAGGGTTGCACTCTATTACAATGTCATAAGGTTGAAATTCAGCTCGGCTTTTATACAGAGTTCCAAATTGAGATGAATAAAATGTTAACCTACTATTTTTTAAGATGTCACATCGTAGCTCTTAATTATAGTAATGGATGACTATTTTATAACATAACACAGATTTGGTTTCAAATACATGTGTAGTTATTAAAATTAAGTATCTGCATGCAATTAGAATGTTAATAGATTTATGTTATTTTAATACAGGAAATGTACGTGTTTAGCAAATTGGTTTTAACTTTCTACAACGAATTGATTAGTACGATTTGTTTTATTCGTTCAAAATTGATGTCTTTCGTAATGTTGTCTTAGGATTAGCAGCATATGTAAATAAAACTGATGCAATTAATGGAACTTCCGAACAAAGTGCATATTTGATTAATTGTACATTACCCCATTTACCACTGATCAAAAATATCATCAATATTATCCTCTTTCGAAAGCACTGGTCGTGAAAATGTTGCTTCTTACAAAAGGTTTATTAAATTAACATAAACTAAAGGGCACTGAGAAACAAGTACCCGAACATTTTAATCAGGCTTGTGCAAGTGATTTTTTGTAATCAATATCATAAGTTGAAATCTTTACGAGGATAATAATTCAACTTGAATCACTGTGGCGGTACAACGGCTGCCCTTTGTACACTTTTACTGATATTGAAATATATAATGTACTTCGACCTTTATGAATTGTATTAATCTCAAAAGAAAATCAGCCGGTTCTTTCGGCGTTAAAACGTTAGCCAGTTTTAAATTGGCTACAGCACAGGAGCTGTCGAATTGCCGGCTGTCAATTTATTTTTATCTCTCAGCTGTCAGTTGTTTGTTAACTTTTATCCATTTTGTACACGGGGCAATCATACTCGTACCGAATGAAGGAAGAAACTACCGTACGTATCGTACCGTAGGAGTACGTAAGTAGGTATACGGAATACGCAAATTACTTAAATCATACTTTATCATGTCTTCCCGAGTGCCATCTAAACCTGTCGCGTACTAGGTATACATATTATTACTACTTCGAGTTTGTTTTAATAATTGTATCATATAAAGCGATTATTCACCTTATTCAATTTTGCAATGAGCATTACTCTTTTATTGGCCAGCCATCAATCTATAACTTTGACAGCTACACTAATAAATTGATAGCTCTAAACAAATAAGTTGACTCTCTAATTATGGTGTGCTGTTATTAGATTTCAGATAACGTCTTTCTTCATACTGTTACGCAATTTGATTTGTTCTACTCTTACAATAAAACATTACCCTCGTACTTCTGCAGTCGGGTAAAAACAAAGTTTCACTCATTTTCCAATAAGGTGACACATATTTTTTCGTATCCGAATGATGCTTCCTGGTACTTGCCAGATAAAACTTTGGTAAGAAATTCACATAAAAACGAGTTGCGTGTTCGATATGTACAAACGGGAAAGAACAATGTCTTTATTTGATTCAAATTCAAAATTCCAAATGTTTTTAATCCAAAAGGTACAGTCCTACATATGTTTGTTCATTGGCCCCCACACTAGGCCCAACCAGTGTCGTGGTCCGAGACTTGAATGATTTCAAGAGATTTTCAATCGCTGCACAAAATACGAAGAATAAATAAGTTACCAAGCACCAAAAGTGGACCCGTATTGCCATTTCTGTCTGACCATAGTTCATGGGAATAAAGATTGGACTTGATCTACGTCTCTATACAACGTCGAATCGATAAATTAGTTTCTCAGACCAAAGATTTAATGTCCGACTTTGATTTAGATATTATTTTTTCTCACAGCTGCGGCGATGGGCTAGCCCCTGTCTCGCCAAATTAAGTAGTAAACAACTGGTTAAAAGTGGGCACAGCTGTGACTCTGCCACGTACAAATAATTAAGCGCGTTCTTGTAAATAATTAAAGTAATCCTCAAATGTGCGACAATTTGTCTAGCAATAAACCCCTTTTTTGTAATTTATTAGCACTACATAAAAAGAAAATACCCATTTTCGTAAATCGGCTAAGAGCCTCCTCTGATTGAGACTCTTTTATGGCAAATCAAATCAACGTAAAAATGCAATTTATACTTAAGCGGGAGACCAATTACTACTATTTAGGAAATGGGGTATCTACACATGTCACGCTTTGCCGCATAAGGGGTAAGGCAGTAGTGGTCACTTTGGCAATACTAGATTCGTGGAAACAATAAGTATTTATTACAATAAATATAACAGATACGGAATTGGCATTGCAACGCTTAGTTGAGTTGAAAAGATAATCTCAGATACGTTGGTCTCAGAGGTTTGCTGGTAGAAATCTCTTTTTAGATATAAGCTCGCCTTTGCTCAAAAAATGTTTTCTTACTTATTATTTCGCTAATACAAGGTGACATTTAATTAGATGACCATATTTTGGCGAATGTTAGTTTACTACCCATAATTATTAACAACTTTCCCCAAGAAACATATAGTCGCAAACGAAAAAAATATGGTTCTCCCATAGTCACTTGTAATCAGCTGATCGGGTCAATGTACTGAGCGACGAATATATTTTTTTCATTTGGGACCATATATTTCTTGGGGAAAGATGTTCTATTCATGGGTACTAACATTTCCTAAAATATGTTCAGCTAATTAAATGTCACCTGAATATTTAAAACCATTTCAGATTCTTGTCTATCATAAACAATTTTTTTTTTAACAAAAATACTAGACATTTATGTTATGTTTTTAATCAAAACAAAATCTAGATTTCTCAGCTCTCAGAAATTCTATTCCAAGAGGAACTTGTGCAATTCGCAGAATTTTTTGCTATTAAACGCAGTGGGTGTTCCATTTGTAGATTATAAATATTGCAAACATTACACGAACATGCGGCGATCTGCGAGTAAAGATATCTAACAATTTAATTTAACTTACAAGATTTAATAAAAATGCAAGTTACAAGTTAGAGAATAAACTCAGATTGATTTCAGAGGCGCGGCGGAGCGTCACTACGAATCTAAACGACAATAACGCCAATCGCATAAAACTGGCGGATTTGAAAAGGTTTTTTTGTTTGTTACTTATTTTGACGCTTCTAAAATTAACGCTAACGAAAAGGCTTTCGAAAGCCTTTCGACAATGTCGAGCACTGGGCCATCTTTCATTCCCGTTGTTGCGGACTTTACAAGTAATATGTGGGTATCCTCCAGGAGCTGTATAGGTCCGCCGCTCTCCAGGTGCGACCCCATAAACTCTCCAACCCTTTTCGGATAGAACGGGGCGTCAAAGCACTTCACCAATGTCCTGGAGGACCCATTGAAGACAGTAGACTGGAGGGAACGAGGTCTTAATATCAACGGCGTGTATTTCGCACCTGAAGTTTGCCGATGACCTGGTATTGGTGGCTGAGAGCGTTGCTGATCTCCAGACTATGCTCACAGAACTGCACGAAGCAACCCTGAGGGTCGGCCTTAAGATGGACATGGCCAAGAAGAAGATTATATTATGAGTGATACTCCCACAAGCGACGGTATCAACATTGCTGTGGATAATTGTCCCACAGAAGTGGTTGAGGCATGAAACATTGTTTGTCTTTTGGTCGACAGTTCCAGGTAAGGAGATCGCTAGACGAGTCCAGCTCGGATGGGCCGCTTTCGGCAAACTCCGGGATGTCCTGACGTCGAACATCCCACAATGCTTGAAGACCAAGGTATTTAACCAATGTGTGCTGCCCACTCTTACTTATGGTGCTGAAACGTGGACATTTACAAAGGAGACCGTGGACACAGTTTCAGTAGCACAGAGAGCCAGGGAGCGTGCCATGTTAGGTATTAGGCTAAAATCAGACTCCGAACCAAGGTGGCTGACGTCGGTAAACGTATAACACGGCTCAGGTGGAAGTGGGTAGGACACTTGGCAAGGCGATAAGACGGCAGATGGACCAGATCCGTAACCGAATGATGGCCAAGAGGTGGCCAAAGACCGGTCGGCAGACCACCTGCCTGATGGTCCGATGGCATAGTGAGGATAGCACCGTGGACCCGGGCTGCACGGTCGAGTGGCTTGTATATCACGAGGCATTCTCATTAGTGGGTTCCCTGACGGAATGATGATGTTGATGATGAAAATTAACGAGAACTGTAGCAGCAATTTTATTGAAGGAAATTTTTGAAATTCGCTCAGAGTCAATAATAATGAATTTCCTTCAAATATCAAGGTGTTGAAACCTATACTTTTCTTCATTCATTCGACCCATTCCCAACGCCACAAGTCCACAACTTTGATGATTGTGAAGTTCCTCATGCCTTCTCTAATATACCTAGGGATAAACGAATAACATAATAAGTCAATGTCTGTAACTAGGTATCTTCTTCATTGGCACACATGTCAACGAACCTTCAAGGTTCGGTTGGTTTAGTTTATGAGATAGATCGAACGCCTATAAGACACGCACGAATGTTATGCTAATCTATCTGACGATTGGTTATAGTCAGTTTTGTTGTGGTTATAAGTACGCCTAGTAGGTATAATATCTACAGCTCTATGTACGTGTGATAAGGTGTCTGTACTGTTTGTTGGGTTGATGTACGTACGTACGTGTAATGTGTTACCGGAACGGAGTAACGGAGGTCGTAGGTCAGTTTCATATTAAATTAAGTTTAACAACATAACACTAGTGGCTCTGTGAACTGTAGACCTAGCGAGTGACACTTTCTTTTAATAATACATACAAACTTATGGTTGCCACCAATAACTTACTAAGTTACCGTGAGAGTAACAGGGTATATAATTTTTGTGAAAAGTCAATAGGTTGGGTTTAAGACCGCAAAATGTAACCTATGCAAACTATGCAACCTATGCAACCTATGCAACCTATGCAACCTATGCAACCTATGCAACCTAAGCAAACTATTGACTTTTCACAAAAATTATATACCCTGTTACTCTCACGGTCTCTACAAATCCAACGACAAGCTTTTTTTGAAATTTTTTGAAATTTAAAAACCCGCATATCCGCAATTTCGAAAATTGACCAAAAACTGAAACGACAAGAAAAAAGAACCTAATTCACGAGAATCAGTCGAGAAATGCGGCCTGTAGACTTGTAGAGGATAACATCCGGCGATAACAAAGCATTTTTGCCCAATCCTGAAACAGAGACGGTTCGCACGCTTCGCTCGCTCGGTCAACCACATGGCGTCACTACTTTTCGCATACGGGGTGGCAGAGGGACAGTTGTGCCCACGTTTAGCCAGTTATTAAATATTCCATTTTGTTTGAGAGGGGGCTAGTTTTTTGCGTTTAGGGGAATAATAAAAAGGGCGACTAAAAAACGAATTGAGCGAATGACCATGAACAGCGGAATCACCTGAAATGAGCGAACAACTTACCGAATTGCGCGACAAAATTAATAAATTGCGCGAAAAATCACTGAACCATAATACCACTAACTATTTATTATTTCTAATAAATTATTATGTGGGACTAACTCACAATTTTATTTCTATAATTAAAAATAGATAGATGTTTTCAGCTTTTTTTCCTTAATAACCGGTAAATATCAGGATCCTTCAATGCATCGCTCATGCCTGTTGCAAAAAATTCCATAGAGTTGATGACCCTAATACGAAATGATTAATGTGTAAAATAATTACCATCGCTCAATATAATACCAACCATGCACACTTTTGCACCGAGAACCCTAAAGGGTTAATTCCTTTTAAGGTTCCGTATGACGTATAACTACTCAAAAAGCGAGGGTAATATGCCATGGTAATAATATTTAAAACCTATAACAGAAAAGTGGCATTAGCTAACGCCGGTGGTAATTGAGGGGTAACGTATAAAATATCCATTGAACTGGGATATTTCCACCTTATTTTAACAGTGAATAGTTAAAACATTTTTTTATTATTTGGGTACAGAATCCACAACACGATACAGTTCAATTACTTACTAACTTAAACAATAATATATTACATAGGCCAATTAGGAACTAAAATTATGATTTATTTCTTTTTCTTTCGAAATCATTTTTATCATTCAGGGCAGCAAAGGCACATATTTCGTCCACCAATCGAGTTACATTGCTTATACTTACATAAAAACATGCCTTTTGAAAAATATACCATCGACTGAAAATTCTGTATTTTAATGGCAAATTGAGTAAAGTTTCATCCAAAAAATATATTTTCATCCCAAATTAAATAAACGTGCACCAAAGTTGTACACTAAACTTCATGAGGTCGCCTCGCTCCACTCCGCTACGCTTCGGCTCTAAGTTGCATTCTAAAGTTGTGACCTAACAAACCCTAATTTAGTATTCGAACAGAAAGTGAACTTATAGCAACTAAAACTGATATTTTTCGATAATCGATCGATTCGAGTAAAAATGCTATATTGTAGCCGACTACAACTGCAGACAGACGACCGTGTCGCCGACGCGAGACGCGGAATAGTCAATACGGGTTAGTGTTGCGATAGGGGTCATTGACCCGACTGCTACTGCGAACTGAATCATACATGGTAACCATGGTAACCATGGTAACAGTCGGTAACCATGATAACTGTCGGCGAACGCTACCAAGATACGCTAAGCGACAGTAATTTCTAACGTTGCACGCAATAAGTAAGTATCGCAAACCCAATCATGAGCGTACAGTGCTAGTCAGGAGTCGATAACCGCTATTGCAGCGCAAACCGAAGTTATCAACTGACAGGAAAACTGTCGACACTTGACAATTTTATATAACAGCTAACTTAGCGGTGAAGGAAATTTAATCTAACTACGCTGTAGAGAATAATCTATTATTAGATTATACTCTACAGCGTAGTTATAATAATCTATTTTTTGATTTTAATGGTATTTCAGTAATCCTGTAATATTTTTTGATGGGAATAACGGAATTTGGCCGAGAATTTAATTATCTCTAAATTGTTTTCTCAGATTGGCGCTTTTGTTTTTTTTTTTACATGGCCAATTGTGAAAAAGTTGCGGTCAGCTACAAACTTCCACCGCGAGGGCTGCATTCCCTCTCAAGTTCTTTGTCTCACTCATCAAACTTTTTTGTGCGGACCTCATTCTTCGAATCTGACTCGGACTTAAAACTGTTTGTTCACTCTCCAAACATTCCAGCAGTAATAACTGTGTATTCATAAAGCTGTATGGAATTTTTAAGAGGCGATAAATTGCAGCCTCATTTTTAAAACGGCAATTTAGTGAACCGGCAAAATAACATGTCGTGGGCTGTCCATATTACCTAATTACGCTAAAATGCACATGATTCGTTTGAGTAGCCAAAACTGGATCATTTACTAAATGTGCAATAAATTATAGGGTGTAACGGAATGGTTTAGTCATATTTTAAGGGGTTGTTGGCATTGAACTACTATAACGAGGGACTTCATTCTTATAATTTCACTATGATACTGATTTGATCAGACCAACTAATAATATGACTATACTGGGTACTTGTTAGCATTGCAATACCCCTATACGTTTATGACTGGGTTAGCGTACTTACTTTTTGCGTCCAATGTTTGAAATTGTCGCTTAGCGTATCGGTAGCGGTTATTCGGTTCGCAGTAGCAGTCAGGTCAATGACCGCTATTGCCACGCTAACGTTGTATTGTTGTTATGTTTATAGGAGGGAAGTCAAAGTATCAAAGTTGACTGAGTCTGCGTAACTTGACCGTGTTGTATTTAAGTTGTGTTTAAACTGTATTGAGCGACTGTCAAAAGTCTGGTGCAAGTCCATACAGCCTATTTATTAACTTACTCAAATCGACCGAATGTTGTGGAAAAGTTACAGTTTTTCCACACCCTAAACATCAGTTTGTCACAAACTGCATCGATTTGCTTGTGGTTTTAAGTTACTGAATGAATGTTACTATAGTAATTTGGGTCATCGACTTCTGCCTACGCTCATGATTGGGTTAGCGATTCTTACTAATTGCGTGTAACGTGTCGTTTAGCGTATCATGGTAGAGGTCGCCGACCGTTACCATGTTTACCGACCGTTACCTTTTTTACCGACCGTTACCATGGTTACCATATATTATTCGGTTTGCAGTGGCAGCCGTGTCAGTAAACGCTATCGCAATACTAACGCGTAGCCATATTGGTTCGGTACCCCTTTCTGCTACAGTTGTATATAGAATAGAATAGAATATAAATAAATTTATTCAGTCTGCAAAATACACACCATAACATGTACAACAAAATAAATAAATGAACAAAAATAAGTGAAACATACAATTAATAGTAACAATAAAAACAAAACAACAAAAAGATTGACAAAGATACAAAACAAAAACGAAAGTAAAAATTAAAAAGGGAGAACAACCATGCACAATGTAATTTTGTGGACAGTGACGTCATTCCAACTCAGCATGTGTTACAGGACCTATAGGAGATCCTGCAACGCTTGTATTCTGTCGGCACCCAGAGCAGTGAAAATAAATGTAAAGGTGGGAGTTAATATACTACTTTTTATTAATAACGAGTATTATAACTAAAATATATGACAACTCTACACATAATACAGGGCTGTTTGGTGCATCGTTTGCCAAATTATATCCTAGGTCCACAAAAAAAGTGTTGGCCCAACAGACTTTTTTATTTTTATATTTTTAACTTTTTTGAAAAATCCTCCAGAATTACTCCTTTAAACTTGAATAAATATAGAAGTTATTGATAAAACTTGCAATTATTTACTGTTATTGATTGTGTAATGTTGTACGGTTCTTTTATAGTCAAAAATACTGGAAATTAACATCTAGTTTTTTTTTTATTTACTGAAATAATTTTTTCAAGAAGTAAAATTCTGTAACGAATCATCTCTGACTTGCAATAAAAAAAACTAAACGAGGCTTTTCTCTTGAAAGTTTTAAAAAAGTTTGTTGGTCTATCTTCTTTCCAATAATATACAATAATGCCATATAGGTTGGTAGACCTCAAATGTACAATAATAGCTCCTCCTCCTCACACAATAGTTTAGTAAATTATTGCTAACATTACATTACCCCCTGTTAGATGGGAAAGTCGAAAGCAGAAAGTTTGACTTCGGAACTTTGTTTGGACTAGTTAGGAGACAAACATACTTAAAGTCCTGAACCCTCTGAGATGAGCCCTAGGGGTGGGGGGCAAAAAGAAGTGCCCGTTTTTTTTTTGCTTGCTGGGCGACACTGGCGGGCTTTACTGCGCATGTACATTGTACAGGTATTAAAAAATTACTACTGCGCATTCGAGGCCACCGCTGATAATTCGTGAAGCGACTTGTATGTAATGAAAGCTGATAAAATTCTCTACAATTCTGATTCCATACACTTTTTACCTATTTCCAATCTTAGTCTGACATTCGTTGTATCTCGCTTGATGTATGTTTTATTACTCATTTGAGGCACATTATATGAGCTCCTAAAAAAAATAAAAGTGTTTATATATAAAAACTATACCTACAGTATTGATTAAATGTAATAAAAAGTACACAAGAACGAGATTCCTTATGAACAAGACTTTTGGCGAATATTTTTTTGAACTCAGGGAACATATTTACCTTTATCTGATAACTTGCGTTTTGAAGAAAATTTTAATGAACGCGATTGAGTTGTCACATTTCGTTTACTTAATTAAAACAAGATTGCGGATCTTGGGAATTTCACTGGCCCATTTGCATACGAAATGATAAAAAATATCTCTTGAAACCGGAATGAATGAAAATGCGAAAAGATTGATGCGAAAGTGAACACGATTCTTTATTACAATACCTATTTGCATAGATTTTCTTGCACCTCAATAACACTATACGTCTTTGAGAATGCTTATACATTAATAAAATTAATTTAACTATTCATAATAATGTATTTAAATATATTCATTTAGGGCGAGGAAATCCATAGATCGTTTATTGGTTTTTTAAAAGCATCGAGTTCGAGTTTGCGTAACTGCGCATTTAGAAATATGGCGTGTTATTGTTTTTTTTTTGTAGACCATTTTGTACGTGTGATTGAACACATCAGTTCCATAGACAGACAGCCGACCTTTTATGTTTTCGTCGGTGAAACGGTTTATATCAAATGTTCTGAGTTTTCTATAGATATATTTTTACAAGTACGTAAAACCTCAAGAAAAAGACATTTTTAGTCAAAATTTCAACTGCCTACCGATTGGGGTTCATCAGATATAGGCCGCTCGTAAGACAGGAGAAAGTACGGTCGGACGAACGGAATGCCGGACGGATGGACATACGGGGGAGGCCTAAGTACCAGGGACCCTTTGGCCACCTTTCGGCTATGGAAGCTTGGAAAATGCGTACTCGCTTCTGCCGCGTGATGGCGTGGTTAAGTATTTTTGGCCGAAACTCACGTCGAAGTAGACTTTGCGGCACTCATACGCTAAAACTATTGATTTCAAAAATAGAGATTCACACAAGGTTATCCACTTAGGTTATTTATTCATTCACATTTTGACTTTAAAATATACACCATATACCAGAAGCTGTGGACAAAAGCAATAACTAGTCAGACACCCATATGTAAAGATGCTCTGATCAAATCGGTTTCTTAGTGATAGTTTTTCAGCATATTTGACTAAACTTTCTATTTTGCCCTGCAACCGTGATCAAACTCAAACTCAAATAATGTATTGCAAGTAGGAAAAAATAATACATTTTTATAAGTCAGAAAAATAACCAATAAATCACATATGATCTACTAAACTAATGAGTAACGGATTATGGTTGAGTTTGAAAAAATAATTTCCCTTTAAAGTGGTTGTTCATTTCTAAAAGTGCGAGACAGGAAAAGGAAACTCCATTAACTCTATCAGTGCTTTGGAAAATCGATTGTCAGAGATGGTTAGATAACCAAGAAAATCATGTAATTTTTTTAATTTTCGTTATTTTTTTTTGCCACAATGTGCATTATAAAATAATCTAATCTAATGACAATATTAGGACATCGTATCTAAAAGTGCCAATAAGATGTCTCAGAATAACAATTTCACAAAAATAATAAATAAGAACAAACAAAAGCTATCATGAACATAACTTATGAGGAACTCTGGACTTCACGAGCATGACAGCCATCATCTGCACATTAACTAGGTAATTTGCAGATTTCCTGGTACAATTTTACTTCTAATAGCTGATATTCGCACTTTTCCTAGTTAATCTGCATATTAACGGATGGTACACCGTTGAATCGCGGAAGACAGTAAGAAATTTTATGTTTTTTTCTCATATGATTGATTGTAATCTAATTGTATAATTTTACATAGCTAGCCCGCCTCCCTAGTCAAGTTGCATTCGCTAACTTATCACTCCCTACGGCGACTCTTAGAAAATCTATGCTATGATTTGACGTTTCCCGTACAAAGTATCATGTGACTTTGCGTGTCAAACGTCAAATCGCATAGATTTTCTTAGCGTTGTCGTAGCGAGTGATAAGTTAGCAAATGCAACATGTCTATGGGGGCTGATTGTTACCTTCAGACTGATTTTATTTTTAGTTTGTTGAATTTCATTTAGTCAATTACTTTCAATTCAGATACTCAAGAGTTTCATTTTGGTTGACTATTTTTATTCCTTTCGAACATGTAGTCTCACAAATTATATTCCATAAACACCAACAATTTATTCAGACGTTTTATTTGAACAAGAATCTACTTTATGGACTTTACCGTATGCTTGGTCGTTATTCTGCAGATTACCTAGTAATTCTGCACCATAACCTAGTTTTTACAACCTTAGAAACAATTTTTTCCACTTTAACGAACTCAGCCAGGTAATCTGCGGATTAACTAGTTAAGATTATTAAGTTAAGTTACCTAGATTTATGCACATTAACGGTAACACATATACTTTTGTTAATCCAATCTATTTTCATTTGATTTAATTATCAGATATCTTAGAAACCCTGCGGACCGCCTACGTCGTGTTTATAAAGTGAAGCTTGTTTTATACATTTGTTTACAATGCGCCTCAATAAGCCTAGATATGATCTTTATATACGAACAATGTTAGGGCGTGATGTTTGGGCGTGTCGAAACCGTGATATTGTTAAAGCCGTCGTGACGTGATAGTGTTGACAGACCGACAAGTCATAGTAAATTCTATATTGTACCACAGATACTACAATATTATATTTTACGCATTTCCCACGCCGACAGGCAATGGCACAGATGCGCCAACGGCGATCCAATTATTTCAGATACTCCTTTCGTTTAGTTTTGTATTTCAAACCTAGCCCTTCGCCAGAGCGCTGGAGATTATGAATAATCAATCCAACGTAATGGATACTATCTACCAACATAATATAAATCCATACTCATACCATTAGGAATACCTATCAAATATACCCTTTAAATCGTAAATTGTGAAAAAAAAATGACCGATAATGATATATTCACTCACTCACTTCATTAAATTTGGATAAGTCAGTACTTATTAATCAAAGAGTTACATCCTGAGTTATCTTTATTTAATTAAGTGAATGGTCAGGATATTTCATTATGTGTCAGTAAAATCAATAAAATATTATTAATCATTATAACAAAAAGCATTATAACCAACAAACATCCGAGTAGTGACCTAAACAACAAAAAAAAACCTGCATTCGACAAAAACCCGAAACCGCAGGTACCATAATAATAATTAATTCCTAATGAAGTGATAAGTAAATTTAATCTGATTCAATGCGCAAAAAAAAATGAAATTGCAAATGTATGATTCGGTTCTCTGTTGATGGATAAAAACTGCCGCAATGCAGTTATACTGTAATTTAGTTGGTTAGCGCTGCAATTTAATAAATATCTACTTATGCACATGCACACATACCTATACCAACATCTTGAATTATTAAGTGAATAGCGCGTGCAAGTGTAATGTAAATTACAGTGGGGCCTCTCTTAGAAGTCGCATTTGACATCTGTCGACCGACAGTAGGGACAGAGCTATGGGCCAGTCTCCCTTCCTTTTCTAAGCGAAACAAGGAGGAGTCAGTCTCCTTAACTCTGTTCCTACTATTGACAGATGTCAAATGTGATTTCTATTAATAGCTCCACTATAAATACATAGGGAAATAAATAATTAAGTACCTATTTATATTCCTGTTTATGTTACTGAATAACATTTTCTATTATTCTTTCTTTTCTATCGCTGACTTTAAGATGGATGAAGAACTTATCTATATATGTGACATATCTTCAACCGTCTTACAAACTCCTAATTGAAAAGTTTCCTTCATATCAGTTCAATCTTTCCATTTCGAGCTATGAGATCAACTAAGAAACCAACATTTAGATCAAACTTTTAATATTACTCACGTCACGATTGCCTGAGTTACAAAATACAAGTACAACCAACCACACATCAACCTACCATCTTTATGTCAAGGGAATAAGAGCAAAAGTTTGCACTAACTTGGGTCCACTCGTACCTAAATAAAGCTATCCAATAAATCATAAAGCGCGTATGTTCGCAATTCATAGTATAGCTAAATAATAAACATGCGCCATGTTGGAACTACATCAACTACTAGTCAGCCATTAATTTCATTTATATGTAGGTAAAACCACTTCGGTAGGTAATTTTCTGTGGAAGCTTACAAAAAGGATGCATGTATAGATTTCTTTTCGTTAACTCCAGATTAATACATAAAAACGTAGCCCATTTATGTCCCCACTGAGGGGCACAGACCTTTACCCCGATTCGAGAAATATTGAGCCATACTCCACCACGCCGGCTCAGTGCGGGTTGATGGAAGGTTGGCATTGGTTATTGGCCAACTCGATCAACAGACCCGATTAATACCATAACCCTCTTTTTATTTTCTAGCCCTTCAATTAAGCAGCCTACTTTCGCCCTCTGCAGGTTATAGGCCTGTACTTTACCACACCATCTACTCCAGCCCTGATCCTTCCTCATCCACTGATGATGATGATGATGTGATCTGTCCATCCTTTTATTATAATAATGTTACTCTGACTCATCGGTTCAGTGTGCACTCGGTTTTGTCCTACTGTTCTCCTTTTCGTCCTTTTATTAATTTATTTAATATGTTTACCAACAGATGATACACCTTAGACATAAGTCTTTAGAAATGTAAAGTTTGAAAAAGAAGTATGGCATGAAAAGTGGACGCTAAACTAGGTGATTCTATATTAATGCTAGTAGCATAAACTTTAACTCAGTAAGATTTTTTATAAAACTTTAAAATTAAACAAAACATCTAAGAACTTTAGGTGTCTTAAATCTATCCTTTTATCCTACTTACACCTACGTATTAATCACCCAGCCGAGGTATCTTTCAGTACAAATGTACACTGTAAATTCATGATATATGTGATGTGTAACACATGTTTAGCAGATTTCTGTATATTTTTTCTACACGAATGGAAGCGTTGGCGCATACATTGTATATGTTTGTTGCGGTAATGACGCAAATTGGACCAACTGTTACATGTAGACATTTTAAAGCTAAAGTCACAGTAGCGAAATAGTTTTTATCATATAAGTTAACTATAAATTAAAACTATATTCAAGATTAAGCTTATGTGTTTAAACTCCTTGTTTCGGAAAAACTAGCAACACGATTCGCGTTGTTGAAATTTTGGATAAAACCACATTAGAATAAATGTCATAGCAGCTCATAAGCAGCAAAAAGAGCTCCGTGGTCTAATGGGTTTCACGCTTACTTCTCACACAGGAGATGCAGGTTCGATTCCTGACCATGTACCAATGAGATAATTAATTTATCTTAAGTATATTATAAGGACGTTCTAACAGCGATGGAAAACGCATAATGGAGGATTGAATAACTGGCTCAAAGTGGGTACAATTGTGCCCCTGCCACCCCGTATGAGAAAAGGCGTGACGCTATGTTATGTCATAGCAGCTCACATTGCAACATGGCTGTTACTTTAGTGGCTGCGTGCGGCGGAACAGTGCGAACATTTGTGCCTTTTATTTATTTCTTCATAATCACGAATTATCTCCATTTTAAGATGTTTTTAATGCCTATTTGTCGACGCAATAACCTTATCCATATTCCGTGTTACACAAAAATTTTACATTTTTGTCTATAAACAAGTTTGAGCAGCAGTTTTAGGTGAAAAACATCTTTTTTTTTCGTGTACCTAATTCCCAGATTCCCATTGGGAATACGAGTCTAATGTTTTCAAACACTACGATTTATGGCGAGGGATTTTCATAAGAAATATTTTTTGGTATTTGAGAAATGTCTCCTATAAGAGTAATAGCGCTTTAAAGATGGACATTTAGGCATACCCATCGCCTTCAGGCGTTGCTTGTTATCACTGTGGCTGAAAGTGTTCTCATATAAATTAGACACACCGTGCTAACTAGCGAAGTTTCAAATTCATATTCTTCTTTGTCGAAAAAGGTATATTACAATGTTCAAGATTACCTAAATGACGGGACTGTAGGGTGTTAATCTGGCTCAACACAGACCTTGCTGTTAATAACTTTGTAATTATTTATTGCTGATTATTAATTATGATAGTGATATTATACTATTTTTATTGATTAAGCACAAGCAATTTTAGAAGAGATCTAAAAATCAATTTGTGGGAGTTTCTACGTCCTTCTTCTCCCACAGTGGTCCAATGTAAAGAAGGGGCAAAAAAAGACGATTGCTAAGTATATGTAAATATCTACAGTAATAAAGACATTTGGAATTTGGAATTTTGAAGCGAAACAGTCGGCCGCTAACTGTGAGCCGTATTTAAAACAAAGCTTTATTAACTATACCAAAGAATACAACTAATTCACCGGGTTAAAAACTTAAAAATACCGACTTCAAGTTCATGCCCTATATTTCTTCCTCCCCTGTCAGGATGCGAATGAAGTCTGTGTACATGAAAAGTCCTCATCAACACTTTTGCTGCACGGAACCGCAAACCAAAACGTCATATGTGCATATATTTTTTGTATTTGTTGATTTTTTCAAAAAGCCCTAAATCTATTTTGATACTATTTATTTGGGATCACCTCTGAAGTAGGCCTACCAATCAAAACAAGAATCATCGAAATCGGTACATAATTGACGGAGAAATTAAGGGCGAGATAGTCGATTCTAAGAACGAGTCTTAGCGAAAGCACTTGCTTAAGAATCGATTTGTAAATAAAGTAACAAACACAAAAATAAAACTAATTGAGAACTCCTTCTTTTTGAAGTCTTTAATAGAACATCAAAAAAGTCTAACCTGACCTAGCCAAGTAAACTAATAAACTTGAGGCTGAGATTCTATGTTTGATGATAGTTTTGCTATTTCCCATAAAATGGAATTTCCCAGTAAATTTCCCATAGGGTAGTTCTCTTACGCTGGGCTTCTCGAGTGGGAGTCGAATCGAGTCTCTCGACTGTACCTTCGGACGAGCATTCCTTGTTGTCTGTAATATTATTATGTATTACTATCGCAATAGCTGCCAAATTGATAAATCAACAGAACACGAGTCGCCACCGCTTTTAAACCAGCGAAGTCGCAATAGAAGATAGCTCGTCAAAGAACGATGTTGTGATTGGACGATTTATAAAAGCGGTTGAAAATTTTAATGCGATGAAAAAACCAGTAGCTTTATTATGTTATTCTGATATAATTATATAATAAGGGTTTATCGCAAATCCTTTTTATTTTTTAAATGCGTTTTACCGATTAAATGTTTGGTTTGCTTGAAAAGAAAGAAATTATCTAAAGGCACGGATAGATTTTTTTAATATTTTCTTCAATTATGAAATACAACCGTACGTAGACCTAAAATAGCACACTTGAAAACAGGTCAAAGCAAAGAAGTCGTAGCCAATAATTTGCATACATCGCAAAGCAGTGTGATATTGAATTTAATACTGACTTAGTGGCTATTTAAGCCTTTAAGTACCTACCTATACATAATCTGTATTATTATGAACTTGCTCTGTCTAGTGATGTTGGCGAAAAATTTAATAGTAATAGTCTGGTCTTATCTCTTTTCTGAAAGCTTGTAATGTGAATTTTCCTATGCAATAAATATATACAGAATACAATACAAAAGTTAATAAATGGAATGGAATAAATGTAAATAACTTATTGGTATTGGTACAGTCATTCTTCGAAGCTCTATATTCAGAGTATTTACGAGTAATATCTTTCAAATGATCATAGTTCAAATAACTCAGAAGCATCGGGCGATCGGTAAGAGATCAATGCACGATAACGCATTACTATGATGGACAGCCTAAGATCGATTCTCGGATAACTTCCATCACTCGATACTCAACTCGCGAAATCGAACACGTACCGGCAGTAATTATCGAATCGCTGGTTTCGATTGTTTTATTTTTCATTATCTTAATTGGGGCCTTTAAAGTTGAGCGTTAACGAGCCATTACTTTTTATTGGGCCTTTTTGGAAATGTGATTTTAATTCGGCGTTTTGCGAGGTTTATGAATGACGTTCTCCGTTTAACGTTTAACTAGATAATACATTTTCTTTTAACACAGTTTTAGCACTCACTTCACACCGCGATTTCCGCGAACCGACACAAATCACGATATGTCAATCGTTCAAAGGCATTGACATCGGCTTCTGACGTAGTTTTCACTGCCACTTCACAACTCTCACAGAATCATCATTTGCAACTAAACCGATTGTCTCAGCATTCCACCCCACGATATTCCAACCAGCGACCTGACACCCGAATCTGTTTTGTTTCACCGATCACATGTGACCGCACCAAGCACAGTCCACACAACCACTGGCTTATACGAGTGTTACTGGCATGGTAGCATAGGTACACTGCTTCAGAACACAGCGTACCTCCACATCTACAACTGTTGAACCTTACCGAATGGTGCTAAAGACTGGTATTGATTGTAACAAAAGTTTGTAGAGCTGTAAGGAATGGTGTACCCAGAGGCTGCCTTGCGTCTGTGATATTAGTTCACGATTTATGATATGATAAATCTCGATCGTTGTTGGTTATTGGGCAGTTTTTTACTTAGAATTGTGACAGATATGGTGTGTTTACTTGCTTCAGGGAACACTTGGTTTTTGTAAGACGTAAGTAGAATTAGGTGCGAAACGTTACATATATCACACCTTGCGTAGGTATTTAGGTTACAGTGCCATCTCGTGATATTTTTATATATATTGCTAAGGTCGAGCGTAATACCAAATGGTAAATAAATATAACTAGTATAGTAATTAGTTGGTCGGCTACTTCATTTTATCATTACTTCATCCAACTCGTCCCCAAAAAAACATGAAAATAATCATAAAGCCTCCAAATAATATGCATGTACTTTTTACTGTGCCTCTTCCAGCCTGTATAGGAAAAGGCGTGTCTATAGGTTATCTTATGTTACTATTTTCCAGTGTGCTCGGTACTTTACAAACAAAATTAACTTTTGTAATACCTAACCTAAATAAATGACGAATCGGTGAAATCTTAAACATGAATAAATTAAACCCTCCGACACATAAATCATTAACATTAACGACTCTTCACGCCTCAGCAAATAAAACTGCAGATTTATCACAATGTTTACCTTCGGTATTGTGCAAATAGCACTTATTTCATCCAAAACCATACATCAAGATGAAAGAAACATGTTCTCTCGAAAGCGTCACCAGCGTTCCAGATGTAATATATCACTCTCGATTCGATCGGTTGCGTGCGAGTCGATGTAACGTGAATGTCACGCATATAATATTGTCACGTAGAGCAGGATGCTACGATACTACTAAATAATCGATACTTTTCTTTCGATACTTTCACCGTCGATAGATTATAATTGAGACGAATTAGTAGAAAATATTATCCGTGTTACCACAAAAAATATTAAAAAGCGTTTAATCTCAAAACAAACGCCAAATCCCATACAAGTTTGTTTTTAAACAAGTGTTGAACTAGATATAGTCCTTGGTCATGGGTTCCCTATGTGACTACGAAATTAATTTAATCGATTGCTCATTTGGACGAAGGCTTATTTCTACGAAGCCTTTAATTAACCGATGCAACGGTTCACCGAAAATCGATGTCCCGTTTGATACAGGAAAATGGGTTAAAAAAAGGATACGCAGCCCTTAAAACGTACATCATTTAGTTGAACATCACTAAATGAAACAGACAAGTATCGATACTTTCTTTCGAGTTTAAAGACACCTACCTAGTAAAATTATCGATACTTTGATATCGTTTCATCCCTATCGATCGTCGTTGAGATATGTTCGAGAGTGTGTGGTAAACCTGTTATTGGATTATCAGAAATGTCTAGTTACCATTTTTGAGGTGTGAAACTTACAATATCGAAGCGAGAGTACAGTCGCAGTCAAGTTTATTTTTGCACCGTTTTGAGTTGAGGTACCTAGGTGCCTACGATTTTATTGTCTCTCTAAGTTTGACGACTCGTCCGACTGGGCAAAGCCCCACTCTATAAATTTGCCTAGAATTAATTATTCTCTTAAAATTTAATAATTAACTATTAATAATTAATTACAAATAAAAATATTAAGACACTCCCGACACATTAATGCAACCTTAAAGTCACAACTTTAAAATTTAGTTCAATTGTTTCCTAATTAGACTGATAGATAACTTACGAACCACTTAAGCGATTTTTTTTAAATAAAGCTAAGGACCATCGCCGTGAAGTCAACTGCCATAGAAAAAAAAACGCATTAAAATCCGTCCACTCATTCGAGCGTTATGGTGCCACCGACAGACACACAGGCACAAAGGCAGAGACTCTTCAAACAAGACTTATAAAATCCCTCTTTTTCGTCGGAGGTTTACACATATTATTTGTGCAAATGTACGTCATTGCATTTACAACAAGAATGAAAGTACGTTTTACTGACACCTAAAGTTGGAAATCCTCTTTTTTAACTTCTCTTGTTAACTTCTCTTGAGAAGTTATTATAATAGGTCTGAAAATTGAAATAGGTAATTTTGTGTTTTCTTTACGTTTTAAGACCTGGAGAATCATTTGCAATCATTTTTAGAGTGATGTCTGTGTGTGTGTGTGTGTGTGTGTGTGTGTGTACGTACGTATGTACGTGATCAAAATTATGGAATTCGTTTTCTCAATAACTACTGGACCGAATCGCTTTGATGACCATATCAATCGATACGCCACGTCATGACTTAGATCTGAAAGGAGTCTAGAAAAAATCGGTCCAGCGGTTCGTTTTTTATTTGTAAAAAACTGACTTTTTTGAACACGCAACGTTAATTTTGTATGTAATTCCAAGTATTGAGGGGTAGATGTGGGTTTTTGAGGGTGCTGGTTTCGAATCTTTCATCAGTTTTTTAAAATTCAAAATGGCGGACCCACTATGACGTCATCTTTTTCGTGAAAATTCTTTAAATTCGATAAAATTTATTAATTATTGTGTAATGTTAAAAAATTGTTTTTTTTTTTAATTTTTAACTTCAATTGAAAGTTGTTATGATCAGTTAGGAAATGGGAATAGTTACTTTCGTAATTTCTTTATGTTTTAAGACCTTAAGAATCATTTGCAGCAGAGATCGGCAATAATGATATTTTCATTATTAATATCAGCGAATATTATTAATCAAACTGAAAATTAACTGAATAATTTTGTTTTTTCTTTGCGTTTCAAGACCTGGAAAATCATTTGTTATTATTTTCAGAGCGATGTCTAAGTGTGTGTGTATGTGTATATATACATGTATATATACGTTTTCAACTATATTAATCGATAACTTGTAGTTTAATATCAGGAAAATGCATGGAGATGCACCCTGTAATCGTGTATTCGTAAGGTATGAATTGAAAAGAGTAATAAACACAAAATTTATTCATTCATTTATTTATTCATTTATCATGGTTTTACTTTCCTATAATTACAATTAATCAACTAATAATAAAAAACAATTCATAAACAATAATCAGGTCCATTTTTATCATTACTTTTATGGCAATACTTAAGTCATCGAACAATAAAATATTTTTATTATTATTAATTTATCATTGATTTACACTCGAGGCTGCTATATCGCAGCTAATACTGTCGATTTATTCATTTATTTATTTATATTCTTACAACAGTTATAAAACTTAAACTTAAACAAAACTTAAAAAAACCGAATTCTTAACAACTTTGGAAAAAATTATAAAAACTGAAAATAATATTATTCTTATTGGTGATTTTAATTTTGATATATTGAATGTTAAAGATGCTAAAAGTAATGAGTTTACCAAGTATTTATTAGAAAATCATAATTTAAAAACAAAACTTCCCACCGATTGCGTAACTACAAGTGCTAATACACAAATAGACGTAATTTTCTCAAATTTTGATGATATAAGTTGTGAAGTTTATGAAACGTATTTTAGCTATCATAAACCAATTTATGCTATACTTGGCAAACCCATTGTTGTTGTTGAAAGTTATATTGAGATAAATAATGATAGCAGTACTAGCGAAAAAATTATGCACAATAAAAATAACTGCAGAAAGCGAAGATCGGAAATCAATTTACGTAATGACGAACCTCCTGAAAAGAAACAAAAAGAAATACAAAAGATTGATCAAAATCTCATAAGTGTTGAGGACTATCAAAAAAATAACTGCAGAAAGCAAAGATCAGAAATCAATTTACGTAATGACAAACCTCCTGAAAAGAAACAAGACGAAATACAATCGATTGATCAAAATTTGATAAGTGTTGAAGACTATCAAAATCATAATGAAGTCTATAATTATAAACTATCCAATAAAGACTGTGAAGACGTAAGAAGACGTGATTTCTATCTAGAAGATAAACATATAAATCTGTTCCATGAAATACTGAATAAAGCGTGTGTATCTAATGGCGGTTTTAATAATGCACAAGATACAGGATTTATTAGAGCTTTCGTTGGAAATCTGCAACCAATTCCTAATGAAAAAAGTAATATTCAAATATTATTTAATTGTGGAGCCGATTTAAGTGGTATAGGACATTGGATTTGCACGAAATATGATGGTAATGGAACAGTTTATATCTATGATAGCTTATGTCATGGAAAGCTGCACAATGATCACACCGGTTACTTGGACGCAATTTATCCATTTAATAAAGCATATAAATATCGTAAAGTACAAAAGCAACAGAATGGATTTGATTGTGGTATATTTGCTATTTTTTTCGCAACATTATTGTTTTATGGAAAAGATCCTAATAAACAAAAGAGACATTACAATCCTGTAAAAATGAGAAATCACGTGGCAAATATGCTTTTATCTCGGAGATTATTACCATTTCCCGAAGACGGATATGAAAAAAAAAAATAATTATAAAAATATTAAGATTTGGTGGTAATAAATGGTAAAGAAAAATAACCCTAACATAATCATCAATATCATAATGTGAGAGGAAAGAGAGGAAATAGGAGGATGACATTATACATGCATATTTATTGATGATTATTTAAAGGATGAAACAAAAAAAATTTAATATGATCAATAATAGTGGTAGGAAAGTGAGGAAGGTTGGTGGGATTATTTGAAATAAAAAAATATATATTTTAATGTTTCCAATTAGCGAAAAATTAGAGAAAACTAATTTGTTATATTTCAAATAAAAATTATAAAAGACTGAGAAATTTCGAGTCAACAGTTAAATGAAAGAATCATGACAGAAAAAATGGATATTCAAAAAAATGCAAAAAAAAACTGAAAATATAGCCATAATTATAATATTAAGCATTATGATGATAGTGGAAGGAAAGTGAGGAAGGTTGGTGGGATTATGTAAAAAAACGATTGAAAATTTCTAGCAAGCTGATTATACAGGACACGTTTTATATTTAATTGATTCGTTTATTATAATTTCTTTCGAATCGTTTAATAATTGTATGATTCAAATTGTTCTGAGTCATTATAAATTTCAAGCTGATAAAAGTAAGCTAATAAAAGGATGGATTCGTAGAGTTGAAATAGATATTCATCAGAATGCCTATGCATTTGTTTAATCTAGATAGATAGTGCTATATAGTAATTATATGAGAATTAATTGAGTGGGAATTTTAGGTGTAGATAAGGAAATACGTGAAGCGTTCATCGCATTAAGGACAGGTAGGGATCGGAGAGGTGGGATAGGTAGGAACGTCGCTAGATATTCCAGTAATAATTCTCAAATGATTTTCTAGGTATCGAAACATTAAAAAAAAGAATTCTTCTCAAGAGAAGTTGCTTGTACGGTACTTGCTGCCGAACCGATAAATTTGCACTTGATAAATGTACAATACAAACATAGGTGGCAAAAAATATAAACACTCACCACAGAGTGATCTTACTTGTTAATCAATATTGTTCCAGAATATGGGTTTTTCTCAACCACGTCGTATCTAACCTACAGTCAACAAATAATAGCTTTTACATACGGTAAAGAGCTATTTCCTAGTGTCAAATTAGATTAATTCTTTGGAACCGCTGATTCGACTGTCGATCCACCAAGACATTTTTCTAGGACTTTAGCGAACCAACAAAACCTACACAGAAGCTAATCAAGGAGTACGCTGTACCGATTTCAAGCCCGTTTTTTAGCGCGAAAGAAGAGATAAGTACCATCAGAGCAATGAATAAAATATGTCACTTAACTGAAGGAGCAAGTCTGTTTCTCACTGAGCGTGCGGCCCGTAAGATCGTGTTAAATCTTTTAGCAAGCAGAATATTCGAAAGATTTAGAACCCTATTCGGTTCCGTCAAAGCTCTAATTTAAACGGGTTGATTACTGTCCTAACATTTCAGTTCCCAGTATGGACAGGCTTATCTACCGGCCATCGTTGGTTATGGCGAAAATACCAATAAGATAATATTTATTGCTACGATCAATATGTTCCCTTTTTGTTTAGACTTGTTTTTGTGCTGAATATAGAGACGTTTGTTTGATAATGTTATGATTCTAGATTAATTTAGGAGATACTAGATTATGAAAAATGGTGCGGTCAGTATATTTTTTTGGTATAATATTTGGTCGTCCACTAAAATATGGTCATGCTAACATACTTTGACCACCAGGTAATAAATTAGCAAAATTACACCTACGTATTACCTCAATAAATAAAACTTTTGGGTTATTGAATAATATGGTAAAAATAACAGCATCCAAGAAGAAAACCAAAGGAATTTGCACAGAATGGTCATTATTAAGTCTTAATTGGACCAGAACATACAGAATTTTTTGTAGGTTTTCGCATTTATTACCAATCCATAAGGTTGAAAATCTGGTGGGATGTATAATCATTCATTCCAATTAAGGGTTAAAAATGGCCAGCGCCTGGCACTACCATGAAGTGAAGCGCCACACGACATGGTACACTGGGAAAATTCCGTTCGCTTTCTAAAAGGCGCTACACAAAGTAAGTCGCCGCACAGCACCGAGAAAAATACAATACGGATAATGGATGACAGATTAATCTAAAAAGATATTTTGTGGAGTTCCAAACCTCGCTGTCTGTCTGTCCGTCCGTCTGTCAGCGGGCTGTATCTCAAGAACCGTAATAGGTAGATAGCTGAAATGTTCACAGAATGTGTAGTTCTGTGGCCGCTACAGCAACAAAGAATGAACTTCACGAGATTTATTAAATGAAAGAAGGTCCCCATACAAGAGACGAGTTTTAACACCCTACATAATATCATGATTCATATACGATCGTAGATTACGCGACTTGATACATAGTCATCGAGGCGCAATTGGTTTAATATCGGCTTCGCAATCTTTGGGTTCTGGGTTCGTATCCACGTTCGGACATAATATTTTTCTCTTTTTGTTTTATTAGTTTTATTGGTTAAGGGGATACCTCGTCCGTGCAAAGGTCCCCGTTACTTCAGGCGAAAAGACCCGCAGTGTGAGAGGGACGGAATCGGGGAAAAATGAGATAACACAGCGCCAAACCACAGAAAAATTGTTTAAAAATAAACTTCGCTATTTTGTTAAAAAGATTTTCAAGGAGAGTTTACGAATACATAGTATCGACATTTTGAACGCAGTTCCATAAGTAGATTAGTTAGAATTTCAGAATTACAGGAAAAAATAAAAATAAATAGAGTTTTTTTTCGTAATTTAATTCTATCGAGAAATTTTCATCCAATCGCGTTTTCCTTTAGTGAGAATCTTAATCAAATACTCAATAAACGTTAACCAAAAATCAAATCTGTAGATGACTTCATGGTGGAGTAAGTGGATTCGAAGAAAACCCCATTTTTTCGTATATAAGTTTTCTTATACGATAGTACGGAACCCTTCGTGTGCCATTTAGTTTTATGAAAATATTACTGTTCATCTCTACATCGCGTGTAAGCAATCACGAGGTATCAAACTCCTGTGTTTGCATAACAAGTAAGGATGAATGAACCATTGCTATTGAAACACTATCCTTTCATCACATCAACGACTCTTGGTCCGCATGCACAACTGATAACTTAAAATTTGAGCGACGTTCAATGTCACGCTTGCGCAGTATCGTCTCTAGGGAAATGAATTCCAGTATTTAAGTCGCACTTTTCATGAGCTGCATTTTATGAGTTTGGATATGAATGTTTGGATGTAACCTGATAAGACCTATTGTGGTCTTCGTATAGTATTACCGTTGGTGAACTAAGTGTTGGGGAGCTACCTTACCGCGTCCATTCCCACGCTATGTAACATGTCAGTCGCAATCAAATCAAAACAAAAAAATAACAAACAAGAACTAAACATGTCGGAAGACCTGCAGCATGACGACGATTAAATCAAAGGTTCAGCAGACCTGACAACAATGACCGCAGATCCCGCGAATTAAGAAGAAGTAAAATGTCAGAAATTATCTTGAAATGACTTCCTTGTCCGCGTATTCTTCATTAGAGAATATAGACATTATTTAATCATCAAAACCACAGCATTAAAAGGTCCGCGGCGCTAACCAACACGAAAAACACAAATAATGAAAAATACATTTTTTTTTCCGTCTTAATCCCTAAGGAAAGGCAATAGCAATCAAAGCCGTACAGCCATGTCTTCAGTGTTTACATCTTCTTATTCCGTTTCCGAGGTTTCGAAAGGCCGAAGCCAGGTCTTCCGTATTTCTTGTTTTTAAGGCCAAAGCCGAGTCTTCCGTAGTTTTGTTTTTTAAGGCCGAAGCCAGGTCTTCCGTATATCTTGTTTTTAAGGCCGAAGCCAAGTCTTCCGTAGTTTTGATTTTTCAGGCCGAAGCCAGGTCTTCCGTAGTTTTGTTTTTTAAGGCCGAAGCCAGGTCTTCCGTTTTTCATGTTTTTAAGGCCGAAGCCAAGTCTTCCGTAGTTTTGTTTTTTTAAGGCCGAAGCCAAGTCTTGCGTGTTTTTGTTTCAGCCGAAGCCAAGTCTTTTTGTTTGTTTTATAAGGCCGAAGCCACGTCACATTTGAGGAGTCATGTCCGTGTAATATATCTCTTAGTCCGTGTATTGTTCCAAGTCCGATACATATTTTTACCACTCTAAATATCTTCAATAGTAGAGCAGATATAATCGTAAATATATTGATAATTTTCAAAATTCTTCAATAAGTCAACAGTGATACGCGGGATATCTTCTGGTTTGTAGATGAGCAACAGTTTATCAATAAAGGCAAGGCGTTGTATAATATGGGCGGGGCAATCGAAAAATATATGATCCAGTGTTTGATTAGCGGCATTACAGATATTACAAATTGGCGAAGAAATAATTTGCATACGGTGAAGATGTGATCCGAAGCGACAGTGACCAAATCTGAGACGTGTCATTATAACATAGAATTTCCTGCTTTTCCACATGTTTGACTTAGAGAACCAGGCACGTCCAATCCTTCCACTAACGGATCCGTACCAGGAACCTTTAACTGCAAGAGTTTGTTGCCAATAACTAAACCATTCTTGTTTCAAATTCTGTTTGAGTTTGGTAATGAAATCAGAGTTTGGCACAGGTACAGTAGACTCAGGAGCATTACTTTCAACGATCGCCTTGGCCAGGAAGTCGGCATTTTCGTTTCCTGTCACTCCGACATGAGATGGAGTCCACATAAAGATAGTAAATTTAATTTATGAAGTTGGGAGTAGCGATTCTTGATATCGTAAATAATATAATTGGTGTTGCAGTCTAGTTTGTTTGATTGAAGAGCTTTTAGAGTACTCATACTGTCAGATATTATGACCCACTTGTTTTCAGGGGAATCAGCTGGGTGTTCCGAAATATAAGTTAATGCTTTCGATATAGCAAGTGCTTCTGCTGAAAAGATACTCATTTCTTGTGGCAATTTCACTCCGAATCCATTTTTAATGTGCGGTAGGTATATAGCTGCGGCAACTCCGTTATCAGTTTTTGAACCATCAGTGTTTGAGTAAAATCAATATATCTTGCCAGTTGTTCACAGATTTCATGTTTATTCTTTTTCTCGGGATCAATATGAAATACCATTGAAGTGAATTTACTATAAAAATCGTCTGAGTAGCATGCCCAATGATCTTGGCTTCTATGTATATTAGACTGCTGATTAAAGTCGAACATATAGGAAAAATCATGAAGAATGTAGGGAGTTTTGGAGGAAGAGGCCAAAGCCTGATTATTTCTGTAAAATTGTACCAAATTTTTAAACAAAGGATGGGGCTCAATGGCTAACATTTTTAAGATAAACCTGTATTTTAGGTACTTGAAGCAAAGATTCAACGGTGAAATATTACATTCCACTTGAAGGGAATTAATGGGCGTGGTTTTCATAGCACCAGTAATAAGTCTTAAATTGTTATTTTGAATTACTTCCAATTTTCTTACAGGTTGATCATTAGCTGCAAAGCAAATAAAGCCATATTCAAAATGACTCCGAACTATGGCCTTATACAAAGTTATTAATACTTTCGGATCTGAAACCCAGTAAGTTTTAGTAAGAGACTTCAATATGTTATAACCCCTATTTGCAGAGAATATAATCTTATCAACATATTTCTTCCACGAAAAAAAACTCCCAAAAACTTGATCTCCGATGCAAACATTAGAGGAGTGTTATTAAAATAAATTTTAAACTGAGCTTGTTTGATTTTGTGGAAAATTAACACTTTAGATTTTTCAGGACTGATGTCTAAATTTAAATATTTGAAATAATTTGAGAACCTAGAAAGCGAATCATTTAGATTTCGCATAACCTCATTTGCATTCATTCCAGAGCTATATATCACCAAATCGTCCGCAAACTGAAGGTTTCGGACTTTGGAGCCCAAAATAAGATTAAGTTTATGAATATACAAAGTGAATAAGAGTGGGCTTAAAATCCCACCTTGACAAACTCCCTTAAAAGATGAGCGGGGACCGAGCAATTGATTGTTAATCTTAACATAAACTTTTCTGTCGTGAAGAAAGGAAAAAATAAAATCAATAAATTTAATAGGAATCCCAATGGAAGCTAATTCCCTACACAAAATATGATGATTGACATTATTGAATGCACCAACAACATCAAAAAAGACTCCGGCAAACGACATATTCTTCTTCACAGATTGAAAGATGTCTAATTGTAATTGAGCTATACTTTCTCTTGACGATCGACCTTTGCGAAACCCAAACTGGTTCATGGGTAGTATATGATTGGATTCAACAAAAAACTCTAGCCTTTGTTTTAGAACTTGTTCAAAAATTTTACCAACGCAAGATGTAAGTGCTATAGGTCTATATGAGTCAGGGCAATGTTTCTCTTTATTTGGTTTTAATATTGGAATAAGACAATCTGATTTCCAATCATCAGGAATTATATTTTGAGACCATAAAGAATTGAACACATTTAAAAGAACTGATTTAGATTTATTAGAAAGCATTTTTAACATTTTGTAAGGAATCCCGTCAAGGCCAAAAGCTGTATCTCTCCTAGATGAAATAGCTGACTGTAATTCTTGAAAAGAAAATGGTTTTACCAGAAATTCGCTATTCTTAGCATGCACATAACTATGTAAATTCAAGTTAGACTCAACGGTATCAGGCGTATATTTTTTAAGGAATTCGAAGACCCAACTTATGTTATTGTTTGAGAAACTATGTACGAAAGTTTTATTAAATTTTTTCATGATAGTCCAAATATGCGAAATCGGCGTGGTTCTGTTGAAGGATTCACATAATGCAACCCAACTAATTTGTTTTTGCTGCTTTAATGTAAGTTTTTTAAGAGCTTGTTTCTTTTTGAAATTGATGTAATTACATTCAGTAGGATCATTTTTAAATTGAATATACGCTTCTTTAGAGCACTCTACAACCTGGCTGCATTTTTCATTCCACCATGGGAGAGGAATTCTTTTTTTCCTAAATATGCCTGGTGATGAATTATTATTACGAAAACTGGACACTGGTGATGAATTCCGAGCAGCTAAAATTAAAATATCAATAAGATTTTTATAGCAATCTTTAGAGTTTGAGGTATCTATATTGAATTCTTGTAGAAGGGTATCTACATTTTTTTTGTAATTATTCCAATTAACACGACGAAAGTTTAAATGAGTTTTCATAGCTGAACAGTCTAATGGAGATGAAGTGTAAGGTGAATTGTTGTGAATAAGTATTTTAATTATTACTGGAAGATGGTAACTACCTAGCGGGTCATCATACACTGTCCAATCACAGTTCAGAGCCAGTGATGGAGAAATAAAAGAAAGATCTAAAGCATTTCGCCTCCATTGGTGTGATCCAATAGTGGTCATTTGGCCATCATTTAGCAAAACTAAGTTATTGTCATTAGTACTTGAAAGGACATCACGACCACGAGCGTCTGTTGATCGACATCCCCATGCCGAATGGAGAGCGTTGAAATCTCCCGCAAAAAGCACAGGTTCTGGAACACTTTGTATAAGTTGATCAAATTTATGTTTGGTAAAAACCGGTAGACAGTTTTTAGGGCTATAAAAACTAACAATTGATACTTCCTTATTATCTCCGTACATTAAACGTATTGCTATGTTCTGAATGGAATTATCATAAAATGTATCAAGTTTTCTAAAAGTTAAGCTGTTATGAACAATTATGGCAACACCATTATGGTCGTTGCCGGAGTCCAATCTACAAATATTATAACCTCGAATATTGAAACGTTGATTCGGTTTTAGCCAAGTTTCACAAATAATTGCTACGTGAATATTATTCTCCTTCAGGAAATGTGTTAAAACAAGTCTATTACTAATTAAACTTTGTGAGTTCCATTGCATTATGTTTAATTGATCCATTAAAAAAAAATAACAAATCAATTACTCTTACTTAGTGTTTCAAGAAGAATGGTTTTAATCACAGATATCGAGAGATAGGCCCTAGGTGCTAAGCTTGTATCGTAACCAGTGTCGCCGAAAACTAAGAACACGCATACATTTACACCACTCGTACATCAATCCCTCCGCTTTTATTGGTCAGTGCAATGTCATGCACCTATCGTCCGAACACACCCACAATACCGCAGGTATACTTAGAGTTATATTTGGAAGAATTAGATAACAAACCACAATATTTATGTATTACTGAACATTTTTTGAAAAAAGATCAGCTTGCGTTATTTAGTTTACAAAATTATGTTGTAATTTCGGGTAACTCTAGGGTGAAGATGAGTAGGGGTGGATCTATGATATTAGGTTTAAAAGATAGGAAGACAGAAATTCTTAAATTAGGAGAATCTCTGTATAAAACAGAAATTTTTGAGATATGTGGTTTTAAAGATATCGAGACAAATTTGTATGTATTTTGTGTGTATAGAAATAACCCAAAGGTAAATAATTTTGACGTTTTTATGGAATGCTTGGAAAAGTTAATGGATAGCACCTTTGGCAGAATGTGTCTCATTTGCGGTGATTTCAATGTTGATTTACTGATTGAAAATAAAAATCAAACGGAGTTCTTGAGCCTATTGAAATGCTATAATTTCAGACCTCTTTTTAGTGAAGTAACTTACGCTTGTGGGGGTGCAGAATCATGCCTCGACAACATTCTAACCAACCTGCCACAAGACCACATATCAAATATCAACCTGGATCATAATGGACTATCAGATGGACACGCTGCATTATTCTGCGAAGTGGAAGTTCGGCTGGATCAGGGAAAAGTTAAAGGGAGGGAAGATGTAATTTTTGTAGAAAATAGATTGTTCAGCGCTTGAAACAACAACAACTTTAAACAGAGCTTAAACAATATAGACTGGAAACTTGAGGGTATTAATAGTTTCCTAACGAAACTGTATAAATGCTTCAATCAAAGTTTTAAAAAAAGAAGGAAAAAGGTTAGTTTACGAACTGAGCAACAACTTAAATGGCTAACAAAAGGAATAAAAATATCTAGCAAAATGAAACGTGTCTTATGTTGTGCTTATAAAAATACTACTGATGACTCAGTCGTATGTTATAAAATAAAGTACCTAAGACTCTATAGAAAAATAGTAAGAACTGCAAAAAAGATGGCGATTCAATCTGACATAATCTACGCAAAAAATTCAGCAAAGTATATATGGAACGTAGTGAATAAACACCGAAGTACAAATATAAATAATATAAGAGAAACAATTAAATTAAAAATAGAAAATATATTAATTGATGAGTCCCAACAAATAGTTGATGTTTTTTCAGAAAAATTTGATAACAGTAGTGCACTGACTATGGGAAACACAGAACTAGCAATAAACTTTTTAGAGAGAAATGTTATAAGAACAGAAGGAGAGATGGACTGGAAAGAGGTTACCGCACTAGAAATTGAAAGAGAGGTTAAATACATGCCAGCGAAGCGGTCATGTGGTTTTGACGATATGCCTATAAAGATAATTAAGGATAACATAGATCTGTTAGCGGAACCATTAGCTTATTTTTTTAATATGTGTGCTAAGGCCGGAATTTTCCCGGATCAACTTAAGATAGCCAAAGTTTTGCCAATTTTTAAAAAAAAAGGAAGCAAGAAAGACCCAAACAATTATAGACCAATATCCTTGTTACCAATTATTTCAAAAATCTTCGAAATACTCATTAAGACCAGACTTGTTAGACATTTAAATAAACATAAAGTACTAAATAAAAGGCAATTTGGTTATCAGAAAGGAGTAAGCACAGCAGATGCCATTGATACATTGTTGGATGAAATAGTTGCCAAATTAAATGACAAAAAGAGAGTTGCTGGTTTATTCCTTGACCTAAGCTCCGCATTTGATACAGTGGATCATAACTTACTATTGAAAAAATTAGACTTCTATGGGGTAAGGGGCAAATCGTTGACACTATTGAAGTCATATTTGCAAAACCGGTTTCAGTTCATACAGATGAAAAATGTGACAGAAAGATGTGAGAAAAAGTCTAAAAGAGTGAAGATAACAAGAGGCGTTCCACAAGGTTCTATTTTGGGCCCTGTTCTGTTTATAACTTTTATTAATGATCTCATAAATTTTATTGATAATACTGCGCCTGAGGTAGAACTTGTTATTTTTGCAGATGACACAAACGCTATAGCTGCGGCAGATACCAATGACGAACTTAGTTCCATAGTTAATGCCACTCTTTCACTGTTCTTCAATTGGTTTACAAATAATAATCTCCAACGTAACTCCTCCAAAACAGGGGCAAATTCTCTTTAAGACTACAGCGAAAAATAAAGAGACTATAGATATATATCTTAATGGTGCACAAATTTCACTAGTAGATGAAGTAAAGTTCCTGGGTGTGCATATAGACTCACTGCTTAGCTGGAAATGTGAATTAAAAGCTATAGAAGGCTTTATTAGTTCAGCTTGCTATGCCCTTAGAAGTCTACGCGATGAACTTACAAAAGATCAGTTGAAGACTGTATACTATGCACTTGTGGAATCTAAACTTAGGTACAGCATTAAATGGTGGGGGAACAGCTACCAATATAACATAAAAACAGCTTTCACGATTCAGAAAAGGGCAATTAGGATAATAGTACGAGCACCACATTGGGAATCCTGTAAGCCTCACTTTGCAGAACTAGCAATATTGACAGTCCCTAGCCTGTACATATTCATAATACTATGCGACTTGAAGAAACGTCTTTACAATATAGAATCGGAAGCTGAACGAAAAGTACGTCTTAGCTCAAGAAGAAAAGACCTCGAACAGAAATTATGTCCTCGCCTTAACATTGTGCAGCATAGTGCCCGCTATCAGGCTGTTAAATTGTTTAATAGGCTACCAATAGAGTTAAAATTAACCACTAATTATAATAAATTTGAAACGCAATTGAGGTACTTTCTGTTGGAAAAGGGTTATTACTCACTAAACGAGTTCATGGATGATCAAAATTGATTAATATTGATTATTTTGTTGTAAAAGTGTTTGTGTGACTGAACTTTATTGATATAACATTTAGAATAGCACATTATAGTTAGTAAATTATTATTATTAGAGTAAGATTTTATTATTTTCAACACAATGTATATTGTACAGAAATAAACTAAACTGAAACTGAAACATACTAGCCAGTCGAGCTAGTGTTGGGACAATGCAAGGACAGCGTGTATCATCGATCGATTATAATTTATAGACACTGGTATAGACAGTCGTATGCAATGCCGGGTTCTATAAATAAAATAGTAAATCGTTTGTAAATACGACATATTTATACGACTTACGACATACGAGACCCCTTCGCCTCTCTTCTTTTTTTCAACAGAATCCTTACAGCTAGAAAGAGAGGCAAAGAGGTTTCTGGAGGTAGAATAACTGTGAACTCTTCGGACCTGACTGAAAGCATCGGAATTTCCGACCAATACTTATAACACCCCATTATCCTCCGTCGGGCGAGGTTTTAAACAAACTTAAAATCTAAACTGCCTGTTTGGCAAATAACTAACAATAAACTTACTAAATAACAATTACTTACTTACTTATTATGAGCAATAAAATAACTATATTATTACATTAACTATATTAGTAATTGCGGAATGAGTCCTATCCTATCACCATCCCCATCACTATATGTCGTCTCTGTGTGCGTATAACAGTTCGCCTCCGTATGCATCTTTGCTTTCGTACTTAGATAAGTGTGAAATATTCATTGCGTGTTAGCTTGGCAATAAGTAGTGTAATAAAGATACAAAACCAGCAATGTATAGTAAACTTAGCGAGAACATGACATTGTCACTTTAATGTCAATTCGTGGCGAATTTTCCGCGAATGATTTATTTTCGTAATAATGTTTATTTCTTGTGTTTTAAGAAGAAATAATAGTTGGAATGAGACTTACAAGTGATATGCGATACCGGCGTTCTTGGAGTTCACAATCTCGCTTCTATTTTTGCACGTGAGTATTGCACAGGTCGGCATTTTCGAAATACAACGGAAATGAATTCGTCACTGCGGTCGCCCGGTGACTACCGATATTTTTTTATATCTAACCTGTCGGAGCTACATTTGTTCGCACGTGCCACGCCCCTCAACCTATCTCTCGATATCTGTGGTTTTAATGTTTTGTGAATTAATTGAAAGTTCGTTTGTTTTGTTCTGAGTTAGTAACTTAGTTACTGAGCCTACTATAATGTTCATTATATGTTCTGAATTGAGAAGCAGTGCTAGCTGATCAGAAGGGCTTTTAGATATTAGTGGAGGAAATGATTTTTCCAGGGTTTCAGCAAATGTTTTCTTGTCTAATTTCATTTTGTTTTGATTAATTTTCTCCTTTTTTACAGGGCAGTCAGGTGAGATGGCGATATGATTGCCTTTGCAATGACAGCAAGAGGCATCCGCTGCATCAACTGTGCAACACTTGAAGTTGTGGCTGCCTGAGCAGATAGAGCACTTCTCTGCGTTTTTACAAAATTTAGCTATGTGTCCATACCTCAGGCACCGCAGACACTGCTTCACTGGAGCGATGTACGGGCGAACCTCGAAGCGCCAGCTGTTCAGATCCACACTGTCGGGCAGGGATGGGCAGGAGAATGTTATTGAGACTGTCTTCAAAGGCTGGAACTCAACAGTGTTATTGTTAATTGTTCTTTTCATAAATCTTCTTACTGATACTATGTTTTTGGAGCAAGAAATATTTGAATAGATCTGCTCATTGGATAAATCAAGTGGCACATGTTGTATTACTCCAGTCACTTCAGTGGCCGTAGCAGGAATAGTCGCCTTTAGTTTGTATGAATCCAGAAATGTTTTATTGCTTAAAGCTGCATTGGCGAGCCCTGGCCGCTCAAACACAACGCCAATCTTGTATTTGTTGATGCGTCTTAACTGTTTTATGCCTTTATTGAATCCTTTGAGGCAGTTCGCTAGAGCCATCATGTCTCTGTCGCCCAATGCCTTGCCAGTGTCGCTGCTTTCAAAATAAACGATATAATCTAATTTACCTCCATCCACTGGGTAATAACGGACATAATCCGGGACCTGAGAGGCTTATACTTATCCTTGTCATCTTTTAGTTCATCACACGGACTTGAGGATTCCCCACTATCAGACAGATCCTCCTCCTCCTCATCCTTCTTTCTTTTCTTAGGCTTCTTCCTGCCCATTTTTAACCAATTTACAGTATTTTTAGATAGCCTACTGTAATTAAATTAAATTTTCAAAATTTAAATTAAAATTTTCCGCTTATCAAGACAAAAGTTCCCGCGCTTTTTTTTTCATGAAAAATACAAACACGAAAAAAACAAATGTTTGAAAAACGCGCCAATTATAGTTTTTTTTTCTGGGTAGTCTCCCACTGCTGGGCAAAGGCTTACCCTTACCAGAACCGTACAACATTTCACAACCAATAACAGTAAATAATTGCAAGTTTTATCATTGTTTTTTAATTTATTCTAGTTTAAAGGAGTCATTCTGGACGACTTTTCAAAAAAATAAAAATATTAAAATAAAAAAATCCGTTGGGCCATAACTTTTTTTGTGGATCTAGGAGATAGCAAATGACCCCTTCTATCCGCCATTTTAATTTGGCAAACGATGCACTAAACACCCTGTATACTAATGGCGACATACCAAATATGCTTTTGTTTAAAATAAATTAGCTGACATACGAATATCTCAAGGTAAGTCAGGAGGAGGGGGACACTATCCCTCTAATTTACCCTCTCAATAGGTCAAGGTCAAACTCAATGTCATAAGGTCAAGGTCTACAGACGATCGTAATTACAAGAGAGACAGCGAGCGTAATTACCTAACGAGTGAGCGAGACAGCGATAAGAACTTTCACCTTTAGTTATTGATTTATTCAGTAAGCAAGCCATGCCATTAATTACTTTCCTGGCCCCTATTCTGACTTTAATGAAATCGGTGTTACAGGAAGATGTGCCCATATGGTAAGGCCATAGGAAGTTATTATTCGGATCAAATCGCTTTGAGAGTCAAAGGTTATTAAAAATGCTGTCCCCAGCAACCACACAAAAGATCACACCACACTGTTATACCATGATCCTCGTCTAAGGCTCAACAAAACAAACATTCGTAAAGTAACGAAGCCATCAGGTTTTAAGTGCCAGCGATTACTAAATTATAACCAAATGTCTGCGCTTTCAATCATAAATGCCACTCAACATATGATTGGCATTTGAGGGAGACAGCTGTATGTCTGATGATTTAACAGCGTGTTAAAAATATATGGCGGAATGGTAGCCGACGTACGAAGGGCTAATGTCCTATTAGGTCCTAAGGCATGCCTACGAGGACCAAATAATACTATCATATTTCGTTGATTGACCCTTGGAAATAGTCTAGTTTTTAAGTTTATCAAAACTCATGCCATACGTTTAAATTAAAGTGATTAAAAAGGCCAAGTACGTGCCGACCTCCACACCGAGGGTTCCGCACAAACCGCATTTTTTTGTGGCGGAAATGCTAATTTTTTTTTCACTTGTTCTTTAAGACCTTGCTTCGTGCCAAATTTCATGATTCTAGGCCAACGGTTAGTACCCTATAGGTTTTGATTCCCAAGCGAGTATGAAGCAAATTCGTTAAATTTGATGCATAAAGTATCTTTTGATTGCCTTGACCTATAAGTTTGGTTATTCACAGCTCCAAGAGACTAAAGACGTGAGTAATTTATATTAATTTCAACTTGATACCTCTACGCGTTCCTTAAAAAAAGGTCTTGACAGACAGATATACAGACAGAAGGACAACGAAGTGACTATAAAGGATCCCTTTTTTCCTTTTATGGTACGGAACCCTAAAAATAGATTATTTTTATGTCATTAACACCCGTTTGCACTAAACATAAGAATCGCCTAAGTTGTTTTCCTAACTTGTTTAGGCTGCTCCTAGCAAAAATATTTTATTGCACTGTCCCTAAGCCATTTCTAAGTCTAATCTGTCAGTGCAATCAAATTTTGTAGCTAGGTTGTTCTTAGGCTCAGGTGAAACTTAACTAGGACAAGCCTAACTTACGTTTAGTGTAAATGGGCGTAACTGTCTCATACGGGCGACTTTACTTTATTGGCCACCTTTGGGGAGGGGGGGGGGTCACCACAACCTTTGTAGCGATTCAGAATAGATTCAAAACAAGAACTTCACCACGGCAACCATTCCCATTCCAATAATAATACCAAGACTTGTTTTAAGACGGTCATGGTAATTTTGCGGATCAGTTTAGGTTTGTGGTAACACCGGGGTGGCCAATACGAAAACTAAATGAATGAAATGTCGTTCCTGTGCCATTGACGATAGCGACTCAGTCACAGATCCAGTTTTATTGGCATTGTAACGGTTTGGAAGCAGATCCCACTCCAGCCCCCAAGCTTGTCAAAAGAGTGCCCGTGCCATCTCGTGTAAGAAAAGTCCTGATGATGTGGGTAATACCAGCATGGTCTCAACAGCTCAATGATACTCTCGATTACGAGGCCGACTCGTGCGTCATTCGCAGTACGTTGCGTTGCGTTGCGACATACTTTGCGTTCTGTATGAAAAGGGCTTTAGTTATTTGTAAAGAGCCGTGCCGTGCCGGTGCTTACAGTGCGACTACTTGAGGGGATGGGTATTCTCAAATGCCCATCTTAAAGCGCCCTTCCTCTTGGAGGAGACACTTTGCAAATCCCAAAAAAATATGATATGATGTCATCCTTTTCCTTGTTTGTTTGTTTGTTTGATTATGTGTCAATGGGAATTATACAATAAAAATGAAAAATAGATGAGCTTAGACGACGATTCGGATAGGTTAAAAGTGTATAGAATCAAAGTTGTAGAGAAATTTCTCCACTTTCATTATTTAATTTAAGAAAATTTCCTGCGACGCATGGTTTTTGATATGTAAGCAAAAAACAAAAAACGGGACCTTATTTCCACCCTCTGCCCTAGGACTAAAGGGAAAGGAAATAGTACATGCCTATGTTTGTCTCCTAAAGTCCAACAAAGTTCCGAAGTCAGACTATCAGCTTTCGACTTTTCCTTCCACATTCGTGTTCTAAACTATCACTGCAAGCAACATGGCTGTACATACATACATACATACTTCAGTTGCTGTGGCAGTATACCCCGATTTTTTTTTGCTTTTGTTCCATTTTTATTTCTTAATTTCAAACAGACAGTTTGAAGATATTTTGAATATCTAATTTTTGATGCAAGAACCATGTCCATATTCTTTGTAGATCTCCATTAATAGCATTTTTTAGGTACACATATCTATTTAGCTTTTTTTAAAAGTCCCGTACCTTAAAAAGGAATCCTTATAGGATCACTTCGTTTTCCGTCAGTCTGTCCGTCAGTCTGTCCGTCAGTCAAGACCATTTTTCTCAGGAACGCTTAAAGATATCAAGTTGAAATTAATATCGATTACTCAAGTATGTAGTCTGTTGAAGTTGGCATAAAATAAAAGTTATGTATTAGCGAAATCAAAAGATACCGCCATATATGTCACAATATTGCTGAAATTGCTTGATACTAGCAAGTGAATCAATTCTAAAGGGTACTTCCCGTTGACTTAGAATCATGAGATTTGGCACGAAGCAAGGTCTTATACAAGTAAAGGGAAAAATTCGAAAACTATAAATTTCTGTCCGTCTGTTTATCCGTCTGTCAAGACCCCCTTTTAATAGGAACGTGTGGAGGTAGCAACTTGAAATTAATATCGATTACTTAAGTCTGTAGTATCTTTAAGTTGTAAATAAACCACACTTATAGGCCTTCAAAATATAGCGCCATATATGACACAAAATTTTGATAAAATTGCGATATATTCGCAAGGGAATCAAAACCTATAGGGTACTTTCTAGTTGAACTAGAATCATGAAATTTGGCACACAGCAAGAAATAAAAAACTGTAAACCGTAAATTTGGAGTTTCTTCACAAACGTGCTCGAGTCCGCGTGTTTCCGTTATGAACAAGGCCATTACGCAGGGGTCTGTAAATTACCGCATATACTTAGGAACGCAATGTTTTCTATACTATGCATCAGCATTACGCCGCAATCGTGTATACTTCGGTATGGTTTAAGCCAATTTTATGGCTCCATAATGCGCTATTACCGCAATGTAAATACTCGTGTTATTAAATAAATATTTTATGTGTTCTTAAGTTTATGTTTTAAGTATTTGTTGTTGTCCTTACATGTTCAACCTAACACGAAGGATAAAGGGCTTCGCTTCGCTCACCCCCTTTACCTTTCGCCTAAGCAAACCGTACAGTTCATCAGGGAAAACACTGCGGTAGCTTAGGTGAAGGGTGGGGGTTGAGCGAAGCGAAGCCCCCTTTATCCTTAGTGTTAGGTTGAACAAGTAAGGACAACAACAAATACTTTTAAATAACCTTAAGTACTCATAAAATATTTAAAGTTTTTTTGTTGAACCTTTTTTCCTGTGCAAATCAGTATTTTTGATGTGAGATTTATGAGAGAGGCTTTTCGGGGTTTGTGAAGTCGTGCTTGAATTTACAATACCTAGCGTCTAAACTTACACGCTTACTTCTCGACATATAAACATATCGCTTTCGCCTATTCCCGCACGGGGTGGAAGGAGAGCAGTTGCGCCGGTGCCACGCCCACTAGAGTAAAGCCTAAAGATAACCAGAAAATCACACAGGGGTTGTTTTTAGTCCGTATACTACACGTATTGATTGATGCCCGCTCAAGGTGTAGAGAATTGGGCATAGCAGGGAGATCTGACTCCTGCGCATCTTTAATAAAAAAACTCTCCAAAAAAAAAAATTTCTGCGCGCCGGCTAGGCAGTTATTCAATTCTACATTGATTGATTTTTCCATCATCTTAGGTACGGAATTAACAATGATTATTGTAAAGAGTTATGAGTAATCTTCATCAATAATGTCAAGTAGACTCGGGATTGTGCTAACTCGTTGCGCATATTCTGCAGTAAAATATGTTAAACAGTTAATTAATTTTATTACGCATAAAACAAAAAAATAATTTATAACAATCTTGGAGTAATCTTTATTTTACGTGATATGATATTGTAAGGAATGCAAAATTTAAATGAATATTTATAAAATGTCAATTTACATTTGAATGTAATTCTTGATATGTTATTATTCTTTTTAAGGTTCATTTAGATTTATCAATATTTATGTTGATATATTTTAAGAAAATCACATTACTCTAACTACAAAATAATACTTTTGTGGTAAAATAAAGTAACTTAAATATTAGAACAATGCAGCCATTGTAACAATGAGTATATCATATAAACAAGAATAAGTATCACAAAGTTATACAGTAATAATCTTTGAGAACCCTAATAAATAGGTATCTACTTATTTAATTCAATTCTAAATTCAATATTGGGTAAAGTTTTCTTACATATTGAATAAATTATTCCAATAACAATGGAATGTGGCAAGTCGAAAGTAGCAAAGCAAATTAATAGTATGAATGATTTAAAAAGCTCTAACATTTAGAAGGTAAATATTTGTCCGGGAAGTTCGATTACACATCGAACTCGTCGAGCAATCACAGGTTTTATTCCCGGTGGTTCGTCTAAAAATATATTTTTAGCTGGAATCGCCCGAAATTCCAACTAAAAAATATTAATTGAAGTCGAGTTTTTGATTTTAACTAATATGATGAACTTTTGACTGATTATGTAACCACACGGTTTATTGATATAAATAGCAGCATACATAAGTAGTTATAGTCACTTACGATAGTTGCAAATTCCTGAAAAATTCAAACTATTTTAACTAAATATCGGTTTAACTTAGTTTTTAAAACAAATAACAGGGAATGCCGGAGGCATTTGTATTCTAAACATTTAACTAGGTCTTAACACGTATTTTTTTTTATATATAAGAGAAATTACACTATTCTACATGTCTCTTCATGGTAGCAAGTTAACGATAGTGAACAATTCTACCTATTTAAGTGGTAAGAAATATGTATTAACTTTCAAAAAGATCATCTAGCTTTGCATAATACCTACTTACAATTTTAATGTAGTTACGTGACACATAAGATCTAGGTCTAAATGGTCATTAAGGTTACGATTTTTCTAATATACATAGAAATATAAAGCATAACATAGCACTTATGGGTAAACATAAATCTAGGATTTAACCTCATATAATTAAGCTTAGTTGCACTATTAAATTACTCTTTCTATATCTATCTTTCAAACATATCTTTTCTCATAAGAGGATAAGGCTTGAGATAATAAGAAATCAACAACCATGCTTACAGAGGTTTAGAAGAATATTCTGCCGTTTCTCACCTTTTCGACAGTTAGTTACAATAATATAGTTAAAATTCTATCTAAAGTGGGTACCTGGCCTACAGGCAATAACCTTAGATTGCTTGACCGTGTAACTTGTCCGTGTTGTATTTAAGATAAGTTTAAACCATATTTAGTGGATGTCAAAAGTATGGTACAAGTCGGCCTATATGTTGAAATTATCAAGATTTACTCTGGGTTAACGGAATGGTGAAATTTGGCCTAAGCTAAGCCGCCCTGTCCTGTGTGGTCCGAATCACTCTTGGAAGCAACGAAGTCCAGCCGAATAGAGCCCTATTCGTATTAATTGCCTCTAACTCATAGTTACTTAAATTCGAATGGATTAGCTAGCCTAGCCTACTAAAGTGATAAAATAATAATTCGAATCCCATCAACGCTGGGGCCGTGACTTATTCTAACATAACCCACATCGATCGCAGACATAACTATGATTCAGAACACAATTATTTGATACAATTCCATTACAAAATTGCAATCAAGATCCCAATAGTAATACACCTCAAAGGTATCGGGGCTCGGTGTTGAAGATGGAAGATAAGGTTACTCCCTCGCTGGTTGTGGGCTAGAAGTTTGCAGCAGTGGTCGCTCAGGGGTCCTCTTGCCTCATTCCGCGTTTAGCATCTGTAACAAGCAAGTTTTTTCTGTTGTAATAATTTAGACACAGAAGCAAGAAGAGGATTCCCGAGCGATCACTGCACCCACTTTTTTCGTCTTATTTTTCATTGATTCTTCAAACGATAGCAATTGCGTGTAATTACAGAAAAAAAAGTATTGAAGCTTTGTTTGGGTCCAGCCACTATTGTGTTTTTACCCTGAGTTGAACTTCGGTTGAATGTACGTATAGTTTGTTCTTTTGTGGTTTGGAACATTGTGGGTGACTCTTGGTAATGTTAGAGCTGTTTTATACTTAGTATATTAGAGTAATAGGGCTGCCACTGATAAAAAACTATATACATTTAAATTTATTTTATTTTAGGTTATGCAGCTGCTGAAAAAAACCATAAAGTCAACCAAACAAATAATATTTTATAATTTATATAACAGAGTGTTCGAGAATCGGTAATGAAAGATTGAATATATTATTGAACATCGTGTAGATCTTCCGAACTCTTACAATTAAGATTGTATCTTGCTTAAAACCACAATTCATTATGTGGGAGGTGTTCAATCAAGAGGAAAAGTGCACTTTAACTAAAAAAAAACGCCATTTTACATCAATAAATGGATTTTAAATGACTGTGGCAACCCTAAGACCAGTTCTCGTTTGAAGCAAACCGCTCCGAGGCATTGACGTCAATCGGTGGGCACGCTAGGGGTATAAAAAAACCGGTCAAGTGCGAGTCTAAATCGCGCACGAAGGGTTCCGTACCACCGTTCAATGGAAGCGATGGTGTGGAGTGAATAGTTTGGATTTTACACAGCAAAATATTGTTTACAAAGTTATTGGTGCGGTTACTTTCACACTCCATGTACGTAACCAGGTGCATCCATAAGTTTGTATGTGGTATTGAAAGAATTGTTGTATGGGAGCCCCCTTAAATATTTCTTTTATCCTGTTTTTTAGTATTTGTTGTTATAGCGGCAACATAAATACATAATCTGTGAAAATTTCAACTCTCTAGCTAGCTAGGTTCTTGAGATACAGCCTGGTGACAGACGGACGGACGGACGGACGGACAGCGGAGTCTTAGTAATAGGGTCCCGTTTGGAACCCTTCGGGTACGGAACCCTAAAAACTATCAATTTACAACAACGGGAAGTATCAACCAACCATAACAGAACAGAGTATTGTCTCGATTTTAACACAGCAACTCCAATCGAATTGGCTAACTTTTTTGCATAACCCATACTGTTGACTCGTTTATGCAAGTAAGCATATGATTTACGTGCATTCCCAATACAACCTATCGAGAAGGTATGCAGCATATTTCCATTTCTAGTGGCATACTTTTATTAGCAATATTACTGAACATTGGGTAGGTTGAATGTTTTTTTTAATCCGCGTGTGGAGTCACCTGCCAGTGGGATTGCCCACAAAACTTTACAAGGGTACAATCCTACAAAATTGTTGAATTATAGGCTAAATATCGTATCACATAGAGTTCATGCCATAGTAAAACCGACAAATGTGTAATATGTAATTTGTAAATTGTAATTGTAAGTTTTGTGGTATAGGGCCCTGATCTTCTATAAAAAACACTTATCACTTTCTCTGCCATCAATCGAGATAGCAATCTTGATATTTTGAAGGAATCTTGATATTGTGCACTTTTTCAGAGCACATTTTGATTGCGATAGCGACTGTTTTTTGACGAATTTGAATGAACTAAATGGCTAGTTTGACAGTCGGCATTTCAAAATTGCAATCAAATAGTTCAGTGAAGATATTTATTACATTTAATTATATTTTGAGACCTAAAAACGTATAAGGCCTTTTGCACGTATTTATTCAATTTAGTATTGATCTTCAACAAAAATTACGAATTTAAAGTAACAGGAACCGGAATGTGCTTTTAAAACACTCATCAGAAGAAGTGACGCACTTTACGTTGTCAGCAAGGGACACATATGTGCGTTAAGCCTAGTACAGACACAGACACCGGACACCGAAACTTGTGTCGACACTAGTGTCTCTGCTGTTCACACTAGAGCGAGTGTATGATGTCCAGCGTCGAGGCAGACACTCGGTGTCTGAAATTGGTGTCGGAGCTGTTCACACTGCGATCTATGACACCAGTGTATACACCGGCTGCCACTCGGTTCGGTGACGCTATGGAGGACAGTCGTATTGCCGCTATAGTAGCAGCGTGTATTTTAATTAAACGTCGACGTCGTAAAAGGACCAAAAGGCGACTATGGGTCAAGGAGTGGATAAAAAGGAGAAATGAACTAGGCGCATATAACAAACTGATATTGGAACTCCATAATGAAGACCCACAACTCTACAAAAACTTCATTTTTTTACTCGGTCTCTAGTAGTAGCTCTCTTAGTTTGACCAGATATATTCCATAACTCTGGCATTTCTTCCACCCTCTCAATCAACAGTTTTGTTTCTTCTCTGGTCCAGATTTTTTTCGCCATCTTCGATGAGTAGGCAAAAGTGTATGTAAAAATGTCTCGTCTCCAGACACTCAGCAACTGCCCTACGGACACCACACACAACCTGTTCACACAGCGGTCGCCGCGACATTGAGCTAGTGTCCGTAGATCAGTCTAGCTAGAGCATACATCGATGTACACACTACATACACTAGTGTATACACTGGTGTCAGACACCAAAGTGTCTGTGTCTGTACTAGGCTTTAGTCTCCCTTTTCTTTTCTATGCGAAAAAAGAGAAAGGAGATTGACGCATAGTGTCGTATAGCTCTGTCCCTTATTACAACGCAAATACGTCACTTCCGTTACGTTCCGACCGCTTTCGCGCCAAACTGTCAATTGTCAGTTGGAACCTGCGATTTTTGGCAGTAAATTATAGTACAGAACCCGGCGTATAAGTTGAGACACAATGGCGGCTTCTGCGCAGGGTAAAATGTATCTGAAACAGTCGTTTTAACCTGCGCAGACGCCGCCATTGTGGGTCAACTTATACGCCACGCATTAAATTTTAATTTTATTTTTTTGTACTGGACTGTTCGACAAAAATAAAATAAATTTATGTTTCCCATTCCTAGTTATCAGAGATAGAGATCGAGCTACCAATCTCCTGTGAATCCCTGAATGTCTTGTTTTTTTTCCTTATGACTAATGAATCGTAATCAGGGGTCAGGTGATGACCTAACAACTTGTCCATGGTTTCTCGCCATATTTGTTGTAATGTACGTGGTGTTTGCAAGTAATATAACGTCGTAAAACCTGCGACCATGACATAGTAAGAAATATGGTGACCATAAAAGTCTTCGACCTACTTTCGATGCTTGCTGTGCTACAAGAGTCAGCTGGATCTCGTAAGTCCAGCACTTGTCTAATTATTCTGCGGTATGCTCAAAACTCAAAACTTTCATCGTAAGCAGGCAAAATAATGCAATTTTACAAACACTTAATTCTCAGATACACGGAGAAAAATAAAAAATAAATGAATATGACTATCTAAACTAATGAGTACCTAACTGATTATGGTTTGAGTTTGAAAAAGGAATTTTCCCTTCAAGTGGTGATTCATGGCTTAATCTCGCACAGGAACAGGACTCCATTAGCTCTACCAGTGCTTCGGAAATACGCCCGTCAGATAAGAGAAACTCTTCGGGGATGACACTTTTTTCAATTTTCTTCTTTCTGTTTAAGCAACAATGTACAATCGAACCAACCGAATCATGACCCATTTGCCTGATAATTCGTTTGAAACTTTCAAACTTGTAAGATCTATGTAAATGTCAGTGTCTAATCAAATGATAACAAGTTCGTTACCAAGGAAATAAACCTTCAAGCGAATTTCGACCTACTTGCATTTAAGGGGTTTAGCAAAATAAGCTTATGGTGGGTCATGATTGAGATGGTTCGATTGTACAATATAAAAGTAATCTAATCTAATGACAATATTATATGATAGAATCCATAAGTGCCCATAAGATGTCTGATATTGCTACATGGTACATCTTGAAGGGGTTTGAAATAATTTGAATTTGATAAATGCGAGCTTCATCAAATCATTTCAATTTGTGTTATCGGAATTAACTTCATAAAATGATTTTATCGGGCTTTAAAAAGCTGATATAACAGCGATGTTAATGAATGAGTTCTCACACTGCATCCAATGCGGTATGAACAGCAAAATACAAATGTTGAATGAACCGTTGTTTGTTGGATGGTAAGTCACGCTCCGAATACCCAGGACAATGGCTTCAATGTGTTCACTATGTCATCACATCATATGTTTGATTGTTTGTATGAGATATCCGGGAAATCGGTGATGACGAATCTAAACTGCCTGAGTCAGTTCACCGTAGGTTTTGTTGCCTTCGGCGTGGATATAACGGGATGAAATGTTAAGATAATGTTACCATATTGTACGAAATTCCTGTAAAGGACCTGGTTCTTAACATCCCATAATATTCATATTTTTATGGTATTGCATTAACACTCTTAACTTAACCATGATAAATATAATTCATAATTCATAATTTCATAATTTCTTTATTGCACACAAATAATTATATTGACAAGATATATATTAAAATAGTGTACAAAGGCGAGCTTATCTCTAACAAGAGATCTCTTCCAGCAAACCATGTCAGGATGAGATAGGTTAATCACAGAGCACGGGTAGACCGATGTGTACAACATACCTTAAATTACAACTCAATAGACTACATACATAAAATATACATCCTAAATATAAATAAATATTAAATATATATACATATATAAATTATAATACATAAATACTACCTATATTGCTAAAGAGATAGGAAGTGCTTCTTCACACGACTTTTAAAGATATTGAGAGTAGGACTATCCCTGATGGTGCAGGGAAGTGCATTCCACAACCGAATGGCCCGGAGTCTAAACCCGTGCTCGTAAGTTGCGGTGTTATGTTGTGGGGTCGTGAGTATAGAAACTGTGTGGGTCCTCCGAGGCCTGCTGGAAGAAACAAATTGAAAACGGTCTCGTAGGAAGGTTGGATAGCGTGGATTCCGCAAAATGTTGTAGAGGAGGTGGAGGATGTGAGAATCCCGACGAAGACGGATCGGAAGCCACTTCAACTCTTTGCGATGCTGTGATACATGGTCGTATTTGCGCAGCCCGAAGATAAACCGAATCCCGAGATTTTGAAGTCGTTCGAGTTTGTTCAGTAATTCTTCGTTAGCACTGACCCAGCAGACATCAGCATAATCGATGAGGGGTAAAAGAAGAGACTGAGCGAGAGTGATTTTGGTCTGTCGAGGCAAAAAGTATTGAAGTCTCCTGAGAGAGTGAAAAGTAGCAAATACTCGTCGACTGACCTCGTTGACATGAAATGACCAGGACAGCTGGTTGTCGAAGATGAGACCCAGGTTTTTAGCTTTATCGCTATACATGATGGTGGTACCATTGAAAGTGACAACTGGAATAGGCTGTTATATAATTGTTTTGTTTAAGTATATTTGTAATTCACCATACTAATGAAAGGAGAGTTCAGTTATAATCCCAAAAAATATAGGTATGGGAGTATATAGGTATAAGCCCTATAGCATACTTGGGTACTATAGTACCCAAAAACCCGTTATAGGTTTTAAAATTTATTACCATAGCATAAGGTTCAAGATCGCAACCCCAGAAAAAGGGGGATAATGATAAGATTGATGATTCGTGAGCTGTCTGAACTGCGGCAGATGATGAGTGAGCTGTCTGAACTGCGGCAGATGATGAGTGAGCTGTCTGAACTGCGGCAGATGATGAGTGAGCTGTCTGAACTGCGGCAGATGATGAGTGAGCTGTCTGAACTGCGGCAGATGATGAGTGAGCTGTCTGAACTGCGGCAGATGATGAGTGAGCTGTCTGAACTGCGGCAGATGATGAGTGAGCTGTCTGAACTGCGGCAGATGATGAGTGAGCTGTCTGAACTGCGGCAGATGATGAGTGAGCTGTCTGAACTGCGGCAGATGATGAGTGAGCTGTCTGAATTGCGGTAGATGGCGGAGTTCCGAAACTAATTCATTTTAATTTATTTGCTGTAGGTATATTTTTTCCCCTCAATATTTCCGGTAGGTATTTAAATATTTTTTCCTGCTATTCGGGGCGGAGACGTATCCAACGAATAAGATATCATTACATTCGGTATAGCCGTTCTTGAGTTATAAGTATGGTTTTGGTGTAACTAACGCGACTTTCCTTTACAGATTTAGATTATGTAGATATTAGTACCTATTAATTAGCGTACTCCATCACTGGGGCATCCTCCATTCCTTGTGAGTATCAGCTGCAGGCGAGTTACTCGTACATAAATGCAGTAGGTTTCTTAAGGATAAATTATTTGCCTTATTCGCCGGAAATAGACATCCATTCAAACAGCTATAAAATTACTTTATATACTTATCATGTTATTTTTGTATGCAACGGAACACAGCTGGTCTGCGATTATGATAAGTTTTAAACTGGTTTGATTTACCTATCTATCTATGCATAAAAATATATTTAGAATGTTCCTAAATAACACACTGTACTCAAATCTGGATGGCCCCAAAATTAATGACATGAGTGATAAATGCAAACATCTAGATAGGTAGTTAGGTAGGCTCTTATTAAATTAAAAAACCGTTTGCAAAAAAAAAAATAAGTACGGGTATCGATCGGCTACCGACCAGCTGATATTGACGTCAAAGAGAGAAGGTTAATGCTCTGATATATGATATTGCTAATAAAATTATAAAGACAACTGCATAAGTATTAGTGTTAATTTGTGATGTATCGCTACCACCACCGCAATAAAATGTAATTCTTATTTTCAAAAAACTATCAAGGAAAATGTACCTTGCATTAATAGTATTATTATCTTTTTCTAAGAGCTGATTCACATGCTCAATCTTCCAAGATGCATGCTTTGCAGTTGGTAGATATTCTAGGTACCTATATGTACGTAGGCAGAGGTATGTATGGTACTTAACTTGGTAAGCACGAATGCATTATACCTAGGCTGCAGTTCTAGGCTAGACCTTATACCCGAGCAACAGAGCCTGAAACTGGGCTTACATTTGTTATGTTTATTTGTCGACATTCTCCGCCCACTTTGTACTCGGATTATGCTCATCCATAACAATGCAGTCTCTTGAGCCTAGACTATGCATCCAAAAAGGAATTCCATTTTGAAACTCTCATTACTGACGTTTCCTTTTTTAGACACCATCTTAAATTACCGGAATATTATCACTGCATCAAATAAGGAGGTTAACTCTGTACTGTGATGTGAACTGTGCTTAGAAACCAATGACAAAAGTCGTGGTTTCTAAATTCTATAATATGCCCAAATCGTCTAAGGGTCAAAAAGAGCTTAACAAAACAACCCTACCACAGAGCCTTAAAAATTCTAGGTGCGATTTAATCAAAGTTAAAATTTCTTTATTACTGTAGATATTTTACATATCTTGCCAAACGTCATTTTTTGCCTCTTCTCTATATTGTACCACTGTGGGAGAAGTAGGGCGAAGTAACTACCGCAGATTGAACTTTAGATCTCTTTTAAAAATTGTTTGTATAATATTGTAAATTTTGTATTAGTTAAACACTAATACAAAATTTACAATATTAATTAATTAGCAGGATTCAATAATTACAAAGTTATTAACAGCAAGTTCTGTGGTGAGTTAGATTAACCCCATACAGTCCTATCTTGAACATTGTAATATCCCTTTTTGGACATTGCTCAAATGACAATTTCAAACAACATGCCTATAAGAGAAGAATACTAACCTTTTTGACCAGCGCCGGCGACTCGAACTCGTCATCATCCCGACTCGAGAGCGTAGAACAGGATGAGCAGGCGGAATCAGCTGACAGCGACCTGGACCGCAGCCAGTCCACCTCCTCCTGAGTTGCTCCCACCGCAGTCCCGTCGGAATAATCGCTGACGACAACACTCGGAGTCCTCACACACCTCCCTCGAATCTGTTCACCTTCACTGCCCCGTCGCCCCAACTCCACAACATGAGCTTCCACCAATGTCCGTTCCTTTCTCGGGGAAACAGGCTCGTTCGGCGGAGTGATGTCCCTAGGGTGGGAATGTCGGCGACGCGGTTCCAACTCCACAGCAGAATCATCGCTCAAGTCTCTGCTTCGTCGTCTAACCGCCGCTCTGTCATCATCGTCGGAGCTTGTGATGTCTTCTGTTGGTGAACAGGGGCGGGGGGGTCTTAGGTACTGCATGGGGGCTGGTTCGAAGCGCCTTAGCAGCTCCTGCACTCTAGAGTTGTCGCGATAAGCGCGGCCGATCGGCGGCGCGCGCGCGGCCGCACTGTCTCGGTGCGCGTGCGCCGACCTCGAGCCGACTCCTGCGCCGAGCTTGAGGTAGAAGAGGCTGTGGTTCAGAGCCTTTTCGCGGAGGACGCGGCGGAAGTCCTCAGGGGGCGGGTCGAGGCGAGGCATGGCTGGAATTGGGAAAAGGTAATCGGGAGTATAATAAACATTATGTAAATTCAGTAAATTACTGCGCATTTCAATAAAATAAACAACCCTAGCGTCACGACTTTTCCCTTATGAGGCATGGCAGAGGCTCAATGTTTCCCACTTTTAGCAAAAAAAAACTGTTAATTTGAAACAACTGAAATTATAATTTTTTGAAGCAATGGAAAAACTAAGGTAACGTACGTTCGATAAATTAAGCCTTCTCCAGCTCCTGTATATAGTCACAGATTTAGGTACTTACACTATTTTTCTAGCCCTAGTTGTTAAATACAAACCTGACTAGCTATTCAGGGTCAACGCTCTCAGCAGGAAACAGATGATTGGGATAATCATCTGGGATAAAGTGCTTGTGGAAATTACTCAGGCAGTTTCTAACTGGATACGCTAGAGGGTCATTCCACTTCCTAGCTAGATGCAAAAGGGTCCGCTGGACCTACCATAACTAGCAGGTACTTCACTTTTTGCAAAAATCTTTAACTAGTTCTGTTACCATAAAATAACTAATATTTATATAACAGTCACATACATCGCCTGATACGTAGTAGTGAAAAATGTGCACAAGTTATAAACTTACCTACCTAAAATATTGTATTTCGTATTTCTAATCGAGACTACTAGACCAGATCTTGCAGCCACTCTTTAGTCACTAACAGTTCATGTTCATCCGATCCTGGAAAGATAAAACATATATAAACATTTACATAAAGGCATATACATTGCTTCTGGCCCCACACTAGGATATGTCGTTGGAACCAAAAACAGCGACGTAACACGCATAAACATCCAAGCATGGGGTTTTTTGTGCCCCCAGCCGGGAATCGAACCCGGGACCTCTCGCATGGTAGGCAGAGCCACAACCGCTGCGCCACAGAGGTGGTCATCGCCACAGAGGTCAAAAATTGTATCAGATCCTTAATTCGCCATTAAAAATGTAACTTAAGGCCCAGTTCTAGCTGTTGAGGTGGGGGGCGCTGCATTCGCCCGTCGTCTTCTGGCGGGGTAGCGAAACTGGCGGGGAAGCGGGCGGCGCGGAATAGCATCGGGTCGCCCGGAGACGTTAAAAATTAGGTGGTTTTTCTAATTTACTAAAAAAACGGAAATAAGATAAGCTAATTGATAAAATTTAAGGACTGGTACTAATGATGATAAGGACGGAGCTCTAAAAGAGGAAAATTTCGATATAAAAATTATGAGAAAAATCAGTAATTTAATATTCAAATTATTGTATCTCCTTTTTGATATCGACTATGTTCAGGATTTTTACGATCGAGGCAAATTAATTCAATCGTGTAACGACATAGTATTTAAACCAGACTATCTCATTGTAAATGACATGTTTTTTGACACCTATGAATTTAGAGGAAATAATTTAATATTTTTTTTTTGCCAAAGCGCTCTTCAGTGGTTTTGTGTGATTAAATCATCACATCATTAAATCATGAAAAATGTGTGCCTTAAATCATGATATGAATGTTGCTCCACATTTGCTGTACCAACAACAGCAAATGTGGAGACCCACTGTAAGGGTACCTGCATGCAGAAACTAAGCTTGAGTCCTGGTGGTTCGACGGAACGGTTGGACTGGTCGAACTTCCAGGAGTATTTTACTACCAGTCAAACCACCCGGACCAAGAGATATCATCATAGCTATTCCTTTTAGTACCTTTTGGTATGAACACCAAAATCTAGATCGTCTTTAAAAGTCACACTGCCTTTGATTGGCCGTAGACTCGTTTACATTCATAAGACATGAACAATGGACGACCTAACAATACCTACCTAAAACAATCCCACAATTGTTGTCATTACTATCTGGATCGTCTCTAGCAGTTTGGGAAAATGTGCGGAAAACTACTGGAGCTCAGTTGCGCTTACAATATGGTAAGTCAGTGACAAGGCAGTTATCAATTAGGCCAAAATTATGAATAATAATTATTATTAATGAATGTCCTGTGCTGATACACAGGAAGGACTTCGAAATACATCAGTTGTATGTCTTCACGTGGTATGTATTTAGCCTAAATGTGACGTAGAGTAGAGTAGACTTGTCAAATTCGTACGTAGCACTCCCATGGTCTGCGGGCGACGGGGACGAAAGATGCGGGGGCGGGAAAGAAGAGCGCGGGCGGTTCCTGCTACGCGCCCCGCCGCCCGCGCTCTTCTATCCTGTCCTCGCAGCGCCCGCATCTTTCGTCCCGTCGCCCGCAGACCATGAGAGTGCTACGTACGAATTTGACAAGCTATAGTACTACATAGGGTGGATCATTGTCATTGAGTACCGTTAGCGGAATCGACACCCGCAAAGTGTACTGAGCGATCCATTATTTGTAGTGTACGAGACAAAATGTTGCTACGGGTACATGTAACATGGAGTCACATGTTTGTTTAGATTCAGTGTGTGATGGATGCGGTTTTGCATAATCGTATCTTAAGTTGTGACCATCCGCTTCTACTATTTATATGGAGTTGTCAAAGTTATTCAGGTAATAGTGTGGACTCTCGTTTGAAGTAGTGGGCCTTAAGCGGGGAGAGCGTGCTCTGGGGCCCGAAAGAAAATGTCAGAAATAATACCCCGAGAAAGGGCCTTAGGTTACGAGGTGGCCACAGTTTATCATTAACCGACTTCAAAAAGGAGGAGTGTTCTCAATTAACCGGGTTTTTGGTTTTTTATCGATACGGCTCTACCGATTTGAAAATTTGTTTTATGTTCGAAAGGATATACTTCCCATTTGGTCCCATTGCCATGGACAGGATCTGATATTTCCCTACATTAAAATAAAAAAATGTAGTAAAAAAGCCAACTAACTTTAGTTGGCTTTTTTACTACAAAAGGTTTAAAAACATAATGCGTTAAAAAAAGGAAAATTCGCATTGCATTTTACAAAAACAGAACAAGACATCAAAAAAACAGCTACAAAACTTCTACTATAACTATAATAAATAATAGATTATGTACGATGCCAAAAATAAAGGTGCCTGAGATTATTATATTGTAATGTTACCAACTTGTTGTACCATGTTTGCTTAACTGATGATGATGGGATCCTGGAGAAATCGAGGAAACTCATCAAATGTTATAGGCTGACCAAATCTTATATTAAATAATAATAATCCTTTATTGCACAGAAAACACAGTGGAAATTATAACAGAAACAGTATGCAAAGGTGAGCTTATTTCTAAAAAGAAATTTCTTACAGCTAACCTGTGAAGAAAAGGGAAAAATAAAATATAGAGAGGTAGTCCTAGTGTACAATTAAGAGTTAAAAGAAATAAATAAAATCAATATACTATCAAATAAATCACAATACACCCTACGTAATTACTATAAAATAAATAAATAGAATACAATAAATATATAGATATACATAAATACTATGAGATACCCACTATTCGGAAGAGAGGAGATGCTGTTTCATTTTTTTCTTGAAAGTGACCAAGGATTTGCAATCCCTAATAGCGCAAGGAAGTGCATTCCACAAACGTATTGCCCTTAACCTAAACGAGTGCTCGTAAGCAACAGTGTTGTGCTGAGGAATTGACAAAAGTGACACCGTGTGAGATCTCCGAAGTCTATCCCCTGAGAAAAGATACTCAAAAAGTTCACGAAGATATGCAGGGTAGCGCGGATTTCTCAAAATATTGAAGAGGAAGGAGAGAATGTGCATATCACGACGAAGTCGGATCGGGAGCCAGCCTAATTCCCTACGATATTGGGACACTTGGTCGTACTTACGAAGTCCGAAGATAAACCGAATCCCGAGATTATGGAGTCGCTCGAGTTTGTTCAGTAGATCTTCGTTCGCACTGGCCCAGCAAACATCGGCGTAGTCTATTAAAGGCAGAAGAAGGGTCTGAGCTAGCATGATTTTAGTCTGCCTAGGCAGGAAGAACTGCAAACGCCGAAGAGAATGAAAGGATGCAAAGACTCCTCTGCTGACCTCACAAACATGGGGCGACCAGGATAATAGATTGTCAAAAACAACGCCAAGATTTTTGGCTTTCTCGCTATACTTGACAATGGTACCGTCAAATAGAACGGGATCAACGGACTTATTCTGCAACAAATTAAGTAAGTGCCGTGTACCTATATAGTATCATCACCTGAGACTTGTCCGGGTTGACTAATAGCCCATACGAATTATATCAAATATTATATTTTGCGAAATTACGAAATATAAAATAATCCTAATAATTACGTTAAGTCTTATCCTTATTCTACGTTAAGTCTTAAGCTTGTTTTGTGCTTTTTGGTGTACCGCAGTCGGGTATTTTAGTTCTTTTATCTACACACGTATCATAAACCCTCTTTACTGCGTACAAAAACCGCACGTTACGATCAGCATAATGTTAACTACTTGATAAAAACTCATTTCTTATCTGATAAACTACACATTATGACCATAATGTGTAATTTTTCTACATATTATGACATTCAAATTTCGAACGCCGACGCCCGCCTGCGTGCCGCCCCTACTTTGTTTGTGAAGTTGGTACTAATGCACAAGCTAAACAAGTGCAAAGGAATTATCAATGCCACCATGCCGAACGAACATGCGGTTCCTGAACACATTAAAGAGAGCTTATGATATGTGTGTAGATAAACTAGTGTATGTAACTGTACATTATTAGGCATTAAAACTCTCGAGTGATGTTATTATGAAACTCGCCTTCGGCTCGTTTCATGAACCCACTCTCGAGTATTGATGCCTTCCATTATGTAGCAGTCACCTAAACTACTATTAATTAATTTAATTATTCATTTATTATTAAAGGCGTACTCTTTGAGATTACTTTTGCCAATGTCAATATATTTGAAAGAGTTTAGAAGATTATAGACTCTATCTTCTATATTCTAGATTCTATCGAGAAATTAACGTCTGGACAATAATTTATTGATCGTTAGCATAGATTTGGCATCACTCAAGAAATTACTTCATCGTCAACCCGTTACCACACCCAGGCAGGACGTGAAGGGCTATGAAGTCCAAGTATCGGACGTTAGCAACTGACTCCCCAAATTGAAATTCGAAAATGTAACCGAAATGACACAATCGTTACCGAGCTTTTAATTTTACTCTCATTATCGTCCACTTTTCAGATTTGGAATCGCTCGCCTATATCCTGCCGCATCTAAAACTCTTCGAAGCTCCTCGCCTCTAAAGCACGTCTACGCTCTGTGACGTCAACGCCAGCCTTGCGCGCAGTAAGGGCACCGCTCCGACTCAGAGGCGGCTTTAGGTTGCCCATGGAGCGCCCCCTGTGCGATCAAAACCCGGGCGCCCTCTAGTGGGCGTGCGGTCAAAATGAAATACTTAGGAGACCAGACAGATGAGAGGCGTTTTAACACAATTCTTGGAATAACTTTTAGAATTCCATACTTTATATGGAGTTTTCAAACTTATTGAGAGAAAAGTCGCGTTAGAAACAGTTTTCCGTTTACTTTCACTAGTAAACGAAAATTTGGAAGGCAAATGGTGTATTTTTAAGGATGTGGGGAAGCAATTGGTTTTTAAACAAAAAATGCCGCCTTTAATGATATTAATAATAATTAACATTTACATACAGGCACATCTTCTACGCGACACTAGGATACCCTGTGTCGTAGGAACCAGAAACAGCGACGTTACACACATATAAACATCCAGACTTAGGGATTTTTTTTCTTAATCTTCAGCCGGGGATCGAACCCGGGATCTCTCGGTCGACCCCTAATGAATGCCAAAAAAACAGTTAGATATAAGGGGGGCAGAGAAGTCGCCCCTGCGTTTTTGCATGGCTAGCTAGTCGAATTACAAGCAATACACAAACATGGACATGAAGGGCAAGCCACAAATTTTACATGGATGTCATGTAGAGTTACGAAAAACCAACAACCACTGGTAAGAGGGAGCAGCGGAGGCTACTCCTTAGCGCTTGACGCCCCCTAAGACCCTGCGCCCGTGGGCGCTGCACACCCTGCACACTAGGTAAGGCCGCCTCTGTCCGGCTTAGCCGTCTATTTTAAACAAATTGACTCAATTCGGACCATTGTGAGCGGCTGATTGTGCTCGACGCGTACGCTTCCTGGTTTAGAAAAAATGAGGCTGCTTAGGTAATGTTGTTGTTATATTTAGATTAATAGTTGTGGATTTTATTAATATTTATGACTTTGTACGGTTCTATGCCAATCACATCCAAATCGATGGGATCTCGCTGGTTGCGATTGGCAAATTATCGTAAAGGATTTGCGCTATAGCGCGCTATAGAGAAGAGCCCTATGCCGAGCAGGGGGTTGATGTGGGCTTAGCATGGTGACGATGATGATGCAAACCTTAAAACGCCTTTAGCCGATGTATAGAGCACTAAGAGCGACATTACTTACTTTACATTTTTTGCGAAACTGTAAAAATGTGGATATTTAATCAAAAACAATAAAAATGAAACTTCGGCTAACGCAAGTATAGCCTAAATGGTTCTTAATGGTTTGTGCTATCTTCGTTTTAAGGCATCTATCTACCAAACATCTTGTATATACTTACATATAGTAATATACATTATTTAACTAACTACGACGATTGGGGAGGCATATGTCCAGCAGTGGATAAGAACATGCTGAAGAAGAAGAAGAAAAAGGAGAACTACGACAGACTCTATCTTTCTCTCATTTCTCTTACCAATTTTCAGCTAACTCTTCACTTTATTTCATAATTCATAATTCTTTATTGCACACAAATATTTCAGCACTTACTTTAAAAGACAGTACAAAGGCTAGCTTTTCTCTAAAAGAGATTTCTTTCAGCAATCCAAGGAATCTAAGGAAATAGTATCATAGAAGGGTAGGCAGTGCATTACTTGTATAGATAAAATGTCTAATTGCTTTTTTTTCTTCACTTCTATTCTATGACTATGATAGCAAAGATGTCTTCTAACATTATATTGCCACTCTTTTATCGTTGATAAGGTTTTGCTAGTCATTTTTACGAAGGTTTTAGCAGAATATCAGCGTTGCAGATCATCAACATTGCTCAACATTTTGCTGAGCCAGAGCCTTTTCTCTTATTGCAATGCATATTTTATTAAAATTTATTAATTTCCTCCGTATTTTGTGTCTTATGAATAATGTAAGCATGTGTAATGAACCAAGTAATAAAGATATTATCTATCTAAACGGTGCTCATAGCCAGAACTTATCTCATGACAATGACCGTTAACACCACTGAAAATTCATAGGGAAGTGATAATACGCAATTTCTTTTAAATCTAAAACATCATAATTTTAGTCTTTTTATTTATTTAGAAATGACATTGCCGAAACGATTTCTATTTCTTTAAGGGAAATGAACTGGAACTTTTTTTAAAGGGGTCACTCCCTTAATAACTATGAAGATTTTTTGAAATCAGATCCTTTTTTTTCCAAAACGCAGGCAACCCGCTCTGCTGAAACATATAAATTATCGACGTTTATTAGGACTCAATTTGTCTCTTCCAATTTAAGTTTTATTATTTAGATGTTATTATTGTAATCAACAATCAATCAATAAATATTATTTCAGGAAAAAATGCCGTATCCGTAAATTCTTTTTATACCTGTTCTTCGTTTATAAATCCTTTTTCAAATAATATCGGTTTCGAACACCAAAATCGCGGCATTTTGCATAATATAGTTGTAGATAAAATCCAGGCATTCATAATAATGCATTAGGTATTAGTCTAGTGCGAAAGCAGCTCAGCAGTTACAATCTTAATAGCTAAGTTAATATGTTTCCTGAGTTAGAAACCGTGACTTAGATTAAATAGTGATTGTATCTTCAAACTTTCAGCGTAAATAACATGCTTGTTAGAAGCATGAACATAAAATCAATTTTAATAGTTATATGCAAATTTACTTAACTATCTTGGAATACATTTTATCAATAGGATAAAGGAGAAGGATGTAATAAATGAGTCATAATAGGGTTGAGTGAGGACAATAATTTTGTCATTTTCCGTAACGAAAAAGTTGCAACAAAAATAATTTATAAACGACGTTATGCGGCGTAACTTCCTTTAGCTAGATTTATGATGAAAACTCGAAATAAAGTAAATGACGTAAAAACGTTACCTACGTTTCTCTAAAGGAACTGACCCAACTGAAGTTATATATAACCCATGGGGTATCAAAGTTATAGCCTGTCAAGTTTGAATGTAATAGTTTGTTTTAAAAAAATATTAAAACTATTTGAAAGGGCGTCCCATCAGTTTGGTCCCATTTTATTGAAAATTAAAAATAAATGCAGTATTTTGATTTGCAAATAAAATAAAAGCTGTGACTTTTCAGTGGTGTTCATTGTCATGAGATGAATTCTGCGTATAAGTAACGTATATTCGTTTATGTCGCGAAATATGTATAAACTTGACTGTCCGAAGACAGATATCACTGATATTTCATACAAACTTTGACAGGTTATAACTTCGATACCCCATTGGTTAGTGGGTTATGAAATTGGTTAGGATATTTCCTTCATAGTAAGGAGTATTTTTATACATTGTGTTCGTCTCGCGCCTGGGTCTTTTCTATGGATTTTGTACCTTCTCCTTTAACTTTTATCAATTCTAGACACATTTCTTTATAACTGTAGATATTTACATATACTCAGCAAACGTCATTTTTTTGCCTCTTCTCTACATTGGACGACTGTGTGAGAAACATATTCTTATATAAGCCACGTTCTCTTTTCAATTTATGAAGTTTATATTTCAAAAATAGTAAATATCCATTGCAAAAAGTCAGTATGCCAGTGAATGTTACAATCTGCTGTAATTCTACTTCCGTTGCCTCCAGGCCTTGTAGATGAAATAAGGCATTATATTTGGAAATATTGATAAGAGATTAGATCAATTTCGTTATTCGGACCAATTACCGTACTTCCAAGGCGAGCTCAAATAAATGTGATAATTGTTGTACCATATATTTTTATATATTTAAGACACCGCAAGACCGGATGAAATGGCGTAATAGCTTTATTTTACCAGCGGGTATTTAGATTCATTACCAACATAAAACATTTTGCTTGCCTTTCCAAATCAAAAATTGCATCATTTCCTATACGGCGTGGCAGAGGCACAGTTATGCCCCGTTTAGCCAGATATTCAATACTCCATCTTTGCGTGACACGGGGCTAGCCCATCGCCGCAGCTATGGAGATAAGAAGGTTTCCTCACAATGTTTTCCATCACCTTTAGAACGTCCGTATACTGAAGACAAATTTTATTTATCTCATTGGTACATGGTCATTTATGATTCGAACCCGAATCTCCTTCGCGAGAAGTGCATGACTTTCCAAAAATTCTATAAGGTGTAGTCATATTTAAGAAGGTTGTTAGTGACTCCTTTCTGCACAATATTTTCTATGAAACCTAATTGATCTTTCACTTCACATCAGCTGATGAGCTGACCGCCCGGCCCAAAATGTATGGCGATGTTTAAAACTAAAGTTGCTCCGATCAAATCGGTTTGTTGTCCTAAGATATGCCAGCACCCTTCTGTTACACCCCCTAGCTTTATCCACGAAGTAACAGAGAGGTCCATAATACCCTGAATGTCTTCGAGAAAAATATTTTGTACGTTCAGACTGATAAACTCAACAAGATAAAGTGACTAGTATGCACTGGGTCATATTGGCTGAATCCAATACTTCAACCCAATTGCGCCAAATTGTCAACCAAGGCTAAAGTACAGAAGTACTACCTTACTACTAACCCAGATTGACTTGATGTAGATACTTGGACAACACTGTTGTATTTACAGTTGTTGTAAACACATACAACTGGAAGATCTTGTCAAATGCGTAATGGGTCTACTTTTGGACCCATACCCTTTTGTAATGTTTAGGAGTAATCAAAATAGTCTATAATTGATATTGATACAAACTGTCAATATCACATACATGCTTATTACCTGTGGGTAAACGAATGACACAAGTGGACCGCATAAATAATGACACAGCTAAGTAGAACATGTCACCTTGCTAAACCGAACACACATGCATTTTCAGGCGTGCCAACATTCAACATGATGCTAATATCAAACAAGCTCGCGATAGTATAACCTTGCCTTGTTTTGCCATGCCTCTCTTATCTAGGTACAGTCGGCAGTATGTAAAGCTAGTTGATGTTTGATAAGGTGTAAACCCATGATTGGTATGTACTATTCATAATCGGTGGATTAGTCCACTTAAATCAAACGGAATGGAAGAGCTCCGTAGTCTAATGGAAGAGCTCCGTAGTCTAATGGAAGAGCTCCGTGGTCTAATGGAAGAGCTCCGTGGTCTAATGGAAGAGCTCCGTGGTCTAATGGAAGAGCTCCGTAGTCTAATGGAAGAGCTCCGTAGTCTAATGGAAGAGCTCCGTGGTCTAATTGGTTTCACGCTTGCTTCTCACACAGGAGATGCAGGTTCGATTCCTGGCCATGTACCAATAAGATAATTAATTTATCTTAACTCCTCAGTTACCACCGGCGTTAGCTAACGCCACTTTTCCGCTATAGATTTTAAATTTTATTACCATGGGATAGGGTTCAAAATTGCGATCCATCCCAACTAAACTCGGTTTTTTAGTAGTTAAGTACAATATACGGACGTTCTAACGGTGATGGAAAATGGACTAGCCCCCTGTCACGCAAAATGGAGTATTGAATAACTGGCTCAAAGTGGGCAAAATTGTGCCTCTGCCACCCCGTATGGGAAAAGGCGTGACGCTATGTTATGTTATGTATCAACCGGCTAATTCACCTTGGTGAATTAAGTCGACTAAGGCGTATTTAAAGCAGTCCTGATAAGCCCTATTTTGACAGTCATATGTTTTTATGTAAAATGACAGATGAATCAGTCACACAGAGCTTATCAGGACTTCTTGAAACAGGCCCTATAAGGTGAAGTTCACATTTCCACAGCTGCGGCGACGGGCCAGCCCTCTGTCAGGCAAAATGGAGTGTCTATTGATCCCCGGCTGGGGGTAAAGATAAAACCGCAGATCTTTTTTATTTATGTGTGAGACGTAGCTGTTTCTGGTTCCCATGTGGTATCCTAGTGTGGGGCCAGAAGCAATTTATGTGCCCAACGTAACTAGCTAAACGGGGTACCTCAGCTACCCCGTTGGGCAAAAGGCATTTTTCTCTTTTTTTATTATTGCAGTGTTTGTTATCGCCACCTTGAGAACCGCTACATTAGTTTCAAGTCTTCGAAACTCGTGGCGCCCGCGCATAAACTGTAACTTCAAGCGACTTGTCGCTCGGTTATGGGAATTTTACGATCCTTTTTATTAGTATTTCCTTTAGTAGCAGTCGTAGCAGGTGTACATTAGTATATCGAGTATAGTATCATGAACAAATCGATTTTGCATGCCAGTGTGGTGCAACCATTGACGTAAACAAGACTGATCGAAAAAAAATACCATGATATTAATTCGATATCGTCACGCATTTCCCCATACGTTGCGGCAGAGGTATAATTTAACCTACGTTTAGCCAAGTTTTCTGATGTTTTGGCAAAAGAAAAAATTAATAAATGAATGATTGTTAAAGTGAAGACACTTTTTATAATAACGTTCGCGACAGCCTGCTACTACTACTACTACTAGTCTCCTTTATCTTTATCGTATTTTTCAGTCAAGTCAAAGTCAACATTTCTCTGTTACTGTAGATATTTACATATACTTAGTAAACGACATTTATTTGCCTCTTCCAACCACCACTGAGGGGGAAGAAGGGCAAAGCAACACCCACAGATTGTTTTTAGATAACATAACATAGCGTCACGCCTTTTCCCATACGGGGTGGACAATTGTACCCACTTTGAGCCAGTTATTCAATACTACATTTTGCATGACAGGGGGCTAGCCCATTGCCGCAGCTATGGAGTAATGAAGGTTTCCTCACGATGTTTTCCATCACCGTTAGGAAATCCGTATAACGAATTGTACTAAAGATAAATAAATTATCTCATTGGTACATGGTTAGGAATCGAACCTGCATCTCCCGTGTGAGAAGCAAACGTGAAACCCATTAGACCACGGAACTCATAAGTTTTATAAATCTCTTTTAGATATAAGTTCGTTTAACTAACACAAATGTTACAAAATTAGAAATAATATGCAGGAATAAATAAAAAAACATTATTAACTGCCACTTCTGTGTTGAGTTTCATGAACACCATGCACCCTTGTCATTTATGTAATCTTGAACGCACCCTTAGGATCACCAACTCGGCACAAGAGACTGGACACACATGTGTCCAGTTGGTGAAACTCAAAATTAGTATCACTTATTATGTCGTCTATAAAAGTAGAGACTGCAATGACCCTTGAAACAATTGCTAACTTTCGCGAGTCAAAATCGAGGCAACTAGTCTGTGATTATTTCTTAGGTTATCATTACAGATATCGCCAAATTTGGAAAATTTTGAAATGTTCTTTCGTGCATACATTATATGTTTTTTAATAAATTGGCTAGCTACAGATAGTATGTCACAAACTTTAAAAGCTATCTTAGTGAGTCTGTGCTTTTTAAATTGTAAATTGCTCGAATAATTGTTTTCTGTTATTCAAAAATAGTTTGAATATCCGCTGCTTTCCGCTACAACAAGGTACCTACCACATGACATGACACTGTGAAAGTAAATAAAATATGCTAGCCTAGATGTAGCCACATCTGTAATTTGTCTGATGCTCCTAACAACGTCAGCCGCTTAAGTTAATTCTTCAGCTAATTTATCTAGGGGTGGTCCACATTGCAATTTGTTATCAATAGTTATTCCAAGAAACTTCGTGTTATTTATGAATCCTGAAGTGTTTATGTCTGATACTAAACTGGAAGTTAAAATTACAATTGGCTTTACCAGCGTTTAACAAAAAATATTAAGTGTGAACCAACCAGCTTGCGCGTTGTATTTTTTTCATCTAATCTTATCTTAGCGGGCTAAGTTAAACAGCCTCATAGACAATAGACTTCCGTTATCATGCTTGCCCTACAGTTTCTAATTTCTCACGAGAAATTATCAATATGTATTTATAATAAAGGAAACATTTTCACACAGTATACACGTGCAAACAACATGGTCTTCTGACCCTAATTACTGGACAAACATTTCATTATGCGACGGAAATTGTCCTAATATCTCAGAGAAAAATACACAAGAGAGTGAGAATTCTGAGATTATGAGAATTGCGTATAATTTTGTTGTTTTTTAGGGTTCCGTTTAAATAGGTAAAAATAATAATGTAGAACATTAATTTTCCCACCAGAGGGGAACCGGATGCGAGTAAGATTGAGCCATCTCCACCACGCTGGCTCAGTGCGGGTCAATTTGTAGAGGGGTGCAGGGATCCGTATACACATGAGGAATAAAGCGGCGCTTTTATAAATATAAACATTTTACACACAGGCACATATATTACCTCCGACCTCACACTAGGATTGTGCTGTAATATAATACTGACGCTGACAGTTCCCGAGCGAAAGTAACTTTGACTGTCCGTCAAACTTTGTGTTATCTATCGTTTGTGCATCCGGTTAGTTAGCGTGTAAGGTCGATGGTTTCATTAAACTCTGAAAAAGTCAACGCGTTTAAGGCCCAAGATCATACAAAACCACTGAAGAGCGCTTTGGCAAAAAAAAATAAAAAATTATGTACACTAAATTCATAGCTCTCAAAAAAATATGTTATTCACAAGGAGATAATCTAGTTTAAATACTATGTCTTTACGTGATTGGATTAATTTGGATCGATCGTAAAAAATCCTGAACATATTCTATATTAAAAAGGAGATACAATAATTTTAATATAAAATAACTGATTTTTTTTAATAATTTATGCCTAAATTTTCGTCTTTAAGAGTTCTGTATCAATCCTTAAATTTTATCAATTAGCTTATTTCAGTTTTTCAGTTAATTCGAAAAAACACCTTATTTTTAACGTCGCCGGTCGGTCCGACGCTATTCCGCGCCTCCCGCTAGCCCGCCAGTTCCACTACGCCGCCAGTTCCACTACGCCGCCAGTTCCACTACCCCGCCAGAAGACGACGACGGGCGAATGCGGCGCCCCTCAAATCAACAACCAGAACTGGGCCTTAAAAAGACCTTCTTTTTTGACGCAATTTACGCCGCTCCTCGCAGTTTGTCTTTTTATTAAAATAGAAGTACAGAACCCTGCGAAATTCAGACTCGCGCTTGACCAGTTTTTCTTTATTACTGCCACTTTCCTTTACAGATGCACACAATTATGTTGTTTAACCACCTAACAATACTTTAACGGAACCTTAGCGGCGTGTTAACTTCAGTTATTATAATGTCTAGTTAAACTTTTTCCCAGTAACTCCGCTTTCACGACGCGACGACATCTGTGGCTAAGTGGTTGGAGTAGTCTGCCGCATAAGCTAGAAGTCCCGGGTTCGAAGAAAGTACCATTTTTTGGATTTTTGCTTACGTCTCGAAAATGAATCTAAAGAAATTTGGAGCTGATAAAATTCTCTACAACTTTGCTTATGTACACTACTACCAATTTCCGAAAAACAAAAAAATATGTGAGCAGGTTCAATAATTATATAGACGTTTTTTCGATTAAGTTTTTGGAAGTTTCGGAGATTTGGGCTTGAAATTTAAAAAGAAACATTACCAAACTGACAGATTTTAACAAATGCGATGTTGTTCTATTCGTGAAGATCGTTAGAGTGACATCAGCTAAAGCATTTTAATAAAAAGTCAATACGTTTACATTATAGATAATACGATATTTTAGATCACAAATGTTGTTTACAAATTTATTGGTGCGGCTACTTTCATAGTCCATGTGCATAACCAGGTGCACTCATAAGTTCGTATCGGGTATTGAAAGAAAATGCAGTCAGGTTATTTGTTTTTATAATGATTCTATTTGTTCATCCGATAAACTTGAAGGTGTCGGAGGCGGGGGTTGAAATAGTAGTTTATGTGACTGATACATAATGCACAATTACACTAGTTTATCTACACACATATCATAAGCTCTCTTTGATGTGTTCAGGAACCGCATGTTCGACCAGCATGATTGTGTTGTTGATTGATCATTGCTCTGCACTTGTTTAGCTTGTTCAGTAGTACCAACTTCACAGAAAAACTAGGAACGGCAAGCGGGCGCCGGCGTTCGAAATTTGAATGACATAATATGTATAAGAAATGAGTTTTTACCAAGTAGTATATCATTATGCTGGTCGTAACGTGCGGTTTTTGAACGCAGTAGAGGGGGTTTAATATACGTGGGTAGATAAAATAATGAAAAAGTTGCGACGTTCTACATCTCACAGAGTATAGCGTTAGTCACTTTCACGGTCTCCACAAATCCAATGATACCACATTTGTTATAATCCGTCAAGCAGTTTGGCAATATGATTTTTTTACATTTTCTAACCCCATATCACCGCCATTAAAAAAAAACTGAATCGACAAAAAAAACATATAATTATCAAACCTGCTCACAAAATTCCACGAGAGTCGTTTGAGAAATGCGACCTAACAGCCGTAAATACAGACAGAAACCCGAACAGACGGACATACGAAGGCATTTTTGCCCAAGCTGAAACGAAAACGCTTCGCACGCGGTGAATAATTTGGTTAAAAAGTCAATAGGTTGTATTTTACAAAGTTATTGGTACTTTCATACTCCATTTTGGTAACCAGGGGCAAACATGTTTATAAGTTATGAAGTTCAGCTTTCCACTAAAACATTCGTGAGGTCTACAGCTCTCAGAGCCACTAGTTGATCCATCAATAACAAAACATAGCATCACACTTTTTCTCACACGGGGTGGCAGTGGCATAGAAGCGCGTTAGGGGACTAACTCATCGCCGAATTTATGCCGATAACTAACTAACTATCAAATAAGACTATACTTCATTTACCATAGGTATAGTAACTAGATTACACCATTTTATTGCATTGCATAACTTTAATTACAGTAATGGCGGTAACCCAACTTTTCTAAACATAGATAATTCAAAAGCAAACTTGTAAATTAGTGAGTTGACTAACGCGGGCAATTCCTTAATGATGTGTGTTGTCCACACGTCGCGTCGTGCCCACACGTGACGTGGCTTGAATGTCCTTTTAGGTACCCAATCCTTCCATTGGCTACATGACATGGTTAGTCACCTTAAGGTCGATATTCTTATGTCAAAACGTTTTGTTGTACGTCAGTTGTATGAAAACATTTCGTTGTGATGTCACTGCACATTGTTGTCAAATGGTGGTCTTTTTAGAGAAATTTATGTTTATACAATCTAACTAATGAAAATTTACTATTCTAATATCGACAACGACGAGCCTCTTTGTTAAGAAGGCTTCAATGACTTTTAGGGTTCCGTGCGCTAAGGTTGCCAATTACTAAGCCTCCAATGTCCGTCTATCCATCTGTCCGTCCGTCACCAGGCACTACCGGATCAACCGAAATAGGTAGAGAGCTGAAATTTTCACAGATGATGTATTTCTGTTACCGCTATAACAAGTCTTTCTCTTCCACAATATTTATTTTTATGTAGATATTGGTGACCAGTTTATTATTTGTATCAACATATTTATTGTTGTGCACATAGTTCTACCTGTTGTTCCTTTTTCCTCTCCATTCTACGTTTGCTGGAATAAACCTCTTGTTAGAGATAAGCGCGCCTTTGTACATGTTCTTTCCTTTATATTTGTTTTGTATTCACGGTTTTGTGCTATAAAGTATATTGAAATATTGAAACAACAAATAATGAAACATACCGGTTTTTAAGAAATAAAAGAAGTACCCATACAAGAAATTATTGGTGATGGACATTTTCTTATTCATTTTGTTTTATTTGTTTATCGGTGAAATTTGGACTCCCCCGATCTTATCGAAAAAGATTTTTAATTGCAGGTATTGAGTTATGTGCTTACCACATTGTCATTGTCATTACACGATTAATTATTGCTCATTCGAATTATAATAAATAATATTGAGTTTTTTTATCATATTTGATTTTATTTTGATATTTGATGTTACTGCGCACCTGTGCCTGTGCCACCCTGCTCGGGAAAAGGGTTGAATATGTTCTACTTTACAAAGTTTACTTGTAATAGGAGTCAGCAGTGCATCATCGAGGAATCACCTGCTTTGCCTATATTGAGTAGAAATGCAATGAAGGCCAACCAAGTTTCTGTGGTAATTAGGCACATATGCCTCCATAGCCATGATACATTCGCTAACTTATCAGTCGCGAAAATGTATGCGATTTGATGTTTCCCGCGCAAAGCTACGTGATACTTTGCACGACAAACGTCAAATCTCATACATTTTCTTAGCGGGGATAAGTTAGCGAATGCACCTTGGTTAGGGAGGCTGTACAGGAAGGATTAGTTTTATTTAATGGGGAGATTTTTTTTCACAATTAAAGATTCGGGATATGCAAGCAAGGAGAGATAGCGTTCTCTTAACACAATATCATATACATGTACGACCACGTAAAGCTAGCAATTCAATGCTACTCTAGCGTTAAAGGGTGCAACGCCATCGCCGTGACTACCAAAGTAAACTAAACCCGAGTTTATCGTCATGTTTACTAAAATGTCTTTGTTGCGGCGGCTCTGTGTAGCAGGTTCCTCCGCTCCCTCAAATATGGCGAGGGGGGTGATGGCTGGTGCCTCACAAGTCATACAGCTTGGGGGGGCTGCTCCAGTCTTGTTTCTCATACATAAGTTATGTTCATTACAGCTTTTGTTTATTCTTATTTAATTCTTTTGTTTAATTGTTATTTCGAGACATGTTATTGTCACTTATAAATACGTCGCTATATGTATATCTTGTCATTAGATGTGATTGTTTATATATTAATAATTGTTTTAAAAAAATGAAGAAAATTTAAAAAATGACACCCATAGAGTTTCTTGGTGCTATTTTCCCTGACGGGCGTGTTTCTGAGCACTGATAGATAGAGTTGATGGAGTTTCCTTTTCCTATGCGAGATTCAGCCATGAATCATCACTTGAAAGGGAAATTTTATTAGTTTAATTGATCATATTTGATATATTTTTTATTTTTCTCCATGTGTATGAGACTTGAGTGTGACGTGTAAAAGAGTTTTATTTTTGCCTACTTGCGATTTGAGTTTTGAGTACTATTTGAAGAGCAATCAGGGAATAAATAGGAGTTTAACCGGCGAAAGACGTATGCGCAAGCGCAGAATAGTAGGTCTAGAGACGATAGAAAATCATGCGTATCACATGCGCCGGTGTAAAATAAATATAGGCTTGGTTCTGACCTTATTAGGTATGTCTAATCTTCCGATAAACGTTACATAAACCAAACGTCATTTTCAGAAATGTATTAACTTTTCCCTTATTCACTAACTCCAATCTACAGCAAAATCCATATATCACATGGACATGTAAGCCTCCGCCACACCAGGCGCGGGGCGAGCAGCAAGGAATTTCTTTATCGCACACAAAACTTATAAAAGAACAATAGTTACATGAAAAAAGTGTACAAAGGCGAGCTTATCTCTAATAAGAGATCTCTTCCAGCAAACCAATTTGTATTTTAAATCATTTGTAATACAGGGAATCCTATGGGGCCCGTCACACCAAAAGCAACGCGGGAGCCGCACGCAATACTGACTCGTCACACCACGTGCGGTGCGCAGCGCAGCGGACGCGCGGGCCCCCGCCCACAGAGCAACCCCCGCCCCACACTTGCTCTGCGTTTCGTATGGTGGAGGCTTTATTTTGGGAAAACTGTCACTTTTACATGCTTTTACACGAAAGGTCGTCTTGTGTTAGCGAGGGGCTGCATTTGTTTTGCTGTAGATTTGAGATGCCGAATGGTGGGGTACTGGTAGTAATAAAACGCATCTCGTACTATACAGTCGGTTGAAATGTCAGAGCAATTGCCCGAGCATCCTAACAACTTAAATGTACGGATATGGTCATAAGAATCTCGGTACCGTCGCGTTTCCCCCACCTTCTGGAACGTTCGTGTTTATTTCGTGCGACATAGGGACTAGGATCGCACTGCGATAGTGTAATTTGACGTGATTGTGATTGTATGTCTGTGGAACGGTGGGAAGTAGAGCTGGGATGAAGCAGATACAATGTAGAGCAGATGGGTCTAATGGGAGAGAAAGAGACGGCAGTATACTACGAAGAAGAAGGATGCTAGTAGCTAAATGAGACGGATGTAGATGGAGCACGTTATGGGAGAGGCTCAGTCCAGCAATGAATGGATTGGTAAGATTGAAAACAGGATGACATTTAATTATCTGACTAGGGAAAAAGAATGGACGCTATCATTCCCCAAGGTCAGCTAATCAGGAGTCCTGCCCAAATCAGAGCTACACGGGATCTGCAAATCACCCTAAAGGAACACACAGTAATTTTCTGATATAAAGTTTGAAAAAACTACTGCTTCAGAAAACTACAAAGTTCCTAATAAGCTTAATTACTGTCATGAAGACGAGCTTAGATCGAAAAAGAGATGTCTTCCAGCTCCGGCCATTCGCCGCGCACGTTCTCGGAAGCGTTTGCACTTTTACGACACGAATAGGCAACACGACCGGAACGTTTTTTTTTTATTAATACTTTCACCTAATACGATGTTTGTAAATGTTGTCGACAAAAAAGTGATTGCTTTATGCTTATTGGAATATTGTTGCGGGTCTGAGCTCGGGCTTGGACGGAACTTGGTACAGTCGCGATCAGTGGCTCAAGCAGCAATTACTACCAGACTAAAAAAAATATTAAATTCAGATAAAACTAGCCTTATGTCATTGTACATAGGAGTCACTGACAGTTCGAATCGCATACTTGTACGACGCGTAATACGGTCTTTGACTGATAGTCAAAAACTTTTTAGAAACTGTCAAAACGGTAATTTTGTTCACGAGTTCTATATGAAATACTAGCATCTGTCGTCATAGTCAAGTGCTGTATTTTTAACACAAAATTGAGTTTATAAAATACAACTTCTGGAAATATGAAATTCTGATATTGTCAAACGTTTTTGTTGAAATAGGTTCAGCTTGAGACATGTTTCTAGATTTATTGGACTACCTTGTCCAATACCGTTTTATTCCTGGTTCCCACACAGAACATCATTAACGCATAAGTAAAGTATCGACTAAAGTAAATTATCGAGCAGTCAGTGACCCTTACGTACAAAGAAACACTACAGCGTAGCGTCACGCCTTTTCCCATAGCAGATTTCAGAGGCTCAGTTATGTTATGAGTTGCCCCTACGTTTACCCTGTACTGTACCGAACAACGCGCACGAAGATTAGAGAACAAATAAATAACGGCTATTTTCACCTCGACTCGCTTACTTTTTCGATATGATTCTTCGATTCGATCGATTATTTCAAATGTTCATGATATACTTAACCTAAAAAAAATATTATAAGTAGATTGCACAGGCTATCAATATTATTCGTAAAGATTAACCCATCGACTCTCACACACATTCATTGTGCAAACCCCGGAAGCGATCCCGATTCTCGATGCGATAACGAATCGATGTCGACACATGCATTGTTCCGCGAATCATTCGATACACGCAATATGTGTGTCGAATAATCTCGTGTACCTAATAGGTTCCTATTACAACGTGATAAGGTGTAATTTGAATAATTGCATCAATCGGGGGAATCATTTCCGTGCATTATTAGAATCAGTAGAATTATCTCTACGGACTTTGATGGGTGTTAGAAAGTATTCCGCTGATATGTGTGATTTTTCAGGCCATCGGTTGGGAAAATTGTCTATCTTAGTTATTGTTTTAATCGGAGCGTACAAGAGGTATAGGAAGTACCGTTGCTCCAACTCTTGCTAAACTAATAGTAGGTCTGTACATATCTCCATAGCTGCTGCATTGATGGGCTAATCCCTATAAAAATAAACTCAATCAATCAAATCAAATCAATCAAATCATTTATTTGTGGAACATAGGTATGTTGGTATACATTTAGGTGTTATTATAGTGTTATGTCTCTCAATGTTTAGCCATGAGGCATACAAATATTTTACACATTTATGGATATACAATTTTGTCACAAACATTTATGTCAAAGTTTTTTAAGTCAGATCACATAAGTTAAACCTCATTGATTTAATTGCGTGCCCAGAATCAACTTAAGCACCTTAAGTCACAGGTTTTTATCCAATGGGTATGCAGATATGGAGTAGTATATTTTATCAATCAATAGCTTTCGAAGTTCTCTTTTAAATTGAAATATATTATCTATGTTACGAATTCTATCCGGTAAGTTATTAAAGTTTTTGGGTGCCATGCCAAAAATACTATTTTTAAATAAAGCTGTTTGGTATAAACTCAATGTACCTAGATTTCGGTTGCAGAAGGTTAATGTTTCATTTATGGGGAACTGCATTATAATAAGTTATAATACGTCACCAGAGGGAATTGATCAATTACCCATGCGAAGGTTTAAAACATTTATTAAGGTTAATCATAAAGAAAGCCAATTACACTATTAATGACTACGTTAAAGACGAAAATGCATGACCTCAATGCCCCAAGCTCCATGATAAGGATAAGAATAAATAACGTAACTTTTACAAATGCAATAACGAAATTTAATAGTTTGGTAATAGCATTAAGCATACAAAAGTGCTATATGAGGTGACTCATAACAATTTATTAGTTTTAAAGTGGAATACAAGTCTGTTATCTAGAAACCAGAGTTTTTGGTCGCGGGTTTCTCCCCTCCCATAAATATGGCGAGGGGGTGATGGCTGGTGCACAAGTCTTACTCGTGAACGGGTGCTGCTTGGGGTGGACTGGTCCAGTCTACTTTCTCATAAGTTATGTTAATTACAGCGTTTGTTTATTCTTATTTATTTTATATAATCGTTGTTTTGAGACATATTATTGGCACTTATATTATAGATATGATGTAACAATATTGTCATTAGATTAGATTATTTTATATTGTACATTGTAGCAAAAAAAAGACTTAGTATGATTGAAAAATTGTACATCCCCGTAGGGTTTCTCGGTGCTATCTTCTCTGAAGGGCGTATTTCCGAAGCACTGGTAGAGTTAATGGAGTTTCCTTTTCCTGTGCAAGATTCTGTCATGAATCACCACTTGAAAGGGAAATTTCCTTTTTCTAACTCAAACCACAATCAGAGTTACTCATTAGTTTAGTCGATCATATTTGATAAAAAAACTTTTTCTTTATGTATAAGTGTCTGACTTGTAAAAGTGCATTATTTTTGCTTACTTACAATAAAATATTTGTGTTTGAGTTGGAGTTTTAGTCTAGCAAGTTAATTGGAATATTGAATAACGCTTATCGTTGTCGTGTGAGTGCCTCTGACATCCCGTGTGGGAAAAATGTAACGCTATCTCCGTTTGTTGTTATGCTTAGATAGATAGGTGTTTTAGTGTTAGACCAACCTATCTACCTAAACCTATTTCTCACTATCCTATAAATATCGGACCGTGCGCCTATCAAACAACCGGCCAAGTTCGTGTCGGACGTTGCACATATAGGTTAAAACCAAATATAGAATATAAACCTAAAATTGAGGGAAATTCAAAAAAATAATTAAGGTCATCGGTGAATGGTAAGTTGAAAATTTATTCGGTACAACATTTTGAAAAATAACGCTGACTTTCCTTTGCTTAAATAGATGTAGCGTCATCTAAACTTACGGGAATGGTTATTTTAATTACAAAAGTAGTCCATCAGTGAGAAAAATATAAAATTGCATTAAAAAGTCATTCGCCATGTAGTGTGCTATCATATAGAGTAAAATTTACACGAGAAATCATAAAAACTTAGGCTAATTCATTAGGTAAATAAATTTGCAGATTTTTGTATTTTATGCATTCTTTTGAATACATTGGGATAGCGGAAGATTTTCCAAACTATTTCGTCTTATAGAAATATCAGAAATACGTTTATAGTAGATTACCAATAATTTATCTTTTTACAATTTTGCCCAAGAAATATCGATAGTGATGTGAAAAAATTATTATCGATAAATTGTAAAGTAAGAAATAATAATGCTTGCTTAATTGTAATGATTTGACCTGTATTTATGAACCTTTTCCACAAAGTAACATTGATTAAAGATTGAAAAATTTATGTGTGATTAAACTACCAGCAATAAAAAAAAACGCTTTCTGATACAAAATACTATACCAACACAAATCTCCCACGGAATCCGACATTCACAATTCGCCAAAATATTTCGATAGGCATTATACTAGTAGATTCTGCTGATATTTTTCGATATATTTTACTGATATTTTACTTCGTCACGATACTTCAAAGTTATTGTATAATTGAATCGTGATTAGCTATCTATATTAATTAATGGTGGGTTAATGTAAATGACTGTTTAATTTGTAAAGATATTTGTTTATTGCTATATAATTGTCGATTTAATTATGTGTATTTTTTATTGATTATATTTGTTTAACTATAATCATCGTTATATTTTTATTTTGGAGCACAAAAGGATCCATATTATGTTTGTAATAGACAAACACTTAATCTTTATAAGTTTCTTCATATCACACTCAATTCCATCTTTTTCATAGAAACAGTGCAGTCCTACGAGCCAACCCGAACTGCCAAAACGCTGCGCTCCCACTCTATTACGAGGTCATCCCTCAGGTCCTCCTCAGTCACTAAATGATAAAGACTGTGTTTATTTCTTTCGTAGTATGTAAATAAATTAGCACTTCGTCTTTGTTCATCCACTTATTTAACCTGTGATCATTAGCTAATAGTTAAATATCAGTCTTCTAAAATATCGAAAAACAAAATAGATAAACTGTCTATTATTTTTGTCGATAGCCATACTTATATCGATACTTACCCCATCGCTGGTTGTCACTAAAGTTGTACGCGTAAAGAATCCTAACTGTCCTGTCAAAACTACATTGGTTTCTGTCATACAAAGTAAAACGGTCGTATGAGAAGAGAGAGTCGGGTATATTAACTTTTGTTCATGGAAAAAAGCCCTCTCTATATTTACTTACTTACTCTGAGAGCATCATCGAAGAAACTTCTTCGTTTGCTAGAGATATAGAAATGGGATTCTTTCAGACCAGGTTTTTTTCAAAATCCTAAGGATGGCTTCTACAACGCCAAATAACAAAAGAAATATTAGTCATATTTAACCTTACGACGACGGTCAACTGTAGTTATCTTTTATCAGACGTTTTTGTAATCTCCTTCTCTTTGATTAAAATTTGCTAAATTTCTAGCATTACTTATCCAAAAAAAGATTATCTAAACGCCAAATAACCTAAAGTTGACCATCGCCATCGCGTCATTGGGACTGAGCCGTCATTGGGCTAGCAGAATTGGGCCCCAGCTTGCCATGGCCAATTCGATATCGGCGCTCCGCCCCCGCCCCCGATTGTTTGGCTGTGCGCCATGCGTTTTTCACGACTTTAAGGTTCAAAACTATGAGAAGTGCAGAAGGACATAACAATAAGAACTATGTTTTGACAATCAGTATGGCTTTGGGTCAACAAATTGTTTATACTGTGAAAATTTGAAGACCTTTAACCTTTTGGCTGTAAAACCTCTATGACGTCGATAGACTGACGGACGGACACGTGAGTGAAAGCAATAAGGTCCGGTTTGGACCCTTCGGGTACGGATCCCTAAGAAATTATATGGCAGCCAACAACGAATCTGTTATCTAAATCAGCGTAGAATTCTGAAATTTATTATTTTTGCATAACATCTCTCTTGATTTGTTATTCCAACGTTAGTGCGTTTGTTTATTTATGATACCGTTTTATCTCTGAAATAGCATCTTTATTGTTCTGCTCATACTAATATATAACTACCTACTTACATTTTAAGTGCCTCTCGAATTTAAATGTAATAACTATGCATCAGAAATTACTGCTCTTAATCTCAGAACAAGTAGGTGGTACTAAGCTCAAATACCTATAGGACACGAACCAAATACAACGAAGGGGTTTCTTAATCGTTGCAAGATGAATGCACATAAATAAGTAGAAGAAGAAGTCAAGAAGTTGACCATCAGCTCCGAACATTTATCACGGTTTGGACATTAGGTGGACGATGAGATGGCAGGTCTACTGAGCCAACTGTCCCAGCCCATTTCATTAACTCCTGTAGCCTAATATTTAAACGGGAATATCACCTTCTGTGAAAAATGAGTAGTGTCGTTTGGAAGAGTGTTAAAGTGGTCAGGATCTCCAGGGTAGTATAGGTAAGAGCCATTGAGGTGATAAGTTTTTTTTTCGAATCCATTTATTCCACTATTAAGTCATTTACAGATGTGATTTTTAGATTAACTTTTATTGAGTAATTGGGTAAGATTCTCACTGAGGGAAAACGCGATTGGATAAAACATTCTTGATATTATTTAGTTACGAAAATACCACTAAAATGTTTTAATTATTCCTGTAATTCTGAAATCATAACTAATTTCATTGCGGAATTGCATTCAAAATATGGATATTATGTATTCGTAAACTCTCCTTGCCTTTTTTTGACAAAATAGCGTAGTTTCTTTTTAAACAATTTCTATGTGGTTTGGCGCTACGTTATTTCAGTTTGAGTCGGGCGCATTGGAAATAAATAAAGCTGTCCCTTTCTTTTACATCCACTTCAAATAGTTTAGTCGGTATCGATACGGTATCGTTTGAAAAATGACAGACGGTACCTACGAATTTTGAATGAGTCTCCTGTAAATTTCATATTAACAAGCAGTTAATAATTCGGGTAAAAGGAACTACAGGGAAACATGATATTTTAACAATGATGGATGATTTATATTACATGTATGCATTGTGTTGCACTTACGCACCTAGAATGCGGCTCCGCAGCTAAAAGTCACGCACGGTAAATGCAAATAAACCGAGATGGAGCAACGATAAACCGAGATTATAACAACTGAAAATGTCACTTAAACCGGTAAACCGTCGCCATACTTCACACAACTTGAACTATAACAATACTAACTCGAAACGGGTCATGCTATACAAAAACCAACTAACCTTTGTAGTCGACCGCTGAAGTCCCAAGCGTAACTGATGCCGTTATCACTTCATACACTCACTAAACCAAAGTTTTAAACAATTGCTCAACTTTATACGAAATTCTTATACAGCCACGACCAACAAGCACCAACATGAGTCGCAGACTACATTACATTCGCTTGGCACAGAGATAAGTGAATCTAGACTAGATAATGCTGCAAGGTAAAAGCCAAGTATAGTATACGGTAATCTCACGCACACGTAAAGAAATACACTATTCACCGTTGATATTCACCAAGAATATACCTTTTAATTAAAAAAGTGGCTTGCAGAGTAAAACAATTTAATTGAAGTACTATATTAGAATGTTGGGTTGTCTGTATGGCACAGTGTACGGTCAGTGACTCCGCGGTCAGTCGGGCAACCGAGGAAAATGCGCCTGACTTCTCGAAGTACCCGCGGAAGCAGAAATGATAGTTTATTTATTGGAAGCACGCTCAAAGTAAGCGACGCTTAAATGCCTTATTGGCGCTGTCGTTGTCAAGAGAGTGCAGCATGATTTTGACTGCTCTTCAAAATTTGAGTTGACGCTTTTGTGTACGGGCCGAAAGAGATTGATGGCTTGCTTTTTTCGCTTGAACATTGGGACATGAACAATAACAATATGGTATGCCAGTTACAGAAAACAATATGGTACTTATTGACCGTGCGCGCGAAGCGTCTCCGTTCAGCTTGGGCAAGAATGCCTTCGTATAACATATGCTGTCTGTCCGGAATTCCAGCTGTTCTCCTCTTCATTTCGCATTTCTCAACTGATACTCGTGAAATTTTGTGAGCAGGTTCGTTAATTTTAAACGATTCATTTTTTTGGATTTTTTTCAAAATGGCTGAGTTATGGGTTACAAAGTTATTGGTGCGGCTACTTTTATATCCCATGTGCCTAACCAGGTGCATTCATAAGTTTGTATGTGGTATTGAAAGAAAATGCAGTCGGGTTATTTGTTTTTATAATAATTCCACTGGTTCATCCGATGAACTTTAAGGGGTCGGAGGTTCAACGGGGTAGAAAATAATGAATAAAAAAACCGGTCAAGTGCGAGTCTAAATCGCGCACGAAGGGTTCCGTACCACCGTTCAATGGAAGCGATGGTGTGGAGTGAATAGTTTGGATGTTACACAGCAAAATATTGTTTACAAAGTTATTGGTGCGGTTACTTTCACACTCCATGTACGTAACCAGGTGCATCCATAAGTTTGTATGTGGTATTGTTGTATGGGAGCCCCCTTAAATATTTATTTTATCCTGTTTTTTTAGTATTTGTTGTTATAGCGGCAACAGAAATACATAATCTGTGAAAATTTCAACTCTCTAGCTAGCTAGGTTCTTGAGATACAGCCTGGTGACAGACGGACGGACGGACAGCGAAGTCTTAGTAATAGGGTCCCGTTTGGAACCCTTCGGGTACGGAACCCTAAAAATCGTAAATGTCCTGTGCCGCTCGCGAGGTCTCCGAGGTCTACAGCTCACAGTTACAGCTACTAGTTAGTCATTAAGAAAATTATATTAATAATGTTTTGTTCCTTATAGGAAAAGTGTTTTTACCTAAGTTTTTTTGGAGAAACGAGAGTTATGTTTGCATTGCATTGCCTATAGATATAGTATACAGGGTGTTTGGTAGATCGACGCAAAGACTAAAAGCGAAGCTATTACAGAAAGTTGAAAACCGTTTGAGTCAAATTTCCCTATGGCGAAGTCTTACCGTTTATTTTTTATAGGCGATTTATTGTTTTTGGCGAAAATTCCCAGATGTTCAGAGTTAATAGATAACAACTGCGAAATTAAACAATAATTGGACTATTTTAAAAATAATTCTGATAAAACACTTTAATGATTTGCATAAAAAACTTTCATTCAAATAAGCTTTCATCGTTTTTTTTTAATTGGGTCAGAAAAACATGTTTTATTAATGATTAAAATTTGTCGTCCTCTTCAAAGGCCTGTTAAAACCAAGTCTGAAGTAGCAGATGCACAAATAAAGATTTATTAGAGTGCTCATTTAGTTTTTTATTTAAATTATTTTAAAAACATTCAATTAATGTTTAATTTCTCAGTTATCATCGATTAACTATTAAAATCTGATAATATTCGGCAAAAACAATAAATCATCCATAAAAATAAACGGTAAGACTTCGCCATAGGCATATTTGACTTAAATGTTTCTAAATGGTCTGTACCAGCTTCCCTTTACGTCTTTGCATCGATCTACCAAACACCCCGTATATTTTTGCCTTCTCCCTGATTAAGCTCTCTCCCGTTACTTCTAATTAAATCCGACGGAAGCTTCGAGTTCCGTAAGAAAGCTACAAAAAAATATAACACTGTTAAGTTAAAACTGGGAAAAAAATTGTTTTTACTAGGTTCGACCATTTGGAACCGACACGCTATGATTAGCCTACACTCTAGGCTAGGAAGTCGTAATTTTTAATTTCTTTTAGTTATCTATCTGTTACAAGATAAATAGGTTTTATGATTTATGGTTACTGCCTTTCTATGCAAAATTTTCGGATGCACAAAATGCTTCTCAATAAACTGCAACTGGTGCTTTCATTAGAGATAATGCAAGCATGTCTTTGACTGCAACTCAAACTTTGAAATTGCAGCAGTGCATCCCAGGCCAGAGTGAGCCATGTCTGTGATTAGATATTTAACGATATTGGGTATCGTATTGGTGTATAATACGACCCGAATGGCCGAGTCGGCAGTAACCCTGTCTACGAAGCCAAGGGCGGGACCCTTGGCTTGGTTCGAGAACGGATGTTTGTACCCTAGTCATGGTTGTTTATCTATCTAAGTATAATATTTATCTATATAAGTATGTGTATCGTTGTCTAGTACCCACCTAGTACCCAAGATACAGGGTATCCTAGTTTGGGGCTAGATCAATGTGTGTAAATAGTGTCCAAGGTATTCTACAATGTGGGTCCCAGAGAGTCACTGCGTTGTAAATTTAAGGAAATTAACATTATAACAGTGCCGTGTCAGTATGTTTATGAAAACCTAAATAAATATATAAACCTAGATAAATTTCCTAAGAATAGCGACAGGCACAATGTCAACACTAGAAATAGGAATAAACTAGCTATACCTACTACTAGGCTCCATAAGGTTAATGTATCTTTTAAAGGGCAATGTATTCGCTTTTACAACAAAATACCGACTGAGTTACAAGAATTGTCTGCAAATAAATTTAAAAATGTTGTTAAAAATCACTTATGTAAAAAAGCTTACTACAAAATATCAGATTATTTAGAAGACAAGAAAGCTTGGGAAGTTGTTTGCTCCAATTCTGTAAAAAATAACGTATAAAGCTGGAGGTTTCTAGTCGCCTCTTTGCCTCCAGCATCTAAAACATTGAGGTGACGGAATTCAAATTGAGTTCTATATTTCACTGTACCTTATACATGTGTTAGTTTAAGATTTGACATCCTCCAAACCAATGTGTTTCTTATGGAAATAAACTCATTTTGAATTATTATTATTATTATTATAAACTAACGGGAGAAGGTCTGCGGTCTAGTGATTACACCGCTGGTTACACTGGAGACGCTGGTTAGATTCCTGTGCTGACCTTCATCACGATGGAATCGATAGAGTCAGTCATAGAGCATACAGGGTGTCCCATAGACAATGGATAGTTATTGATAGGTCTCATTTTGAACAGCTTTTACTATGAAGCCGAATTGATCAGAGAAACTTTATTTTTCAAAATCTCTGTCAAAATCAGCTGACCGCCCAGCCCAAAATGTTTAGCGCTGTCAAAAAAAAGTTGCTCTGATCAAATCAGTTTCATAGTGAAAGTGTTGAGAATGATGAGCTATCAATAGCTCCGGGGTTATCCATTGTTTACGAGACATCCTGTATTTGGTGTCAGTCTATCTGAAAAATTAAATTAAAATTAGTAACTGGTAACCGTGCTAGAATAGAAACCATGTCCTCCAAACATACTTCCATTCCCATTTTCCTTTCCCAAAGTTGATTATTCCGTGATGGTTTATTAAGTCGACATTGATGGTGTTTCAGGGTTTCCCAGAATGAGTAAAACATTCAAAGCCAGTATTGCACAAAACATACACTTTACCTACAGGACAGGTTATTTAATGATCATATCATTTACGAATTATTTTTAGAAGGAAATCCCCATGCCATAATATTTATTCATATGCAGCATCCATCTTCAAGGAAAAAGGCAGTTGGTAATAGCAGAAGCTCCAACTGCCTTTTTCCTTGAAGATGGATGCTGCATCAAGTTATCTTGAACATTGTAATATCCCTTTTTCGACAAAGTCGCCTTAACATGCTTTTTAAATTGCTCAAATGGCAATTTCAAAATCTCCAGAGGTTTCTTATTATAGTAGAGAATGCACTGACCCTTGAAAGAATTGCTAACCTTCGCGAGTCCTAATCGGGGCGCACATAGTCTGTGATTATTTCTTAGGTTAACATTACAGCTATCACTAAGTTTGGAAAATGTTGTAAGGTTCTTGCGTACATACATTATATTTTAGAAAATAAATTGACTAGTTACTGTTAGTATGTCAATTTCTTTAAAAAGCTCTCTTAAGGAGTCTGTTCGTTTTAAATTATAAATGGCTCGAATAGCTCTTTTCTGTAAAATAAAAATAGTTTGAATATCCGCTGCTTTCCCCCACAATAAGATACCATAGGACATCATGAAAGTAACTAAAATATACTAGCCTAGATGTAGCTACATCCGTGCTTTGTCTGATGTTCCTAACAGCGTAAGCCGCAGAACTTAATTTACCAGCCAATTTATCTATGTGGGGTCCCCACTGCAATTTGCTATCAACGGTTATTCCAAGAAACTTCGTATCATTATCAATTCTAACGTGCTGTTGTCTAACACTAAACTGGTATCTTGCTGACATATATATACTTGCCTGACATTTGGAAGTGAGAATTTGATACACTTGGTTTTACCAGCGTTTAACAATAAATTATTAACTGTGAACCAATTCAAGGTTAAAGACAATATACCATTAACATCATCAAAATCTCCTTTTTGTCTTTCAATTTTGAAGACCATTGAAGTATCATCAGCAAACAACACTATGTCAGTTAATTTCTCCACCTTGAAAGCCAGATCGTTAATATATACCAGGAATAAGAAAGGGCCTAATATGGAACCTTGTGGAACGCCAATTTTAACACCCGATCCATCAGATTTAACGCCGTTAACTTCTGCCTTTTGAATTCTATTGCTTAGGTATGATCTTAGTAGATCCAACGCTTTATTTCTAACTCCGTAATGATTTAATTTAATTAATAGCGTATTATGATCAACACAATCAAACGCCTTCGACAGGTCGCAAAAAACTCCGATAGCATCCTGTGCGGCCTCCCGTGCAGAATAAATATGAGATATAAGGGGAATACCTGCATCCGTAGTTGATTTATCCCTAGTGAAACCGTACTTTTTGGCGTGGAGTTGTTTTGTACGGTTGAAGTGTGAGAGCATTTGATTTAGTATAATATTTTCAAATATTTTACTTAGTGTTGGAAGAACAGATATTGGTCTGAAATTTGAAGGATCACCCTTATCTCCCGACTTGAACAGAGGTATCAGTTTACTGTGTTTCATGAGGTCTGGGAAAGCCCCATCGTCAACACATTTATTGAATGTATAAGCTAAGTGTAGGGCTATAACTAGAATTACTGAACCAATGACTTTGACTGATATACCCCACAGGTCTTCCGTATTTTTTTGAGTTAAGTAATCTAAACGTTTTGACAATGTCCTGGGGATATACATGATGAAATTTTAAATATACCTTACTGACGCTAGTGTTATTTTTTAATAAAGTCTCTGCTTCATATGGAGATGAATTTAGATGATCTGTTGTGAGTGGGGACATTGGTGAAGAATATTTCAAAAGCTCGAGAAACATCAGCGCTGGATTTAACAACATCATCATCACCTATAAAGATAGGTGATGATGACTTTAGGCAGAAATAATTGTCCCTTGGTATAGTTATACCAAGGGACAGTTTCACGGTTTATTATTTGCCAAACTGTTTTCATTCTATTATTTGAATTTTAATTTTTCTATTAATGTGTAAAGTTTTTGCAGTTCTACAAACCAACTTGAAAGTTTTGGAATATTTTTTAACAAATTAAAAATATTTTTTAATAAAGTCCACCATCAATATACTACACGTAATCAATGCCCACTTCCCAAGTTCAAACACGAGGGCAAAATTGCGCTCACCAAACTCCTAAAAACAATTAAAAGGAAAGCAAACAATGCCGAAATACTGTTGCTAGGCGACTTCAACGCCCACGTGGGACGGCAAGACTCAGTCGAATTGAGGAAAAAGGTCATAATAGGAACAAACTTCTTTCACACACATTCGAACATTGCAGCGGAAATCATATTGGACATTTTCACCCGAGAAAATCTCAAAATAGAAACCACTAGGGCGCGAAAATCATGTCTTGTCACATGGTCACAAACTACAAGCACAAACTACAAGTGAGACGGCTGAAAAAACAACGGTACATTCCAATGTCACGCTGGGAACAGGAACTAAAAATGTCCTAAAGCCCGCATATAGACCTTATCCCCTGCGGGCCCACAGACACTGAGTATCTTGATAACGGCCCGTCGACATCTGAAATTTACACAGTAATTAGCCAAATGCAAAACCGAACAGCACCTGGTACGAACCAGGTAGTGCCGGAACTATACAAAGGGATATCTGACCAACTGTTAATGATCATCGCGAAAACAATCAAAACAGCGTGAAGAGATCATATGATACTGGACCCATGGAACCAAACGGCCTAAGTACCTATTCCAAATACCAGAAACCCACTGGACACTAACAATTATCGCCGAATCACATTGTGCAACAGGATATCGAAACTATGACACATACCTACTCAATAAACTGGACGAAACAATAAATCTACGCAATAGATCCACAGACGAACACATCTTCACATTACGCAGGGTACTAGATGGAGAATGGCGGGCGGGCAACCACACATTCGTATAAGCCCTTGACATTGTGAAAGCATTTGATACAATTAACCTAAGAGACATTCTCCTGTCAAGGACAAGTAAGAGGGCTAAATAACAGTGTAATAAAAGCCCGTATGAATGAGTGCACTTGTATCAAATGGTTCGGCCAACAAAGCGCATATAGGCCATGGGGTCAAACAAGGGTGCCAACTATCACCAATATTATTTACCATCCTAATGGAGGACATGCTCAGATCATTGGAAGATGAAATCCCCAACATAAAACTGGACCAAGACGAAGAAATTAGCTTACCCCTTATTCGCTCCTTCGCGGATGATCTTATCATTGTATGCCAAGATCTTCAACATCTCGACCAAATCGTAAGCCACCTAAAAACATTGCTCAAAACAGTAAGTACTAATAAGAGACCCCATTGATCCTCAGCGACCAGAGTTCATCGTATTTGATCGAGTTCCAATTCGACCGGTGACGGAAATAAAATATCTTGGCATTTATATTATTGCAGGACATCACAGGAGATACACCATAAGGAAAAGATGTCAACAAGCACTATGCAACTCTAAAGTTACACTTTGTAAAGAAGACTAACATGGCACATGGACTGGAAAATAGCTCGCTTTATATACAAAATGGTAATTTCAATGTGCATTTCATATGGACTAAAAGTGGTAGCCCTCACCAAAGCTAACCGCTCAAGACTAAGAAAATCTGAACGCATGATTTTGTGCGACATGTTCGCGAACGCCAAAAACTTCACCAGACATAGGAAAACAATTAGCAAACGAATAAAAAATCACAGAATGTGCTACTATATACATATAGACGCCCAAAAAAACACATACTCCACGCCGCCCTGAACCACGAAACTAGTAAGAAGTAAGTCGGCCGACCCTTATACAACTGGAAAGACACCCTCAAACACGATATTAAATACTACGGAAAGAATCCTAGTTACTGGATGGAAATAGCACAAAATAGGGATGAAGCCGCCCTAAATCTAATATACCAAGTCCCGGAAACAGACAGCGAACCTGAACGCATAACGGACAACCCAGCAGAATAGAAACCACAAAATCTACCAACAACACATGAAAGAGAACATCAGAAAACATGAAGAAACATTTTTTCTGCTCTCCCATCACATATCCCCCCCTGACCACACTTCCTATATTGGCTAAAGGTTGCATTAATCGGTAGATTTTATTCACATTTCTCCCCATCACTTGAGCAGGTCACTCCCCCCCCCTCAAAAAGCGTGCCCTCTGGTACTGGTCTGGTTTACCTTCTGTTTAATGAAACTGATGACAGGTTTTATTTAACTTGTCGACGACCCAACCCAGCCACGCGCTTAGGACTCGAGACACACAAGTTAGCTGTATGTGACCCATAGAGGGAGGAGCATTTATCGGTATACCTTCCTATGGCGAGCCTTGCATCGGATTGCAATTAACACTGATTAAAACGCTTAGTTAAAGCCCTAACTATCATGTATACCTACTCGTAGTGGTACCAGAAGGTCAAGTCGTATTATTACAAGTGCCATCTACAGTCGCACTAACTTTGCTGCTTGTGGTTTCGGTTTCGTGTCAACGCAACATAAACCCGGAAAGCCGTTAGATGGCGTTTGCAGTCAACAAGCAACGAGGAGAACTCTGATAACGATTGACAAATACCAAGTTATAAAAGGCAACGCGTTTTGAACCTCATGCTATAGTAATAAATTTTGGAAATGAGCCTCATACCGGCGGAAACTTTATTGTGGAAAATGAAGAAAAGATTGAGGAAATATGCATCAATATCAGGAAAAATATTTAAAACAGAAGCTTCAGGCAGTTTGGGGTCCTATCACCCCTGAAGAGTGTGCAGAGCTGGTGGCGTCAATGCCACTGTGGATAAAAGCACTTATTGAGAGCAGAGGAGACACTACTAAGTGGTAGACGAACTGTTTTGCGTGCGTGGTTAGGGTGGACGTTCTCATTTTCTTTTTAGGCAGTTACGAAATTATTGTTTTTATATTTGATTAATTCAGAAGTTATATTAAGTTCTTTGCAAGAATAAAGTATATTTAAAACTGGAACTATGCATTTTCAGATTTTTGTTACTGGATTATATTAATTTCAGACTTCGTAAAAATGTATGAAACATTTTATCACATAGCGAAGTATTATGCATTTATGCTCGTACTATGTCATGCCACCAGAAAGTATGACACATTATGTAATTACGAGTTCATGTTGATACGTTCGTTAAGGGTTTTCAAACTGGTGACGTTATAAGCGAAGTGATGACCTCTTGACTTGAAAACTAAAATGTATCAGTTTTCTAAAACCTTTATTTTTTGCTAAAATATGATTGAAATAGTAATTAATACATATATGTATGCGGGCGATACGAAACAGTTTTTGAAAATCACTTACCAGGCGAGTTTAGTACAGTTTTAATTAAATTTCCGATCCACCTAATGTTGAATATCGTATAGCCAACAATAACAATAAGATCTATGCCATTGAGCACGTATGATGCTATGACGACATTACGTGCATTAGTTACACGTACCTAGTACGTACGTAACTGATTAATTATGTCTATGAATGATATTGTTTATTAATAACTTTTCGCAAATAGTTTTGTATCACAATGAAAGATATTGTATGTTTAGTTTGATCATAGAGTTATTGAGTCAGTATAGGGTAATAATATTAATAATAATAATACCTTGGACACTATTTACATACATTGACCTAGCCCCAAACTAGGATTCCATGTATCTTGGGTACTAGATAACGATACACATACTTATATAGATAAATATTATACTTGGATAAATAAACTACCATGACTAGGGTACAAACATCCGTTCTCATCAAACAAATATTTGGCCCCACCGGGAGTCGAACCCCGGACCCTTGGCTTCGTAGGCAGGGTCACTGCCGACTTGGCCATTCGGGTCGTCAGGAGTTTTGTTAATCTGAGATTTTGACAATTAATCATTGTCATTTAAAGACATTTCAGTTACGAAATGGTTAGGTAATTAATTAAAAAGACTGTTCCTACCGCTAATAGGGAGTAAGCCCACATTACCCCACATTACTTGAATATCAATTAGCTTAAAAACCCTACAACAATAGAAATTTGAATTGAACTGCTTTAAGAGGAAATTACGCAGATTCATACAGCATTTGCGTCGTGAGTCTTCTATGATTTTACTTAATTTCCTCATTTCATTTCTCAAAATTTAAATAAGGTAAATGGCGCAATATAAACTTTGAAGATATGAACAAGCACATACCATCTAGCAGTACTTATCAGCCAAAGCTAACAAGTTTCGTCATTATAATCAGAAAACACACCAAAATATCTTGACGGATTAATTTACGAACCGAGTGAAGACAAGACAATGCTATCTACAGTCAACAGCAATAAATGACATCAATCATGGAATGCACCTAATAATAAAAATAAAAACATTTTGATTTTGATTGATAGGTCAGCACTGGGTAGCGCCGGGACGCTTTAGAAATGCTACTTCTGTACGTCTCCGCCGGCTAAGACGAACTGAATTAGCTTTTTCTAACGATAAACACGCGAAAATGTTGCTCCAATGCGTCTCAGAGGGTGATGTAGGTACTGCAGTAGGATTTCGAGTATTAACAACGCGCCGCAAAGTAAGGATTATCCTAATTCTGTTCGTCAACATGAAACTGATACTAAAGGAAGGCTAAGAATTCACTATAGGTTTCTGATTAAAAGACAGAGCAGCTATGAAGCATGACAATGGAAGTTGGCTGAACTTTGATCTTTCTGGATCTCTTACTCAAATTTTTTTGACACATTAATGGCATAATTTGGGACGGTGTTTGTAAAGTTTCAAGAACTGCAGTGAAGTTCTGTAACAAAGCAAAATTATAAGGTGCCAACAAATATTATTTAATTAATTCACCCCGCAACACTACAAAGACCTGATCTGTGGAGCCGTCGGGGACGTCGGGCAGACTCTCCTGGCGGATATCGCTGAACTGGCGAGCCTCATGTTGTCTGGAAAGGTACACGAAGGCATAACAGACGTGCTCTACGGAGCTAATCTGTGTGCCCTCATAAAGAAGGACGGGGGTATCAGACCCATCGCTGTAGGCAATACCATCCGCCGCATAGTGTCAAAGATATGCTGTAGGTATATCCTACCAGATCTTTGCACTACCTTACAACCGGTACAGCTGGGTTTCGGTAGCAGGGGAGGCTGCGAGGCCGCTGTGCACGCGACTCGCACCTTCCTAGCTAACGGAGGAGGTGACGTGCTGCTGAAGGTAGACGTGAAAAACGCCTTCAATTCGGTAGACAGAGGCGCCCTGCTATCCCAAATTAAAGAGCATACACCATCTATCTACAATTATATGTGGCAATGTTACAGTAAACATTCTAAATTAGTCTTCAGGGACCATCTTATAAATTCTGCCGTCGGCTGTCAGCAGGGCGACCCACTCGGACCGGCAATATTCAGTTTGGCTATCCATCCGATCATTACCAGCCTAAATTCCAAATTCAACATTTGGTACCTAGACGATGGGACCATAGGAGGCAAAGTCGAAGACGTATTACAAGATTTAGAACACCTAACATCAGAATTAAAAAAAATAGGCCTAGAATTCAATTTCTCGAAATGCGAATTGTTCATATCCGAAAATATTACCCTCTCGGAAAAGACTGAGATCATCTTTAAATTCAACTCAGCTGCCCCTAACATTAAAATTCTAGACAAAGACTCACTTCGCCTCCTAGGGGCCCCCGTTCTAGAGGACGGGATCCCCAGCTTCGTGGATGAACAAATCTCTAAATTCAATCAAAATTCTATCAAACTGACTGACCTAAATCCCCACATGGCCCTGTCTATCATACGGTTTTGCCTTTTTGTACCCAAATTTACCTACCTCCTTCGATGCTCTCCTCTTTGGAAATACCCTCCCATTCTCAACCTTTTAGACGATATTACCAAAAGTACATTATCCAAAATTTTAAACATTAATCTCGATGAACGAAGCTGGACCCAATCCGCCCTTCCAATCAGACACGGTGGCTTGGGGATCCGGAAAATCTCAGATGTGGCGCTCCCGGCCTTCCTGTCTTCAACCCATAGCTCACATGATCTCTATGGTAAAATTATAAACCCATCACTCGGTGATGTGGAGGTCACGTGTCTGGTCGAGGCCAGGAATGCCTGGACGCAAGCCTGTCCGAGGCAAAATTTTCCAACAAATTTAAAATCTCAACGGCTATGGGACGAGCCGCTATGCATTAAAACCCGCGAAGATCTGGTAAAAACGGCTAGTGGTCCAGCAGTGCGCGCTCGTCTCCTAGCTACCAGGGAGAAGGAGTCAGGACACTGGCTGCGCGCAATCCCATCAACGCACATTGGCACCCTGCTTGACCGTACCACCCTTACCCTCGCCGTTTGCCTGCGACTCGGCGTAAAGACAAACGAAATCCATCGGTGCCGCTGCGGTGCTAGGGTGGACCAACTAGGTCACCACGGCCTCTCCTGCCAACGCAGCGCCGGTCGGTGGTCCCGTCATGCCAATCTTAATGACGTCATCCGTCGGGCCCTTGCCAGCTGTGGCGTGCCAGCAATACTTGAACCCAATGGACTGGCACGCGACGATGGCAAGAGGCCAGACGGAATGACGCTCATTCCCTGGCAGAGCGGGAGGTCGCTAGTATGGGACGCGACCTGCGTAGATACGCTGGCACCGTGTCACCTTTCGGCAACCTCAGCCACAGCCGGCGCTGCGGCGGCAGCAGCAGAGTGTCTCAAAACCCGCAAATACGCCGCTCTCGGCGACGACTATTTGTTTATTCCGTTCGGCTTTGAGACCCTCGGGCCGTGGGGCCCTGACGCTCGAAGAGTCCTCAAAGACATCTCTAAGAGGCTCGTCGAAGCGTCAGGGGACCGCAGAGCTGGCGCCTACCTCGCTCAACGCATCAGTATTGCGATACAGCGAGGTAACAGTGCCAGCGTCTTGGGCACCCTCCCGCCCGGCAGTGAACTCAGGGAAATTTTTAATTTAGTTTAGTGCAGTTATAGTTTAGTTTTAGTTTATAATATGTAATAGGTAAAAACTGTTTCTAAAATTTTGAAAATACAACAAATAATAATAGTATAATTAATTCCTAAGTAGGCCTGTAATTGTGGTATTTTGTTCGTATTTACGACATTTTGAAGGACTTGGCTAATGCGCTTAAACTGATCATTTATTTTTTGGATTATATTATTGTAATTTTCGATCCCTTCCTCATCGATAGGTATGTTAAAAAGTTGTAGGATTCTCGCCGGAGGTAATGTTATCGCTTGTTCAGACATAACATCATTTACAAATGCTTATTCATTTTGCCAGGGCAGTTATAAGGAGAGCGCCATCTTCGGGAGTAAAGTAAAAGGCTTGAGATGCGCGCAAATACTAGACTATACTAGACTAATTTATTATATTTAATACTAAGCTTGTATACAACTTACTACAAAACTACGTGATGAATATATATATACCTTATATGTGACGGTTGTCAACTTATCTTAACATTACGTGGAAATAGATATTTCCGCATATCTGTGGCGGGCGTATGTGCCGGCACAGATACTCCCCCCTTTAAGGAAAAAAATAATGAATGTACTTATAACAATGGAAAAAATCTAAGTTAGATACCATAACAAACTTATATCAACTGCAATAATAACTAGTAGTATTTTAATAAACATAAATCAGATCTTAATTGTGCTTACTTTAACTTAATCTAAAGGTAAATCTTAAACGAATTGGAAAAATAAAGGAACTACGGTTATGCGAATTCTACATAAGTTTAAAGAATTACTTAATATTTAACTGCAGGCAAGTCTTGTATCTGGCCGCACACTATATAAAATAAACTAAAAACTGGAAAACAGAAAAACACTAGGAAAATGGGGCTTTGCGGTTAGTAAACTAACCTAACCTATAACCTGGAAAAGATCCGCAGGAGAGTCGTCTGATGCTGCAGCCGCCCTTGTTTTTCAGGAATCGATGAGTCAATTTACATCGCACGTCGTTGAAGTTGTAATCACTGTTTGTTTATAATTGCGACCGTACCTACACAAGGATGATTGTGCTGAATCAGCGTCAGCATTAAATCTGTAACCTTGGCTGCAGGTAGTCAACGATCTCGTACGTCATATGTACGTGCGTGCTCTTCACTCTTGAGTGGGCACATCTTATACACCAATCGTTTATATATATATATTTAGGAGTGTCAATAATGTTCACTTAGTCTTTAGTATAGATCCTTTATTACAGTTCAGCTTTACACGGTACACCTGGGATAACACAGAAGAGACAAGTTACTTAGAACGCGATTACGGAACGACTAACTCGCAAGCAGAGCGCACTCGCTACCACTGTTACATATTGCTGACATAAGCATGTCCCTACACTCATCCCCCTCTTAAAAAACAAAAATTTTACTTGAAATTTTTAACAATTACAAAACATTATGCAAAAACTTACTTGACTGACTGTACTTTGAAACGTCCAATACAATGCAAAAATACCTGATACTATCTGTAATGATTCTGCTGACTCTAAGTTCTGAGCAACGCTGCAATGATAAACACTAATGCAAAACTGTATTCTGATTCTGAATGATGAAATATACCTTCTGTTAATATATATCGTGTTTCATTTGTTATTTATAACAATGCTTATGCCTACATCCGTTTAACAAAACATTGTCTACATGTATTCCTTTCTAATTCAAAGATTAGAAATTACACTTGCAATTAAATACGTTAGTTAAAACTTGTTGGAATGAGTACCTCCTTGGCGTCATACTAAGTACACAATCCCACGAAAGTCCTACGTTGATACTCATTCCAACAATTACACATAAGTTGTATATCAATCAATACGTTATCAAACTTACTTGGGACGAAATACTGTAGTTATACAAAACTGAACTGAGGATAACCCACTTAAGTCTAACATAAAATACTTTAGTACATTCCATATTAACTTGTGTGACACAAAAATAAACGTACACCTATTCATTTTTGTGTCCCCAAGCCAACGATACATACATATGCGGTACATGTGTTTCAATGCCCGACTTGAAATTCAATACATTGCAATACAATACAATACAATACTTTGCAAATACAATCAATAGAAAAAAAAAAAAAACTTACGAGACTACTTCGTAATCGCTACACACTTTGGGATGCTGCATTCATGTCCTTTCTAAACAATTTTCTTAGATGATTCTTGTAAAGTCTGAAGGCCACATACAAATACATAAGCACTACAGCCACTGTCAGCACCATCAACATCACAAAATTACTATTAACTTTTGTTTCTACCTCTGTGATGCGCGGACTCGCGTTATTAGCTCCGTTTTGCGCAATGAGTATTTCCTCGTGCTTGCTTTGATTTCCACCCATTGTGTTCCAAAAAATAGCAATTTTGTTAACTCGATACAATTGATGCGCTATGGGCCCGATAAGTAACTCTTATCAATATTGCGGTAATAATGACGATTTACTCTCGCACAGCTATATTTAAACTATTGACTATTCTAATTAATGGTGCTGACCGCTGAGGTAAACATTTTTCTTACAACAACATCCGTCATTTAACATCTGACAAAATCCGTATTTAAACTATATTATTTTCTATTCAAAACTTATACCTATTGCGTGTGCTCAATTAATGAAGCGCACGGGTCGCTTGACGACGCGGCCGCTACGTGTGCACTTTTCGCTGGCGGGTACTAAATCTGCCGCTGGCTCGAAATTTGAAAAGGGGGGTGGCATGTCTATTGTCTGTTGGTTTGTTTGTCCCCTAACTCTCAATGCTACCCTTGGGTTTCTGCCTAATGTATCTTCGTCTTCCCTAATTAAATACGCCGGTTTAAGCCTGTCTATAGAAACTTGCGTGATTCTGTTGGGCAACTGTATCGAATAATATTTGTCTGTTCTACTTACTATTTTGTACGGTCCGTCATACGGTGGCTGTAAAGGCTTGCGTACGGCGTCATTTCTAATAAATACATACTCACATAATTTCAGGTCCGGATGAACAAACACGGTTCTAGAATTCGAGTGTGAACTGGGCTGGGGCCTATTCTGTGCAATTGACTTACGCAGTGTTTCCAAGTACTCATGTTCATCTAACGATCTCTGAGGACTCTGTACATACATTTCACCTGGTAAAGTGATTGTCTGTCCATATACCAGTTCTGCGGCACTTATCCCTGAATCACTACGAATGGCTGTTCTCAACCCAAGCAGGATCGTTGGAAGTTCGTCCACCCACGAGGTCTGCGATAACCTTGCCATTAACGCCGCCTTAAGGCTACGGTGCCAGCGTTCTATCATGCCGTTGCTCTCGGGGTGGTATGGGGTTGTTCTGATTCTACTTACCCCTAACATATGCATCAGTTTTGTGAACAAATCACTCTCGAATTGCCGGCCTTTGTCTGTGGTTATTACCCTGCAATTTCCAAATCGACAAATCCAGCCCTCGTATAGCGTTTTTGCAACTATATCTGCCGTTATTGTTTTCAGTGGGAAAGCCTCAGGCCACCTGGTGAATCTGTCTATAACTGTCAATACATACCTGTACCCTTCCTGAGTTGTCTGTAGCGGGCCAACTATATCGACGTGAATATGTTCGAAACGTTCTTTCTTCTCAAATTGTCCTATCCCGGAGCTGGTATGACGCACTACTTTGGCTCGCTGACAGGCGATACAAGTTTTGGCCCAAAGGCCTACATCCTTATTCATACCTGGCCAAAAGTACCTCTTAGCTACCATTCTCCTTGTTGTCCTAATACCTGGGTGGCTGATGCCATGAATCGCATCAAAAACTTGTTTCCTCATATTTTCCGGGACGTATGGTCTAATATTTTTCTGAGTTACTTCACAATAAATCTTGCTGTCTGAGTTGGGCATGCTACATTGTTTCAATTCATAACTATTTTTATCGCTCGCTTCATTTAGCAGTAATGTAATCTGAGTATCGGCTTCCTGCGCTCTTGCTAGGTCTGCGAAATCGAACACAGTGGGACATTCTATTGTTTCCACACGGGACAAGGCGTCAGCTACAATGTTTAGGTCGCCTTTTATATGTCGTATATCTGTTGAGAACTCACTTATGTATGCTAATTGTCTAATTCTTCTAGCTAATTCCTTGCCGTTGTCGGGCTTTGTAAATGCGAATGATAGCGGCTTATGGTCCGTGAAGATTATCAATGGTCGGCCTTCGATCATGTTCTGGAAATGTTCGATTGATAAGTATATTGCTAAAAGTTCCCTGTCATAGGTACTATATTTAGTCTGAGTACCGGAAAGTTTCTTTGAGTAAAATCCTAACGGTTGTAGTATTGTGGTACTTACATGCTATTCTTGCTTCCTAACCCTTAGCTCCAGCTCCACCATCAGTCCTTTTTGTTTGTCCTTCAGGGTGCTTGCTCTATTACGCTGGATACTTGGTGAGCTGTGCTGCTTATTATTGGTCATCACTTTTATTTCCATAGGAACCTGTAATGTTTTAAACCATAAGAATACATTAATAAATCATGTTCGCTCTGCATTTTCATGTTATCAGCACTTCTAAATCGATAGGGAAGGGGCTTACCTTTGGTGACCTTGTTTTTGGCTTTCTCCGAAACTCTACAATCTCGGGCTTCGTGCGCGCTGGTGCGCTACTATTTTTCCTTTTGTTATTAGGTAATTTTGGCTAAGTGAACTGTTTAAATTTTATATTACGAGCCTGAAACCAACAATTGACATTTGATTTGTTGATTGTTTATCTGGTTGTCATGGCAATGTCCATTCAAACTCGTTAGCGGTCTGATATGTTTACTTTAATACTTTTACAAAAATACTCTTTCTCTCTTGGCCACTCTCAAAAATTACGTTTAATTTAAATAATTTTTAGAACTCTCCAAAAAGGGTATAAAAGCGGAACATTTCTTCAATTAGGGGAGTCTCACGTCAGCTTCTGAACTGGAAGTACCAGTAAAGGCCTTATCCCGGGGTCGCTCAACCCCGGGATCCTGCGAGGCCTTCAAACTCCTTCAAATCTCCAAATTCTCCATCTACAACGGGATCCTGCGAAGCCTTCAAACTCCCTCAAAACCTTCAAATCAATCTTCAAATAACGGGATTCTGCGAGCCGCGCCTACGCCGCTACTATTCCTACAACGAAGATTTCTACAACGGGATTCTGCGAGTCGTGCCAACGCCGCTACTGTTCCTACAACGACGATTTCTACAACGGGATCCTGCGAGGCGTAACTACAAGTACGCCCGCTACTGTTCCTACAACGACGATTTCAACAACATCTACAACAACAAATACACCTGCACCCAGGTCTCCGCTTCCTTCTTTCTATCCAGACATCTGTATTTTATAAAACCTGTTTCACATCTCATCCATCCTCATCTTCGCATCATTTTTTTTTATAGACTTCACTGTAAATACTATACTTCTAATAAACTGATACTACTAAATTTTATCTTGGTTGTTTGCTGTTAGGTTCTGTTAGTTTCTGTTAGGTCGTATCTTCACACGACATTTTGGCGCCCAACGTAAAAGTTCTTCTCCACTCTTCACCTTTTCTGCGCCTTGTCTCTTTCCCTTTGATTTGCTTTCTCTTTCACTCTTAAATCTTTATCTATTCATCCTTTTCACATTTTCCAAATTCTAAAACAAAACTTCATCTAGTTTTTCAACTTATCTGGATTATATTTAGGCCTACATTTAATTTACATTACTTCACTTCACTTCACTTCACTTCTATAACACTTGACTCTACACTTAACTATAACAATGGAAAGGGTTATTAAGTACGAATTCCTTAACAAGGCCGAGCTCGAATACGAAGTAAAGATTAGATGTGAGGAACCAGCTAATACTGTTTTGCTTCTTAAAAAACAGGTTTTGGGTTTAGTTGCGAACTCTCACCCCGAAGATATTCTGACTTCTCCAGTTCCGATTGAGGATGACTTATCTCAAATTGGTTCTACTCTAACTTACCTGGATTGTAAAATAGAAAAATTGTTACAAGGGGAAACCAAATACTTACGATTAATAGACACTTTTATTAATCATGTTTTTTACAGATTGGAGCGAATAGATACGGACTTATATCCAGACTCTAAAGCTAGTTTCGATACTTTGAAGTTGAAATTTGACGATATTTCTAAACAGTTCGGATCCTTGGCTCCACCTTCAACTGCAAATCACTCTCCATCACTGGACCTTCCTGCTGAACCGACTGTCACGGAACCCCCTCTTGTCTTTCAAACTTCTGTCCAAACCCATACCCCGTATCCTCCTCCACCAATTCAATCTTTCCCTCCAACTAACGTCTTCAAGGATTTGAAAAGACACACCTTCAATGGTAAAAGCTGTCCAAGATCCTTTCTTCAAAAACTTGAAGAATATAGCTTAGCTCGTGGCTTGTCCAGGGACTTATTGATTTCTCAGGCGTTCGAAATCTTCACCGACAATGCCCTTCATTGGTTCAGATTTAAATATAATCAGAACCCAAATTTAACTTGGAACGAACTTTCTTCTTTACTAATCAAAGACTTTGGTGGTTTTGATTATGATCATAAACTTCTAGAAGCGATTAGGAATCGTACTCAAGGTCGTGATGAACCTATCGTCATCTTTATATCCATCATGTCTGGAATGTTCGCTCGACTTTCAAAAAGACTTTCTGAAACAGAACAATTGGAGATTATTTTGAGAAATATTCGCCCATGTTATTCAGTCTTCGTAGCTCTAAAGGACATTGACTCTATCGATTCTCTTCTGGCCACTTGCCAAAACTATGAAAAGTTCCTAGACAGAGACAAACAATTTAAAGAACCAAATTTGCAACAAAGTCCTCATGTTTCGGAATTCAACTACAAGCATTCCACTTCAAGTTCAGTTGACTCTCCAAACTCTTCTAATAACTCACGACCTTCTCCTCCCTTCATGAATAAATTCACTCCAACCTACAAATACCCTTCTAGACAAGTTAATAGTCTCTCTCAAACTGCAGCTCCCCAAGAAAGTTCTTTTTGCGTTCGCTGTCGTAAACTGGGTCATACTTTGAACAGTTGCACTCAACCACGATTCGTGATTTGTTTCAGATGTGGTCTTAAGGGTGTTAAAACTGCAGAGTGCCCTACTTGTTCTCCCAAACCTAATACTAGTACAAAAAAAACTAACTGCTGACTTGAAGAGTAACTCAAATTTTGATAAGGACGAGTGGACTAATTGGCTCAAAACAATTCAAAACTTCTTTGCTTACTACAAAATCTCTTCTACACTCTACTCCAAAGAACAAGATCTTAATCGTCCATTCGTTAATGTCAAAATTTATGACTTAACTTTATCTGGTTTACTAGATTCTGGCAGCTCAGTAACTATTCTAGGTAATAATTCTCATTTGGAAATTCTTAAACTGGGCTGCAAACTTCTCAAGTCAGATATTATTACTGTCTCTACTGCTAATAATCAAAAAATTAATTCCTTGGGTTATTTTGACTTACCTGTTCATTTCAATAACGAAACTCACTTGATTAAAGCTTATGTTTTCCCTGAAATATTCCCTTCTCTAATACTAGGTATCGACTTTTGGAGAAAATTTAATCTTCTACCTAGTGTTTTAACTTCTCTTAACTTTACAGATCCTAAATGCTTGGCTATCGACACTAAAGATATTAAAGTTTTACCTTATGAGCATTTAACTCCTAATCAAAAGAACATTGCTAATGACATCATCCAACGCTTCAAGACAATCTCTTTTGAAGAAAAAGGTGTTCTGGGAAACACACACTTAATCACCCACAAGATTGACACTGGTGATTCTCTTCCGATCAAACAAAGATGTTACAGACTGTCTCCTGAAAAACAAAAAGCTTTAATTAATGAAGTTGACAAGATGCTGGGATGGAACGTCATTGAACAATGCGAAAGTCCATGGTTATCTCCAGTCCTCATCACTCCAAAGAAGAATGGAGAATGGCGTTTCTGCGTAGATAGCAGGAAGCTTAACTCAGTCACACGTCGTGATGCTTATAGTCTGCCTCTAATAAGCGAAATTTTGGACAACCTGAGAAATGCCAAACACTTATCAAGCATCGACATTGCGAAAGCATTTTGGGAGATTCCCTTGAATACTGCTGATAGAGATAAGACAGCATTTTATGTTCCTGGAAGAGGTATGTTCAGATTCAAAGTAATGCCTTTTGGTCTCACTAACTCACCTGCAACTCAACAAAGATTAATGGATACGCTATTTTCTCCTGAATTTGAGAACAAGGTATTTTGCTATCTGGATGACATCATTATTATTAGCGAGACTTTTGATGAGCACATATCGCTTCTCATGAAAGTTCTAGAAAAACTTTCAAACGCTAATCTGACTATTAACTTTGAAAAGAGTCAATTCTTCAGGAAAGAACTGAAATACCTTGGTTTTCTAGTGGACGAGTATGGTCTACGTGCTGATCCAGATAAAATAAAGGCTATTCTAGAATATCCTGTACCTACTTGCAGAAAAGAAGTTCGAAGATTCATAGGCACTTGCAGCTGGTTTAGAAGATTCATTCCAAACTTCAGCACTATTGCCTCCCCGCTCAACCAACTAACCTGTTCCGGAAAGAACGCTCCTAAATTTTTATGGAATTCCAGGGCTGCAGCTGCTTTCCAGAAACTTAAAGAAGCTTTGGTAACTGCTCCTGTCCTTGCTTGCCCTAACTTCGAACTACCCTTCTCTGTACATTGTGATGCATCAAATTATGGCATAGGAGCAATGCTTACTCAACATCAAGATGACAAAGAAGTCGTGATTGCTTACATGAGTAAAGCACTAAACAAAAATCAACAAAACTACTCAACTACTGAAAGAGAAACATTAGCTGTAATAACTGCGCTAGAACATTGGAGATGTTACCTAGACAATGGTAAGGAATTTACAATATATACTGACCACGCTGCACTTAAATGGTTTCAGAACTTATCGAATCCATCTGGAAGACTTGCTCGCTGGACTCTACGCTTATCATGTTTTAATTTTGTCCTGAAACATAAAAAAGGAAAGGATAACGTTGTTCCTGACCTTTTATCAAGGCATAAGCATAAAGAACGTCCTGATTCACAAGAAACTCCACCTCAAGGTGTACATCCTATTACGATTGAAGAACCACGTGATCGTGAACTTGAACACTACAACAAGATTTTTCTTGGATGCTCCAACAACCCAGACGCATATCCCAACTACACTATCAGGGATAACAAACTTTACCGCTGCATCCATTCTTCCGATTGTCTAAACGACGACTTTATTTGGAAAGAAGTTCCACTGCCACAAGATAGACATGCACTTATTGAAGTTAGCCATGGTTCCCCTTCAGAACTCCACCTTGGTATCTTCAAAACATTCAAGAAAATATCTTTAAAATACTATTGGCCGGGTATGTTTAAGGACATTGCCAATTTAATCTCGACATGTGAAACCTGCTTAACCTACAAACACCCTAATCATTCTCCCTATGGTCTTATGGGTAAACCTAAACTTTGCTCCAGACCTTTTCAAACTATATCCTTGGATCTTATGGGTCCATTGCCTATGACCCGGAGAAGAAATCAGTATATTCTGGTAATTAACTGCAATTTTACTAAATATACTATGATTTTTCCCCTTAAACGGGCTACTTCAGCTAATATCATTAATGTTTTAGAAAATTCAGTGTTTCTAGCTCATGGCATTCCCCAAACTATAATAATGGACAACGCTGTTCAATTTCAGTCGCGAGAATTCCACTCATTCTTAAATTCTTATAACGTTCCTTGTATTTTTCACACAGCTTTATATTGTCCTCAGGTTAATCCTACAGAGAAATTTAATAGCACGATTATTACAGCTCTAGCATCCCTAGTAGGAGACGATCATAGATCCTGGGACAACCATCTTACTAAGATTCAGTTCGCAATGAACAGCGCTACAAACGTTGCTACTGGCTTTACTCCAAACTTTTTAGTCTTTGGTAGGGAAACAATACCTTGTGGTTCCTTCTATACTCCAACTCAGAATCTCGAGGAATTGATATTTATGCCCCGTGATATTTACGCGTCTAATGCTGGTCTCCTCTCATCTATCTTTCACAGAGTTCAAACTAAACTTCACATAGCTCACGCTAAAAATAGCGCTCGCTATGATCTTCGCCGGACTTTTAAAGAATTTAATGTGGGAAATACTGTTTGGCGTAAAAACCATGTTTTAAGCAATGCTGGCACATACTTTAATGCTAAACTTGCCCCTAAATTCATTAAGTGTAAAATAGTAACCAAACTTTCACCATTGGTATACGTTCTAGAAGACCCTAACGGAGTTAGAGGCAAGTGGCACATTAAAGACATTAAATCCTAAATTTTCTTGACTTCTATTAACTGTTACTTTGTATATATGTAAAAATATCACCATCATTTTCACCTTATTATTTTATTTCTTCCTTTAATCCAGTGTTCTTCAACACATTTTACTTTAGGACCTCGAATTTTCGTTGGTTAGTCTTCACTTATTTTTTTTAATCTTTATTTCAGACACATCTCGTTGGCGATGTGGCTGATCTCTGGCTTCGAGCTCTACCGCTCTGGCCGCTCTTAATCTTGTCTTAAGTCGTAGCGACTAAAGCTACCTTAGGATTAATTTGTTTCTCTTTACCTCTACTTAATTTTTTTTTCCACGCAGGAGCGGATGACAACTCCTTAAGTAAGCCTGAATGTCCTTTTGAAAACACACTTTTAGAGTGGTAGTCATTGAATGTGAACTCCACCCTTACCTGAATGAAGATGACGAATGTAAGTGATGGTATATCTGATTTTGCCTGGTGGTGTCTGTTTCTGCAAAGCTGTGTTTTTCTGGTTTATTTTTGTACTTATCAAAATTTTTGCTGAGTCAAAAATTTTTCCAGGGTCGGGGGGAAAATGTAGTATTGTGGTACTTACATGCTATTCTTGCTTCCTAACCCTTAGCTCCAGCTCCACCATCAGTCCTTTTTGTTTGTCCTTCAGGGTGCTTGCTCTATTACGCTGGATACTTGGTGAGCTGTGCTGCTTATTATTGGTCATCACTTTTATTTCCATAGGAACCTGTAATGTTTTAAACCATAAGAATACATTAATAAATCATGTTCGCTCTGCATTTTCATGTTATCAGCACTTCTAAATCGATAGGGAAGGGGCTTACCTTTGGTGACCTTGTTTTTGGCTTTCTCCGAAACTCTACAATCTCGGGCTTCGTGCGCGCTGGTGCGCTACTATTTTTCCTTTTGTTATTAGGTAATTTTGGCTAAGTGAACTGTTTAAATTTTATATTACGAGCCTGAAACCAACAATTGACATTTGATTTGTTGATTGTTTATCTGGTTGTCATGGCAATGTCCATTCAAACTCGTTAGCGGTCTGATATGTTTACTTTAATACTTTTACAAAAATACTCTTTCTCTCTTGGCCACTCTCAAAAATTACGTTTAATTTAAATAATTTTTAGAACTCTCCAAAAAGGGTATAAAAGCGGAACATTTCTTCAATTCGGGGAGTCTCACGTCAGCTTCTGAACTGGAAGTACCAGTAAAGGCCTTATCCCGGGGTCGCTCAACCCCGGGATCCTGCGAGGCCTTCAAACTCCTTCAAATCTCCAAATTCTCCATCTACAACGGGATCCTGCGAAGCCTTCAAACTCCCTCAAAACCTTCAAATCAATCTTCAAATAACGGGATTCTGCGAGCCGCGCCTACGCCGCTACTATTCCTACAACGAAGATTTCTACAACGGGATTCTGCGAGTCGTGCCAACGCCGCTACTGTTCCTACAACGACGATTTCTACAACGGGATCCTGCGAGGCGTAACTACAAGTACGCCCGCTACTGTTCCTACAACGACGATTTCAACAACATCTACAACAACAAATACACCTGCACCCAGGTCTCCGCTTCCTTCTTTCTATCCAGACATCTGTATTTTATAAAACCTGTTTCACATCTCATCCATCCTCATCTTCGCATCATTTTTTTTTATAGACTTCACTGTAAATACTATACTTCTAATAAACTGATACTACTAAATTTTATCTTGGTTGTTTGCTGTTAGGTTCTGTTAGTTTCTGTTAGGTCGTATCTTCACACGACACGGTCTCCACGACTTACCATCCCACTTACATCAACTAACAGCTTATAATGCTCTAAAAAATCTGCTCCCAAGATTGGTTTGCTTACATTGGCAATTACAAACACCCATTTCAATGCTCTTCTTAATCTTAAATTTAATTCTAAAGTCACAGTTCCGTAGGTTTGTATCTCCGAACCGTTTGCCGCATATAGTTTATAAGATACATTTCCATGTCGCAAATGTTTGTTCACTTTTGATTTTGGAATAACTGAAATGTTCGCACCAGTATCCACTAACCACCGCAACGCGTTTTTACGATCGTACACACAGAGACGATTTTCTCGCAGCACGGTATTTCCTACGTCTCCTGAGGCCGTTGCTTCTAGTTTTCCGCCGGTTGTTTCCATGCGCAGGGTTTCTCACATCTAGTCGCTCTTGATCTAAATCGGAAATGGTACCGACAGAGCCAGTCCGGACTCTCTGGAGTTCTGTTAGGTGATGGCGATCTGCCCCTTGACGCTGATCTGCCCCTACTCTGGTACCTTGCTTGTGACCTGCCACGTATCTCGCCGCGCAGAGAAGCTACCTCCAGGACCAATTTGTTCATAGCTGTCATCATCTCTTGCATCGCGAAGTTTGCTGCACCGCTGCTTACCGACGCTACCTCGTTCACACTCGTTATGTTTTCCACTACCTTATCTGCAATTGTCCCCAGGTTCTCCAATGTCTGATCTTGACTCGCTGTCAACACCGCTCTTACAGGCGTCGGTAGTCGTGCCATCCATAATCTATGAACTGTTTCATCACTCGCTTGGCAGTTCCTTGCTAAAGTCATCATTTTTCGTAGCAGCTGCGTGGGTTTCTGTGATCCCAAATCCATTTCACCGACCAGACGCTGAAATTGTCGTTCTGGAGACTCTTCGTACACCTTGAGAAGCCTCTCTTTGAGTGAATTATATTTCCCTTCTGCTGGTGGTGTATAAAGTATGTCTGAGCACTGTTGTAATGCATCCCTACTTAACTTTGACACTGCCAGTTGGTATTTATATTCGTCACCTTGTTTCTGGGGGCTGACTATCGCCTCGAACTGCGCGAACCATAAACGCGGCTGTTCTTGCCAGAATTCAGGGATTCTCGCCGACACCGAAATTGACGCCATTTCAGATGGTTGCTCTTCTTTGCTGGGTCCGGCGGCGGCTCCAGCCTTGTCTTGGCCCGCTCCCTTACTCATTGTTCCACGTTGAAACTCCGGCCAAGTCGTGGTTACTTAGCCGGGATTCGTCCCGTCGCCGCTCGTTCGTAGGTAGGTATACACTTGTCACTGCACTGATTCCCAGAAAAAAAAAGAGTCGGGGTCACCAATTTAGGAGTGTCAATAATGTTCACTTAGTCTTTAGTATAGATCCTTTATTACAGTTCAGCTTTACACGGTACACCTGGGATAACACAGAAGAGACAAGTTACTTAGAACGCGATTACGGAACGACTAACTCGCAAGCAGAGCGCACTCGCTACCACTGTTACATATTGCTGACATAAGCATGTCCCTACATATATATATATCTCTTCAGTGATTTGATTATTCTTCGTGCGATGTTCTTCCTGGATGATTTCAATATTCGTTGAATTAGGTATATCGATGATGTTTCAATACTCTTCTGGGGGCTGGAACGGCTTCCTATGTGTTGAACTTGAAAAGCTGCTTGCTGTGAATGAATTTGCCGACGCGTTCGTTTCTGCTGGTGCGAGCTCCATTTTGATAAATAAGCAGTCAGCGATTCGGGAAATCTTCAGTTGAAATCTTTTGGCTTCTGGTCCGTTTTCAAATCTGGTCCGGTCATGGCTTGCTTGATGTCGTTTTGGTTTGGGTGGGGTCTTGATTATGGAGTTTTGCAGCGTGGTTTAAAATAGGTATGCAAACCGAAGTCGGGGCTCGGCGATCTTGGACGAAGTGCTTCTTGCTGCACTTCTAAGGTGGCAGCACACGGAGTTTTCTTCGCGGCTGGGTCCATGCTGCTATTACCGAAAGTTGCTGATGTTCAGAAGTCAGGTCAACACTTTGCCAGAGGCAATTATGAGGAGAGCGACATCTTCGGGAGTAAAGTAAAAGGCTTGAGATGCGCGCAAATACTAGACTATACTAGACTAATTTATTATATTTAATACTAAGCTTATATACAACTTACTACAAAACTACGTGATGAATATAAATATACCTTATCTGTGACGGTCGTCAACTTATCTTAACATTACGTGGAAATAGATATTTCCGCATATCTGTGGCGGGCGTATGTGCCGGCACATTCATCATCCACATCGATATCCTTAAAAAAGAAGGCGGCACTTTTTTGCCCAGTGCAAGATGTGCAAGTTCTTGTCGATTATGTTCAGACTGCAGTAGATAATGTTTAAGCTGATCCCATACTGATTCTGTTCTACGATTAAATGCTTGCAAAAGCGAACACCACTGCCGCTAGAACAAGTGCAAACTCCAATTTTGCCGTTAACTTTGTAGAGCTGTGATATTTGTTCGCACTGAACATTAAATATTTTTCCATCAACTTGTGTTACTTCTCCATTATTCTTAAAGCTTCGAATAATAATTTTTCGTAAGCTAGGGTCAGTTGTCGATATTTCGTATTATTTAAATTTAGCAAACGTTTTTTGTGATATGTCTACAATGTTTTACGAAAAAGCTGATTCAGTTCGTCTTAGCCGGCGGAGACGTACTAAAGTAGCATTTCTATATACGCCGCTGGCCGTGACCGCACCAGTAGGCTCATCCGAGTCATCATCGTCTGAAGTGAGAACAAATGTTATAATGTGTTAACATGAAGTGGGTATAAACACACATTTCCTCATACCCGTCTTTAACGCAATTCTCACTTTTTCATAAGTCACCGTTCGTTCATTTTCATTACTCATCAAGCTGTTATTGTCAAATACCTTTCATAAAATGTTTACATAGTTTATAATACATCAATCCTACGGAATTCTAGCTCTCACAGAATTCTCACCTATCGAGACGTCTCAAGAAGAACTAAATAAGTAAATCAAATAAAGCCTTCTTTACTATTCACGCACTTCGTTTTTACACCAGTGCCGCACACCTGCCCAGCAGCACACCAGCACGGGTAGCCACCAGACAGCCCCTCGTCTTCAATCAGCCAGCCACCAAGGTTATATGGTAACCAACTACCGCGGTCCCAACACATGGTAACCACCGGCAACACGGGACTTATTCTGTCTCGTATGTCACGAACGAGGCACACCCGTTCGCCAAACCAGCATAACGAGACACGACACACGTTTCACGTTAGTTTAACCCGCACCATGAGATACAACGAATCTGTCTCATATGCCAGGCGAGACGCAACAGGTCTGCCTTTACCACACAACTAGTAAGAAACACTCATGGGTTCCACACGCAAGTGTATCGTATCAAGCAATCGATGCCTAAGCATTAGCGAAATCGTCGCTGATCCAGGCACTCTCTCTCACTCAGTCTGAAACACACAGGGAGGAAAAACACGTCTCTGGGCAACACCTGCATCGCCACGGCACCATATAATGGGCTGCAGCTTGGGTCGTCTTGCCATAGCCTCCACTGAGCAGCTTCAACTCCGAAAGGCTCGGTAAAACCTTGGTCACCTTATATGGACCTCTCATTCCAGGATCTAGTTTTCCTGTGGACCGGGAATATTTTATGACAAAAACCAGATCGTTAAGTTTAAATTCACGTGGAGCGCATCGTTGTCGATTTACGTATTCATCGTGTCTGGCCTGATGATCATTAAGGAGTTGAAAATTCCTGCTCCTGATGCCTTTACGTAGAGCGTCATGATTTGGTCGAGAATCTGCAGCCGCTAAGTCACGTACCAGGGCACGGATAACTGGCGTAGTTGCATCGGTGCCAATCAAAAGGTTTACTGCTGAAGTCTGGGCGGTCTTCTATTTGGTGATGTTAAGGACCAGCTGAAGTTTCCATAATATCTTGGACCAGGATTGATTTGTAAATGACTTCAATACGAATCATATTAAGGACCGTTCGTACGTACTTCATGATGTATTTCCGGTGTTATGTGATTCAGGTCACAGCCAAGCTCATTCAGCCATTACACAAAGTCTTTTGACTCAAACATAGGTCCTTGTCGGCGACCATCAAATTAGGCACCCCGAACAGCGATACAGCATTAGTAATGGCTGGTTTGAGTTCAGCTACGTCTTGTCGACTGATAGAGTAGGCAATACTATGACAACGAATCAACCACAATAAGGACGTACTTGTTACCGTTTGATTTGGGTAATGGACTTAATGCGTCCACCTGAACGGTATGGAAGGGGTTTTCGATTTTTCCCAAATGGTTATATTCTGCAGAGGAGCACGCGAGACGTGTTTATTATCATGCACACAAGACAGCGTGCAACATACTGTTGTAAAAACTATCGAAGCCTAAGGAACCAGAAGTCCTTCCAGATTAGACCCAACGTTTTTTCAGCTTCGATGTACTCGTGCCTGTCATGAAACACCCGGAGTAAACTCAGCCGGTGACCTTTTGGGCTAAAGCACAAAAATCTAGGTTCATCACCTACCCTTGTGTACCCACATATAGTACAACAGATCATTGCGACGTAACGGTTCGAATCGAAACTGCCTTCCTGTAACTTTTGAAGCAGAATCTACGTCTTGCTGTCAGCGGCTTGAGCCATTTGCTCCCAATTTTGCGGCCTGAATATTTGGTCTACCGAAGTTGGGTTGCGACTGAGATGGTCAGCATGCTGCATCATTACTCCTTTTCGTTATTCGATGGTAAACTCGAAGTGTTGACGGTATATCCACCAACGAGCGACTCGGGGCAACAGGGCCTTCTTCCGCTCACAGACAAGTACACTTTAGCGCATTGCAATCAGTGACAATCACAAACCTGAGACCCACAAGCATAGAATACTTCAGAGTACTACGTACAGAAAGATCACTCCTCAAAGACACTTAAATAAATAGCTACTCTCGCTGCGCGGCAATAAAGCGCAATGTAGCTCGCACCTGCGCTATGTTCAATAATCGCTAAACACCTACAGAATCGGTTACCACGCCGTGCAGGCTAGATTACGCTGCATCACTTCGCCCGAGAGCTTCTTTTACTATGACATCTCGCGATGCAACTGCGAGCCAAGCGAGCGGCAAGCTAAGTGAAATCCCGAACGATTTGGATTTGTTGTTTGTTTGAAATGTTCACCTTCCAATTGGTCCTAATAACATCAGGTCAGTATCTGATGAAGGAATTATAGAGAAATGAAAAGAAGGAACTCTTCAAATATTAAAGGCAGACCACCTATAGCGATTTTTGTGTTTTCATAATAACGCGTGCATATATCATTTTGTGTAATGGAACTGTTGATGAAGACCACAGATGACTACTGAAACTGCTCAATAATAGGTATCAATAAGAGATTCAAACTCGGGGTTTGCCAAAGAAACATGGAGCGTAGCGCGCTCCAGGACTAAAATAATTGATGTAGCTCAGAAGGCGGTTCAATTGAAGTAGGACTGAGCCGGCCACGTTGCTCGGATGCACCCTAATCGATTGGCTAAGATATCCTCGCAATGGGCTCCTAGTACAAAGAGAGAGCGTGGCTGACCCAGAAAAAGATGGAGTGATGAGTGGGGTCTCTGGGATACGAACTGGTGGGTAACCGCTCAGGACCGCAAAGAGTGGAAAAAGGGGAGAGAGGCCTTTGCCTAGCAGTGGGACACGTTAGGCTCTAATAATAATAATAATATGACATCAATTCATCCACCAAAATCCCTCAATCCATAGGATCCACCAACTCGTTCCACCAGTGGAGCAAACAGCACTCTGGGGTTCTCCGTCTATATGGCCATAATTCTTCTTCATAATTAGATGAGCCACGTGCGACGGATGCCAGAGAAGAGTCTTACAAAAGTCTCTCATACTCCTAACTACAGAACAGGAAACGCAAACAAGGCAGTCAGTTCTTGAGGATCAAAGACGATGAAGAGTTGTAGTATTGACCATTCCGCTTGGGGGGAACTCACGGTAGACAGAGAAAAATGGCGAAACACAGTCCACACAAAGATCTTCGATTTGGAGGCCCAAGGAAGAGCTACTTTTGACGCCAAGCGAGATAAACTACGAGGCACATCTGACGTATAGCCATTGCAACCGCACTTTTCAAAAAATCAATCAAAATCATTTCAACAAAATTACTTATAACTTAGTATAAGCTGAAGCCTCCTTTTAAGTAAAAAATACCTGTGCCAGGAGACCTCGATCCCTCTTTCCAGGTCATTTTAGTTAAACAATATTACGGCCTTGCTAATAAAAGAAATTATTCACTGTGTGACTTTTACAGTGTTTTGTCTTGCTTAGACATTTGACATTTACTCGACGTATGAAAAGGACAAAGCACACACACAAAGCACACGCTTGTGAGAGAGAGTGTGCATGTGTTTGTGATGCTGGTGCAAATCAACCAGTTTAAGAATTTTTATTTTTATTTTTATTTAAGTACCTTTGTAGCTTTTCTGTTTTTTTATTTTCTTAACTGTGTAGTGGGAGCGGCAGCTTTGAGGCTGCACTCACCGGCAGGGGCGATGCCACGCTGATTGCGGCTGCGTCTGGAGCGGCCTTTCCTGTTATGGACCAGGATAAGGCCTTCCCCATCGACAGTCGCGTAAGGCAGCCAGCACAGCCTGCAGCTTTTGTTGTTCGGCGGTGGGCGGCGGCGAGCACGGCGGGACATAGCAGCATACGTGTCCTTCTGGGGGTGCATTATTTTGGATGTACCAGAAGAAACCGCATCCGGTGCTGGCCGACTCGGCTTCGTGACGTCATGAGGCTGTGCGATATTTGTCAACGCGGGCTTAGCAACTCGCGTAACTAGGTAATTTGCTGTTTTGGCATATTGCTGAATGGCGTGTTGTCGTCGCGCGACGATTCGCTGCGTCGTCAGCGAGCTATCAGCCTGACGCAATTCTGACAACTTACGTTTCAGGTCAGCACAGATGTCTTCCGATGCCTCCAACTTGCTTCGGATTTCGGAGACGTCAACCTGCAGCCGCAACGTGTCCTTCAGCGGCCGAGTGACGTCGACGTGGTCGAATGTCACCGGCTGCAGCTTGTTGAGGTCGCGGGCCACGTAGGTCGGGACGTCATCGGGTTCAGTCTCCTTGAACAACCGGAAGATATCCTGGAGATCCTTCTTCCCGCTCACGTTCTTTCGCGCCACGAGGCGCACCGTGGTGGCGGCGGTCTCATGCAGCACTTTCTCGGCGATGGCGATCTGGTCGTGCAGATCTGCTCCAGGGAGAGCCCGTCCATCAAGTCCAGTTTCTGTTGTATGAAGGCGAGCAGCTCGTTCACCAGAATGGTTTGTGACAGTTACATAAAAGTATAAAACTTTGTTAAATTAACTTTTACAAAAAGAATAGTCCAGTTTTGCCTAGCAGTATATTTTAATTTTAATTTTAAATCTAATTTTAAATAAAGTATGTGATTTTTTTCCCAATTATTGTAGAAAGGTCGTTAAAAATGAAAAAATATAGCATTATTTTAAAATGTTTGTAGTTTATTTACAACTATAGTACATTATGATACAAGTGTGGTATGTTGGTCATTACACTCGAGTCGGTTTTTAAGCCTGATCCGAAGGCGAAGGCTTAATGGAGACGAGAAGTGTAATGACCAATGCTCACGTGTTTCATACGACGTTTTTCAACACACTTGCGAGGAAAAGTAAATAAAACTAACGAAATGCAATACTGTGAATAAACTTAACAAACAGAAACCCATTTAAAAGATGGCGGCCGTAATTTTATTTTTTCGCGCGCTCAGCGCTGCATGCGCGCGCAAGTCTGAGATAAGGGCACCGGCAAAGTAGCTAATCAGCCACATATTTATAAATTTTGAAATTGGGTATTTATAGGTAAAAATACACCGTCAAAATATAAATACCAACAAGCTAACAAGCAGTTTCATGAATTTTTTTAATTATTTATCACATTTTGAATTGAATTTTATATTTACGCAAATAACTACTTAGCTGTTTTCGAAACATTAATACTTCTTGCTAATATTTAAAAAGATATGTAATGAAAAGGCACTAGTGCGATAATGTAATGTAAAAGGCACGGCATGGGTAATATTCTGCATTATCAGTGTAAATACTCTGTAATAAGACCTACTTTACGAGTAGGTGTGTTGAAAAATACGTTATCGCACATAAATCAATAACAATAACATGCCTCCCCATACAATAATCCTGGAAAGCAATCACCACAACCACACCACCACTCATTAAATATACCTTTCCAGGGTCGACGTGAAAATGACCTGCGAGGACGTTGAGCGTCACATCCTGAAAAGGCTAAATAAAAATCCGCCGTCTGGTCTCAAGGAGTCGAATTTAGAGATTGAGGTTTTGGAGTCACAAAGAACCAAGGACTTCCTGTCCTTCAAACTTCAGGTGCCGGCGGACCAGAAGACGATGTTGCTGGCCAAAGGTTATTGGCCGGAGGGCATCCTTTTCCGACGCTACAGGGAAGCGAAACCCAAGAAGAAAAACCCTAGCTAGGCTAGATAATATTTAGTGTTTATTAAATAAATAAGGTATCTTTAATCTTAAGGAATTTATAGATATGGGTTTTTGTAACCTGAAATAAAGATTATACCTCCATACTCAAACCACATGTTTGCCAGGTGGGAGATAATAGGGACAAGCAGAAGCCTAGCTTGTTTTAGGAATTTTGTTGTGATAGCGTCTCACCCTAGAGAACTTTCCCATTTAAGACCATAAGTATAGTGTTTACTTCTTGACAGTCCGTTCCTAGAAGAGTAAATGATTGTAGTTGGGTGTTAGGTAACTTCACCTCCCTTTTTTTGACTTATTGGATTACCTATTTATGATATTAATGGCAAGCTCCCTTCCTATATTAGCAAAGTAGTGGTTTACAGAATTTATTGATTAGTCTGGCGTTGACTTGTAACTTAGCAGATATCTATTTGAAGTTTTATTAGGTTTGCTTATTTTGTTAACAGCTTTCCATAAGGAGTTTGGATTACTACTACTTTGTACTATTTCTTCACGATCATACTGATGATCATTTGAATGTAATTTTTAATGTTTCATTATCAGGACATGAACATAGGTTTTTTTTTGCATTTTATTTCTATATTTAATATATTGTATAATGCCCAAAGTTATCCATGGTTTTATAATGCGTTTACTCTTAATAATTTTTATTATGGTTGTGTTGTCCTCTAATGATTTAGTTATATTACTTACTAATTTATCTGTTAATTTTTAAGGGTCCTCTTGTAGTACTGGGTCTGACCAATAAAGACCATACGAGCCTTCACCAGCCTTAACAGTCGCCGTGACCGAACCTGGCTGGAGAACATCATCATCACAGCCAACTTAACAGCGAAGGGAATTTAAAGCTGAAACGCGATTGGACGGTTGAGGGGCCCTAAATATATCGCATCGCATCATTGTATGCATCGCGTCACTCCAGCAGTCTACATGACCTGAAAAACTCATAGATCTCCGAATGTTGACACTAGATTAAATGATATGGCATTATCTATCTAGTGAAACACCTAGGCCGACTTGCACCAGACTTTGAACAGCCGCTAAATATAGTTGATGAATGTTGAGCGGGAACCTGGCTGACAGGCAATAACCTGTCCGTGCTTGACTACGTACCTTGACCTAGATGGAAAAATATACTATTGTTAGTACAGGCGGGGCGAAGGAGACTTTGAAGTTTTTGAGACAGTGATGGAACAAGTATGAACTTGCATCCAGAAACAAGTCCAAACGCATCATAGTTTGCGGCGACTTTAGCGTAGATTTACAAGACACCGCAAACCGCTCTTTTCTCATTAGGATCCTAGCAGTATATACGTCTTACAATATGGTACAATGTCTTTCTGGAGCCTACACGAATAACGGCTACCTCCGGTACTTGGCTAGATAACGTATTCTGTGAATGTAGTATTCACGATGAACAAATAGTAAGGAATTATGTTCAGACCACACTGGTCAGATTGTAGTATTTGAAGAAAGTAATGCTATAAAGCCCGTTGAAGTGTTGTGTAGACCAGTGACTTTGAGGAAAATGGAAAAATTTCGTAGTGAACTGGTGCCAAGTCTACCGTTATCACCTTACTGTGAAGATTCAAATACATATATTCCAGCTTCTTCAAATCTGTATCCGCGGAATTTGAAAAGGTTATCAATCTGACTAAAGTAAGAACGGACAACAAATCATAATTCTGGGCATCAGAGGATTTAAGACAGAGCAGGTCCAGACTATATGAATTGTATGAGTCCTGTCACAGTCCTGAGTTTAATGTCTTTGTCAGAAATTATTCTAAATTTTTCAGGAAAGACTGCCACAAAGCCAAGTGCCTATATCTTAACAATACAATCAAAGCTTCTGGCGACAAAATTAAAACTAAAAATATGGATCATTATTAAAAAAGTGACAGGCAAGGTCAGGTCTAGTGAATCTAGTTTTAATTTAAACGTTAACGACAACATCAAACGAGGACGTTACTAACGCATTTGAAAAGTTCTTTAGTACCATACCCATAATAACAACAGAAGCACTACAATCCTCTTCTGAAAAGTATTTAGATTACTTGTTTGATAATGTGTCCCAAAACAAGGGTGACTTTAACTTCAAACCAATAGGCTCTATAACTATAGTTAAAACATTTAAACTTCTTAACATGAAAAAGACTGAAGAATTATGGGACATGTCGGTTAACGTGGTTAAATCAGTAATCGATGTGATTGCACCATACATGGCAACCACATTCAATAGTTGTATAACAAACGGTGTTTTCCTGACCTCATGAAAATTAGATAATTAATACCACTTTTCAAATACGGTAGTAAAGAAGACCCTGCCAACTTCAGACCTGTATCTGTATTGCCAGTGTTGAGCAAGGTATTTGAAAAGGTCATATTGAGTCGACTACTCTTTTACTTCAATGCATCTGGGCTACTCCACAAAAAACAGTTCGGATTCACTAAAGGCAGATCAACAACAGACGCCGGAGTAGCGCTAGTAGGACACATTTATAGTGCATGGGAAGAATCACCGGATGCGGTTGGTATTTTCTGTGATCTTTCCAAGGCCTTTGACTGTGTGGACCATCGAACTCTTTTGCTCAAACTACAACACTATGGTATCAACGATAATGCGTTAAAATTAATGGAATCTTATCTTATGGAAAGAGTACTAAAAGTAGATATAAACAGATGTAAGTCCACTGGAACCTATATGAATATTGGTGTACCCCAGGGTTCTATCTTAGGTCCGTTCCTTTTCTTAGTTTACGTGAATGACCTGCCATATATGTTGGAAAAAATGACTCAGATTGTTATATTTGCTAACGACACAATTATTATTTTCAAGGTGAAAATTCAAGAAGAAATTCTAGACGACGCAAGTAGTACAGTCTCTCATCTGTTGTCTCAAGTCTCTAAGTTGGTTCAATGTAAACACAGAAGACTAAATGTATCAAATTTTGTTTGCCTAATGTATGACAGGTTGAAACCAGAGTAAGAATAGGATCTGAAAGATTGGACCTCGTTGAGGACACAATCTTTCTAGGAATCACTATAGATTCGAAATTTCAATGGGGTCCTCACATAACTAATCTCGCACGAAGACTTAGCTCAGCCGCTTTTGCGGTCAGACAAATCAGATGTTGAAACTGCCAGATTGGTTTACTTTAGTTGTTTTCACAGTATTGTCTTATGAAATACTGCTCTGCTTCAACATCTGATTTGTCTGACCGCAAAAGCGGCTTGTATGGCTTTATATATATACTACTCAAAATAAAATAAGGGCCACTTACATATTTCTGTTTTTGAGTAAATTTTTAGATGTAAACTAATTAATAAGTGACTAATTAATGATGTCCGGCCTCCTTCAGTATCCAACCTCTTTAATGCTGGTGTTTAAGTCTTACAGCTGGCCAGAAATTGAAGCAAATAAAAAAAACGAGTTTCAGGTCAAATTCCTTTCAGATGGAATCACAATTTTATTCTGTTAAAAAACTATTTCTGTCCATCTTTTGCTTTTTTGAACATCTTTTGTTAATAATGCCACGTCAACGAAGGCATATGAATACCATTATTGCCACCAGAGCCGTTACATTGATTGCTGAAGGTCATTCACAGCGGTCTGTAGCTTTTTCGTTGGGTTTCTCTCGCCGAGCCATCCAAAATGTGTGGGATCGGTTCCAAGAGACTGGCAGTGTTGCAAGAAGGCCTGGATCGGGCAGGGTGCGAGCGACTAAGGCACAAGAGGATCGCTACATCCGATTGAGTGCCCCTCGAGAGCGCTCTGTGACGGCACGTAAGTTACAAAATCGCCTACGGTGACAACGGGGACTCGTGTTAGTGACCAAACGATACGTAATCGACTGCATGAAGACCAGCAAAGGTCCAGACGCCGAGTAGTACGAATTCCTTTATCTAGGTTTCAACGTGGAAATCGTTTAAGTTTTTGCCGCGAACATTCAGATTGGAGCATGAATCAATGGGGTATGGTGCTCTTCACAGATGAGTGTAAAGTGAAGATTTGTAGTGATGATCGGCGGATTAGAGTATGGAGACAGGCTGATAGATTTTCCGATGTCTGCATCAAGGAAATTGACCGCTTTGGAGGTCCTAGTGTGATGGTTTGGGCTGTGATTAGCTTACAAGGCAAAACTGAGCTGGTTTTCTTAAATCAAGGCACAGTAACTGCATAACGGTACATCGATGAAGTCATCAGGCCTCATGTGATTCCATTCTCACAGAGAGTGGGGCCAGGGTTCTGGTTAATGCATGACAATGCCCGCCCACCCACAGCTCGGGCCACTCAGACTGTACTGGATGACTCCCATATTCGTGTCCTACCATGGCCAGCTTATAGTCCGGATTTAAATCCAATAGAGCATATGTGGGACCAATTAAAACGAAGGGTTAGGGAGCATGAGCAAGAGGTTCACAACCAGCAACAGCTTATGGATGCTCTGAAACGTGTGTGGGAAGAGACACCTGATGAATACATCAGAAACTTAATCGAGAGTATGCATTCAAGGCTCCAGGTGTGTGAAAACAGGAGAGGAGAACACACTCGTTACTAAACCATTAAAAAAACAGCTTGTGTCAGTTTTTGTTTTGTTTTGCAAAGAGTTTGTTTAGTTTTTGCTGTTGACAATGGACTTATTTCATGTTAATTGAAATAAGTGAAACAATTGACTACACAATTAAATGGTTATTAACATAAGTTAAAACAAAAGCCTTGTTACATGTTATTTTAATAAATATACATTACTGTTTACTATATTTTTCACGTAGCAATCAAAATACTTAGTGGCCCCTATTTTCTTTTGAGTAGTATATATACGAGAATATCATGCATGTAAGAAAAAACGTAGCTTTATTTAAAACTATAGGTGATAGCCATACAATTAACACTATAAATGGGTTAGCACTGCCATTATTTAGACTAAGCAAAGTAGGCACATATCATTGATCCTTCCTGAAAAGCGGATCATAAACTATGTTAAAAATTTGCTGATAAGAAAGTCCTATTTTAAGTATTAAGGAATACTTAGATGACAAAACTGCATTGTCCATACCATCTCAGCGCACAGAAATTAGACGAGGGGTGATGGATCATGTCTATCACTCGCTGGCGAATTTCCTTAGACCTACCAGTACCTAAACCAGTACCTGTTGTGAAGTCACTTTTTTAAAAAGAAGGTATGGGGGAGTTTCTTGCCGTTTCTTCTTAACCCCGAGGCCCACCTTCCAAAACGGCGTAGCCTTTTTTATAAAAAAATTTACTTGTAGTAATAAGTATAATTTAGACGTTAAATGAGATAATTTATTTATTTATATTCAATAAAAAATTGAATCTGAATTTGAATCCGTCTTTTTTAGCGGCGGTCAAAAGTCTGATGAAAGTCGCCTTTAATTACTCGTATATCTTTTAATCAGTCAAATGAACCTTAGTTTTAAATTACTATGACGCAGTAAGAACAATGAGAATATGTAAATCATGATCTATAACTATCTTTCTGAGTAAGATAAGGAAACCTTCATAATTCCATAACTTTTACGCAAAATGGGGTATTGAATAACAGTATAAAAACTTTATTTTTCGATGTGTCACTATATTGACTGGTCACTATTTTGACCGGTCACTATTTTGACTAAATAGTGACATCTGTCAAAATCATGATACCTGGTGCCCAAGTCTCTTAGGGCGATAGTGTATAATATGCTCCCAACGGGTCAAAACGCTCTATTTGACTTGTCCGCCCAGACTGATGTTCAGACCAGCACGAGGCCCCTGGTTTCGATAATCACCTGTTGGAAGGCCCTATTCTGCTAATAAATTTGGGAAAAACCGTGACACTGAAAAGATCCCCTTTTATCTGGTTTAGTTTGGGCAAAACTACCAAAATCGATGTATTACGACCACTTTTGAGGCGAAATAAAAGATAGAACTATTATAATATAATTTTATTCTTCATAAACTATGTACAATCAAGAGTAAATAAATCCATAAACAACTTAAAACGTCTTAGCCCTAAGCGCAACCCCTCCACAAGACCACAAAAACATTAAGGCAGCCGACAGATCGCAACCAAGCTCAAAATAGGATCATAGGGTACAACAGGCCCTCGTACGTGACATTAGCAGCTAGCCCACAATAGGTCAGAGACCTCAGGGGTTCGGCTGCTCACGACTTAAGGACTTTAGTCAGACAAAACTGCCTTCAGATAAACTGGCTGTGGCTCAGTATAGACACCAATGCACAAATGATACAACCAAATTGGCTAAGAGTAGCGATTTGATCGGTCTTACGCTTTGTAACGTTTTGCGACTTGCGAATCCCGCCCTGCGGACTAAATCGATTGTTCATTAAAACTAAACTTTCTTGCAAGCCTTATAAAGACAAATTTATTGCCTAGCGAATCAATCAGTAATTCGTCGTTTTCGTTTTATATCTACATGAGAGTTTTGGTAACAATAAGACCAACAGAAAATTCTTAAGATAAATTAGTACTTAGAAATCATTCAACGAATTTTTTTTTTCTCTTTTACAAACTCGACTTATTTCAAGAAAACAATGTGACTCAAAAGATGGGTACTTTAAAACACAAATTTCTTAAAATAAGATTGACAAAATTATGTAAATATTTAACTATCGATCGACATATCAATGCAAAATATTTCCTATAGATTATAGATAGATAATAGAAATTACTCATGGTGTATTTATGCTAATTCCACAAACAAAGACAGTTATGATATGAACCAAATGTCGATGACATATGAATACATTACACAATAGGTTTGAAACATATCGAACATATTTTTTATGGTCTAAGTTCTATCCAAAGGATACGACGATAATATAAGTTAGGACAATAAAGTCACTTTGAATTTTAAAAAAAATATGGTCAGTTCCATAAGTTGCGACTATTCTAATCCAACTGCAATATCGTTTTTTTTTCGCTATGCAGAGCTTGTTTTGTTTATGTTTTTTTTAATGAGCATATATTTTTTTCTACTGTTGGATAAGCAACTTATAAATCTGCATCTTTCGCCTATACTTGTCGGCTCTATTAATTTGATTAATTTTCAGTAAGTGTAATTTGATTTCTGCAACATATTTTTTTTTATCACGCTTTCCACATGCTTATAATTAAAATTTCGACACAGATTGATTCTTCATTCTCAGAATTAAAATAAGTTTTCAGTCGTTCAGAACACAGTTTTCAGCACAGCAAAGTGACTCTTATCATCATTCAGGAACTAGTACACTATGCATTGTTGTAGCACAGACCTTAGGGGTCGATTCACTTGAACGCCTCGGCTGGTATCTTCCCATCTGACTGAAGCTGGTTGAAGATGAAGATTGCCCTTTGAAGGTCCCAACCGGTTTCTTGGAGACAACTGGAAAGGAGAGAAGTTTGTTTAATAATACGAATTTTACCAAATTATACATGTGTGGTTCGAGGCTCTGTCTCCCAAGCGCGAGGTCCCAGGTTTGAATCCAGGCTGGGGAAGAATAAAAAATCCTCAGGATGTTATGTGTGACGTCGCTGGTTCTGATTGCCAGGACACAGTGTACCCTAGTGTGACGCCAGAAGCAATTTATCTGCCTGTATCCATCTTGTATGTTAGTAGGCGGATCGCCTGACAGGTGACGCCACAGTATAGACAGTTTGCATTCATTTTACCCACAAATTAAGAAACATCAATTGGGGGGAAAAGGGGCGGCGAAATACTATACCATAGGTACTTAAGGAAATTCCGAGTCCACCACTCACATCATACTCCAATTCTGGTTCATCCAGTAGGTCGATTCTCTATCTCTGAAAGGTATAGGTACCAACACTCACTTCATACTCCAATGATGGTTCATCCCGGTCTGTTGTGCCAGCAGCTGCAGCGCCTGCATCTTGTGCGCGTCGTCGAGGGGGGCGGCCGGGGCGGGGGCGGCTGGCGCGGGGGCGGGGGCGGGGACGCCGCCGGTGGAGAAGGCCTTGTCCTCCTGTTGGGAGAGATAAGTCAATACGCGCATGTGAACACAATTGGGGAAGGCCTTCGCAAAGGAGATTGGCTACATAACACTTTATCTGTGGCTTTTAGTTTTGTTTTTGCATAAAAGGTAGCATATGTCACTCTCCTAAGTCTAATACATAAACAAACAAACAAACCAACAGACACACAATCAGAATTTATTATAATCTGTGGCTCAGTCACGAACCTGCTCTTTATCCGTATTAGTGATGTACAGCATATCGTTGATTATGCAGAAGCCGCCGCCGCTGTTCGGCACGATCACGAACGTTCGGTGAAACGCTCGTGTTGGCTCGTTCGGTGTGTTCGTCTCTCTGTAGACGCCATTCATTGTGAGTACTATCATTGTTGGCTGTGAAGAAAGGTTATGGTTAGAAAATAGAAAAATATTCGAAATTTCATTTTTTAGTGGGCAGAAATTAATAAAGCACCACTCAGACTAGAAGACCAGTAGACCAGCAGAATAATAGACCTGTATGTTTTGACATATCCCCACCCCATTGTTTCAAATACAAATAACAGTCGCTTTAAAAGCCAGCTCGTATGAAGTAATCACGCTCTGATTGGTGAAACTGTAATTTTAAATGGAGCGAATTTGATCTCACATATCTGTCAGCGAGCGGCCGATTGTAGAAGTGGGCAGATCTTTGTGCCGCGCCATTTTAAGAATGGCGGCATTTCTTGAAATATGCCTAAATCAAATCGGGCAGATCGATGAGGACCAAACTTTTGTCGATATTCCCAGTAAACGCTTCACCACATCATGATATGGCCAAACGTCACATCGTAAAATAGTTAAAATTTACGAATAAACAAATCTATTTCATATTTACAATGATTTTGTTGTTACACATATGTAGATGTATAAATAAATAAATATGCTTTTTATATTGTCCACTAGTTAGGTGGACGTTAGGTTACGGTTGGTATGGTTTGTATCTGCATGTACCGCCTACATTTCTTTTTCCAAGTTTTTATTTCCAGTGCCATTTTTAGGGTTCCGTAGCCGCAACAATGACTTTGTAAACGATATTTTGCTATGTACAATCCAACTATTCACTCACACATCCCTACCATTGCACGATGGTACGGAACCCTTCGTGCGCGAGTTAGACTCGCACTTAATCGCTTTTTTTTTTTGCTTCTTCATAGGTTTGTCTTTGATTAGCCCGCCTTTTAATATCTGTTTTCTTTCCCTGGTTCTATTTGCATCAACTTCAGCACTATTACCCTTCACCTTATCATTTTGACTTTTTGGTGTGTGAAAAATTAAAAACTTTTTCATCTTCTGTGTAAGTAGATCAAAGTACTGAGTATTCAATGTTGACCTTGACTTTGACGTTAGTGAACGATGTAGCCTAGACTTATGAATTAGTCATGACTGTAACGTAACGCATTTCGTAACACATCGTAACATTCATGACAAAAAAAGCGTGGCACCTAACCTAATGTAAAAAATATCTCTTTATCGCGGACAGTCCCGGACTAGCTGGATTAAATTGTGTGACAATAAAACTGCTTATTGACGAATAACAGTGAGACAGAATATGCATATTAACCTTGGAATCAAACTGTAAAAATCCACATTATTTTTACAACAAAGCGCTTGTCCAAGAAAAAATTTCTGTTTATTTTGTTTATGTTGCCATGTCGTGATCAATAGTGTGGCCACTCAAAAAGGTACATAATGGAACTGTCCGGATTATTCCTCTAAGTGGAAGAAAAGACCGTTACACTCATCATGAAACAACAGACACATTAAAAAAGTGGACAAATGATTAAAAATATATAAAACAATGGTTGCGATTTGGAAGGCACTGACAACTAGCCGCTCTAAACTATTTTGAGAACTAATATTAGTTTGAATTACGTTAATCGGTACTTGGAAGTCACGCTCTCTAAACGCAAACTAAGAATAGTTGTCGTTTTTTTTTTCCAACTAAACGAATTACCGCCCCTAGGGACAGTTCTAAACCACAATGTATCTTTTTATTTCTCGATTATGTTTCGATAAATCGATATATTTCGTCATAGTCAAATAAAGAAACTGATCAAATATATTTTCAAATTATTATTAATTTATTATTACAAGTGCATTTTATAGTGTTTAAATTATATTTTTAAGATAATTTCAATAATAATCCACGGATAGACTCATTTTGAATAAACTAAAATTATGTTCAATCAATTTCAGAACGTTTGTGTTGCAAGCCGCGGGCGGCGCGAACTGTCTTGTCGCCTGTCACACTTACTTCAGTCATTAATTATTATTAAAATTATTATTATTATTATTATTATTATTATTCTTTTCACTGTGATTTTGATTTTTCCTTTCTTTTTGTGCTGTATTTCGTGTTATTATTGGAGAAGAAGACCAACAGGAAACAAATGTCGAAAAGGCAACAGGCGCTGCTAACCGCTGCTTTTTGAGCGGCTCCATTCAAACAACGAGATTGTTCGGGGTATGTGCATTGCAATAACTTGTTTGTTTGGTAAACAAATTGTGATGTGTATTGTGACTGCGACTTCTCATCTCTCCCCACTATGGGACACTGATGTGCATGTCTGACATGGTACCCACCTATCTATTTTGCTCCAATTGGGGATGAGAAGACCTACCACTAGGTTTAAATGACAGAAATCCGCCGGCAATTTTCCCGCGCAATCAAATTACAAATAGTGAGGAAGGCATATGTTTTCACTTTGCTAAACTTTTGCAGGGAATAGAGCGAGGCCCACGATAATGGAGCAGGAGCAGTGGTCGGCCCTTGCCACACAGCTCAATGTATTGGGCTGCGGCAGAGATTTGAAGGAGGCAATAGGTATGTCTAATATTTGTTTAGATAAGTTTCTACTGACCAGATAGGTACTGGAGTGTGAGAATGATACACATAATAATATGTAGCCCATTAATGTGCACACCGAGGGGCATGGGGCTTTACTTGGATACAAGTAAGATTGAGTCATAAGTACTCCACCATGCTGGCTTTGCCGGTTCGATAGAGGGGTGTCAACCCTTAATAGTGGCCAACCCAACTGTCAGAAGAAATCAAGCTGCCCTTTTAGGGCCTATGACACAGCTACCACCGAGTATGAGACACTTAAATGATACAAATAGATTAACTGGCCTAGAATTTGCCGGAGAACATAGCTTATTATGAAAGTTATGTCATTCATGAATTTGTTTGTATTGTGTAATGCATTCTTTTTAAATTGTATTGTATAGGCATGGACCTAGTGGCCATGCCGTGGTCATTACAACAAAGCAAGTCATTCTAGTGGTCATAAGCATATATGATAGCTAATCAAGAAATTGTGTTGATAAACTTGTCCGCCAAGAAAAGTCCCATGCTACTCTAATAGTTACTTCCATGTCGGTTGGATTTTCTACTGTCTGACGTCTTAATGCCGTCTCGCTTAAGAGTATGGTTTGCTTGTCTTTTGTTAGTCATTTTCATATTAATTTGTTGAATGGTAGCTTGTTGTATATTTCATTTAGGCTGTTGCTTTTCAAGATGTGAATAATGAGAGCAATAAGTTGTTTGCTTACAAATTCTTTATGTCTCTGTTATACTTCATAATACAAATACTTATGTAGTCTTTTGTTTACTTTGCAGGGCAGCGGATTCACCTGCACTCCTGTTGGTGTAGGCTTTAAATGAAAACTCCCGCTTGATGCGCGAAACTTTGCGGGAGTCAACAGCTGAATAGACGGCCGCTATCAGGGCTGACACAACCGCTGTTGCCGTGTGCTCGAGCCGCCAGACTGTGCAGAGGCACACGGAACCACAATAAATAAATCAGTTTGTTAATAAAATATTTAAAAGTATAAGATTGTGTTTATTTTTTATGTAAATTAACAAGGTTAGCCCGCTGCTGACGGCCTTCCTGCAGGAAGTCAAACGCGTCTTCAACTTGCAGCAGTGGTCTCCTCTTCGTCTTCTGAATCTAAAATAAAAATAATACATAGTAGGTCTAAATAATATTGGTATGTATTTCGAAAATTTGGCAAACGTTATAATCGGTGAACTTTTGCAGCTTCCATTCTTATATCTTTCCATCATAGTTATGAGCCTGGCATAGTTTGGGCTGCAATATGCAAGTATAATCAATTTAGTTTACCTATCATAACTGAAGAAGAGGTAGAAAAACGAAAGGCACGGGACCTGAGTAGGTATAGATCTCGTGGTAAAGGAAGGCCTGTACCCAGCAGTGCGTAAATGTGCGCTGATTTAATTGATTGAAGGAAATTGATAAGTATGTTACTGAATAATAATCTGTTCTAACTTACCGCCGGTAAATAGACTCTTCGTCTAGGGCTAAGAAGCCGCCACGCATTCGATATCCATTTTATTTCGTTATACATATTTTAGGATCAAGAATTCACGACGCGTGAAAACCGCCAAAATAGAAGTCATGACAAGAAAAATAAATTTCCCGCTTAAATTTACGTTCGATTGATTGATTGATTAAATTGCTTAAATTAAATTAAATTAAAATGAAATACACACGAAATAATAGTTTTCATACGAAATCTGACCAAAATGGCCTCAAGCTAATTTTAATTGCCACCAAAACCATTACCGTTAATTTTAACTGCTATCTGTCAAAAAGGAACTAAAATCGGCCATCTAAAATGCCTTCCGAATACGAAATCCATACAAACTGGCACACACTAAACTAGACAAGTTAAAATTAACTTTTAAAAACAAATATCGATTAATTTTGGCGCCTTCCGAATACCGATTAAAGCTAAGCAACTAAGATGACGTCATGATGACGTTTAGTTGTCTAGTTGGCTGTTAATTTTAGTTTGTGTCACCTTCCAAATCGCAACCTATCTATGTTATTAATTAGCGCAAACTTTTTAGAGACACGTAGCGCAAGTATCATAGAAAGTCATCTTAATTAAAAATACTGTTGGCAGTATTTTACTTAAAATCGGTAGATGGACAAATAAATGGAGTCAATGTAGGATCACTGGAAAGAAGAATAAAATAAATAAAAATTCAAGAGATGGCGTAGATTTTGTGGAATCACGTACAAAACACAATCATGTACCATTCAATTAAAATGTAACAAACACCAATAAATCAAATAACATTCATGCTATAAAAAAATGAAAATGGGGACAGCAAAAAGCAATCAAAATGTACAACATTTCGCGGTTATACCCAAATCCCATAGATATCGTATGGGCACAAGTAAAAGGATATGTAGCTAGAAAAAATAACACATTTAAAACGGGCGATGTAAAGAGGTTTTTTAATCAAGGCCTAAATGAGGTTAATAATAAACTGGAGTTCATAAAAATGTTAATTATAATTCAAGTATGAATAATTTATTTTCTACTTTGTTTTTCAGGTCACACCAGGGAATTTTGGTGACGTTGTATAGAACACGTTATAAAGCAGAGGACAAGATGCAGAAACAGCCTCGACCATCTTACGGACGATGTTACAGAACGCTTCATAATAAATTTTCAAGATGAAAGTAATGACGACGATGATGATGATGATGATGATGAAGATGATGAAAACGACATATCCGACGACTCCACATGAACACATGCAACATGGTGCATCCCTCAATGCAACATTCTGTTACCCAAAGTAACTTGTATTTTGGTTATTTATATATATATTATAAAATTACAATTTATTCCCTTTTCTGGTTAGCGGGAAATATATTCCCACCAAATATTCAACTTTATGTTTCGATGATAAAGTCCAAAACCAATGAAAATTTTTGTACGCTTATGACCGGAAAGGATAAAGGACAAGGAAATTGCAATTAATTTTATTATTAGATATTTCATTGCTCTAAGCCACACGCATAAGCATACGCAGCGCGCTAGCTTCATCTTTAGCCTTGTATATATATTTTCAGCTAAAGGCTGTTCTTTATCTATATCCTCACTAGGGCTCCACTAAATTGACTGTATCGTGTGTGCTAAGAACTGTCCCCACATTGTGCTACGGCTATTATATTATGCTCGATCGAAGATCGTGCTTTTGTTCATCGCTGCTTCGCATCCCATATCTACTAGGTAACGCAATCACGCAAGGACCGCGAGCATAAATACACCACTTAATTTACTCTAATACACCCCACACTAAAGTCAGTCGCGCTCGCCGCGGCTTCAAGTCACCGCTCGTCCAGTGAGGACGCGCCATGAGACCGAATAGCTGACGATGTAAACAGCTCTGTAGTTTTTATTTCAATTAAATTAGTCAAAATTGCTTTTCTGCACGAGTAAACTTAATTTAAGTAGTAATTAGTGATTAAATAATGTGTAGATAAGAAACAGCTGTGCAAACATACAAGCTTTGGAAAAAACAAGACCGATTGTACCGGCCGATTGAACTGTCAAAATCAGTTCAAATAGCAACGACGTAAACGAGGGAAGTATCGTTTTATTTCTGTATTTATATCAATAATCTTAACTTTCACACCCGTAACAAACTAAACAAACCTTCATATAAGTGAAACACTTGCAGTACACTCACTCAGGTACCGTTTTGTCTCTCTTTACTTGGCAAAAGCGGAAGCAAAGTTGAAGACGCAACATTCTGCCACATTCAACAAAAACACACACTTAACACCTTCATTGTGCAATAAACTCCCTAGTGTTCGCTAGTATTCCACCCGGTCATACACTGACACCTATTCGCGGTTTTTTTTCAGGCGAAAAAGGGTGCAATGCTGACCCGAAGCAAGATGAGCACACGCGATGTGGAGTTGAAGCTGAAAGCGACCTTGCTGGAGCTCAAGAAGAGCCAAGAGCTTTGTGAAATACTTCTACGAGAGCGAGATGAGTGTGAAGAGGAGATAGAAAAGCAAATTAAGAAAAATTCTGCGCTAAAAGAAGAGCTCAGTGAGTTGGACATCCAATGCCAGGATCTCAGTGCCCAGAGAGATGAACTACAACACCAAGTCGACTCATTTTACAAGTGTCATGATGTCCACCACGTAGCATTGCAACACATAAAATCACTTGAACAACAGCTTGCAGAAGTACACCAGGAGCTTCAAGTTTTCAGCGAGCGGGAGGAACAGCGAGACAGTGCTACAACCAGGGCCTTATATAATGAGGTCATTAGCCAAACTGGCATACCAACTATTGACCTAACAGCTTGTGATCTCACGTGTGATAGTCCTAATAGATCGCAATCAGTAACCACTATGAGCTGTAGTAAAAATAAATTAAAGAAATATGTTAAATTGAATAATTATATAAAAAAAAACACAAAAACTAGCTAATATAAATAAAATATTTTGTAAAAATGTAAATTGTAGCAAGGAACGTGTCGAATTAATTAAGGAAATCGATGATTGTAGATTATGTTTGGAAAAAACTACAGAAAAGTACGAATGTGACACACGGCGACTCCAGTCAGATAGGCATATTTTAAACTCATCATTACAAAGTATTACACGTAAATATGAGTCAGCACAATACGAAATTAAGGAACATGTGTCGGCTATGAATAGTTTGTTGGAGACGTGTAAGTATAATTATGACACTTTCATATCTTTGACCGACAATCACATCTGTGATTGTAAACAAGCTCCAGCGGACTGTTCCGTGCCGACCGTGTGTCCCGCCGAGCAGCCAGCCGAACAGCTGATACTGACCCAGGCGCCGCCGTCAGTCGACTTGAGTACTAATAGTGTTATCAATAACGCCTCCTTCTCTCGGACAAAGGATAGGTATATAATGTACAGCGATGAACTTGGAAAAAATATGGATTTACAACTTAGTCAGCGCGTGGGCCAGGCAATATTAAATAACTGTAAGCCTGGCGCCACATATTCACAAATATTAAACAAAGTGTTGTCATCGCAGTTTTTAGAACCAACCACCCTAATTATTTTAATTGGTAGAAGGGAAAATTTATCTAAAAAACTAATTACTAAATACTTTTCCAAATTAAATTCTTTACAAAATGTAGATAGAATAATCTTGTTTGCGTTTCCCTTCAGCCAATCTTTGTCACAACATGAAAATCATATAAGACATGATTATAATACATTTATACACACATTGACATGTCGTCATACTGAAAAATTTCATTTCATAGACACCAATATTTGTATTGGAAAATATTTTTATTTGACTAAGGATAGGTATTACCTATCTAGGTTTTATACAAAACAGATAGCACAGTCACTATCTTATTTTATTTTGAACTCAGTCAAGTTTTTGACTAATGAAACGCCTGCTTCTATTGAGCAGTGTAATAATAATGACATGTACTCCTTGGAATCTGTTCCAAGCTCTTTAAATTAACCCATAGGACAACAGAGAGTAACTCTGGCAGTAATATTAATATTTGTATAAATATACCTTCATCTTGCCCATTAAATCAAGTTACTAGTAATGAAAAATGTAAAAGTAAGAATATTTTAAACGTGGTTCATCAAAATATACAGGGCATGTTAAGTAAAGAACTGGAAATTGAGTTATTCATGAACTGTAATAATATTGATATTTTATGTATGAGTTATCAGTTCATGTTCAACTTTAATAACCACCACGTTGCTAGTTCGTTCAACAGAAAAACAGCTGATCGCGGTGGCTCCTTAATACTTGTAAATAATAGTTTTAAATATAAGGAACGAGTTGACATAGTGAGCCTGTCTGTTGAGCGTACCATGGAAATAGCCTGTATTGAACTTGAACAACTTATTGTAATGAGCGTATACAGACCACCAGATTCATCCTTTGATTTATTCGAAAAGAAAATGGATGAAGTGTTGATTAAAATCAGCGATAAAAACAATTTTTTTATAATTTGTGGTGATTTTAATGTTAATCTGTTAGAGGATAATAATATTTGTACTAGATTAAAATCTTTATTTTTATGTCACAACATGAACTATCTGTTTTTGGAGCCTACTAGAATTACTGCAACATCTGCTACCTGCATTGACAATACATAGTCAGGTCATAAGTTCTGTCATATGTGCAATATGAAATAATTTAGACATGTTTATTATTTATGTAAACATTTATATAGCAAAATGAACTTAATAAAACATAGATTCTTATGGTAATAAAGTTTATTCAAAATGACCCCTGCGATTTTTAATACAGGCCTTTATTCTGCGCGGCCAGTCGACTATCGCAGCACGAACGAGGTCCATGTCAATATCGGCGGCTGCCTTAATCAAGGATGCCTTGAGTGACTCCAAATCAGGATGAGGCTTTGAGCAGGCCTTTTCCTCCAAGTGTTGCCATATCTTGTAATCTAACGGACTCAAATCTGGACTGGAGGAGGGCCAGTCTTCGTGCCGGATGAAGTCGATTTCATGCGCCGCCAGCCAGTCTTGTGTGCTTTTCGCTCTATGAGCTGGCGCAGAATCTTGTTGGAATACCCAGTGCCTGTTATTAAACATGGTATGAGAAACAGGTTCCACAAGGTTCTTGAGGACTGTATTTTGATACACAACTGCATTCGTTTTTACGCCTTTCTCACAAAAATTTACCTCAGTTAAGCCCCAATAAGAGACTCCCAACCAAACCATGAGCGAGGATGGAAAATGACCTCGTTGGACACGCGGAATACGGTTGCTCGCTTCTTCACTGCTGTGTGCGTACACCTTATCATTTTGTTTGTTGTAGCTCTCTTCCACGGTGAAAATTTTTTCATCCGAAAAAAGAATTTCCCGATGCTTTTTTCCCGCGTACCGCTTCAACAAAGCGCGGCATCTCTTCAGTCTCAGGTCCATTAAACGAGCGTCCAAACGATGTCCTGTTTTTCTTCGATATGCCCTAAGCCCTAAGTCTTCATTTAACACCCTTTTCACCGTGGTCCTGCTAAACCCCATCTGAAGGGTCAACAGTTTCTGCTTACGTATGGGATTTCTTTGAATTCGCGCCTTCACAGCTTTTATCACTGCTGGAGTCCTAACAGAGCGAGGGCGACCACTTCTTGACCTGTCATCTACACTAGAGTCTTCATTGTATCGTTTTATGGTACGATAAACGAATCTTTTGGTTATATTCAAATTTTTCATTAAGTCGAAAATCTGAATTGGCGCGTAACCGCAACGGTGGAACGCAATAACTGCGACACGGTCTTCTTTAAGTGGCCACTCCATATTTAAAAATGAGGAAAGTTCTAAAAAGTACACATTTTTATTTTCATGAAAAATTCGAAATTAGAATCCAATAAACTTTTTTGTGGCCAGCGTTCTAAATTCAAAAGTTTTTATTGTGTGACAGAACTTATGACCTGACTGTGTATATTTACTAACATTACGCCCATTTTCAAATCGGTCATCAATAAATTAACCTCTGATCACTCTGGTCAGATAGGTATATTCAATATTAAAATAAAAAAGGACCAAAAAGAGGATATTACATGTGTGCCCGTTAGTGACACTCGGCTTGAACACTACAGGAATAATATTTTAGATAAACTATGGGAAATACCATACAGCGACGATCCAAATTTGTGGTACAACTCAGTATTTAACCTTGCCAAAAATGAATATGATACGGTATTTAAATCAAAAACTATAAAAGTTAATAACAAAGCTTTGTTTAGTGATTGGGCGACAGTTGGAATTCATAGGAGCAGACGAAGATTATATGAACTCTATGAAGAGAAATCATATAACAAAAATACGGCCTTTCTAGATTATGTTCGTAGTTATTCAAAAATGTTTAAACGCGTTTGTGCCGTAGCTAAATCTAATTTCATTAAAAACAAAATTGAATCTAGTAGCAATGTAATGAAAACGACTTGGCAAATTATAAACAGAGAGACTGGAAAGGCCAAAGCTACACATAATAACTTCAAGCTTAAGATAGATAATCAATTGCTAAGTACAGACCTAGAAGTAGCAAAAGCTTTCGAAAATTTCTTTACGGACATTCCAGTTTCAACAACCAAGTCTTTAAATTCATCTCCCGCTGCTGCTGAATCTATACTTAAACAAAACTTTGAGGATTGGAAAACAGATTTTAAATTTAGGCACGTAAATAATGAAGACATTGTAAAAGCGTTTAAATCCCTGGAAATGAAAAAGACAGCTGACACCCATGGTCTATCAGTAAAAATTATTAGTTCCATTGTAGATTGTATTGCACCTCACCTTTGTTGTATATTTAATCAATGTATAGATAATGGTGTGTTTCCTGACTTGATGAAACTAAGTAAAGTTATACCTTTATTCAAAGCTGGTAGTACATCAGACCCCACCAATTTTAGACCCATATCGATACTACCAACGCTTAGCAAAATATTTGAAAAACTCATACTTAATCAATTGCAAAGTCATTTTTATCTCAATAATTTAATTCATATTGCTCAGTTTGGTTTCACAAAGGGTCGTTCAACAGCCGATGCTGGTGTTGAACTAATCGACAATATTTTTGATGCCTGGGAAGACGCAATGGATGCAATAGGTGTCTTCTGCGATCTATCCAAGGCTTTTGATTGCGTCCATCATGACACTCTTGTCAGGAAGTTACGCCATTATGGTGTAAAAGATCAGGCACTTGGCCTTCTGGAGTCATATCTAACAGATAGGGTTCAGATGGTCGATGTTAATGGGAAAAGATCACCTGGGTCTTCAATAAGTATGGGCGTACCGCAAGGTTCAATTCTTGGTCCTTTCTTGTTTTTAGTATATATTAATGATTTACCTTACCTTGTTAAAGCAAAACATGGGTTAGTATTGTTTGCCGATGATACTTCTTTGATATTTAAAGTTAAAAGACAGCAATCAAATTATGACGAGGTAAACAATGCTATCTCTAGTATAGTGAACTGGTTTACTGTTAACAATTTATTGCTTAATGAAAAGAAAACTAAATGTATTAAATTCGTGTTACCCAATGTGAACCCGGTAACTACAGACATATTTATAAAAGGACAGAGATTGGACCTTGTGCAGTCGACTGTCTTTTTGGGCATTACTTTAGACGCCAAACTACAATGGGATCCTCATATAAATAAATTGTCGAACAGAGTGAGTTCGGCAGCGTTCGCAGTTAAAAAAATTAGAGCTCTTACCGACGTAGACACCGCTAGACTAGTCTACTTTAGTTACTTTCATAGTCTAATGACCTATGGTATTTTATTGTGGGGTCACGCTGCGAATGCTAATAGTATATTTATCCTGCAGATACGGGCTGTTCGTGCAATTTATAGATTAGGGCCTAGAGTGTCACTGAGGGAAAAGTTTAAAGAAATCAATATTCTGACATTTGTGTCTCAATATATCTATGACAATCTTGTGTATGTAAAAAGAAATATAACTAATTTTCAGAAGTACAGTGATATACACAATTTTAATACTAGAAATAATTGAAAGTACTGACCCTCTATACCTGTATGCTTGTATCATGTTTTGAATGATAGGCGTTTTTATCTTGGTTATGTGACATAGACATCAAAGATATTAGAAAATAAAAATAAACTATTTGGTTACACACTTTGGTGTCGGGTATGTAGGTTAAAAATGAACAACCTCAAAATAAATTAACATCAGCATATTTTTAAAATGGCCTCAAGCACAAAGATACTTACCAGATTGACTTCATGAATAAAAAAAATATTGAAAAGGATGTTTCTCAAATCAAGATGTTACGAATTCGCTTCAGATAAAAGTATATTTGGGCAATCACCAGTGTTCTTTTTAGAGATCAGAGATAGAGATACAGTAGACTAGTAGAATGCCAGTTGCGCACAGTGAATACAAGCAGATCCACAGCAAAGGCCATCAGATTGTGCAAGGTCTCCGGCTCGGCAGGAGAAGAAGCTCACGTCTTGCAGCCGGCCCGTGCGCAGGGGTTTCTCCAGAAGACCAATCGACTAGTAGAGTAGACCAGTAGACTAATAGCCCAGTAAACCGGCTAACCAGTACACTAGTAGAATGCCAGTAACTCGCGGTGAAGATGAGCAGATCAACAGCAGAGCCCATCAGATCTTGCAAGGTTTTCGGTAGGTCGGATAGGAAGCTCACAACTTGCAGCCCGGTCGCAGGCAATTGACCAGTAGACCAATAAAATAGTAGAGTAGACCAGTAGACTAATAGCCCAGCCCACAAGTAGAATTCCAGTTACTCACGGTGAAGACAAGCAGATCCACCGCAAAGCCCATCAGATCGTGCAAAGTCTTCGGTAGGTCGGAAAGGAAGCTCACGACCTGCAGCCGGCCCGTGCGCAGGTGTCGGCGTCGGGACTCGCGCTCCGTCACACGCAGGATGTTACGGCTGCTGGATATGTACGCGTTCAGTCTGTGGAGAGGGGATTATTTATTTATTTATGTTCTAGCTGCCCGTGGCGGGGCTTCGCAACGCGTTTGAGATTTTTATACTCTTTGGCCGCTTTGGCCTAATACGCATCGCGCCTTAGATTGATGAAACCCTTGGCATGGCGCAACTGTCAAACATAGAGTCCGCTACCAAAGAGTAAGTAAGCAAGAGTTTCTTAATCCATCCTTAACCATCTATTGAAAAAGGCTGAACTTCCCATACAAGACATTCATCAAGTTTTCGGCTTTTATTTGGCGTTTTTCCTTATTTTCTTTTTACCTAAACCTCTTCCGGGCTGAGGAGAACCAAATCAAATAGGAATTATACAAACTGGTCAGGCCATTTTAGAGTAATTTTTATAAGTATCTACAGATACATAGATGAATGTCGTCTTTTCCCATTACAGGTGGAGGCATCAGGCACAGATTTGTGCCTACGTTTAGCCAGTAGATCAATGCTCTTTAGTGTGGCGGGTGACCAGCGGTCACTGGAGATATTAATTATGAACTCATCATATCAAAGAGTTTCTAACATTACATTTATCAGATTGTGATCAACCCCCAAAGATGCCATTTTCCCGATATAGGTTTTGAATTTTATTACCATGGCTGACGTTCAAAATCGTGATGCCTCAAAATTTCCGTGGTCTTTCTGAGGTTAATCACTTAGGGCGGGCGCGAACGAGTGAGTTTTTGTCACCGTGACAGTGACAGAGGAGCCGTGATGCGTCAGGAAGGAGAAGGAGAAGGAGAATAACGCATAGCTCTGTCACTGGCACGGTGACAGAAATGTCAACCATGCGCACCCGCTCTTACTGAAATCCTAAAATCAACAAACATAAACGATCGAATATTGTGCAATAGTGACAATGCACAAAACGCTAATTTGACACAAAATGCGTCGATTTGGCTATGGTTTGGAGTTTCTGAATCAGTCTGCTGGTTATCTCTGGTTGGGTTACTATCGAATTAACCTCATGGTTTCCTTCACCGTCAGAGTTAGTTAATCCGATTATATAAGAGCATAGCAAGTATAAAACTAAACCAACCTTGCAGACGGCAGATTCCTGTTATCATAGCTCAGGTAATTCGCCGCCATGGACATCGTCGCATGCTCATGATACGCCTCCAACAGCGATTGGCGCGACTCCGAGTCAAAGATCGCGAAGTACTGTGTCAGGAATTCCCTGACCAGGTCTTGTCCGGCCGGGTCGACCAAGAAGGATTGTTGGCGGGGGGGTAGTTTCACGTCTTCAGCCACGTCGAAGCCGATGGCAGGGGGGAGGTCCGCTCCATCCTGTGGTGTTGTGGTTGTCGGGGAGATTGTTAGATGGTAGATAGAGTTTGTTACACAATTATGTGGGTGTTTAAGATGAATCCTCTAGCTCGAATCATTATTATTTTACCTGACAGTAGCAAAATGCGAGCCCAAATTCAGAATATATATTCGTCTATAGCAGTATTTCCCAATTAGTGGTACGCGTACCCCCAGGGGTACGCGTTGCTCAATCAAGGGGTACGCATGCCGCGTGCTAATCTCTTGACCAAGATAGTTTAATCCGACAAAAAATAGGAACGCAAACAACTGTTTTTTGCGCAAAAATATTTTAAATCATCGCGATCGAGATGTGTTGCACACATCGATCTCCCCAAATGCACCACTAGTGAAATGTTTTACCCCTCCCCAGATCTTTCTTTCCGCCATTGTTTGTTCGCGTGACCTTGACGCGTGCGTGTCGTCGGTGTAAAATTATTTTGTTTTGATATGGTTTTGATAAATGCTCTGTGGTTTTGATTGTGAATTAATAAACGTCGCATCGATATCGATATTAAGGACAATTCGTACAAACGGTAAGATAATGTTTTTCTACCTTAATGCTCCGGTTGGAATATTGCAGGTTCAAGCAGTCCTAGATTAAAAGTTTTTGCTAATTCCAGTATGTAAGGACTGGATAAGTCCGAGCGTGAGTGTGTGTTTGGGGTGTTATGACTTTGACGTGTGAGTCACTCTGTCTGTGTGTCTGTCTGTCAGCTAGCAGAGCGTAAACGGGTGAACCGATTTTAATGATGGTTTTTTTTTTTCGAAAGTAGATTTCTTGGAGCATGTTGTTGTGGTACATTTCAACTTCGAAGGTGTGAGCGGGAACCCTATGAAGCTTATTAGTAAACCCGTCGAATTTGGGCTCATTAGATTCGTAGTGACAAGACATTTGAGAATATGGTACTATCGAGCTGATCTGACGATGGAGTGCGAAGCTTGAAGGTGGGACCTGGAACCCTGGTATGCTTACTAGTAAACCCGTCGAATTTGGGCTCATTAGATTCGTAGTGACAAGACATTTGAGAATATGGTACCATCGAGCTGATCTGATGATGGAGTGCGAAGATCGAAGGTGGGAGCTGGAACCCTGGGATGCTTAATAGTAAACCCATCAAGTTTGGGCTCATTCGACTCGTATTGACAAGGCCTTTGAGAATATGGTACTATCGAGCTGATCTGACGATGGAGTGCGAAGCTTGAAGGTGGGACCTGGAACCCTGGGATGCTTACTAGTAAACCCATCGAGTTTGTTCTTAATAGGCTCGTAGTGACAAGACCTTTGAGAATATGGTATCATCGAGCTGATCTGATGATGGAGTGCGAAGATCAAAGGTGGGAGCTGGAACCCTGGGATGCTTACTAGTAAACCCATCGCGTTTGGGCTCATTAGTCTCGTAGTGACAAAACTTTTGAGAATATAGTACTATCGAGCTGATGTGATGATGGAGTGCGAAGCTCGAAGGTAGGAGCTAGAACCCTGGGATGCTTACTAGTAACCCATCGAGTTTAGGCTCATTTGATTCGTTGTAATGAGACCTTTTAATAACACCCGATGATGAGACCTGGTGATGAAACCGGAAGTCTGCTTTTATGCGGGGGTTTTTTAATGCTAAAGTTTTTTTTTACGTAGCTAAGCCGAGTTGAAAAGTCCTCTTGTCTTTCAGATGGGACAGTGGCTGATAAGGCGCCGAAAGGCTGATGAGGAGGAGTCAGGCCATACTGAACAATTACCTGCTAGTGATGTGTCACCCTCTACCAGTAATCTGACACAAAGAAAAAGAAACCTTGATAGCAAAGAATCGTCTCTAAAAAAACGAAAATATGATGATAGTTATATTCAGTTTGGATTTACAAGCTCTGGAGACCCTGATTCTCCATTACCACAGTGTGTCATTTGTTTAGAAAAGCTGTCAAATCATTCGTTAAAACCATCCTTACTACGTCGCCATTAGGAAACTAAACATGCTAATTTGAAAGATCAATCTGTTTCCTTCTTTCAACATAAATTAAAGGACCTCAAACATCAGCAAAAGTCTATTGAGGCACTCTCTCTGAACACGAATGTTAACGCTTTGCAAGCCTCTTATAGAGCAAGTTATTTAATTGCAAAGCAATCAAAACCGCATACTATTGGGGAAAACCTTGTACTACCTGCAGCAAAAGAGATGGTAAAATGTATGTTCGGAGAAAAAATGGCAAAAGAACTTGATGTTATTCCTACGTCAAATAACACTGTCTCTCGTCGTATTGCAGAAATGTCAGAGAATGTGAATACCCACCAGATTCAACGCATCTCACAAAGCGATTACTTTGCAATACAACTTGATGAATCCACGGATGTAGCAAACTTAGCTCAACTATTAACATACGTTCGTTATGTTCATTCCAAAAAGTTTCATGAAGAGTTCCTGTTTTGTCGTGCCCTTCCGATTCGCACAACGGGGGAAGATATATTTCACATGGTCGATGCTTTTGTGAAAGAAAACAAATTGGAATGGTCAAAATGTGTAGGGATATGCACTGACGGTGCCAGAGCAATGACTGGTCGGTTTTCGGGACTTGTGAAGCGGATACAAGATGTAGCCCCAGACGCAAAATGGACCCATTGTAGAATTCATCGTGAGGCACTTGCTTGTAAAAATATTCCAGCCAGCTTAGACATCACTCTTAAAAATGCTGTAAAAATCGTAAACTTAATCAAGGCTCGAGCCACAAACTCAAGAATTTTTACAGATATTTGTAAAGAGCTTGGCAGTGAGCACGAGACCCTGTTATTACACACTGAAGTACGCTGGCTATCCAGAGGAAGAGTGGTTTCGAGAATATTTGAGTTGAGACATGAAATTGAATTATTTTTGGTCGAGCAGAAACATGATGAGTACAAACAGATGCTGATTGATCCGCTGTGGCTGCAAAAGTTGGCTTACCTGTCAGATATTTTCACAAAAATGAATGAGTTGAATATGGGACTACAAGGCCAAGATACAACCATGTTTACTATGCAGGATAAAGTTGAGTCAACTATTAAAAAAATAAGCCTCTGGATATCTTTGATTGATAACGCTAAATATGACCAGTTTCCGAATCAAAAAAATTTTTTGGAGTCTACTTCTTCGTCTGTGAATGAAGATGTTAAATTAGCCATAAAATGCCACCTGCAAAATCTATCGGCGTAACTACGCAGTTATTTCCCAGAAATATCGCCGCAATGGAACTGGATAAACAACCCTTTCGCTAACCATTCCACCGACCACCTACCGATCTCTGATCAAGAGGAATTGATAGAAATATCATGCAACAGCAGACTCAAGAGTTGTTTTGCAGAGAAATCAGTGGGTGACTTTTGGGCTGATCTGAAAGGCATTCACCGTGTCAGCGAAGCAGCAATAAAATATTTACTGCCATTTTGCACGACCTACCTTTGCGAGAGTGGATTTTCGGCCATGACGAACTTGAAAACTAAATATCGTCATAGACTTCAACTGGAACACGACATGAGACTGAAGCTGACAAAAGAGCAACCAGATATTTCTGAGTTGTGCAAAGAAAAACGTGCACATTTGTCACATTAACCAAACATCTGTGTTGCATTAATCTGTTAAGTCACGTAAGGACACCGGATGAGCAAACTAACAAAAGAGAACAATGGGACGGTTAACGAGACTGATTTTCATTGTACTTTGATGTTCACGTAATAAATGTTAAAAAGCTGTTTTTATTTTATTTATCTCTCCTGCAATAAGGGGTACGCTAGTTAAAGATCTTTCTTTAAGTGGTACGCAGCAAATACTAATTGGGAACCACTGGTCTATAGGGATAAAATGTTTATAACAGTTTTTCACGCGAGTCTTGACATTAAAATATCCAACTTAAATAACAAAAATCTGAATAATACTGTCTAAAATATACTTTATTCTTGCTTATAATGGGTTCTGAATTAATTAAACATAAAAACAATAATTTCCAAAGTGACCAAAAAGCAAATGAGTTCGTCCACGCACGAAAAACAGTTCATCTACCACTTAGTAGTGCCTCCTCTGCTATCAAAAACTGCTTTAATCCGCAGTGGCAGTGATGCCATCAGTACTGCACACTCTTCAGGGGTGATGGAATCCCAAACTGCCTGAGGCTTCTATTTAAATCATTTTCCGATCTTGATGTAAATTTCCTCAATTTTTTCTTCATTTTCCACCATAAAGTTTCGATCGGGGACAAGTCTGGGCTGCTTGGCGGTGAAATCATCGAATGAACTTGCTTAGAGTTAACCCATGCCTTCGTTGTCCTTCCAGTGTTACGTGAAGCCGCATTTTGTTGGAAAATAAAGGTATCTTGATGTTGCAAACTCGAATCTCGTTTCCAAAATTTCCTGGTACTATGTAGCATTAAAATTTCCCTTGACAAATTGCAGCCGACCCAAGCCCTGTGCTGACATGCAACCTCTTATCATTACTGACGCTGGAAACTTCAGTTTTCGCTTGATGCAGTATTTATGATAGGCCTCACTTTTATTTACTCTTTTTTCATTCATTGCCAACAGTCACCTCAAATTTCGATTCATCGCACCATATTATTTGGCGCCATTGATCTGAAGTTTGGTTCTGATGTTCAAGAGCGAATTTCAAACTTAACACTGTGTAAAAACCATACCGACTGAAAGACGTGAAGACTCTCTTGCAAGTGTCGACTGAAACCTCTTTCTGAATCATGCCTCGCCATTGCACTTCTCCTGCTCGGGTGTGACGTTTTTTATTATTTTCTTCAGACCGGTCTTCTGTAAACATGCTACCGATTTGTGTTGTTTATAATGCTGGATGATGGACTGGATGATAGACCTTGGTAGTAACCGTTCTTTGGATATTTGTTGTTAACTTCCCCTTCATCATCATCATGCTCAGCCTACATCAACCCTCTGCTGGGCATAGGCCTCTTCTCTATAGCGACAACCATTGAGATCTTGTCGACTTTAGTATGTCGTCGGACCATCGGGCAGGTGGTCTGCCCACTTACCTTGTCGCTCCCCTTGGCCACCACTCTGTGACTGATTTGGCCACTTTGATTTTGTGCAAAATTTGATTAGTGATTGTGAGTGAGTCCATGTTTTGGCTCCATAGGTTAGTATAGGCAAGACACATTGGTTATACACCTTAATCTTCAGGCAGTGTGTTTGTTTGGACTCTAGCTTTCCGAAAGTAAGCCCACCCTAAGCCAACGCGTCTGTTGATCTCCTTCACCTGTGCATCTCGGTCAAAGGATAAACGGTCTCCAAGATAGACGCAATCGCTGACCACCTGTAAGGTATCGTTGCCAACAGTTATGGTCGGTACATTTAAAGAGCGACTGGTCTTGGACATTTTCATCCTGAGACCGACTTCCAGGGAAGCTTCATGCAGTTCTACGAGCATATGTTGGAGATCTGAGACGCGTTCGGCGACGAGAATAAAGTCATCCGTGAACCTGAGTTGCGACATGCACGACTCCTCTCTCGCTGCAATGCAACATCTTCATAATATCCTCCCGAACGTTGGTGAATAATTTGGTGGTGAAACAGTTGATTATGTCACCGTATGATAGTCACAACCGTGAGTTGATAAACAAACGTTTTCTTTCTCGTAAGTTGGTCAACTATCGACGGATAGTAAACTGTAGCGTACTGCTTACTATATGAAACTCTCTGGTTTTCTAAACTCTGACTCTCTGGTTTACTATCTGCCGATAGTTGATCAACTACCGCGTTAGTTTATCAACTGACGGTTTGGACTATCTTCCGGTGACAGTTATATCGATCCGTCCCAATGTTTCCGGCTGTATCCGTGAGCTTGTTTATCTCTATTGTCCTAAATGATTTTGGCAATAGTTCTGGTTTTATAAGCCCTAACGTCGTTGCGGATTGCCTTATTATGTATTGTATTGTATTTATTTATTACTCATTTACAATAATCTCTTATTCTAATACAATAGCCCCACAAAACTGCTTACGCAGTTTGATTGTGGGGTCGATGAGTCTCATTTTGGTGTGAAGATCTCTCCCGTTATTAGTATCAGTAATTATGATTTTTCGGACCTCATGAGAAATTGGTTTACCCAAACCAATGGTTGAAGACTAGTGACCAGAAATCTGTTTATTCCTGCTATGTACACCACCTGTCAGCGAATCTCATACCAGGTTTTATTTAAATTCAAATATTGAAAACAAATCCTTATTTACGTCCAGTTTCTGACTCTAATTAGGAACTAGATGAACTATTTTACTTGAGAGAGTGTTAAATCGAGGATTTTGGAAGTTTCAAAAGATATTATAATAATAATGTATCATATCATAATATTTGCGTTCGAAAAATCTTGTCTCTCAATGTAGGACTAGACGACGTATTCGGTATTTGGGCCCTTACAAAGTTATTGAATTTTTTGTGGGTGAGAAAGCAACGGATAGTCCTGGTCGCTTCCCGATTCATCTCAAACGGCAATTACTTTAATTTATGGCAATGAAAGAAGGGTGGACCCTGAATATTGAGCAGTCTAATAGGCCTTTAACTCACCAATCTCAGCAGCTTGGGGAACTTCTTCCGCACATCGCTGAGGAGAAGACAATCATGGCAACATCGTGTCAAATGAGACAAGGCAGATCTCTGAAACTCTCACTTGCAAAAAAATATTAGTTTGACCACAGTCGACGGTATTTTAAAGGCGCCAAAACTATCTAACTATGAGCAAAGCATGACTTCTACTTGGATTGCCATAGTTTATATTTTATAAACGCGTTTTTTTTATTAGTTTTTATGACATGTGAAACTTGTAATAATAATGTACCAACATAAGCATAATCTTAAGTACTAAAATAGTACTTTACAATGTCATACTATGCGATAGGATTGTCAAAGATGCAGTTTTGATCCACATTGCACACTAATATAGAACATGACAAACTTAGAGAAAGATTCTACTTGCTTTTACATAAAAAAAAAATTGCTCAACATTGGCGGAATGAATGTTGAAACCACTCAATGGAATGTGGAAAATAATGATATTAGACAGTTCTTGAATCAAATAATGAAATGAATCTGTTAACGAACTATTTTCACAAGCTTGTCTTATCATCAGCAACTTTATGTCCTCTGTGGACAAGCGGAAGCGGAATTTGGTCTTAAGTCGCGGACCATATAGATATTACCTTATATAGATTTCATGGTCCTGAAATCTATTCACCAAAGGGTTTCCTTTCAGATACAACTCGACGAGTGGTAGTGATTTCAGAGGCTCCAGTGATCCGAGAAACGGTATCTGTGAAAAAAAATTATAATGTGTGAATTAAAGTTTAACAAAGTGAGTGATACCACTGTCAATCATAGTGGAATAAAGGATTATTTATTATAGAATGTAAATGGCTAATCATGTTCATCATTAATATTACTTACACTGTTGTCTCCCAAGTACAAAATTTTCAGGCATTTCAGTTTAGATGACAGCATTTTGAGATGTTCCAATCCGTGTAGTTTATTCTCATTCAGATTCAAAGCTTCCAAGTCAGGTATGTTTTCAGCAATTATGTCGATAGCAGCCATCATTATCATCGGCCGGAAAAGCACACAGAAATATTCTGATAGGTCTGTAATTATAAGGAAATAAGTGATATTTTTTAAATAATATTAAGCCATCTGATGCGTTTGTGATCACAGGAAATTAATTATTATTACCGTGGAGCCGTTCTTGGAAGCAGCATTTGGCATCTGGAAACAAGGAGGAGACTAATGCATAGCTCTGGGTCAGAGTGATGATAAGGGGGTGTAACCTAGCTCTGTCCCTACTGTTGTCAGATGCCAAATGCGACTGGTAGGAAGTAATAGTTATAATATTAGATATTAAGTGATTTCAGACACAATGTTTATTGTTAGTGAATTAATAAATAAATAAATAAATAAATAAATCCTCCAATTAGTGTATAAATTCTAACATAAACATTTACCTGGATCACAGTGAAACTTGGTCAGGTCTAAAGCCTTCGTAGCAGCATTGTATCTCTTAGCCATTGTCAATTTCATCTTCTCTTTCATTTCATCATCAATAACCACATTCGGCACAGCATTCCTCACAATCACACCCATTTTGAAGCCATTACTCATGACAATTTTCCTATCTGCATTGAACAGTGCTTCTGCCGTTTTTGCATCTTCAACATAGAATATTGCTGCATTACCATTGATCTTAAAGTAATGTGGTATGAAGACCTCTGGCGAGATATGGCTGAGAAGAGACCTCAAAATAACGTCTTTTTCATATTTGACTCCATATGGGATGATGATTTGATACCAGGGTAAATGGCCGGCCACAAACTTCTTCCTCTGCATTCCGGGTCCTGCTCTTGCTGCGGGAGAGTTGTGCCGACCTCTCCGTCTGTCCATGCCTCTTGGATTGTATCTGTCGCGTCCTCCACGGAATGCCGTGGCCCCCATGTCGATATCATCGTCAAGGAGTAGCTTAGAAGGGTCATTTTGGAAAACACGGAACTTGTTTTTGCCTTTGTTGGCTGTTGGTTTGAACCACACTCGCCGTGTGCCCCCGTGACCAGCGCGATCATCGTGCTCTGCAAAACAACACGTTTAATGAATTTCGTCATCACATATTTTGCGTAATGAAAATAAAAAGCAGTTAGTTTCCTGACGCTTTATCTAACTATCTAAGCTAAGACAAATATTACTTGCCAAAATGATCATCGGATCTGTCGTTCTTCGCATTTCTAATATTTCTGCCTCCACCACGTTTCGGCATGTTTCTGTTTTGATGGATTTTTTTCACTAAGTCTCTTGTGTTTCGTGCGATTGATTGAATAAATAGCGCACTTTACGGTGTTTTCAGAATCAGCAGAGAGTAGAATTGCTAATTTGTTAGCCCGTCGTTTTCTATTTTTAGTAACAAATAGAAACAATACCACAGAACAGAATACTAAATAGTACAATACAAACTCACAGACTCTACAGAGATCCTCCTTGTGAGTATTAATTTTCCTTGCTGCGTAACTACAATACACCATTTCTCTTTGTGTGCTTCACACACTTCAAACAAAACCATAAACTTTTTTTTTTTGTTCATTTGCCTTGTCAGGCAGGCAAAGGTTTCTAGACCATACAGCCTTTTCTTACGTGGGGCGCACTGTAAGTTTCCGGAATGAATATGAAGAAATACTATTAAAGGTACAAAATTAATTTATTGTTTTTCAAAATAATCTCCCTTGGCGTCTATGCACTTTTTCATTCGATGAAACCAGTTTTGAAAACTTTTGTGCCACTCCTCTGTGGTGACCTCTGAAACGTGTTTTTCATACTCCTCGACAGCCTCTTCTGGTGATGAAAATCGTTGACCGCGTAATTGGTTCTTAATTTTTGGGATCAGAAAAAAGTCACAAGGTGCCAGGTCGGGACTGTATGCAGGATGACTCATGAGTTCTACATTTTTCGCCTTCAAAAAGTCGTTTGTCTGTCTGGCCGTGTGAGAACTAGCATTGTCGTGGTGCAGGATGATACGGCGTTTACGGTTATTTTTACGGAGTTCGCAATAACTTCCGGCAAACAAATGGTCGTGTACCAGTCACTATTCACTGTACGACGATTCTCTAAAGCAACAGTAGCCACGTGTCCAGTTTTATTAAAAAAAGAAGCAATCATCCGCTTAGATGCACTTTTCACGCGCGCCACTTTGGTTGGTTTCGGCTCATCTTGAAAGACCCATACGCTCGATTGCTGCTTTGTTTTGGGATCGTAGCAATAAATCCATGTTTCGTCACCTGTTACTATGTCCCACACCAAATTTGACGCACCTTCGTTGAATCTGGTAAGCATGGCACTGCACCAAGTGACGCGGTCCGTTTTTTGAGCCTCGGTCAAGTTGTGTGGGATCCACCGCGAGCACAGCTTTCTCACACCCAAATGTTTGTGTAGGATTAATTGTATTTGACTCATGCCTATTTCTAAGGATGCGCGAATTTCATGGTAGGTCACATGCCTGTCTGTTTCAATCATACGGCGCACAGCATCGATGTTTTTGTTGGTCACAGCGGTGGACGGCCGACCATCGCGAGATTCGTCACTGAGATTGATACGACCACGCTTGAATTCTGCAAACCAGCTATAAACAGTTGTCTTGCATGGTGCTTCATTGCCAAAAGCTGTTTCAAGCCGAGCGATGCTCTGTTGAGCTGTCAAATTACACTTAAAATCGTAGAAAATCATACTACGAAAATTTTCCCGAGTTAAATCCATGTTGATGCAGACACACAATTTTTTAAATGGCGCCACAAGGTAAAAACAAAAGGCAGTCAGATGAAACAAACTGCATTCTACAGCCAAAGAGTTCTATTTTCAAATGTTGCAATACATTTTTAAATATTGTTTATGTAAGTGGCCAGTTCCGGAAACTTACAGTGCGCCCTATGTATAACCATAAACACGTTCACACAATCTTCACATTTACTATATAGGGATATGTGTGTGTAGTGTGTCTTGGCTGACTTGTCACTTTTTCACAAACCGGAAACTGTCTCTTACAACCTACCAAGAGCAAGCAAGACCCCAAGCCAAAAGAGTATTTTATTTGGAAGAGTACAAATATAAAATAGGATAAATGACCAGTGAATAACCAGTTTAGGAATTGTATCGCGATTTTTTCTTATTTATTCAAGTATCTACAGAAATAGAATCAAGGTCAAATTCTTAAAATAATGAGGTTACTCATGATTCTTCTTTATTTGTTTGCGTTGATGTTTTACGATACTTCCAGAGTAGTTCGCGTTTCTTCTTAGAATATGTTTTAATACCTTTTTTAAGCCAAGGTTGTTTAGATCCAATCTAATTCTGCACATCGGGAATCATCGTTCGAAGAACAAGTTGATTGTATCCATTAGCTTTTCGAAAGCATCTTCTGAGTCGGTGCATTCATAGACTTCACTTAATGATAGATTACTCAATGCATTTGTGAATTTAGCTATATTTTCTTTGCTGTCTGTCTTTTATAAATGAGACTTCTCTTTTTTTAGCGAATTTAGGTTAAGGGGTTTTCGTTAGTGGGTTTTTTTTACCGGAACTTTTATAATAGAGGTTTTTTGATCTGAGAGTCCTAATTCAATAACGTTTGTTTTACCATGAATAAAGTTTGTCGCGAAGCTATCGATACAGGTTTTAGTTTTGGAAGCTATTCTAGTAGGCTCGTTTTATCTTAGTGAGAAATTATAAGTTTCTAGCAATTGTTCAAAATTGGTATTTGGTGTTTTTGGTTAGTCTATTTAAGGTGTGGTGTAGTCGCTAGCTATGATAATTTCTAATCTTTTATTTTTGTAAATAGGAAGCACGTTTTCTAAGATTTAAAATAATATGTTGTATTGATTTCCCGGTATTCTATACACGCATTTTACGACAAAATTTACATCTAATATTCTAACAGCGGGTCCATATTGGCTCATCTAAAGTCTAAGTTCCGAAAATGGTCTTACTAACGATTTGTACTCCGAATGATCACTCTTCCTTAAATGTTGGTGCCTAATTTTTTCATTCATGCAATTTCTAGTACTACCGACGAAGATCATAACACTCTGGTTTCCGAATTTTATTATTACTAATATTACAACTGAAACTGATTTAAACTCCTAAGTGTTTTTTACCATAACGTTGTCATTCATAAACATGTTTTTCATAATATTGTTAAAGCATAAGCAATACTGACCTAACAGTACCATTTGACTTTTGGTTGGTATGTTTAGTTCCAAAGTAGTGTTTTTTGTAGTTTTTACATGTTCTAACCTAACCTAACCTAACCTACCTATTGCCCAGATGTTGATTTCGGTAGCAACACTGACCTAACAGTACCATAATTTGACTTTTGGTTGGTATGTTTAGTTCCAAAGTAGTATTTTTATAGTCTTTTTTTGTTGTTTTTACATGTTCTAACCTAACCTAACCCACCTACTGCCCAGATGTCGGTTTCGGTAGCGTCACTGACCTAATAGTATCCTATTCTGACTTAGGAAGGTTTCGTTCTGAAAACAGTGTTTTTTGTAGTTTTTACATGTTCTAACCTAACCTAACCTACCTACTGCCCAGATGTCGATTTCGGTAGCGACATTGACCTAATTGATTGCAATTATCTTTCATCTGCAAATTTTAGAATAAAAACAATTCTACATAAAAATTTGTGATTTCGAATAATAGTGTAAAAAACAGTTATTTTGAGAAAATATAGGAAAACAAATAGTAGTACAATAGATGTTTATTGTTACCGACATTATGAAGTTGAATGATTCGGAATTAATAACCTGTAATTCCCTGTACCATAAACATGTGTTAGTTTAAGATTTGACATTCTCCAAATGTTACCTATGTGTTTCTTATGGAAATAAACTCTTTTTGAATTTGAATTTGAATTAGGAACAGAGTAGTTATTAATAGTGATTGTTAGGATGAAAAATTGTAGTAACAAAATTTTCGGAGTTACAATAATCGAGGTAGAAATTTTAGGTCAACTTTGGCGCACCCCCTAACAGCACAGCATTCAAAATTATAGTTTACTGCGAGGGTATTAATTGTACAAAGCTCTTCAAATTCTAGTTTATTTTTTAATAGAATCGCTGTGCTGCCGCGGTTCTCTTTTTTCTTATTTTGTCTTTTCCTACTGAATATAGAAGCTACTTGATAGTTAGGTAAGTTGGATTTTTTGGTGATTCGCTCTCATGAAGTGTTCAATTAAACAAATAATAATATAATAATAAAGTTTTTATTCCAGAAATACAGAGCATTTCCATATAAAAGTATAAAACGTCAAAAACTAGGGCAAACACATAACATAAACATTTTAAAGAGAAGTAAATAAAATAAAATCATAATAATTTAGTGAACTAGGTTCGGTGCAAACAGACAGTAAATCTAATACTTAGTATTAATCAGTCTTTAAATTTTAACATTTCAAGTAGGTAAGTTAAAGTTAATGAGTATCTTAGTTAGCTTTCATGATTGTAGTTGGACCCACTGTTTGTGGATCGGGCTCGCGAGCCAAGATCGCACGGCGCACACGACGGTATTGGTGGAGGCGCGCAGGCGCGCGGCCGCGCCGGCAGTCACGTGACGCACGAGCCCTGCCCAGCCAGGCAGGCGCAGGCGTGCCGACACCAGCATCTCTGATGCGCTGCAGCTCCGCGGCAGGCGGTTCGTAGCGCTCAAGGCATTATTGTACTGCACCCGGAGTCGACTGTATTCGACCTTTGTGTAGTTGCACCATAGTTCGGCCAGTTCGGCGTTGTACAGTGTGGTGCAGAACGCAGTGAAGAGCAGCCGCTTCATCTCCTTGCTGCAGCGGAAGAAGCGCCGGGCGAGCATGTTGCCTTTAACGCACAGTGCGCGTCGTTGACGCTCTGTCTTTATCATCTTTCAGATCAGAGTCTATGATGTGACCGAGGTATTTAGTCTCTTCTACTCTTTGAAGTGTTTGCTGATTGAGGTGCAGAGGAGGAATTGTGGTCGGGGTATTTTTGGAGTTAAACACCATATAAACAGATTTAGTCGCGTTGTAGACCATGTTCGTCTCTTGTGCATATGCCTCGCAGGTACTCAGGAGGCGCCGTATCGCAGTGACGGATGGTGCGAGCAAGACTATATCGTCTGCGTAACTTACGTGGTTTACGCAAACTCCATCCATATAACAGCCGACCCCTGTGTCGACTAAGCGTTGGCTCAGTTCGTCCATACATAAATTAAATAATATAGGAGAAGATGTTCCTCCTTGCCTCACTCCACAATTAATTGGCATAGGCTCTGATAGAATCGTTCCACCGGGCAATGTTTTTCTGCTGCTGATGCCAACGTGCGAGAATGTGGATTATATTTTCTGAGACACCTCGATATCTCATTTTGTCCCACAGTAAGGAGTGTGATGCACGATCGAATGCTTTGCTAAGATCCAAAAAGCAGGCGTAGGTGGATGTTCGTCTCTGTTTATAGTACCCTGCAACTTGCTTGATTATGTACACTGCTGTGGTTGTTGATGAGCTTTTCTTGAATCCCATTTGATGGTCGGAGCTTTGGAGTTATTCTTCAGTGAGTGCTAACAGTACTTTTTCAAAAACACGCGCCACAATTGATGCCAGTGCTATCGGTCTGTAGTTTCATGAGCTAGCTATAACCTTCTGCTTATTTTTACACAAAGGAACAATAACAGTGTTTGTCATTGCCTCTGGTACAAGTAGGGGCACGTAAGTTGAACGCTGAGCGAAATGTAGAGAGGATATCTGCGCACAGTCGCGTGCGCAATACAATTATTAGGTTATAAATAGTAAAGTTTAGTGTTCGGAGTGTTCCATAGCTTGTAACCGGGTGTTTTACTTTTCAAGATTAGCCTTTTTTAAATCAATAAATGAAAAAAACGACTTCCATTCAAAGAGTGATTAAGTTTATGGAGGGTAGCAAAAATTAACCTTTATTATAAACGAATTCGACAATTTTTATTTTAGATTTAAAACACAAGTTTTCTGAACAAGGTAACAACATTTATACACATTTTTCGATGCTGCCCATCCTTAGTCTGAACACAGATACTATAATACTATACAGGTCTGAATCAGATGATGGTGTCACGCCTTCCATTAAATCAGCGTGTGTTACAATGCAGCGGTCTCGACAGGGCCTTTAGAACGCGACTGTAAGTCAGGAATTCGACATAATCATTACCTTGGTTATTTGAGGTAAATTTCACGAATCTGCTTTTTTCAAAATTTGCCGTTCTTGTCGTACCGAATTAAAACAAAAACATTAAATATCAAAACAAAACGCTGAATATAGCAATATAACCGACAATCACAAGAGGTCACTCGTAGATCACAGATTTTACAAGGAATAGATTGACGTTTCACATTGTTTTTTTGCAGGTAAGACTGCCCGTCTTGGTAAAGGCATTTTTTCATACATCTTATGAAGATGTCATCGAAGGTATAATGAATGTCATTGTGTTAATTGAATAGTTGAATAAAATTTATAAAACATTTATCTGATAAATAGAAATTGTGCAAAAGACATATTTCCCGAAATGGTTTTGAGATTTCAGTTCCTGTCCAGAAAGTTAGCAATCCCAATTATTATATAGGATCTTAGCTTTGAGCTAGATTCGGTATAAATGTGCTAAACGGAACTAAAACGGTTGGTTATTCATACCCTGCAACACCCTATTATCCATTTGGAAATAAACTCAAGCCAAAACTCTATTATAATATTGTATAACATTCAGTTAGGTATTTTTGTAAAATTTTGGGTAAATTATAGACTAGTGTAGTGGGGGGGAGCTCCCCTGTCCCCCTAGTATAGTTTTTTTTGCGAGGAAATGTAGTTTTTGAGCAAAAATTATTTAATTTTTAAAGAGGTAATATTTACAAAATTTTCGCTATGAAAGTGACATAGAGCAACCCATAGAGTCATATATTTATATGATGTTTTAATTTGCATACGCTCCGGTTTTGCTTGTACTAAGTTCTAACCTAACCTATAACACAATTTAAATTTAGCCACAATAACCTACTCTAGCCAAATTTTACTCAAAAATATAATGGCAATTCCCGCCAACGTCGCCCAGCTCTCTTAATTCGTGGTGTGGGGTATACACTGCAAAGACCAAAAAAAAACTATTCATATTTCATATCATTAAATGTTGTTTTTATTTGCATACGCTACGCTCCGGTTTTGCATCTTCTAAGTTCTAACCTAACCTATAACCCAATTGAAATTTAGCCACAATAGCCTATGTTCAGGCTTCTCGGCACCTAATGACCTCGTAGGGGCCCATCAGCTACGAGGTAGCGTAGCGATCAGTTGCCAAGAAGTGTGAACGTCGGCGATTCACCGAGCTAAGGTAAATGGAGTCGATCTAACCTGGTCTGTGCTTCGGTCCCGTCAACCTCCTGTCTCTCTGCAAGGCCCGGGTGCACCCTAGGCTCTTCTTGGTAGACAGGTTCTTCAGCCAACCAGGTATGACTGGCAGGCCAGCTTCGATGAGCACAGTGTTCCAACACAGGTTATGTTACGTGGGAAAAACCAATCGGCCACGTAAATGCGAACTTTATCTGGTTCGGGGAACCACAACACACTCAGCTATATAGACAATCCTGAGGGAAACCCGAATACATTCCAGATGGCTAGCGATTTAATTTCAATACCCTATCCCAAAACGCGTTTACATTGCGAGGGCTTTCGTCTGTCAGTTGTCAAAAACTGCAAGGTTGGCAGCTAACGTCAAATTCAAAATGGCCGTTCAGAAACCATCGATCGAATATCGATTTGGAATCGAACAATCACCCGCCCGGACAGGCACCCACCTGTCCCCTAATCTACGGGCAGCCGAGACAACGTTGCTACCGCTCGTTTTAGAACCGAGCCTCCTACTAGAACCTCTGCAGACCGGGGGGTCCCGTCCTTGCCAGGGAACAAGTTAACAATGCGCCCCCTGCGCCAACGTAGTGGCGGTAGGTTAGCATCCTTAACCAGAACGAGGTCACCAACACTAGGGGGGCTGGTTTTGTCAGTCCACTTAAGGCGCTGTTGTAAGATATGCAGATACTCGAGCGACCAACGCTTCCAGAAATTCTGAGTAAACTGCTGCAACATCTGATACCTTGACAACCGATACAATTTCACTCCCTCGAAGGGGTGCTCGGGCAACGCGTTAAGTGGCTGTCCTATCAAGAAATGGCCTGGGGTCAGAGCCTCCAGGTCATTTGGATCCGAGCTGAGCGGACACAACGGTCGCGAATTGAGAACGGCCTCGATCTTACAAAACAATGTCGCGAGCTCCTCAAAAGTCAGCGCGGTCTGACCTACTATACGCCCCAAGTGCGTCTTAGCTGACTTAACTACGGCCTCAAAAATCCCACCCCAGTGGGGGCAACTCGGTGGGCTGAAGGTCCACTGTATACCCCGACGGGAGAGGGCCGTTCCAATATCCACTTTATTTACATTCAAAAAGTTGACTATCTCTCGTAAGTATCGTTCCGCACCGACGTAGTTAGTGCCGTTATCAGAGCGGATCAAAGTTGGAAGTCCCCTTCGAGAAACAAACCTATCCAAACAAGCAATGAAAGCCTCTGTCGAGAGATCAGCAACGAGCTCGAGATGTACCGCCTTGGTGGATAAACAAACAAACACACATAGGTACGCCTTGTATTGCTTAGCGGTACGCAATCGTGAACTCTTCACCATAAACGGTCCGGCAAAATCCGTACCAACACCTGAAAACGGTCTGACCTCATTCACACGATCAGGGGGCAAGTCCCCCATGAGAGGTTGCATCGTGGCAGCCTTAAGTCGATAACAAGGCATGCACCGAAACACGATGTTCCGTATGACACGGCGGGCAGATAAGATCCAAAACTCCCGCTGGAGCGTGGCCAACAACGCGTTACAGCCGGCATGCGCGTTTTTAATATGACGATCAGTCACCAGCAATTCAACTAACTGTCCCCCCTTGGGTAGCAGAAGTGGGTGACGAGCCGAATACGACAGATTCGCATTGCGCAATCTTTCTCCTACCCGAAGTAACCCGGTCGAATCAACAAAGGGGTTGAGACGCGCGACGGCTCCCTTCAATTTCGAACGTCCACTTCGTATAATCTCCAATTCTGCCCCAAACTTCGAGGACTGTACCAACCGGACCAAATTCAGTAGCGACTCGTTTCGCTCTGCCGGAGTCAGAATAGGGTTCAACGTTCGCTGATCGCGAGGAGTACGACAATTTCGAGCGAATCTCCTAATCCAAGTGGACACGTTTATCAACTTGTCAAGTGAGCTATACCGGTCCAGCAGAAACCCGGCGTCAGGGTCCTCAGCCTTCTGGGTAACATGCACGGCCGCTCTGGGGCCATGATCCGAAGATACTACTACATGGCTGTGGGGCCAGTCCGATTCTCTCCTGGCAAGCCAGGGTGGTCCCCACCACAAATGGTGTCTAACGAGTTCAGGAGCCCGACATCCCCTGGATGCACAATCAGACGGGTTCAATTCTCCTGGTACATGTCTCCAGGTCAGTGGGACCTCAGACGACACAATCTGGGAGACACGGTTCGCAACAAAAACCTCTAAGTTATGGACCGAAGCCTTCAGCCAGCACAAAACAATCTGGCTGTCCGTCCACGCGTACACCGTATCCTCCAAAACCACTGACCCACGCAACACTGTTAGAGTGTGATTCAAAAGTTTGGTCAAAAGAGCAGCCCCGGACAGTTCCAGTTTTGGAATCGTCATCCTTGTCCGAATAGGCGCTACCTTGCTTTTTGCCAAAACCAAACGCACGTCGACCTCCCCGGTGGAGGTGACGGTTCGCAAATAAACCGCTGCCGCAAACCCTCGTTCAGAGGCATCACAAAACCCGTGAAGGGTTGCCCTGTAATCCCCAGCAGGGACCAATTTCCTCGGCAGCGATACATTATTTATGTCCGATAGCGAGGTGAACATTCGCGTCCAATCAGTCAACAAATCACCTGAGAGGTGGGTGTCCCAGGTCAACTGAGCCGCCCATAGCCTTTGCATAAAACATTTGAGAGCAAAGGTGACTGGAGAAATCCATCCATTCGGGTCGAACGTTCTCGCAATCGTTGACAGTACTGACCGCTTCGTCCAGGCCTTCGGTGTTTCTAAAACCACCCGATAGGTAAACTCATCATGGACGGGCCGGTACTGAATTCCAAGCACTGACAACATGTTAGGGTTGTCAGGATTCTCAAAAACGTGCGGGTCTTGTTGAAACTCATCTGGGAGACCAGCCATCAACTCAGGGGAGTTGGACATCCACTTGCGTAGTTCATAGCCGCCTCGTTCCAGCAATTGAATGAGCTCGTCACGTCGGTCCAGAGCTTCCTCTACACTGGCTGCCCCTGTGCAGACGTCATCGACGTACAAATCTTGCTCCAGGATAGCGGCGGCTCTAGGATAGCTCACACGGTCACGCGACGCCAACTCCCGCAGAGTACGCATCGCCAAATACGGGCTAGACCGTAACCCATACGTGTTCGTGTTCAACTCATAGACCTTGACTGGCTCGGCCGTGGACTCACGCCAAAGTATCAACTGATACCTTCTGTCAGCCGGATGAATTACCGTTTGCCTAAACATCATCCGAATGTCTGCGACAAATACAATCTGGTGCCTCCGAAAGCTCGTGAGAATATCCGAAATATCACGGCTCAACTTGGGTCCCGAATGTAGACACTGATTCAGGGACATCCCGTTCGAGGTAGGTGCTGACCCATCAAAAACAACTCGAATCTTGCCGGTAGGGGTTCGTAGGACGGCATGGTGTGGAAGGAAAAAATGATCCTCAGATCTCCAGTCCACACCCGATACCGACATGTGTCCTAACGACTCATACTCCCTCATGAAATCAACATATTTTTGTTTAAATACGGCGTCCCTTGACATCCTACGCTCCATCGACATCAATCTCGTCTCAGCCATCTTCCTAGATTCTCCTAGTGGCGGTCGATCGGCCCTGAAAGGCAGTCGAGTTACAAAACGACCAGAACGAAGGCGACCAGTACTATTCTGGTAAAACAACTCGCACTCTTCTTCGTCTGCGTCGACTCGACGAACGGTGGGAGGTTCCTCTATCTCCCAGAAACGTTGGATAGCGTCTGACAACGCTGAGCCAATAAGTATGCCATCTGACTCGGCAGGCCTAACCATTGGCAATGCCGGACCCATGATCACGTGACCAAACTTAGTATCCACAGCAATCAACCCGTCCGGCTGAAGAACTCGCCGATCCGACAACAGAAACCTACCCAGAACGTCTGCTCCCAGTAGCAGGTCGACCGGGGCTGGAGTGTCAAAATCGGGATCCGCCAACTTGAGTCCTGATGTCAGGAATCGAACGGCCGGATTCAACTTCACCAAGGGGTGTCTGCCCATGACATGCGTCATCACTAAAGCTTGCACGGATGTTTTTGTCAAAATGTCATAACGTGGAGAGAACGTGATCACCGATTGACCAACTACATTCGTAACCGTAACATTCCCCACGCCCCGTATTGATTTATTATAGCTATTTACCTTGAGGCCCAACCATTTTGCTAAATCGTTCGATACAATGCAGCCCTGAGCTCCAGAATCTAATAGGGCGCGAACGTATGTTGGGTTGCCCGCCAAATCCCAAACAAGCACAGAGGCGATCGGTAACACCACCGTCTCCGGTTGGGGGGCAACCAATGGTTGGGCCGCAAATTCCTAGCGAGGACCCCCGGGGCCCCACTGTGCCTGTAACCGATCAGGTAGGCAGCTATACGCCAGAGGGTCCCATTGTACAAATGGCCCACGCGCCGGTTCCATTGCCACCCTACGACGCCCCCCGAAGGGGGGTGGGCGTGAATTCAACCGTGGCCGCTCCATGAGCGGGGGGGACATCACATGCGACCGACGAGGACGAGGCGACGAGCGGGGCGACAACTGAGGCGGCGTCCGAACCGCATCCGCATAGCTCGAAGGTGTCCCATGCCACCCGCCCGTTACGGCCCGCTGAACACACCCAATGTCCCGCTGAGTCGGATGCTGAGTCGCAACCGAAAACTCAGGGCCCCCCATGTGATGACCCTGAGTGCGGCCCTGCACCCCTGGGTGGCCACGTGCTTGTGGCCCCATTGCCCGCTGAGTTGGATGCTGAGTCGCAACCGAAAACTCAGGGCCCCCCATGTGATGACCCTGAGTGCGGCCCTGCACCCTAGTACTGCCCTGTGCACGTGGGGACGTTGGCCCCTGAGTTGCGCTCCGAGTCGCAAACGAATTCTCAGGGCCCCATGCCGTGTCACCCTGGGTACGGCCCTGTGGTGGCTGTTGGCCGGACCGGTTCATGCACAACAGATTGTTGTGGGCCCCACCACAATATCCGCACATTTTAGTGCGCGTGCAGTCCCTAGCCATGTGTGGCCCGAGGCACAGGAAACACCAGCTCCGTTGCTTGGCCATCCGGCGCCGTCCCTCAACCCTAAGTTCCCCGAACTTATTGCAATTGGCCACAGCATGGCCAATCTGCCTACAACATGGGCAGGTCTCACTATGTGGGGTCAATGCACTCACAGTCCCATACGACTGCCGGTTGGTGCGGTCCTTCCTCGTCGGAGGGCCCCTACTCACAGCGCTCCCGGCAGCTCTCTGTGGCTCCGAAGGATGGGTGACCGTCAACCCCAAATTCTCTGCCCGTCGAGCCTCCTCTTCCAAGAATCCGACCAAGTCGGAGAAGGCGGGCAGGTCCTCGGCCGACCTCCCGTGAGACTGTTCGAAACGAGTCTGCACGTCAGCGGGTAGGCGGGAAAGTACAATGTACAGCAGTAGGTACGACCATTCACCAACCGGAAGTCCAAGATTCTCTAGAGCCTTGGTGACGGACAACAACGGGTTCAAAACCTCCGTCTGTATGGCCCCGACCTTGTTCACAACCGGGATACTAAACAAACGGTTCAGTTGGGCATCGGCCAACCTCCGTTTGTTATGGTAACGTCTGACCAACAATTGTCTGGCCGTTTCATAGTTACCCTCCGTAACTGTCAAATGAGCGACCAGCTCCCTAGGCTCACCCCTCAATGCTGCCACCAGCTGAGCCATCTTGACAGACTTGGTAATGTCCGATCGCATGTGCACCAAACTGTCGAACAGATTGATGAAGCTCATCCATTCACCGGACACTCCGTCAAAAGTAGGCATAGTTATGGCAGGTAACCTGGACCCCGAACCCTGAAGCGGCAGGGGTGCTTCAATGTCACCACCATGGCTGGACTCGCGCTGTCTACGTATGTCCGCAGCCTTCTGCGTGATAGCAGCTGCCATCTCCATACATTGGTCGACATCCCCTATCAACCGTGACAGCCTGTCAGGTGCGCAACCATCAACTGATTCCGCCTGCGCGGACAATTCGAGCACCCTATTGTAACGTTCCTTAACGTCCATAGACCGCTCCAATACCACATCATGCCTATCTAAACGGTCTATCAGACCGTGTGCGGAGGAAAACCATCTGAGTTCCTTAGAAACACCCTTCTGTATTTCAGATAACGACATGATCGGAACGATACTTACTCACAATTTGCAGTAACTCAATTTTATTGGACCCTCCAGTCTATAACCCAAACGAGGGAACCCTAAACTATAACTTAAACAATGTTGATTTCCTTAAACAATAGGAAACGAGTTTTATATCTATATAAATTCTGTAAATAACAATTTAGTTTCCCTTTATCACTACAACACACACAGATAGTCAATATTAGTTCAAGTTATAAATTGCTATAAACTGAAAACAATGTAATAGCCTGCTATCAATAGATGTAACTGCCTATGTTAACCAAAACATTCTTCAATAGCATTACTAGACCACTAATAGATTGACTAACTGGTAATTCAATGCAATTTTCAATTCAATATCTGTCTATCTACTACCAGCAATAGACCTATAGCTTACAATACTACCAATCTATGTGGATATAGGAACAACAGTTACCTAATAACCGCCTATACCTACAGATTGATAGTCCCAAATCGTGCGTTCCTGGAGCCCTTGACGGCTGCAAATCTCAGGAAACCACGCTCTAGCTACCAAAATGTTCAGGCTTCTCGGCACCTAATGACCTCGTAGGGGCCCATCAGCTACGAGGTAGCGTAGCGATCAGTTGCCAAGAAGTGTGAACGTCGGCGATTCACCGAGCTAAGGTAAATGGAGTCGATCTAACCTGGTCTGTGCTTCGGTCCCGTCAACCTCCTGTCTCTCTGCAAGGCCCGGGTGCACCCTAGGCTCTTCTTGGTAGACAGGTTCTTCAGCCAACCAGGTATGACTGGCAGGCCAGCTTCGATGAGCACAGTGTTCCAACACAGGTTATGTTACGTGGGAAAAACCAATCGGCCACGTAAATGCGAACTTTATCTGGTTCGGGGAACCACAACACACTCAGCTATATAGACAATCCTGAGGGAAACCCGAATACATTCCAGATGGCTAGCGATTTAATTTCAATACCCTATCCCAAAACGCGTTTACATTGCGAGGGCTTTCGTCTGTCAGTTGTCAAAAACTGCAAGGTTGGCAGCTAACGTCAAATTCAAAATGGCCGTTCAGAAACCATCGATCGAATATCGATTTGGAATCGAACAGCCTACTCTAGCCAAATTTGACTCAATAAATATAATGCTATACTACCTGAAATCAGTATTCATTCACTGTTTTTTTTAAATGGCAGCAGATTTGAGTTAAATTTCGCGAAGCCTTTGAATTTTAATCTTAATTAAATAAAACCGAGTGTCCGGCAATAAAAAATACCACAAGACCGCATGGGAAGCTCTCCCCCACCCCGTACGGGTTGCATACTACTTGCATAGGGCTGCCATCCGTCCGGAATTCCCTGGATTTGTCCTAGTTTGAAGGGCGTCCGGGGGCCGTCCGGCAGGGGTTTTTTAAAGTGTCCGGGTGAAACCCGGACACTTTTGTTGTCAGAGGAAACCCATTTTTTTGTAGATAAGCAATAACTTGGAATAAATCTTAGTGAGGTTTTGATGTTGGGATTCCTAGTACATATGCAAGTTACAACAAGGTATTAATGTTTGAAGTGTGAATCTAAAAAAAAAAAGTTAAATAATTAATTCTATTAAATGCCCCTAACAGCATAAAGTTTTAAAGACTTAAATAAGTTTAAAAATTGTTTTAAAAACGTTTGAAGACATTCTGTGCTGTTAGGTGGTATTTTTTATTATGAATTACGTAAAAATTGTATTTTGTTATTTTAAAAAATATGTTTGCTGCGTAATGCCAACGTAGAGAGAGTCATGCAGCAATGGACGAAAGAAAGAAACTCGCTAAACATACAAAATTAAGTATAATTTTAAGGACCTGAGTTGTTCCGACTTCTATAGATACTTGTTGGAAAAGAAAGATATTTTAGCGAAAATTGGGAAGACTGAAAAATATCAAAATAAGTAAAAAAATTGATCTCGTTAAAATTAAAAGTTTTAGCAGTTACTCAAGTACTTTCAATTTACAATCAATACATAGTATAGGGATTTGATTTGACTACCTAACTAGATGACTGAAAATATCGTTGGTGTAGTTTATTCCAAAATTAAAAAGTATTATAGTTTGTTAGTTATTAAGTATTATATAGTCATGTAATTGATGCCAAAAAGAAGAGCGTTTCTAATTATTTTTGTTACCATATTCTCTTAGAAAGAGTGTTTAATTTTATTAAAAATGTCTATTATTTGTTGCGGTTACATAAGTACCTAATTCTATTTTGACACCAAGCTGTATAAATAAATAAAAATTTAAAAATATAACGATGTTTTTACTTTTTTTTGCGTAAAATATTTTATGTGCCTACAGCCTAAAAGTAGTAACTTTTGTCCCGCTGCGCGGGACAAAGTCACCGCTTTTATGCCGTACGATCACATAAAAACAAATATGCACCACGGGAGGAAGTAAAGAATGCCTTAGACCGCATGTTGGCACAATAGCCATGCGGTCTGAGTCATTCCTTACTTTACCTCCCTAGGTGCATAATCTACTATTTTCAGACGTGTCCGGGGAAAAAACCGTATTTCGCCAAAATGTCCGGAATTTTTACCGTGTTTATCCGGTGTCGGCAATTTAGGTGATGGCAGCCCTATACTTGCATCATATCACTATATCACTTTCTTTCATGACAAAATATGTGTGAACATAACCTCAAATTTTAACAAAATTTATTTATTTCTAAAAAAACTATTTCCTCGCAACAAAAACTATACTTACTAGGGGGACAGGGGAGCTCCAAATAACCCCCTGCCATTAAAATTATAGTAAAAATCGTGTGAACGATATCTATAGCCAACCCCAATTTTTTATTTTAAGAGTTACATATCTACATACGTATTTAATTAAATAAAAATAAAAAAGTTGAGACGATGGTTGGTTACGTTAGAACAATACTGGTATTACCATTTTAGCTACCACATTCTACCAATTAATCGGTAATGGTAGAACATGGAGAAATGAAAATAGAACTTTTCTGACAGTTGATTTAAAAAATAACGGTCAAGTGCGAGTGGGACTCGCGCACGAAGGGTTCCGTACCACTGCACGTATTGGTGCGGCTAAGTATGAAAGTTCATACTCTATGTATGGTTTGTGTGTGTGCGATTACATTATACAACAAAACGCAGCATCAAACTTCACTCTATGATTCCCGTCTCTATTTAGTTTGTTCCCTGATCTCGAGAGCCGTCGAAATGCTTCGGCAGAACCCCGGCATCGATGTACTTACATCGTTCTCGACTTTTGAAGACGATGTCGAGAGCCAATAGCCGGTAAGGCTGCAGGTGAATCCGTTGAATTCTATCACAGAGAAGGAGTTATTGCGATCTGTGATCTGAGTCTGTTAAATTTATAATAATTTATAATAATACTGTGGTCCAAATTCGAGCTAAGCCACAAATACATTTTCATCATTTCAGACTGCAGGATGCAGGCAAGAATTCTCCATGATACAACTATACAGGTATAGCCAAGAAGCTCGGCCGGCGATAACTAATTTAGTTCTCCAGCTCCAGCCTCCCTCTGAGGGCGAAGCTCGGGATCTACAAGTGCTATGTGAGATCCCGCCTCACCTACGCGGCCCCGGCATGGTACGCCCTGTGCTCGGAGACGAACAAACGGAGACTCCGAGCCCAAGAGAACCTCTCTTTGCGTACCATCGTCGACGCCCCCCGCTTTGTGAAGAATGCGACGATCCAGAGGGACCTCAGATGGGAACCAGTGGACCAGTTTGTCCAGAGGCTGGCGAAGGGCATGTTCGCGCTTGCGGATAGCTCACATCATCCTCACATCCGCGACATGGCGCCGTACCACGCGCGCCCGCCCGACCGCCGCCGCCTGCCACGCGACCTGGTTGCCTAGCCGGCGATCAGCCAACGGAACACCCCTCGTGAGAAGATCTCCACCGCCCGCGAGGGCCCCCCGATGACCTGTCCATAGGAGTGGACAGAGGCGCTTCTTCAGGAAGAGATCCGATGATCTGACCCTGACTCCCCACGCCCCAGAATGGGTGCGTGAGAAGAATACTTGATTGAACTAATTTAGTCTTTCGCTTGCGCTCTTAGAGACCGCATGCCAAAATTTAGACTAAACCACAATTAAAAATGCCGGCTTGTAGAGAACTTGTAAAAATCCATCAACTACGGAGAAAAACTACATAGGCATGACTTATCATCGACAAGTCATAATCAATGACTCGAGTGTATTCAATTAAGGACCTCGGTGTTACTCGGTGTTACGGCACTTAATGGAATGCTTTAAAAGATTGGGGTTTGTAATACGGAATAGTAAGGAATTCCAGAACCAATGTGTGGTCCAGCTCCTTTACACGGCCCTAGTGAGAACCAAAATGGAATCTAGCTCGGGTGGTTGGAATCCACACGAAAGCTCTTACGTCCTTATGCTCGAGAAGGTAAACAAAGATTTCCCACGATACCTATAAAAGTGGTAATTTGGATACCACCCTTACCTTTATCCATCCGCTTTTAAATTTGGTATGCTCGGATACAACTCACCAGAGGTCAGATGTAATACCGAGCAGCTTCTGACTGTGTGACGATTGTTGCGAGGTGACAGTGACTGCCCCGCGATTGTCGGTACGGTATGTGCGCTATACGTGCCCAATAGATATTTACGCATGCGCAGGCATCAGCTATAAGCGGGCAGCACGCACGGCACGGTGGCGCACCAGCAGTCTCCGCTGGTGAGAGCGAGGGACAATTTCAACGCTTTGTTAGCTGCAGCACTACAAACTGATCGGTTTGGTGATGCATGGAGGGCATATTGTGGGAGATTGTGGCAGGTTCTGCGAGGAGAATGTGTGAAAGGCTTATGTGATATTGTGATTGAAACTGATAGTATCGAAATTTTATCTGACATAGATCTAATTTAATTTTATTGACATTATGTAAGCTGATATGCAAATTGTATTATTATTGTGATTTTTATATTGTATGTGAGCTGTACGTGTACAGATAGAAATCCAAAGCGTTATGCTTTGGATTTTTATCTTTACACTAAGACGGAATTAAAAAATAAATAAAGTTAACAAAATATCGTCGAAAAGCCATCAACACATTATATTAAGATTAATTTTACTGTACCCAACTTTTTGTATGAAAATTATAAATTATGAATAGTGAAACGTACCGATTGGTCACGTCTGTACTAATGGCGGTACGAATGGCAAGCTATTAACTAATCAAAATGAGCCAGTTCAAATCATAATCCGTGTTTTTGCAAGAACAAAAACTTATTTAGTAATCATCGACATATAAACGACCAATTTATTTGATTTTATACGCACAACAATTAATTTTATTTTTTACTTTACCATGTATTTTTAAACCAAATAACTATTAATACATTTAGAAATAGAGTAGACGTGCATTTAAATGAAGGTATTTAGGTATAAAACAGTGCCTCTGCGGTGTGCAATTTTAATGGGTCAGCACGTCGCGCAAGCCCCGCCCCCACTCCCTGCGTCATCATCAAGTTAGCGACACGTTTTTTGTTTGAGACAGCGTTCCTATGCGCTAGTAATAGTAGTGATAGTAGCTACATACATCACGCCTGTGTTACTTGTACCAGTGTAATTGTGGATCACACCTGATAACAGCGAGGTTTCTGGAAGCTTTGTAAAAACCCAAAAGGGTTTTTTATCAACTTACAGAGAACTCCTGATTACACATTAGCATAAACATTTACATACAGGCACATACATTGATTCTGGCCCCACACTAGGATACCCTGCGTCGTGGGAACCAGAAAACTGCGGCATCACACACATATAAACATCCATGACATGGCGTTTTTTTTCCTTTGTCCCCCAGCCCGGGTTCGAACTCGTAACCCCTCGCATTATAGGCAGGGCCACTACCGCAGCGCCACAGAGGCCGTCAATGTATGAGAATCTAGTCAGCTTTCGAACATGAAACACGGTTCAACTTAATCAATTTAATTTTGGATGTTTATTTGCGCAAGAACTCGAATTCCATCTTTCGACACATCTTTTTGTAAGCTTTTGCTTTTTTAATTCAGAAAACCCTAATATAACATATCAGGCAATCTCATATTGTTAAGCTTTGTTTTTCAGCTATTACAAAAACCCACATTCAAAATCGTTTGCAAATACCACAAATACTATAGGCATAACGCAAGAAACAGCAATCTATAATCACACGTACTGAGTCACCGACGTCACAGTAAAATACTTTTCGGCCCAGACAGTGACATACCTAAGCGAATAGCTGTTCGCACATGTTTTAAAATTCGCACAGTCATTTCAGTTATAGTGACACCCAGGTAATACCACAATTCAAATTGGACGATGGATCGTAAAAAGATTATTAGAAAACATACAAAGTTACTCAATCCATTATTAATAGATGAATTCAAGGAATTGTTGGAAAAATATGTTGGAATTGTTTGTATTTTATGCGAACCGAGTACTTGTCCAATAGCACTGTCTCGCCCGTCAACTCGGAACGTGTGATCAAGGTATTGCCACCAGTGGGCCATTTTATAAAACATTATTTTTCATTTCAATTCCTTGGCAACTTTGCCATTGAAGACAGTTCAGTAGTGTCAAATAATGGCTTGAATAAGTTGAGACTGTTGTACACTGATAAATGTTTTGCAGTGTCTACTGAATTTGATTATTTATAGGCACTGGCAGCACTGCTAAAATATTTTATACTCCGCCAAAAACATTGCAAATGTGGTATCAATTTGAACTTCAATCATTATTCCATTGTTTAGTACAGGCAAGACATAGATAGTAGCGCCACCCATAAAGATTGAAATATATTTTCCGCAACCAGTCATCTATTGTCTATGATGAACGCTTGCAAGTTCGGTTTCACGCAGAGCAAATCAATGGCTAATTATAAAAATATAAATATATTTTTTTAAAGATATTTGTAAACAAGCATATGTATTCTTACAAAGTAAAAATGTTTTATAATTCAGTTTATATAATCCGAAATATAGGGTTTATTGGGTTCACATTAAAAAGTGCTGGCACGGAACGCAATAAAACCAAAGCGTTTTAAAAATAAAATAACCAGAGACAAAGGTCCGTGCTTTTTCGAGTCTGCCATGTTTTGTCCTATTTGTCGCGCTTGACGAACGCGTATTCTGTCCTAAAACAATTATTTCTGAATGCATTGCGGGCTGTGTTGTGTTTACAAATAGTGCAGTTCAATGTATCGTAATAATTTTAGTGCAACTTTATATTGACGTATCACTTTTGATACCTACCTGTGTGTAGCAGTGATAATTTGTATTTTCCATCAAATTATAGAATTGTTCAGTAGCTTTTTACGAATAAGCGTTGCCCCACAATTCGACAATAACGTTCCTCCGTCGCAGTGTGATTTTTTCTGCCCAAACAACCCACGTGCATATATTTCGCTGAAACGCATGCACATTTGTTATTATTTTGTTCGTGCATTCAGCCATATACTGGCTATCCGATCTCACTGTCTGAGCGCTTCTTGGCTCGGCCGCGCGTCTTTCGCGTTTCGTCTCGCACACAATCGGGATTGTGTAGTCCGCACGTGACAAAGTGTTGATCAGTGCATCGTCTTCACGCGTGTTTACATCACCAGTGCGTCCAGTGCAGGAAGTGTCCAAATGATTCCGCCAGGAACGGCGACAGTGTTTTGAGTGTTCCGTGTCATGTTTCGGTTATGAGTGTGTGAGGTGAAAGTGGTGGGCAGGAGACACTGGAGCCGCTCAACGGGGTTGGGCCCGCGGGGGCGGCCCTGGTCCTGCTTGGGGCCCCGCACGAAGGGAAAATGGCTGCCTGGAACCGCCACCACCACTTCAGCATGCTGATGGATGAGAACGCTAAAAGTAAATGTGAGTTTGCATTTCTTGCATTCCTTAAAAACCACCCCATGCTTCCGCCCCCTTATCGACACTCTGATCCATCCAGGGCTCTAATGTTGATGATCATGTGAGGTGCACAGATAATAAATAGTAAGCTCAATAAGCCTTGTGCTATGGGTACTAGACGACGATATATTTATTAGAGATAAATACTTATGCAAATACATAGAAAACATCCAAGACTAAGAAACAAATATTCATGCTCATCACACAAATATTTGCCCCTACCGGGATTCGAGCCCAGGACCGTCAGCTTTGTAGGCAGGTTCACTACAGGCTAGGCTAAACTGGTTGTCAAAATATTGTGAATGGGTTGTAACTTCATAGGCTGTTTACAGCTTCGTAGCTGTTTTAGAATACTTAATAATTTTGAACTGAATTGTCGCTTACACAAATTCATAGAAATCCCTGAGCTGTTTCTAAGTAATTCATTTCTATTACTTTCCCAGAACTTTCTGTCGAGTCAAGTGATTGAATTATCTTGGGGTAGTAGTTGGAGATGCTGATCAAATGCAAAACCTATTAGCCAGGTTTAGCTAATATTAGACTTTACATATAGGAATTTGCCTCTGGGCTGTCTCATGCCAGAAACAACAATATTGCATATTTAACCATTAATCTGTTTTAAAAAATAACCAGTGGTATGGTAATTTGATCTAAAATTAATTGTAAAAAAAATTGTAATCTGGTGTCTTACATCATATCGGTTAACCCGTCACGTGATTGGCTCTGGGCCGTGTAGAAGTGGCTCGGGTGTCAGGCCATTTCGCGATGTAATTATTTTTTCGACCGAGATTCCGTATGACTCAAATTAGAGAAGGTACGACGTAATTATGCAACAAGTATTATATACATTGTAATCTGCATGAAATTTCCTATCCGATTATTATAGTTGTTATGGTAATAAAAACTTACATGCTGTCAAATGACGAGATGAATTTCATTTTCCCGCTATTTTGACACTACTTTGAACTATTTCTTGCTATTTTCACTAATTACTTATTCACTAGCACTGAACTAACACTTATAATATGATCTGCATATTATCTAGTACTGTTTACACAATTTTCACACTCCAAATCACCATAATAAAGCTATAAATGAATAATAAACACGAAGAGATAAAATGTCAACAACCGCCATTACGCACCGTGCGATTCCGACTACAAACAAAATTTGATCTGTTTTCGATGAGAATTTAGTTTTTTTCTAAGACATGCAGTTTGATTGGTTAACAGAAATTAATCGTAATGACCCATAGGCCAATAAAACAATGAATTTTGGGCATTGAGAACGCACTGGTCATAGATTTATAGAGCCAAATCAGTGTGGCCATCTAACGTACACCCGTCTGTACGCTAAGCACTTAAGCCTTTAAAAATTTGCCGTACATACGGCTGTACGCTAAACGTTTGACGGGTTAATATATTGCTTTGAAGCTGTGCAAATAGAAAGTAAATAAGAAACCGGTCAAGTGCGAGACTAAATCGCGCACGAAGGGTTCCGTACCACCGTTCAATGGAAGCGATGGTGTGGAGTGAATAGTTTGGATTTTACACAGCAAAATATTGTTTACAAAGTTATTGGTGCGGTTACTTTCACACTCCATGTACGTAACCAGGTGCATCCATAAGTTGGTATGTGGTATTGTTGTATGGGAGCCCCCTTAAATATTTATTTTTTCCTGTTTTTTAGTATTTGTTGTTATAGCGGCAACAGAAATACATAATCTGTGAAAATTTCAACTCTCTAGCTAGCTAGGTTCTTGAGATACAGCCTGGTGACAGACGGACGGACGGACAGCGAAGTCTTAGTAATAGGGTCCCGTTTGGAACCCTTCGGGTACGGAACCCTAAAAAAAGTGTCTCCAATATATATGAGACTATAAGACCTATGATGGTACCACATCAATGCAAATTAATTTCATTATTTCATTTCAATAATGAACTGATAGGGCAAAAATGAGATCTGCTTTCTTAAAAAAGTACAACCTACAAAATAATGAGTTCATAATGGTTATCTCTTAACATTCTATTATCCGAAACTTGATAAAGAAACCAGCTTACACCATTATTTTCAACCAAACATAACATGATAACCTACATTTGTCATAGTCTACGGACACACATGCAGAAGTTGGAGCCCTTAACAAGCTAGTAATACAATTTTCCAATCCATCTACCATGTAAACCTCTATGATGTGATGAGCATGATGTAATATGACATGGTTATGTGCATGTGTATTGTTGACTGCATGCCCTGAAGTCAACATAGGGGTAGATGCACTGTATGTGTGTGTATCTATGACCTGGATCTGAGCTGAGCTGACAGCTACAAATTTTATGAAAATTCACTTGCAGTTTTTTTAATGCCAATTACCAAGTTTATTATACCAAGGTTCATTCAAAATTTAGCCTCCTTAGGTTTCCATACCCGAAGGGTTCCAAACGGGACCCTAGTACTAAGCCTCCGCTCTCAATTCATCTGTCTGTCAGCAAGCTGTATGTCATGAACCATACTAGAACCATACTAGAACCATACATACATACATACATTGATATTTTTTTTATTATTACTAAACCTCCGCAGTCCTTCCGTCTGTCCATCTGTCACCAGGCTCTACCTGGTCAACCGAAATAGGTAGAGTTGAAATTTTCACAGAGGGAGTATTTCTATTGCCGTTATAACAACAAATAATGAAACATACCGGATTTTAAGAATTAAAAGAAGTACCCATACCAGAAATTATTGGTATGATCTTAGCAATTTTGTTTTATTTGTTTACCGAAAACTTATCCCAATCATATCGGAAAATATCTTTAATTGAAGGTATAGAGTTTTGTTTAGTTATTTGTAATTATGCGATTGACAATTGCTCATTCGAATTATAATAAATAACATTAAGTTTTTTAATCATATTCGATTTTATTTCTGTAAATAAGTTACTCAATTTCTATCCACTTCCGGTTTCAAAGATCAATGAGTTTTGTTAGCCTGAGTACATAGTTCAATACTTACATACACAAAACTCTTCAACGTTTCGATGTAATGTCTTTAATGTACTAGTCTACTACCTAATATTTAACATTTTATTATTAAAAATTAAAAAGGTCTACTCATACAAAAGACTGTCGTTTTACGTTTTTCCGTGTATGATGGTATGGAACCCTTCGTGTGCGGGTCCGACGTGCTACTCGCACTTGACAGATTTTATTTCACAAAATGTGGATTTCTGTTGCCTCTACAGCAAAAAATAATGACATTTTAAAAATGAAAGGGGGTTCCCATACTAGAAACGTGTTTATTTTGCATTTTTTCGCGTATGATGGTAAGGGACCACTCGTGGGCTAGTCCAACTCGCACTTGACTGATATTTTTATTATGATGATCAACAGACCTACTTACTCATGGCTGTATTCCCGCTAAGGGTAGCCAGAGCTGCAGGATTACTACACAAATGAAAAATTACCCTTACATATTCATATCACTTTACTAGACGATATCAGATAGCACTCCTATAAATACCTAGACCCAGCTTCCTTCCACAACGCGACCCCTAAATATCAACAAGGGTACATCAATGGCCCCAATCTGTGACCTAATTCTCGCACCGACCCTTTCAGTTGCGAGCTCATGTCACACTTTCGTTTCATTCATCATACAATAGAATACATAAAAACCATCACAACGCTGTCATAGGCATTTATTTATATGTCGCCACTCTGTTAATCGCCATATTAAATGTGCCCTTTAAATCTCAATCACCATTATGAAAGCGCGGCGAAAGTTACGGGAAAAAGTTTTGAACTCGTTATAAATCTGTAATTTTATTATTCTCTGACATCTGAGGACATTTATAAGCGGCAGTTCATTTGAGCAGCACTTAATTCCTTCAGCCATTTGAAAAGCTAAAGAAGTCTCGAGGGAGTACTGGGTAAACCTCAAGTTCCTCAGCTTTAGCTAATCGGCCCGGCTTGCCTCACGCCCACGCTTTTGGCACGCCGCGGCAGAGATCGTTGCATTCTGCATTTCTGCCCGGTCTAAATAAATACACGGATCGTAATCCCTGGCGGCGATATCTAACGCCTATGGGAAGACACAATGCGAATAATCGACCAGGATTTCCCGAGTGAGATGACCAACTTGAATTTCCTTACGAGAATAGTAGTTAGGATTCCTGACAAATTTCTTAACAGCCTCGGAACTCATGAATGCGAAATAAAACATGGTAATTTTGTGAAATGTCCTCTGGAATAAAATTTCGCTCGAATAAATTAGCGGGGTCGGATCTGTACAAATGTAAATTATTTTAAGGTTCTCATAACGTCTTATTGTGGAGTAGGCGACGAAATACATAAAGGCTGATTGGAATTGGTTCGTGGAGCGATTTAATCTGGGGGCACGGCAGTGCCCCCGCCAAGACGAGTAAGCGAAGCGCAAGGGCACTACCTACCTTTTCTCGAAGCGCTTCGTTGATTTCTTGAACCCTCACAACTTGGGTTTGAATTATAGCAGTTGAACTAAATTCTCGGGATACGGTGTCAGTAGTGGGCTCAATATACATAGAAAGTTTCAATAGCATAGCTTTTATACTTTAGTTTTTATTGATATCTAACATACCCCGATTTCGTCACTGACTCACTGATGATCATCAAAATTCTTAGGGTACTTCCTCAAGACCTAGAAAGCTGAAATTTGGTAAGTAATTAATATATTAGTACACAAACAACAAAAACATTCTAAAACTTGGAATTTTTACCCCCCAACCCCTTAATCTAGTGGATGGAATTTTGTATAAGACTTCCGCAAATTTTGATGCTAGAGGTCTGAAAATATATATAGGGACTCCTTATTATAAATAATGAAATACATATTTCAGGACTTTATCCGAACATCGGGCTAACAATACTGTCAAATCGCGAGTGCGGTGCATTAGAGGCCAGTGATACGTTGTTGGGTATCCTATTGTATGTATAGACAATCGAATAGTCAAGTCTAAAAAGAAATGAAAATGCTGAATCCCGATTCCACAAGCATGTATTACGAATCGGAAAAAGGCAAAGATAGAGATTGGGCTATGAAAAAGGCACCTCTGATGAGCAAGAAATACACCCCAAAAAATAAAGACGAAATGAACAAAAAATAAAATATTGTCTTAGGTAACTTACAAAAAGAACTGAAATCCCACCAAGACGAGACCATGTGGCCCGCACTGTCAAAAAGTTAAAAGGTCTCATGTAGAGCCAAACTTCTAACTCTAGACGCCCTAACTCTACAAGCTCTAACTTTACAAACTCTACGAAATATGTGGCTTGGCTGTTTCCCTACCATCACATGGGATGGGCGTAAGTAAAACAAATATTCACTGTTTGTTACTTTTATTTATACAGTTCTTGTAGTAGAAATGAATGTTGTAAAAACAAAATAGATTTGTTTATTCGTACCTACAAGAACTATACTCGTTACTACAAGAACGGACTGAATGATTGAAAAATGAAAGAATAGGTTATAGTAAAAATTTATGTTGTAAAATGAAATAGATTTGTTTATTCGTACATAAAAGAACTGTACTCATTACTACAAAAAACTATTGTGTAACGGAGAAGTAATGAACAGTGAATTAATGTTTCACCTCACGCCCATGTGACGGTAGCGAAACGGTCAAGCCACATATTTCGACTAAGGTGTAGAGTTGGTAAAGTTATGTCTTGTAGAGTGCGTCTAGAGTTAGAAGGTTGGCTCTACATGAGATCTATTAACTTTTTGACAGTGCGAGCCGTATGGTCTCGTCTTGGCAACATTTTACATGAAAATGTTTCGGGATACAAGTTGTCTGTTGACGTGACGAACTGAAGTGGCGAGGGAAAGGGGGGCCTGCCAAATATTAATGGCGGCGATGGTCGCCGATTCCGGAAGTGTCGGCGGCCTGGCATTTTTGCCGGCCGATCAACTTTCATTCAGCGTCTGAAAGCCGTTGCTATGCGGATGCTGGCCTCACGGTGCGCCGTCATTAAAACACAACGCTCGTGCCTCGTGCACTCGTGTTATGTTGATGATATCGTTCTCTTTGGAAAGTATTTAGTTCAATTACCGCCGATGCAGTCTGAGCCTTGTCCTCCTGGCCATTAAACTCCAGATCAACTAAAGCCGCGCGATTGTTTGCAAGCAGAGAAATTTCAATTAACGTGTTCCGCCACAGGTGTTATGAAAATGTCGTCTACGTGTTTGTTTTAAATAGGGTTAGGGTGAGCTGTACGCACGCACAGTATCATTGAAATAATTACAATGTTCAGTAGGTGCCGGCACGCGTATGGCCCGCGGCTGCGATGACGTCGCAGGTTTAACGGTACCGCGGCGTCTCGCTCCGTGGGAGCGGCCCGCGCAGCCGCCCCGCCACCGGTGAATGGTCACCTTTCTCCGACGCAACGTCTAGACACTCTAGACAACGTCTCTCCGACCTTTGAATGGGCTCCGGAATGTGGAACGGATTCGTCGATGTCCGAATTGACCGCCTACCGTGGTTACCGCAGAATTCTCGGAACGTCTTCGCTCGCCTTTGACGGAAATGCGGTTACGGGGTATCTCCGCACGTTTGTGTTGAGACAAAGGGATGCAATTTCGCTGTTAAAGGTGGCGCTGTGCCATATTTCCGCAAACAGCCGTGTCGCACTTGCTACCGTCATCAGTACAGCAGGGGTCGGTCGTCAAACCCTAGAGGACAGCGGTTGGCCCACGTGCCAGCCGCGTGGGCGGCGCGGCGGCCCGCCTGAAGCTATGCAAATACATTGAAACGATTTCTCCACCGCACAGACACTAACTCGGCTGTCCTATTATTTCTACGGCCACGATTTCATTGCGCGTCGACTGCGATTTGCATTTTAAGTGGATTATACCGGCTTACATATCATACGAGAGACTTGTTGTTTTATTCGCCTGTGTCGCGTTATGTAGTCGATGAAACTAAAGTATTTTCATGGCTGACACCAAAAACATGCGCCTTTATAATGTAGCGGGCTTAAGGAAAACACTGTTGAATTAAAAATAACAAGCACCGGAGTCGCAAAAAAGGCTTCCTTAAAGTGCCTCAAGTCATTGACCGCCCAAAGTTGTCCGAGTTCATTTGTAATGCTTCTCATAGAATGTCGAGTATGGAAAGTACCAATAACGGGATGCAGTATTGTTCCTATGACGTAAACCGCTTCAAGCGCTCTCTGTCTTCGATTGTTTTAATTAGCATGTCACTGTAATTATCTCTATGACAATAGCGAATCGATAGGTCAACGCGGAGTTTACGATTCGATAAAAGTTTATGCTTTGTTGCTGACAAACATTGCCGTATGTCTTTGTCGGTTGTGTGGATGACACGTTCAAGGTTTGCTCTTAGCCCAGGCCGGGCCCCCGTCGTTGACCGCCGGCAGTTTTTGTCTGAGCAACGGTCGGAGTCGGATAGAGTAGATCATACTAGCGGCACCATTTCGCAGTGATCGGAGTGGGTGGCTGGCTCGACAATAGCATTGTCATAGCGTCAGATTTGAGGTCTTGGGCCGCGGATTTGCAAAGAGCCTGAAGGTGTGTTGGAAACGATGAACTCTTTCGCGGGTGATGGGCGTCATTCACGGGGGCGATTCGATTATTTTAAACCGCCTTTGCAATTTAAAATCCATAAGTGATGTGATAGCAGTTAATTAAGTAAGTAAGATAAGAGGTAAAACTATTATAACCTAAAAACACATATTCATTCAAGAACGGGTTAGCATAATGTAATAACTACCTCAACTTTGGACCTATACATGGTGTATCTATGATATGTTTTCTGTAAGTCTGTTTTGTAACCTTAGTGTCGTAGACTTTATTAAGACTAGTGTATCTGTATGTATGTCTTAGCATATAGTAGTACCACCTACGTACGCTACGGATAAAACTGATTTATTTAATTTCACTGCATATCGTTGTTTGCACAACACTGTAAATGGGTTAATATTGGATAGGATAGTAAAGCTCGTTCAGGCATACTTGGTAGCCGTATATTTACACACGAAATGTTTTATTTGGGCAGCTGATTTAACTAGGTCAGTGACGAGTCTTGACGTCTGACACTCACGTCTAATTAGACCATTCCTCGAAGAAAGTTCGCCTTACAAACCAACGCCTCTGAAATCGTAACTTGTTCAAGGTAAAACGATTAAAGAACTGAGAAATATTTGGACTAACCAACAATAGTTTGCAACTTTTACCAAGAAAACACCAGTTATCTGTTAGGGGCAGGTTTCTGCTGGAGTCACCTCGTACTCGAGAAATTAATTTCATTTCTTAGTAGCAAATTTTACTTTTGCAGTTACCGATGATCGGATAATTCAATTAACGCTTTGGTATTTCTTAATAAGTTTTATTTAATTATATATAGTGTAGGTATTTCGGTTGCCGCTACAGCAACAACGCGAGACTTTATAAATTAAAGGGGGTCCCCATATAAAAGACGTGGTTTAATATCCCTGCGATGAATATCATATCGCACTTGGTATAATTTGTCGGTGTCGGTGTGTTTGATGTCGGACGCAATCTGAAGGGACTGGTATCGATTCGAACATAGTATTTTTTTGATTTAATTTTATAATATTTAAGTCCGTAAGCTTTCTTGTACGATGATAGGGAACCTTTCGTTTGTGAATCCGACCCGAACTTGACCGATTTTTCTTAAATTGAATATTGATTAGCGTGTAAGTTAAATATGTAATTTTGTTTCAGATATTCTTGCGGCTGTGGTAGATTTGATTATTTTGTGTTCTTATTATTTATTTCCCTTTATAAATAGTACAAGAATGATTACGGTGAAATAAAATAATATATTTTTATTTTATTGGATAAATTCAAGGCTTTTTATGATAGCAAAGTTTATAAAAAGACTCGAAACCCGAGAAGACTTGAGAATTCTTGAAACTCGAGACATTATATAGTTCGCGAAATCAAAAAACCCTAGTTAGGGGTTTCTACTCTAACGAAAGAACATACCTTCATATCCTCATGCTTTTTTCCCCAGAAAGGGGGAATAGAAAGCCTAAGGACCTCTAATTACTACTACACAAAGAACTTTTATTTTTCCAAAACTTGCTAACCTGACATAGAAACGCTTTCATTCAAAACCCCAAAGGGTCTAAGAAAACGGTCCCGCGATATGTTCGATTCGATTACACCGGTTATCACCGGTTGCAGTTGTTGTGCGCGGGCGCCGTTTTCGCGCACATTTTCGGCCTCGTAGGCCTCTCTCGCCCCGCGGTGCCCCAGGGTTGAACGGCCAGACTGGCCGTGGGCCGCGGGCCGTTAAACCTTCGGATCCTGCAGACCTACCGCCATCTACCGTTGCCGGCCGAATTATCAGCAATCAACTCCATGCCGGCTTCTCACGCGGCTGTTTGAACTCACGAGCTTGTTTTGCCAATTTTGCGCTTTTTTGGAGTCATTTATTTAAACGGCCCGGCATTCCACGAACGGGAGATAACAAGATTGTTGAACTGACCACACACTTGTTTTTGGAAATGTGAATGTTTTCCTTAACCCCGCGAACCTTAGCCGCTCTATCATTTAATATGGGTAGCCAATAACTGTGTCTAAAAGTACTTTACCAACGCAGTCTGGTCTGGTGTTAACCTAACCGCTGATAAAGTACCAGCCACATAAATTTTTGCCTCTTCGTTTAACAAGACCACTTCTCAATGGTGCTCAGGTTACAAGGCCCTCGTATTTTCCCACAAGAAAGCCCGGAGTTGCAAATGCAGGCGTCGAAGCCACTCCGCCTCTGTTCCTTATGTTGATGCAGCGTCCTTGTCCGCCATGAAAATCTACTAGATGCATTATTCTTCCGCCTAAGGTGCATAATATAAAATCTGCTGAATTATGTAGCCAGCGAAGACGGCTAATAAAAGCCTGTTTGACAAGACGGTGCTTGTAGAGATCTTTATTGGGCCGTAAAAGAGTTTCGTTCATCTCAGGGCCGTAATATGCGGTGGTTGGATTGTTTACGGTGCTACTTACTCCGGTACGTCGTGGCTCGTACCCGCGTCGTTTACCCTCAGCTCAGACGGGTATAGTCTGGCGGAAACCGGGAACGCAGACACAGGTGCGATGGAGCGAATGCCTGCATCATCGCTTTTTGCCATTCTTTGTTTGCGCTCAGGATTTGCATACAATCGGACTCAATTCCGTGGCTGGGGAAAAGAATTCGTGTAGTTTGAAGCGAGTATACGTACGCCTCTCTTTTTAATTTCTAATAGTGGTTGCTTGAATGGATGATACCGCAATAGCGTAAAGTTCCAATGATTGCACGAGCATCGAACTGTGCCTACAATGTTTACATTCCACCGGTGGTCTTGTATGAATTGTATGATTGAATACATACAGTATTTATTATCAAAACATCTCTCTGCAATTACGCTGGATAACGAAAGTACAAGGAGATCACGTCTGATAACGGCGCGTACGAGGTAATACAGGTCTAAATAAGCGATATAAAAAAAAAACATAATTAAAACATTAATGTTTTTCGTCTTGTGACTTGTAAACAATGAGGACGCGGTAATGAAATCAATGGTCAATCAATGATCTTACCTCCCGAAGAAAATACGTTCCTAGCTGATATAATTTCACTCCTTTCACCCATAAGGTCAAGAGCTAATGAAATGAAATGAAATGAAATGAAAACTCAGACGCTTTAAAAAAATGCTTATAGCGTAATAGTTCAGGGGCTGGAGAATTATCTCTGATAACAATTAATATTCGAGTAACCCGAGAAGCTTAAAGTGGGTTAAACTTGTCCTGCTATTATAGGTGATAGTGTATCTCTGATCACAGCAAGTTTTGTGGCAAGTACTAACCGCCGATTCACTGGGTACGTCACGGAAGAGTATTATTGCTCTACCTACGGATACCCGAGTAAATGGAGTTCGGATACCCGGGTTCAAAGCGACATCACTAGTCCAAAACCCTTCCTTATCAATGGCGTCGCGACGCGGCTTACCCAGCCACGTGTACACATTGTTTCACAACAATAACAAGCCAGCAAGGACGACAGGCAGCCCAGAGACTGCTTATCTAAACATTCGTACCGTGCACTCGACTAACATAGAATAGTACGCCTGGCAACAGTACACGACTTCTAGAAAAGTAACGTTTACATACAGGGATATACATTGCTTCTGGCTCCACACAAACATGTGAACAGCTAATAACTGGGGATTTAAACTATTTTAAACAACTCAAGGGCCATGCGTCAGTTTGGGCTCACTTTTTCAACATTGTCATTGCTCTTGGAATGTACTTAATTTCATATTATGGTTTTAATAAAAAAACATCGCATAAATATTATTCATTTACTTTTCCACCATTGTCCACATTGTCCAACAATTATAAAACTCATGTCATATGAAAGCTCTTGGAGTTTACTTCGTTTCATACGATGACAGCTAAGTTTACATCCAGCGCGACCATGGTGTTTTGGTACGTTTTATAAAAACTTCCTTGTTTCGCTTAGAAAGGGAAGTGAGGCTGACGCACGGCTTTGTCCTACTATTGACAGATGTCAAATGCGACTTCTAAGATAAGAATGGCTCCACTTTAGTGAGTGACTCTCGAATCGTTGTTTGACGTAGGTACTGTTTTGGTTAATTTATTCGATATTTTAATAAATATCGAATAAATTAACCAAAACAGTACCTACTGCACTGTGAAATACGTTTAATTGCAACTAAACGGATATCTTCAAGACCTTCAAGACGTTGAACCAAAAAAAAACATCATTGGTTTGGACTCTAACAAATCTATAAGGTTGAAAATACTCGACGCAGACTAAGTTTCGACAGACTTAATGTGGTCTGTGTCTTCGATTGTGTGAACTGTCTGGGATAGGGTCACGTGACGAGTAATTCTGTACTCCGATCAAAATGTCTTTGACCACGGTGAAAGTGGACACACGTGTATGCGTACTTCAGTTCTGCATTGTCCGTAGTTTTCTACGTAGCGAGTTTCCACTGATAGCAGTAATGTGTCAAGGAGCAAACTTAATGGATTCCTAGAATTCTCGAGTCGTCTGTTGCGCAGTTACTGGCTGGCTAGTGTTAAATTTACTTATTCAACTTCATGTCACGAAACCCTGACGACCTTGTGTCTGATGTAGAGTTGAAAGTTCACGAACCTCGGCGGGATTGTAAGTAGATTTAAGCGCAGTTTACGTTTTGTTAATAATACAATCGGTCCTACGAGCTGGATTAGCCATTAGCCATATCCACACAAAGTATCTTGAAACAGCTATTTGTTTTAAACTTATCGAAAGCTTTACACAGCGATATTATCAAGTGACAATACAGCGCAGTTATGAGATTCGTCTGGCAAGCGATTGTCTGACGACTTTACTGCGGTCGCCTTCTATGGTCTTCTCCTCGCTAGCCTAGGATTTACAATAGTAGTTGAACCAATTCCACGATCTGGCATATCAGAAATAACTCCGTGGCCAGCGTCTCCAATCAGCCCGTCCTGACGCAAACTTACCTGGCGGATGGGCAGTAAGGAATTAACATAGCTCGCATTCCGGACGTTCTCGAGTACCCGTCCAGCCGGTTTCCAACGGTCGGTGACGTAGCGCCGCGTCTCAGCGTTCGTCGGCCTGGAGACTGACCACCAGCGGAAGACCTCCCGCACCCACGAACTCCGAGGTCCAACTTAGAGCGACACAAGCATTGGCCGGAGACCAAGATGCACCGGCCACGTGAACTGCGCAGTTTCATTGCAAACTGTAATATCACCTATCGCGTGCCTGTAAGCTTTCGCCGCGTGCCGTTTTTCTACGACGAATCCCTAAAATTAGTTTATCCAATATGTCAATAAGCCAATATCCCCTCACATGAAAGTTCTAATAAGGTTTGATTAATGAGTGCATCTTTGTGGTTTATGTTACGGAACTGCGGTTTCTTTGATACTACGATGGTATTTTAATGCGGTTGGTTATAGGCGGATGCGGTCTGATTTCTCAATCGCTTCGTCCGCTTATCTCGGTTCACCAAATGCTACCGGATGCTAGACGATAAAGTGACGTATTCGATCTCAAATGCAGTGGGAGTTGCTCCACACATCTTCGAAGAATCTTGTGTGTACGATGACGTTTAAGTTTAGGATTATTACCAGTTTGTTACCTATTAGGTTAAACCTGTTGCGGGGCTTATCATAGTGGTCTATCGTATAATAGCTTCACAAAGTAATGAGAGTGGGAGCAAAGAGATGTTCAACAAACTTTCAGCACGAAGGGATAGGCGAGGCGCCTCGCAATAAACGAGTTCGCCCCGGGTTCGTGTCTTATTATTAAATGTCACCTCAAGCCAGACGGTAGATAAATAAGACCGAATTAACTCGTCTGGGGTCTCAGACTAATAATACTAACACCGCAAGTTACGGTTTACAAGTCGGATAACAAAAGCGATATTGAGATAAAAGATTAGCTTGTACAACCCTATCTTCTGTGGAAGCTCTTAACCGCTCAACTAATTGAACGAACTCCATTAATGTATCTGGCGTACTTTTAGTTATTGTCAGTAAAGTATCTTTGTCTGATTATTTAAAACTTTCGTCTTGCGCTCTACCTCTTATCGCTTTCATCTCGTAAAGCAGAAACTTTTCTTGGGAAACTAATTTCACCCATAACTCGATGTTCTTTCCGAGTTTCTGATAAACTGCTCCTCCTGCTGAGACAAAGCAAACCTTATTTTATAAGTTCGTCTGAAACATGGGGCAAGGCGATGGTCCCATAGGCGTTTCAGACGTCTTAACAAGCCCCCTGGGGGCTGGTGCGAGAACCTTCCAGAAAACACCAGACGAGATGAAAACCTCACGTGTTATTTGTCCCAGACTTCTTTTCGCAGATCAATGATCTACCTACCTAAATGCACTGTCAGCACTCTTCATTTTAGGGCGTCAAACAACTTTTGCAGATTGTACCTACAATAATATAACAATCCCAGCGTTCAAAGAGGCAAGTCAATGCACTGCAAAGCTAATATTGTTTAATAAATTTCTGTTTCCAAACTGCATCAATAATAAACAGATACGGCGGCGTGCAGGCCAGTGATTCATTGAAGCGAAATTCCCACGCGCTTCGTGGCGGCTACGCGTGGGCGTTTGACAGCTGAAGAAGGCCCGTTCGTATGGCAATTTAGCCATTATCAGCACACCACGGTTTGATTGACACAGTGACCCCGGCACATGGAGCGGGATAGATTTTGTCGTTTGGTCCAAATCGTTAGCCGTTTCAGTTGACGTCCGTCCGTCATCCGTCCATCCGTCGGATGAAGGTATAACACTGATTGTATCTGAGCACCTGGACTCGTGACGTCATTGCGGCGCTCTGAGGTTATTGCATTCCAGCGAGATGCACCATATAATGTGAGTGTGTTGTAGTCATGACACGGCGAGAATGCCCGATTCCGTTTAGCTTGCAGCTTAGCCATTGTTTTACGGCCAACCGTATTCGGACAAAATGCTAGTAAAAAAATGTATTTGTTTGAACTCTGTTATTATTGTGTAATGTTTTGTGGTAAACTGCGACTTGTGATTCTGCAACAGTTAACCACAAAATAAACCTATATTTGAAAAGCAATTTTCCAACCTGCCATTAAAATTCAGTCGTCACAATCCATATTATTATCATACTGCATTTTATTACTATGTTTATTTTGTTGCTATGTTAATTTCGTACGTAATTGTACATGATATATTGCATTATTTTTACAGCAACAAAACTTTACGTAGTCATATCGAGGTTGTATTTAGCTCTCTTAATAGCTTCCCTTCAAAGGATTTTAAATATGCAGCTGTCCAGGTGTAAAACAAGTATTCAACAGATATTCTAACGGTGATGGAAAACATCGTGTGGGAACCATCATATCTCCATAGCTGCGGTGATAGGCTAGCCCCTTGACACGCAAAATGGGCTATTGAATAACGGGACATAATAAACATAATAAATCTTAGCCTCAAATTTAATTATTCTGCTGAGCGATTCAGATATCGGATAATCGGATGCAAATTTACCTAATGCTATTTTGTACCGAAAAAATCCTGCGATTCCGGGATCGACAAATTTAGTGTTCTGATTATAAATTGGATGTATATTAATGTCATAGAGCCGACTAGAGTCACACTTACCAGCCAAACTTGCTTAGATAATGTTTATTGTGGCCGTGCATTCATAAGCCAAATTGTAATTAACTGCTTACCGTCCGGGCACAGCGATCAAACAGTTTCATTCCCAATTGCTAGTCAGGATAAGACGTATACGAAAAATATAAATTTGCCATTACCGGATTTTAATGAACAGGACCAGAACAAAATTATTCAGACTTCTTCAATATTATTCAAACAGAATTCAACAAAGTTTTCTAAATTAAAGAAAGTCAGTGACAATAATGGTTAAATTAAATTTACTGACTGTACAACTTTTGGAATTCGTAAAAGTAGAGTTATCTTGTATGACCTTTATGGACAAAAAACCTATAACTTTGATAGGAAATTATTTTTAAAGGAAACCAGAAGCAATATATGTGCCTGTATGTTAAGGTTATGTTTAAATTTCATGACTATGTTAAAAAATATTCCAAAACTTTCAAGTTGGTTTACAAGTTGGCTTTCAAGTAGATCTGCAAACACTTTACACATTAATAGAAACATAAAAAATTCAAATATTAGAATAAAAATGGTTTGGCAAATAAACTAATAAAAAAAAACCGTGAAACTGGCAAAGTCATACCAAGGGACAATGATTTCTGCTTGTAGCTCGAGCTGTCGAAACATTCTACACCAATGCACCCTTACTCACAACAGAGCGTCTTAATGTTTAAATGTTTAGATTACTTAACTTAAAAGATACTGAAGACCTGTGGGGTATATCAGTCAAATTCATTGGTTCAGTAACACTAGTTATAGCCCCACACTTAGCTTATATATTCAATAAGTGTGTTGGCGTTGGAGCTTTCTCAAACCTCATGAAACACAGTTAACTGATACCTCTGTTCAAGTCGGCAGACAAGGGTGATCCTTCAAATTTCAAACCAATATCTGTTCTACCACGACTTACTTAGTCGTGGTAGAACAGATATTGGTTAAGTTATTTGAAAAAAATATACTCAATCAAATGCTTTCACACTTCAACCGTACAAAACCAAGCCAAACAATACGGTTTCACTAGGGGTATGTCGACTACGGATGCAGGCATTACCCTTATCTTCTCTGCATGGCAGGCCGCGCAGGATGCTATCGGCGTTTTTTGCATTTAATTGTGTGGATCATGAGACGCTACTAATGAAATTAAATAATTACGGATTTAAATTTAAGCGTTATCTACTCAGATCATACTCAAGCAATAGAATTCAAATGACAACGGCGATCTGATGGATAAGGTGTAAAAATTGCCGTTCCACAAGGTTCCATATTAGGTCCTTTCTTATTCCTGGTATATTTTAACGATCTGCCTATATGGTGAAGTTGACTAACATAGTGTTGTTTGCTGTATCATCTGCACTTGTCTTTAAAATTGAAAAAAATAATGACGATTTTGATGATGTTAATGATGATGATCTTTAACCGAAAGTTAGCAATTCTTTCAAGGTTCAGAGCATTCTCTAATACTGGATACCTAGAGATTTTGAAATTGCTATTTGAGCAATAAAAAAGGCCAGGTGCGAGTCTAACTCGCTCACGAAAGGTTCCTTACCACAGTGCAATGGTAGGGATGGTGTGGAGTGAATAGTTTGGATTTTACATAGAAAAATGTTGTTTACAAAGTTATTGGTGCGGCTACTTTCACACTCCATGTACGTAACGATGTGCATTCATAAGTTTGTATGTGGTATTGAAGGAATTGTTGTATGGGAACCCCATAAATATTCATTTTATTCTGCTTTTTAGTATTTGTTGTTTTAGCGGCAACAGAAATACATCATTTAAAAAAAATTCAACTGTCTAACTATCACGCTTCGTGAGATAAAGCCTGGTGACAGACGGACGGACAGCGGAGGCTTAGTAATAGGGTCCCGTTTGGCACCCTTCGGGTACGGAACCCTAAAAACCATGAAAAGCGACTTTGTGTATAAAAGGATGTTACAATGTTCAAGCAAAAGGGATATTACTGAAATGATCGGACATTATGGGGTTAATCTAACTGAACACAGAACTCGCGGTTAATAATTTTGTAATTATTTATTCCTGCTTATTATTTATAATCATTAATTTTGTGATGAGCTCCGTGCTGTAGTTAATAGGTTGTCACGCTTGCTTCTCCTGACCATGTACCGATGAGATAATTAATTTTTCTTACGTACATTATCGGACGTTCAGTGTTTCGGATGACATGTTAAGCTGTAGGTCCCGGCTACTATCGCAACTTGGTAGTGGTCGTAAAACCTCCTCCACCAACCCGCACTGAGCCAGCGAGGTGGAGTATGGCTTAACCATTCCGGGTAAAGGCCTGTGCTACTCGGTGGGGACAATAATGGGGGCTACATTTATTTTTTATAATAATATTTGTATTGATTCCACACGACCAATTTTTAAGAGATCTAGAAATCTACTTCTCCCACAGTGAAAAAAATGTCGAAGAGGCAAAAAATGACGTTTGCTAATATACATATATTGCGTAAATGTAAATATCTGCAGAGATAAATAAATTTTGATTTTGAGTTTGATTTACCTACGTTCAGGTGTTGGCTAATAATGCACTTGTGTATGGTGTATGGTCTATCCTGCGATTCCGGAATCGACAAATTAATTTTCCCTGACTATATCATCGGATGCATATTTACCTACACCATGTTATAGGTGATCATCCATATAATTGGCCTTATCATCTTTTAAGATGTTTTAAATAACAGATGCTGTGCATTCTGAGAGCCACATTTTTCTTGTGTCTGAGCACACCGATAATTGCTCTACATAATTTGCCACTAAGATCCAAATTCCAAATGTCTTTATTACTGGAGATATTTACATGTACTTAGCAATCGTCATTTTTTGCCAATTCTCTACATTGGACCACTGTGAGAGAAGAAGGGCGTAGAAACTACCACAGATTGATTTTTAGATCTCTTTTAAAAATTGCTTGTGCTTAACTAATACAAATTTTATAATATCATTATATCATAATTAATAAGTAGGAATAAATAATTACAAAACTATTAACAGCAAGGTCTGTGTTGAGCCAGATTAACCCCATACAGTCCCGTCATTTAAGTAATCTTGAACATTGTAATATCCCTTTTTTCGATAGATCGCAAGCAAATGCGACGCCAGGTGGTGGGGCCGGTTGTTTTCTCTCTAGGCGTTTTCTCCTTAGTTTTTCCAACCACTGTTCGTCGTGTCTCGTTCTACCCTGGCGTAGTTCATGTCTCCATCCAGTGCCAGGAGTTCTCAGTTTGGTTTAATTTTGTAGTCCTCCATGACGCGCTTGCATGAGTCCTTAAACCTGAGCATTGGACACCCCACAGGTCTTTTTGCATCAGCTATTTGGGCGAGCATCACTCTACGGTTTAGTCTGTCAGCATTATTTTAATTTTAATGCACATACATTGCTTCTGGGCCCACACTAGGATACCCTGTGTCGTTGGAACCAGAAACAGCGACGTCACACACATATAAACATCCAAGACCTGGGTTTTTTTTTTCCTTTACCTCCAGCCCTGGGTCGAACCCGGGACCTTTTGCATGGTACGCAGAGCCACAACCGCTGCGCACATAGGTCATCATCTTGTCTTTGTACGTGCCCCAGCCATAGCAATCTTCTCTGTTTTAGAGTGGCAGTGATGCTAACAGTGTGAGTAGGACTTCCTCGTTTGTCTTTTTGTCTCTCACGTGACTCCGATAATAACTCGCAGGCAGCGCATGTGAAAGGCATTGAGTCGTCGTTGCTGTTTTCTGCAAGTCGTCCATGTTTCACCACTAGCGAATCCAACCCCGCAATTGCGGGATCCGCACCTTTTTTTGCAGGATTGGACAGGAGGGATTGGGCATGCGGGATTGAAAAAAAACTGAATTAACAAGAAAACCAGACGCAAACTTCAATACTAACAACAACATAACATAGCGTCAATCACTCCTTTTCCTTGTAAGGACAATTGCACAATTGTGCCTACTTTAAGCCAGTTGGTCAATACTCCATTTTTCGATATAAAATTTATTTACAGGCACGTACACATTGCTTCTGACCTCACAATAGGATACCATGTGTCTTTGGAACCAGAAACAGCGACATCACACACATAAACATCCAAGACCTGGGGTTTTTTCTTTATCCCCAGCCGGGGACTGAACCCGGGACCTGTCGCATGGTAGGCAGAGCCACAACCGCAGTGCCGTGTTAAGTGTGCCTTGTGCGTGTTTCCTAACGCGCCCAATACCAAACTACGCAATAACAATGGATTCCCACGTCCTTTTTCACAATCCCGCAAATCCCGCGGATCCGCGGGATTGATTACCTCGATCCCGCAAGCTTGCGGGATTAGGACTTTGATGCGGGATTGGAATCCCTATTCACCACCATACAGTAACGTACCCAGTACACAGGAACGGTACACGAGGACTTTGGTGTGGGTGGGTGAGTTTAGAGTTTCGCCACACTCTTGAGTACAGTTTTCCGAATACCGTTGCAGCTCTGCCAATGCGAATTGGCATTGTAGTGATTAAGTTTATTGTATTTCAAATGTCTTCATTTAACATTTCAAACGTAATTAAACCATGTATCGTGCAACTACAACTACATGTCTATAGTAAAATTATATATTCTTTAAAAACTTAAGCTATACTATCTATCTATCCAGCCTCCCGCACCCACTGTTGAGTACAGGCCTCCTCTTCAGCACGCCGCTTGACGCGGTCCTGCGCCAGCTTCATCATTGAGTTAGTACTCAATGATGAAGCTGGCGCAGGACCGCGTGTGTTCAAAGTGTTCTAAGCCATGATTTAATTACTTGTTTTAGTAAACAAGTAATTAAATCATGGCTTAAAACACTAAAAAATATATCGGTCAAATGGAATAGTTACATAGTTATATTGGTGGATGTTTACCTGTGTTGTTGTGAAGTATTTTCTGTATTCGTCTATAACACCTTCTTGCCTTCGCAGTGGGCGTCGTCGGCGGCGGCATCCCCGAGCCGGCGGGCGGCGAGCGGCGGCACGTGCCGCTCTACGGCCGGCTGGTCGCCGAGGAGCAGCTGGCCAGCATGAGCGCGCCGTCCGACATTCAGGTGAGGCGCGCGGCCTTCCGACACTACACCGGCACACTGCCCACTGGCAAGGTAAATGATGGCCGGAGGCCATGTAGAGGCGGCGCGATTTTTACTATGAGAAACCGTACATTTTTTAGGGTTTTTTACCGAAAGGAAGGGGGGAGGGCTCTGATTTGCAAAATGCCGATGACAAGTCAGTTTGGCATTGATAGCTGTACTAAAGCTTTGTACCCAAATGTGTCGCGGGAAAACTTTTAAGGAGAAAAATTGGCATATCAAGTGTACTTCTATATAGTTCTGACAAACACTAAGCGTCCGTGGTCTGTGCGTAACGGGGTGTTAACGAACCATTCTAGCAAAGTCAACTACAAACTCAGGTCTTCTATTCACGATGCTATCAAAACCAACACAACGGAGTAGTAAGTAGTTTAGGTTTCACAATCAATTTGAAACCTTTGAATCTGTCATCAATCCCAAATCCAAACCAGAAAAGTACAATGTTTTTTGTATTTCTTCATCGATTTAAAAACATCTTGTTTGTTTTATCGAAAGCCCATTAGGATATAGAGTCAGTGGTCGCCTAAATGAATTGAACCTATAAAGTAGGGCTAATTACGGGATTAAACTAAAAGTTCCTTTGGAGCTGGCTGATGAATTGAGTGTTGGTGCCTAGAATACAGAGAGATCCGGTCGATGCCGTATCACGCTTCTTTAGGGTTCGTTTCGTATCGAGTGAGTAATCGCTCTTAAATAAAGCTATTAAATAAGATAATTCAATTCGACCTTTTTCGTTAAGTACGTCAAATGCCTGTGCTTACTCGTGCTACTCTTTTGAAGTCGTGATTTACTCATTTATCCATATTAATATTTGGGCGTTTCTCTACAAACTGGGCAACTTTCATGTATTTTTTACTATTAACCGAAAATAAACTTATTGTTTAAATATATATATCTGACAGGGTTAACAATAAACAGCAGATAACCCAAAAAAAATAAAATCTCTGCAGAAATAGAGTTTAAAATATATATATATCTGATACCATAATGAAGTTATTTTATTATGATCGTGGTGTGATTGGAGAAAATAAGTAAATTACACCGTAAATAAATTAAAAATAGTATTTTTAATATTTTTTACTGAGGCTTATAGTAATTGGAGGAGGCTTATACCCAGCAGTGGGCGGAAAAAAGCTGCCAATGATGAGGCTTTTAGTTATATCTTGAAATCGAAAAGTGAAATGAATTTCAAATAAAATCACAATAATCGAGTTTAGTGGAGTTGGCCATAATTTTCCGTTGAAACTTAATATATAAAACTTCAAAATAATGATTTTTTGCAGCCCGCTTTTATGTTCATACCCAGGGGACTGTCTGCCAGGAGACTGTTGATTCGATTTTATTGGAAGATATCAGAAAATATATGTACTATACTCTATTTTATTGTATTTATCTATAATAACAATATAATATAAGATATAAATGTAATGCAATGAGAAAATGCAAATATTTTTGTTGCCAGGACTGACGGTATTCACGTTACGACGCAGGCTCCGATGTGCAAATCTGATGCTGCACGTAAAAATTTAGTTTTTGCCACTAATTTGTAGTAATTGTGAAAAGTGTTGTTATATGCGTTCAGCTACGCGTATCAGCGCAACATTTTAAGCCAGAGACAGCATATTACCATTTAAATTATAGTCAGGGGTCTCAAAAGGCGGGGACACATTTTTTGTTTTATAAACTTAGTGATAATAAACAAGCAGGCCTATTTCATATACATGTAAGTAATATTGCTCAGTTATTCACATTATTTGATTAATTCATGCAGTTATAGTATACATTATTCAAGTTCAAAGCGGCAATACCGTCCGAGAGAAGTCTTAGATGAGGTAAATGTCTTTTGAATGTTACACTAAATCCGCCCAGTTTACAGAGAGACGCCCGTTTATACTAAAAAATTATAACGTCTCGAAGGTGGAAAATAATCCGAGGATACAATTTTAAAGGAAATGTGGATTTATTCATCCATTTTGGAACAGATTTTAAATGGATAAAGTTTACTCCATGCTTCCAAATGTTATCAAGAAAATCCGGTGGGTTGCTATAGTTATAGTCACAATACGAGGCGTGTCACGTCTCCGAGTCATTCGCCTGTCATCCTATCCACAATCCTTATTCTGTTAATTATTATGACATTGTATTCAGTGGTTCATGTAATAATAAACTGCTCCACAACCATATCCATAAGTTTGTTTAGTTTAGCCCGTTTGTTGAACCCCATGTTTTGTTTGTTATCATTTTTGTACAGTTGAGTTCAGGCCGAGTTACACTATCAGTATCAGTATAATCGTACTATATCAGTACTACTCCACCCATGGGTCATATGAAATAAATGCGGTTCAAATTCTGAAAGGTGTCAACTTGACTCAAGATCAACTGTAATCAAATTGCTTTCTATATCTGGGGCCCTATCCCGGTACGCACTGACAGCTCCATGACAATTACATGACGATTACGGTCAAGTTTAGATATCCAATATTTGGCGTTCGGAGAATATTTTTTCTAGGTAATTATAGTACAAATGAAGTTAATTGGCAAGCACAATAATTAAGTAAATCAACAAAGGGAATGGAATTACAAAATCGTCAGATATTGGATATCTAAAGTTGGCCGTAATCGTCATGTAATTGTCATTGAGCTGTCATTGTGTATACGGAATATGGCGCCTGAGCATATTTGCTTATTATCAATAATTTGTTTCCCGATTTTGTTGCGAATTGCCTCGTTTCCCCATTCGTTCGCTTCGTCATATCTCTGCTTCATTGAAATTACACACATTACATAATGAAATCGAAATTAAAAGTGTCCTTTGCATAAATGTTATATAGAGTACGGTCATTGTTGACCCCATAAAGAATCCGCTCCGTTCGAAGTGGAAGGCGGACATAAGCCCAAATCGGGACAGTTAACACATCGGAAGGAACTTTTATTTCCGATTTCTCAATGAACGGTAATTTCAATTTGTACCTTTCGCTTGTCCAGGCGATGCAGGCACGAATACCACACCACTTTCGGGACCCCTCGACAGCGCCGCTAAGGAAACTCAGCGTGGACCTTATCAAAACCTACAAACACATAAACGAGGTAAGTCCTTTCATTTTTATTCGGCGCAATGACTGCTATAGTCGCGGTATCGAGACCAGACGAATCGTATACAAGAATCTCAATACCACTTTATGAAAGCGCTTAATATAACGAAGGTTTTAGAGAATCAAACCATGTTGTCCGTGTTTAGGCGGTGATAAAAAGCCTCAAATCTCCTGTAAATATGTTAACAAAGTAACCTCCCGCACGGTGGTGGCCTCATGTTTGAATGTGATTAGCTCACTTTTAGAAGGGCGGAGGCGTTGTCGCGAAAAGCGATGGCTGTTCCGACCTTTTTGATCTACCTTCGTGGGCGCCGCCCCGGTTGCTAGGAGCGCTCGCCCCGTGCGTGGGAGATGAATTTATTACGATATATCAAAAGGAGAACTTCTGAATGAAACTGACCTGACCGGGTTATCTATCTTGGCCGCTGTTAGAGTTTTTTTAAGTGTGTTATGTAAAAGCTGTGTGGGGAATGAGTCTGATGGCCTTGGTCTTGTAGTTGAATCGTTTGTTCAGCTTTTATTATTTGAGTGGCAGGGTTGGAAAACACGTTTACTTAGTGTGTATGTATATGAGTATTTTTCTATTGATATCTATTTCTTGGCGTTTCTACGTATCTGATGCATATACTGGTTCAAGGTTTGCTTGCCTACAGAAAAAAATATTCATCTCCGTGAACATTATTGCTGTTTTATAGGTCAAAGATTTCGTTGAAAATAAGAATGTAACAAAAAATAATGATTTCTAAATTCTATAATCCAGTACACTGAAGAACAAGAGTCGGCCCGCCCACATGGGCACTGTTAAAATTTATTCTGACTAGTTTTATTTTATTGCTTTTTGTTTAGAATGAGGCCGGCAGTAAACTTGGCTCAACTCTCCGGCAACCATCGTTAAGTTTGTTGACCTCTATAGCTTAAGAGCCCTTATCTTACTCGATTAAAAAAAGACATTATTTTTAAAGAATTAATTATCAAGCCAATATTTATAGTCGTTAAGTCAATATCAAGGCCTTTTGTAAAACCACGATTTAATTCATAAATTTCACTGCAGTGAATAAAACTTAATACTGTTGGCGCTCGTGGTCTACAGAATGAAAGAGTGTCAAGCCTGATTTGCGCTCTTGTGTACTACAACAAAATTATATCGCGCACTCGACTATTTGTGTACTTTTCAGCAACGTACCCACTTTGACCTTTCCTCAGGCTGTGGGCGGACGGGTGTCACTATATCACAATTCTGGTGCCGATTATATGTAAAAAAATTAGTTTTAAACTTTTTTCAATAAGTGAATTTGAAAATAAAAAACATTCAAAAATATTGAATTGAAAAAAAAGTCGTGGCGCTATCTTATGTTATGTTGTTGATTTAGTGAATTAGCAATGCTGCTTAAATTTTGCTTAGTCAGTCAATCAGTCAGCCTTGGGTCCGAAGAGTCGCTGCCACCGTGTGTATAATACTTACTGCGCAATAGATCGTCACACGAGAGTTTGCCTTCCACGCGTGGCGCATCTATGACGCGGCGGAACGTGTAAGTCGTTACCCGGCGCGGCGTAGCGAACCAACTGCGATACTGCAATACTTCCGTTTCTACCATTCGCTTCTATCGTAAATAGTAATAAGTGTCTCACTCTAACGACGCCCAGTTATACATTACGCAGAATCATGATAAGTTGACTTTCTTTGCGTGATAATTGTTATTTATTGAACATGTCGATGTCAGTGACTTACATTTTTATTTGACAAATTATATGAATTAATAGCCATTGCCCGCTGCTTCACTCGAGTGGAGTTGTGTACAAATAACCAGGTCACATAGGTCGCACGGGTCATTTAGTTTATGAGTTTCATATAAACTCACTCCCACTTTCCCATTTGTGGGGGCAAACTTGGATAAAACCTTTACAGAATGGAAGTCTCACATCTATATCCAACTTGTATGCCAAATTTCAGGTTCATAGCTCAAGCGTTACTTTTTGTTTTCCTACAAAAAAAGCTCTTATTAACTGACGTCTACGTACTACGTACCTATCTACCTGCAATTTTTCAGCTTTTCAAGTCAAGTAGTTTTCCTTTCATACTAACTGTAACCCCCATTTTCCCCCCTTAGAGGATGAATTTAGCCAAATCCCTCATTGCTACCCTAAGCTACATAAAGCACCCCTGTAAAAAGTTTAATGTAAAATTAAAGTTTAATTACTAGGTCTACCGGTTTAAACTGTGCGTTGTCTGTCAGTCAAGGCTTCGCCACACCAAACGCGGGGCGTGCGCGGGTTAGGCGCTGGGCGGGCGCGCGGCGGCAACAACGAATTTGTAATACAGGGAATCCCATGAAACCCGTCACATCGAAAGCAGCGCGGGAGCCGCGTGCAAACCGCGCTAGACCCGCGCTCAAACCGCGGCGGCTCTCGCGCGGGTCGACGACAGATCGGCGGCGGCGGCGGGGCGGTCGCGGCGCGGGGCGGTCGCGACGCGGGTCGGGCGCACAGGAGTAGGGAATAGGAACAGAGCCAAACCTTTGAAGAAGCGTGCAAAATTCTTACCTATTTTAGTAGGGATGGCAAAAGAGAATAAAATAAACTGTTATGATCTTAAAAGTCGACTGAGGGATCAGGAAGGGCTGGTTCGGTTAGGTGATGCGTTAGCAACTTGTCACAAATTTTTCCTGTAAACACTTACCCCACAAAATTGCTGAACGTGGCTATAGGATTGCTTCAGTGATCCTGCAGCTCTGGCTACCCCTTTATGGGAATATAGCCGTAAATATATGCATATGCAAATGACTATTCGAAAACCAAACAGCAAAATATTTTTAGACTCACCCAATTTGTTAGGTACCTACTTATAAATAACACGGTTTTTGCGATAGGTATTATATGGTATTCATTTACTTACCTAGTAGATTCCTTGGGATAAATGAAGTATGAATTATCATTTCTTTTCCTCGTATTGTTCATACAAACAGTATACAACCATTGTACTATTCCAAAACGTACACTTCTTAACACTTTAATATCTATTTGCTGTTTGTTGCACTTAAAACAATTCGATAAGGTAGGTGATGAAACAAAGAATACGTGATTTTTGCAATGCAGGCCCTCCGTTTGTCATCACATCACCAGGACGAGCGTATACCGGTTTTATACGGTGGCGGCGCGTACGCGACACAGGGGCTGATGACACGCACACATACGCCGTATGCTTGTAGTAGATTACCTACGACGGCGTGATTCTATCAACGACGTTTCTCTCTGTTCCGTTTCTTTACTCATGTGGTAAAAAATGGTACATGCTGTATTTCAATAGAACAAATTCTAGTAGATTAATCAGTTTGTTTGAAGATAATAGGCTGTTCGAATAGGTGCATCGTCGTAACGATACCTAATATTAAAAACCTACCTACATATCACTTGTTATCTCCTGTAAAACTCGACATTTATGGGCAGTTAGGAGTTTTGGACAGATGACATTGGACGTAGGTAGGCTCATAAAAACGGTGTGAAATGCGGCGATGAAATTTTTGTCTGACGATAACCAAGGATTTTCCGGGCGCATCGTCCGCTTACCGCCCTAGGGCATCATATGATGACCTCTGGCGGTCATAGGATTTGAATCTTCATTCCAATTTTTAGGTTTCAAAAGGTAAAAAAGGAACTGTTATAGTTTCACTCGCGTGACTTGAAATCTTCTATAAACATACTTATCCTGATAACCGCAACATATTTCAAGCGTAATATGAAAAAAATATGCCTACAAAAAATGGGGGTGGTAAAATGACGAAACGAAAAAAAAATACACCGTAGTAAGTCATGTACGAAATCGCTGAAAAGGGCTCTTTATAAACTTTTCAATCATATTTCTTTTTGAATTTTAGTTTTGATAACTTCAGAAGCTATGATCAAAAAGTGCAAATAATGACCTAGCATCCCTCCTTATCTCGGAAACTACAGTCTAAAATTACAAAAAAATACAGTATATCGCCTTTGCTCATAAGTGTTCATATGTTTGTACTCATTATTTACCATGCAATGAAGAATATTGTATATAGGACTTAATTCAAAGATGCCATGAGTAGATGGAGTATGAACGTAGCCGCAGAAATAACTTTGTAAGCAACATTTTGCCATGTAAAATCCAAACTATTCACTACACACCATTGTACGGTGGTACGGAATCCTTCGTGCGGAGTCAGACTCGCACTCGTTGGGCATTTGTCGATCAAACAGGCCCAGAGGGAGGCGCGCGGCCCCGCGCGGCTCTTGCGCGGGAGCCGCGCTGTTACCGCCGCCGCGCGCTCGCCCCGCATCCGGTGTGATTTGGTCGCTGCTCGCGGGAGCCGCGCGGCAGTCGCGCTGGAGCCGTCCCGCGCATGCCATGTGTTTGATGTGGCGAAGCCTGTCAAATAGCGTTTTTAACCCCCGACGACAAAGAGGGGTATTATAAGTTTGAAGTGTATGTATGTCTGTTGCACTCTAGAGCTCAAACGGGTGGACGGATTTTAATGCGGTTTTTTGTCAATTATAGTATACTTCCCTGCGATGGTTCTTAGCTATGATTTATCAAAATCAAGGACACAAGTCAACCAAATTTTAGACTTAAACCCCAGACGACGAAAAATATCTGTGGCAAACTAGCGCTCAAATGGGTGGACGGATATTGGTGATGCGGTACAAGTCAGACGACGAAAAAGGGGGTCTGTGGCATAGGCGCTCAAACGGGTGGACGGATTTTGTTGATGGTGAAGTCAGAAAGAATGTATTACTGAGACACAGATTGACTTAAACTTAACCCCCAACGACCAGGTGAGGTGTTATCAAAGTTAGAAGCCCCTGTAGGTCGGTGTGTCTATATATCTGTCCGTGAAGCCCTAGCGGTCAAACAGGTGGTAGTATTTTGATGCGGTTTTCAGTAAACGATGGTAGTAAACTTCCCTGTGAAAAATCTTAGATATGTTTTATTAAAATCGGTTTAATAGTTCGACGTTCTCAGCTTAATACGGAATAGCGGTCTAACATGGACTGATTTAAATTTTTATAGTTGGTAATATATTTCACTGTGATCGTTCGTCGATATATTTTATTAAAATCAGTTCAGAGGTTCAAAAGTTATCAACCTAAATTGGAAACAAGTAAACCAAATTTTAGCCGTAAGGTTCCATTAAAGTTTCGGGGATGTTTTACATTTTTAATTTATAGTTATATTAAGTAGATTGGAGAAACATCGCTGCATCCAGTTTCATTAAACCATCACGTGATTTGTCTCGTTGTCATCATCTTTTTGATGCATCTAGAAGTCGAGAATTTCGCATGATGAAAGATTGCACTATTCGAAAGCATCGACAGTTCAGGCCAACTACGTGTTTTTCTACACAAGCCCTCAACACGTGCTACGCTCCCCCAGTAATAACACAATTTCTAATTTTAGACTCTCGCCACAAAGCACAGTGTCCCCTTAGTATTTTTCGTGCGGTTATTTATAGACATCTGTTTTTGTCGGTCGATGGTCGTTGCCCTATTTGGTGGTGTGTTTACATGGCGGCATGCCAGCTTCCAACCTGTGACGTTTGGTGTCGCGTGATCTGCCACCGTGCATCAATGGCTTTCCGAAGGTTATTGCAATGTACAGATGTAGTGAATAATCCTTTCCTTTCGTATTTTCTCGGAAATGTTCGTTTTTCTCTTACTAAACGTCGTCGTCTTTGTCATTTGACATTGATAAATAAAGTATGCGATTTATTTGATACCTACACGTAATTTAATAATACAGTAATTCATAGACACATCGGCACCATTCGGGTGTTATCGTTGTTCCGAGTTTTGCCGATAGGAAAGGATTATTCACTACATCTGTAGCGAGAAGAGCTATTTATTTCTTGGGAATATTTACTGTATATGATGATTTGGTGGCTAAGTTTTGGCGAGGTTTCACTGCGCCTGGAACCACTTATCCGGACAGCACCTTTCACCAACTTGAACCTCGTTCGGATAATTTAGAAAAAAATGCGGAATCATATGTTTAAGGTAGAATTAACTGTGACTGATATAATAGAGGTAGTTCGCCTTTTACAACAGAAACCCACTGTTCCCATGAAATAATCAAACAAAATCGCACCGGCACCCTATCGCTTAAATCAAACCGCAGATTTCTGAAGCATCATGTTGTTGAGTATTCACCTAAAAGTGATATATTACCTATACAAGTACAAGTCTATTTGCGGTATCGATAACATAGCACTTGCATGTACAATTGTACGCTCCGAGACAACCCAATCAAAGTTCTATTTCGATCCTAAACAAGAACCGTGCAACGTCTAAAATATAGCACTTGACTCTTACCTGAGTATGGTGACTATTAATAGGACGTTTTGCGGTTTTGTCGTTGAAGTTATTAGTTTCAAATGACCCAATTGCGTCATGCATCAAACATTCCGCTGACATTATTGTTTCCTAGAACCGTGTAGAATGCACACGCAAATATGCACTGAATTGTCCGTGCCCTGTAAAAATATGCAAGTATTTTGTGTGTTGAGTATTTCGTATAGGTGCGATGATTATTTTTCCTTGTCACATGTTTGTTTGATTAAGTTTGAATCCTTTTGCGAAAAAGACATAGTGTAAAATTTCAAAGATCTTATAAAATATTGTGTTTACTTCCGCTTCTTGTGACGATTCGCCCACTTTGAAAATTTACTGCTCAACGACACCTTTCCCTTTCCATCCATGGTTTGCTAAAAAGAGATAAACTGGCCTTTGTAATGGTGTATCTACTTAATAAAACGCTATTTTCTATTATAAGTTACCGGTGTGTCTGTTTTGTGTAGTACGCTTAATAGATTATAATTATGAACTACAAATAAAATATTCAACAACTGAAGAATATCAAGAATCGCTTTGGGCCATTTAGGAATTACAGTATTGTGACAATTATCAAGTAACCAGCACACTATGAAAGGACAGACACACCACACGAGACTATTTCCAGTTCGCATACAGTTTCGTCATAGCCAGACAGACGTTAATCTTTTGAACGGTTTTTAGATTGCATTATGTTCTGTGATGCAATAATGTGCACCGATGCAATTGGGTCAGAGTCATAGACAAGGCAGAGATTGCGTTTGGAGATATACTTACTACACCTTTGTATTGACAACCTAGTTAACGGCTTAGTTGTGTCTTGGTTTGGGTTAAAAACCTTTAATGATGGTTTGGTTCAGCACAACTTCCTTTATTCCGAGCCGCAGATTTTCCTGATACCTTTCGAGCAATACGTATTACAAAGTGTACCGGCATATTGGTGACAATGGGAACTTATTAGTCACTGTTCAGTTTCATAACGCTTTGGCCAGCACCAACTGCCAATCTTATCCGAGTCAAGGAGACAGTCCTATAGTTGTCGATTAACGAAATCGTATAGAATCAACTGCCAATTCAATGTGTCATGGTCCAATCATTCGCTTATAAGCCAACAGGCACAGGGTCTGTGCTACTGACCTGGTTGACGCTGACAATCCAAATAATGTTTTCTGACCCTGCCAAACTTCCCATTATTTGGGCTTCTGATGACAGAACTGAGTGATTCCTTTCACTCAGTTGCCCTGAAGTTTCATCAGAATGACCGTTGGTAGCATTAATTGTGCTCATCGCTGAAAAGCGAACGCCTTGAGCGCCGCAATGACGTCACGAAACCAGGTGCACAGAATTTGGTGACTCATGACAGCCCAAACCAATATTGGTCTGGAGTCTTGTATTACTTTGCATCTGGGCATGGTAAACTGGTCGGGCTAATGATGATGATGATGATGATGTAGTGGCTAGCTAATATTTACAACCCAGGGTAGCATAACGCTGTAGTGCACCAAGAGCTGACTCATCAAGCCGATCCTCATTCAGCTATGCGATTTGAACACGATATCGACAAAAACATCGAATTCATTATATCGCTCTCTCCGTACTGGCATGCTTGGTGATCAGCTGTTCGCGTTGTCTGCAGCAATTAAACACAACTGTTATTGTGTTCTGTTTGCATACCGCTACATTACTTTCTTTTTACGTGGTTCTGAAATCTATTACAAGTTTACTTCTGATGAACAGCTGTCGGATTCAAAGAATTAAGTATTCAATTGTTTAGAATCATTTAAGAACTCTATCGGAAAAGCGTAACCGAAATTATCCGAATCTTCTTGAAAAGTCTGATGTCAACTACCTAGTCTTCAGCTCACCACACTGAGGGCCTTCCCACAAAAAAAAGTCCTGTTCAAAACTTCTTCAAAGACAAAAATGTATAGGATTTGACGTTTTGAGGTTAAACTATGTGTAACATTCTTTGTAGTAACGCGGTGAGTGTCTAATACGGAAATACCCCATGAACCAAGCCTATAATGGAGGAAACTCCACGTAGATTGCACAACCATGTGTCCCAAATCCACAGTTTCCTCAAACGTCGGTTACCTCCCAACAGAAATGCAAGCTAGTCAAGTAAGTCAAGGTGAGGCGGCGAGCGTCGTGCGGGCGCCGTGCTTGTTGCTAGCCGGATTAGTGCCGGCGCCGAACTGCCGCTGAGTAGCCTACGACAGTCTAGACTAGACCGATTTAGGGTTAAAGTTTGATGTCGGAAGGAGGATGTGGAGAGAAGCTGGTAGGTATAATGCGGACGACTTTTGGGAATACGTGTGATGAATGGCGTTAAGAAGTTGTGATAAAAAAAAACACAGGTCACAAAAGGACCAAACCAATGTTTGGTTTTGGGGGAAATAACTACCCTTTGACTATAATAACAGCCTTTGACTGATTCCACTGTTGAAATTAGTTTAAATATCGATCGTTCTCCTAAATACAAATTATTATTAGTAGGACTCACTCAAAGACCAATACCAGGTTCGGAAGATCAGCGCTCGGGCGCCCTATAAAGCACAGCCACGGTTAGCAACACCCGAAATAAAAGATAACAGCCCAAATGCAGAATACTTCGTCTAGACGTACAATCGAACCATCTGAATCATGACCCACCATAAGCTTATTTTGCTAAACCCCTTAAATGCAAGTAGGTCGAAATTCGCTTGAAGGTTTATTTCCTTGGTAACGAACTTGTTGTCATTTGATTAGACACTGACATTTACATAGATCTTACAAGTTTGAAAGTTTCAAACGAATTATCAGGCAAATGGGTCATGATTCAGTTGGTTCGATTGTACATTGAGAGACAAGATTTTTCGAACCAAATGTTTAGTAGGCATCAGGGTTGTGATATAATACATGACATGTTATATCACAGTATCTCTCGTTATTCTACTTTATTTTAACGTTGTCATGTTATATTAATATCTATTGGAACTTCTACAATCCTCGATTTAACCTGGTCTCTAATCGGTGAAAAAAAGTTTGTCGTGAGTTAAACCTCGGTTACACAAATCAATAGCATGTTTGAAGAAGACCGGCCGTCCCCGCATCACAAGTGACGCAGAGAACTGAGTTTTGAAGAAAATAATTAAATAAAACTTCGTGCCCGAAGCGGAGAACTCATTGTGCAATTACGGGACATGATTCAGAAAAATGTTTCAGTCGAAACTTGCAAGAGAGTCCTCAAGAGAATGGGGTATCGTTTGTACTCAGAGCTGAACTACAGATCAGTGCCTTCAAATTATATGGAGCGATGTATTTAAATTTGAGGTGGCTGTTGGCGATGAACGAAAGAGATCATTAGAAATAAATGTGAAGCCTATCATAAGGACTGCATCAAGTGAAAAGTGAAGTTTCCAGCATCAGGAATGATATGGGGTGGCATGTCAGCACAGCGTTTGCGTCTGCTGTAATTTATCAAGGGAAATGTGGATGCTACAAAGTACCAGGAAATTTTATAAACGAGTCGATTACAGGCCATTCTGAGTTTGCAAGATCAAGGTACCTTCATTTTTCAACAAGAAGGGGCTTCATGTCACACTGCTGGTACAAAGAAGGCATGGCTTAATTCTAAGCAAGTTCCTACGATGATTAGGCCGCCAGGCAGCCCGGACTTGTCCCCGATAGAAAGTTTATGGTGGAAAATGAAGAAAAAAAAGATCAGAAAATGATTTAAAACAGAAGCTTCAGGTAGTTTGGGGCTCTATCTGGTAGCTTCAATACCACTTCGGATAAAAGCAATTATTGAGAGTAGAGGAGACACTACTATGTAGTAGAGGAACTATTTTGCATGCGTGGTTAGGGTGGACGAACTCACTTGCTTCATAGGCAGGTATGAAATTATTGTTTTTAATGTTTCATTAATTCAGAAGTTATAAGCAAGAATAAAGTATATTTTCGACGGGAACATATGTATTATTCAGATTTTTGTTATATAAATGGGTTATCTTACTCCGTAAAAATTGATAACATATTTTACCCCTAAAGACTAAGTATTCCGCATTTGGGCTCGTTGAAGTATTATTGCCCGCCAGAAACAAGGCCCGGTTAACTGACATATTGCGTGTCGAAAAAACAATGATCGCCACCATAGCTGTGTTATCGCATGTACTACTCATATCTTGGCATAACCGAAAACAATAAAACTATTCGCGGGATTTGCCCGAATTTACAAGCGCGGTTGCTTAGTGGAAACTGTTTTCTCCCCTCAATGGCTAGGGGCATTGATTGACATATGACAGAAGTTGGCGAAACTGACGCAAAGACATTGCAAATTTCATACAATTCATTTCAACGCAAAGACATTTCATACATGTAATATTTTATGAGAAAAGAGTATTGAGACGAAGACAATATTCTCGCTGATTGTTCGACACCAGGGTGTCACAATAAAACTGGTTTTCCGTGGATAGTACACGAACGTACGCACACTACTCTGGAAAATTTGCAATGTCTTTGCGTCAGTTGCTTGTCAAAATGAGACCAACTGTTGGGCTCATTTTTATTTTTTTGCTTACCTTTATATAAGATTAGTTAAAAGTGGAATCTTATGTGTTTTTTTCCTTGTAGTTTCTGTCACCAAAACTTGTATTTTTATCATTATGAATCAGCTCATGGTTAGCCACTAACTCTAATTTGTTAACTTAAAATTGACCAGGACTCCACGAGACAGGTTATACCTAGAGTGGAGTCGAAACTGTAAACTCAAGACTTTTACTCCAAATAGGGAAAAATAATGCACTTTTACAAGTCACACACTTAACTTAAGTCTTAAGTTAAGTTTAGACATGGATAAAAATAATAATAAAAAATTTGATCAACTAAACTAATAACATTAAGGGTTAAGGTTTTAGTTTGAAAAAGCAAATCTCCCTTTCAAGTAGTGAATCAAGGCTGAAGCTCGCACAGGAAAAGGAGACTTCATTAACTCTACCATTGCTTCGGAAATACGCCCGTCAGAGAAGAAGCACCAAGAAACTGTACTGGGATGTATTTTATTTAATTATCATCATCTTTTTTTTTGTTATTACACAATGTACAATATGCAAATAATGTAATGTAATAACAATATTATTTAACTTAATATTATAACATCGTATCAAACAATATATAACAAAATAAATAAATAAGAACACATACAAGCTGTAATAAACATAACTTATGAGAAACCAGACTGGACCAGTCCCCCCAAGCAGCATCCGTTCACGAGTATGACTTGTGCACCAGCCATCACCCCCCTCGCCATATTCTAGGGAGGGGAGCAACCCGCTACAAAGAGACGCCGCAAGCAAGCAACTATGTTTAATGTTCAACATAATTTGTTAAATAAAGATTTCTATTGTATTTGTCTCAATTATCGCTTCCGCTTTGCGTTCCGTAAACGAAGAAGAAATTGTGAAAATTCTACTGTCTCCGTTCCGTAGATAAGAGACAGTTGCGGCTAGTCAGTGTTGCCTTGTCTGCAATGTGTAGTATCACATCTTCTATCAGTTAATAGTGTTTGCATATAACGAAGTGTGTCAGATAACAAGTGAAGGATGAAGAACCCCTTTCCTGGAATGAAATGTTACGGAAGCTGTAGACTTCCTTTTTGTTAATGTTTTAAATAGGTGCTCAAGAAAGTTAAGGAAGAATCGGGATGTCAAAATCAGAATTACCATTTCAAAACGCCCGCACGACCAAAATAATAACTCGATTCAATTCCGACTCGCCCAAATTCAAATGAAAGGAAATCTCATAGTAAAATAATTTGTCCTGACCTAAATTAATTTCGTACCGCTGAATAGCGGCTCATTATGAAATTATTGTCCCCTAAACATTTGAAAATTTCACGGCCTACAAAACGTAAATTCGGCGAAACTTGGGACGGAAATACGAAAATACCTACAATCGATCGGGAATGACGGAACTAAAGGAAGTTTCGGTTCGTATTCCATTGAACTTTATAATTGTTTATGGTTTTAATTGATGATGATAATTTGAAAGAGCGTGACCTAGTGCGTTACATATATGGATAGTGACACATTATCCAACAAGATTCAAATAGAAGCCTTCTTGGGACCGCTAACTTCTTGTGGAACATAATTAATAACAGCCTCCCAACTCTGTCTGTCTAAAGCGGTCTCATCGAGTTCTGGTCAGCTAATTCCGATAGATATTACTTTGTTAGTAGCCGTAAAATTATTAAAACGTTAACTGCAACAAAAGCTGAATACATGATGAGCCAATCGCAACAAAAATGACATTTTTAAACGTATAACTGTTAATACAGTTTTTTCTTGCCAAAAATACTGCTTTTGCCTGACTGAATTACTAAATAGCGATAAAAAATATGCGCCTAGAATTAGATACTATTATGGAAATTCCCTCAATTTTCACTTTTAAGAAAAGATAGAAAGTGCTTTCCTTTCTCTTCCGTAAAAGGTACCATATCTGAGTAGGTATGTGTATGATTAATTATAGTTTATATATGTGCATGCTATATATTGGATTTTATATAGTTGAAGAATATATTTTAAATTTATTTGGTATAGTTCATATATATTTTGAGTCACTTTCGTACGAATGTATAGAATTTTTTTGCGAACTTAGTCTTGCCTAATTTTTGCTGGAAGAAATATATTTTTAGAGATAAGCTCGCCTTTGCTTATAACATTTTTTGTAACTGTCTGTAACTTTATATATTATCTGTGCAATAAAACATATGAAATACTGGCTTCGTCTGAGTTATTAAAAACTCAAAAGTTCTATAGCTTTATTTTTACTACCGTAGTGTTCCAGTTTTAACCGTAAAGTTTCATGATCTACGCAATCAAATGCTTGGAAAGGTCACTGAAGATACCAATGGCATCTTTTGATTCTTCCTATGCACCAACAATATGTTTTAATAATTCAACACCAGCATCTGTGGTACAACGTCTTTTGTAAAGTCGAATTGCTGGTTATGTAATATATTATTGTGATTAAAATGGGAAAGCATTTGATTGAGCATGATTTTTCAAACACTTTACGAAATACTGGTAAAACTGATAAAGGCCCATAATAATTACTGGGATCTTTTTTGTCACCAATTTTATATAGGGGAACTACTTTGCTATTTTTTATTAAATCGGGAAAGGTGCCGTGATCAACACATTCATCAAATATTTAAGCTAAATATGGTGCTTATATATCAACAATTGAGCTACACACTTTGACTGACATCCCCGATAAGTATTCTGTGCTCTTAACTTTAATGTCTTTAAAAGTCTTACTGGGGACTTTTACGACTAAATTTAAATTCAGTTCGGCAGGCGTCCACGTTTTTCTTAAGCAATGTAGCTGAAAGGGATGGTGAAGATTTTAGTGGTTCAGTAGTTTTCAAGGGCATACAAGTAAAAAAAGTCTCGAATTCCTGAGTTACTTCTGAAATTGCACTAGTAATACCGCGATCTGTTTTAAGTGAAAATATATACTCGCGCGGCTTTGTACTATCTGTTTTGCTAACTTTCCATACGGTTTTTTTTTTTACCGTCGGCAGATTTAATTTTACTACTTATGAAATTTGCTTTGGCTTTAAGACACACATCTTGAAAGTTTTCGAGTAATCTCTACCTAAACCTGTCACTATTTCTTATGTTTCTTTGTTCATGTAGTTCAAAGAGTCTTTCTGTGCTAATCCGCAAACCTGTGGTCGCCCAATCACTGAACTTAAATCTATATAAATTATTCGGGTAGTTAAAATTATAATCGTGAACAGGCAATTTCTCAAGTAGAACATTTTGGTACTTTTTCAACCGACTAGTAGTGATGCGTCTGGTTTCTATTTTTATTTTCTGAATATGATTAATGAAAGAAAATTTAACACCTCTGACCTCTATGATCTGATTAAAGCGAGTTAATAATCCTTTTTTCCATAGGGTCACAATCACAGAACACATTATCAAGACAGGTAGCAGTAGTTTACGTAACTCGTGTTGGTTCGAAAAATACATTATTTAGATTAAATTATTTAAAGGGCCCTAATATCTTATTGCTTAATGAATTATCTTCTAGAATGTCTCCAACAACTATAATCTTTTTCTTTGTTTCGTTGTTCAACTATGTTCAACCTAACCCACCACTTCGCCCAGACACTTTATTCAGCCAACAAGTGTTGGCTATTCAGTAGTTTAGTCGCGCAAATCAGTAATTTTGACGCGCAATCAGTATTTTTTGGCTCATTTCAAGAAACCCCGCTGTTCATGGTCATTCCCTCAATTCGTTTTTTATTCGGTATTTTATTATTCCCCATTTAAAAACAGCGGTCCGCCTGCCTTCAGTAATTGGATTGCGTCGGGAGTCGGGGCGCGATCGGGACGGCAAAAAGACCGTTCCTGACTGTCCCAGTCAGGTTACGGCACGGTAAAACTACCGGCGGCGGCGGCGGCGGCGGCTGGCGGAGCCGACGCGATAATCTCATTGGACCCTTACCAGCAATTAGCTTTTGCATTGTCGCGATCTGGAAAGTGAGTTGGAATTGTTGGATGTTTTAGAGGCTGGAAAATATAAGATAAAACACAGAATAGATACCAAAGGGATCATCCAAAATGATACTTGTTTACAAACTTATCTCTGGCATTGATACTGCACACTTCTCCTAACCAATCTAGCTAGGGTTAGGTACCCAGGAATATTTTGTCATACCATATTAAAAACGTTTGCAGCGAATTTCAATCGCTTTTGAAAAACATACTAATCAGAAATCGCATATACAAGTAAGTAGTCACTATAGAATTTACCAAGTTAAAACTAAAAAAACGACTTCAAGTTGAAGCCCTATTTCTTCCTCCACGCTTGTGATGCGACTTTACGATTTCCGCTTTCTGTATATTAGCACAGAATACTTAATAGTACTTACTACGTACAGAAAGATCACTCCTCAAAGACACTAAAATAAATAGTTACTTTCGCTGCGCAGCAATAAAGCGCGATGTAGCTTGCACCTGCGCTACGTTCAATAATCGCTAAACACCAACAGAATCGGTTACCCCGCCGTGCAGGTTAGATTGCGCCGCAATACTTCGCCTGAGAGCTTATTTTACACTGACATCTCGCGATGTGACTGCGAGCCAAGCGAGCGGCAACCTAAGTAAAATCCCGAACAAATTTATTTTTTATTGAATATAAATAAATAAATTACTTATCTTATTCAACGTCAAACTTCTACTTATAACTAAAAGATTTTTTTTATATAAAAAAGATCACCGTTTCGGAAGGTGGGCCTCGGGGTTAACAAGAAACGGCAAGAAACACCCCCAAACCTTCTTTTAAAAAAAGTGACTTCACAACAGGTACTGGTTTCGGTCTAAGGAAATTCGCCGGCGAGTGATAGACTTGATCCATCGCCCCTCGTCGAATTTCTGTGCGCTGAGATGGTATGGACCATGCAGTTTTGTCATCTAATGTACTATAATATGACTTTCTTATCAGCTCATTTTTAACATAGTTTTTGAAACACTTTTCAGGAAGGATCAATGATTCCTGTGGTATTTTATTGTAGAAGCGAATACCCCATGAATGATGTGCATACTTTACTTAGTCTAAATAATGGTAGTGCTACCTATTTCTATTTCTAATGTTAATTGTATGACTAGCACCTACAGTTTTAAATGTTGTATGTTTTTGAATGTCATTAATACTATTGAATATTATGTAATTGATTTATGAATGATGTAATTGAATATTTAATATAATGCTATTGCTTACTTTAATACGATAATTAATGAGTAGATCACACCACACACAAACCCCAGAGGTTTAAGTGGTGTTCCCATAATGCTTAACTATGTAAATATTTGTGTGAATAAATAAATAAATAATAAAAATAAATAAATATATAGCTACGTTTTTTCTTTCATGCATGATATTCTCGTATATATATTGACAGGTAACAGTAAGTATATTAATTTCTTTGAATTTTTCTCTTAATGATTCTCTAGCCTCTAATGTAAGTATATTAATTTCTTTGAATTTTTCTCTTAATGATTCTCTAGCCTCTAATTGATATATCGCCCTAATCGCCCTTTTTTGTAAAACAAATATCGTATTTATATCTGCTGCTCTCCCCCAGAGCAGTATTTCAGACATAATTAATTCACGTACACTAAGAAAAGGAACGGACCTAAGATAGAACCCTGGGGTACACCAATATTCATATGGGTTCCATTGGACTAACATCTGTTTATATCTACTTTTAGTACTCTTTCCATATGATAAGATTCCATTAATTTTAACGCATTATCTTTGATTCCATAGTATTGTAGTTTGAGCAAAAGAGTTTGAAGGTCCACACAGTCAAAGGCCTTGGAAAGATCACAGAAAATACCAACCGCATCCTGTGATCCTTCCCACGCACTATAAATGTGTTCTACTAGCGCTTCTCCGGCGTCTGTTGTTGATCTGCCTTTAGTGAATCCGAACTGTTTTTTTGTGGAGTAGCCCAGATGTATTGAAGTGAGAGAGTAGTTGACTCAATATGACCTTTTCAAACATCTTGCTCAAAACTGGCAATACAGATACAGGTCTGAAGTTGGCAGGGTCTTCTTTACTACCGGATTTGAAAAGTGGTATTAATCTGCAAATTTTCATGAGGTCAGGAAAAACACCGTTTGCGATACAACTATTGAACGTGATTGCCGTGTATGGTGCAATCACATCGATTACTGATTTAACCACGTTAACCGACATGCCCCATAAATCTTCAGTCTTTTTCATGTTAAGAAGTTTAAATGTTTTAACTATAGTTATAGAGCCTATTGGTTTGAAGTTAAAGCCATCCTTGCTTTGGGGCACATTTTCAACCAAGTAATCTAAAGACTTTTCAGAAGAGGATGGTAGTGCTTCCGTTGTTATTATGGGAATGTTACTGAATAACTTTTCAAATGCGTGAGCAACGTCCTCGTTTGATAAGAGTAATTTGACGTTAACTTTTAAATTAAAACTAGATTCACTAGACCTAACCTTGCCTATCTCTTTTTTAATAATGTTCAATGTAGTTTTAATTTTGTCGCCAGAAGCTTTGATTTTACTGTTAAGATGTAGGCACTTGGCTTTGTGGCAGTCTTTTCTGAAATTTTTAGAATAATTTTTAACAAAGACGTTAAACTCAGGACTGTGATCATAGGATTTTTGCTCATACAATTCAGTCTGGACCTGCTCTGTCTTAAATCCTCTGTTGCCCATTCAAAGAATTTTGATTTGTTGTCCGTTCCTATTTTAGTCATATTGAAAACCTTTTCAAATTCCGCAGATACAGATTTGAAGTAGCTGGAATATAATGTGTTCAGATCTTCACAGTAAGGAAATTTTTCCATTTTCTTCAAAGTCACTGGTCTACACAATACTTTAACGGCCTGTATAGCATTACTTTCTTCAAATACTACAATCTGACCAGTGTGGTCTAAACTTAATGCCTTAACTATTTGTTTATCGTGAATACTACATTCACAGAATACGTTATCTAGACAAGTAGCGGAGGTAGCCGTTATTCGTGTAGGCTCCAGAAAGACATTGTACATATTGTAAGACTTAAATACTGCTAGGATCCTAGTGCGAATAGAGCGGTTTGCGGTGTCTAGTAAATCTGCGTTAAAGTCGCTGCAAACTATGACGCGTTTGGACTTGTTTCTGGATGCAAGTTGTAGTACTTTGTTCCATCACTGTCTCAAAGACTTCAAGGTCTCCTTCGCCCCGCCTTTACACACTAACAATAGTATATTTTTCCATCTCAACACACGAGACTTCAGCATTCATTTCACTAGAAAGACTAACAATATCCTTTCGTTCTTTACACTTAAAACCATCTTTTACTAAAATTAAGGAACTACCTCTAGTTTTAGTCTTTCTATTGAAACAGCTGATCACTTTATAATTTGGTATACTGAACTGCATTGCACACTCTTGCAGCCAGTGTTCTGTCATACAAAGTACCTATATCTATTCTTTTGCTTTCTAAAAACATTTCTAATTCTAGTTGCTTGTCAGAAAAGCCTTGCATATTTTGGTGCATTACTTTTAAGCCGTGCTTTTCTGTTGTCGGTTGCGGCAGTTTAAAGATACAATAGTATCGTTTGTACATATTGCCTTGTCAGTAATTACGTCGGCCAGCCAAACGTACCTAAACCGCTGATTGAGACCCTCCTGATATTAGTCAGCTCTGTTAGACTTCAGCCTTCACTGATGAGCATACCATACCGACCGAATTGGGTGCTCTAGTTCATATTTAAACACGTATATTTAACGATAGCTTCTGCAGGCTGAGTTAACGGGTACATAGATTTTGTTCATTCATGTTAAATTCCTGAAAGAGCAAAAAGGGAGGATACGAACTGTACGGTTTCAGCAAGTGCAGGGCTGATTCATACTCATAATGCGGCTTTACGCGGTCGGGATGCGAATGAAGTATGTGTACATAAAAATGAACCACAAACCCAAACGTCATCTGTGTATTTTTTTTGTTTTTGTTGATTTTTTCACAAAGGGCTCTAAATCTAATTTATTTATAATTTATATGGGTCCACCGAGAGATCAATGCTGGGTATAAAACTAAAAGATAGAGTGAGATGCTCCGAAATACGAGAAACTACAAAGCTGACAGACGCTGTACATATGGTGTGCAAGCTCAAATGGAAGTGGGCCGGCCACATAGCCAGAACAACGCACGGACGCTGGAGCGAGCGCGTCCTCCACTGCCACCCAAGAGACGGGCAGAGAGCAAGAGGCAGACCCCGGCGACGCTGGTGCGACGACATAGTGCAGGTGGCAGGACGCGGCAAGCCAAAAATAGACTGAAATGACAAGAGTATGGAGGTGGCCTATACCCAAGTATGGGTGTCCAATTAAACTAAGATTAAATGTATTAATTAAATAGACATAATATTGAATGAAATGTAGTAAATAATTAAAAATGTTTTGTTCATAAAACATTTTTAATTATTTACTACATTTCATATATAAATACAATCGAATAAAATTAATGAATAAATATATATGTTAATTAATAACGAAGCATGAAATATTAAAGATAGTTTGTAAGAATGTTGTAATTATATTGTGTTATTGTGTTTTGGATTGGATTTGGAATTGGATTTTTTATTTATTTATTTATTTATTAAATATAAATAATGTAATATAATAAATAATTAAAATTAAAAAATAATTAATAATTAAATAGTATTGTATGTAATTAATATAATATATATATATATATATATATATATATATATATATATATATATATATATATATATATAATATAAATAACACAAGGTGCCACAGGACGGATACCGGCGTAGAGGCAGGCCTACACGGAGATGGCGGGACGACCTCGACAAGTTTTTGCCGGGGTGGCCGGAGGTGGCACAGACCAGGGAAGTGTGGACGAAAGAAAGAAGGGGAGGCCTTTGCCCAGCAGTGGGACACCTTAATGGCTAAATAAAAAAAATAAAAAATATATAAATAAAATTAATAGTATATTAATAAATAAAATAAATAAATTTATTAAGCTTGAAATATTTGAGATGGAATAAGAATGTTATAATTTTAATCTAAGTCTCATTGTCATTTTTATTATTTGGGAATAATAGGCTTTTTATTTTATTTTATTTTATGTATTATGGGTCCACCTCAGAAGTATGACCTACCAAAACAAAACAAGAATCATCAAAATCGATTCATAATTGACGGACAAAAAAAAAGTTAGGCTCTCATATAAGAGCAAAAGAAACATAAAATTTTAGTAGGTACGCATAAAATATTAAAACAATAAAAAGTGTTTTTGTTGAAAATGTTTGCTGTGCAACTAAACTAGGACATATTTAATGCGCGATTTAATACTACCCATTTATTATTCATGGGAGGCCTTTGCCCAGCAATGGTCAAAGGGAGGCCTTTGCCCAGCAATGGTCAAACGTCTGCTTGGACAATGTTTTTACAGTTAAGCGATGTTATAATGTATTATGTTTTCTATTCCATAACTTATCTCTCTCTGAAATGACGTGTTGCTATGTACTTACACTCATTTATTTACGTTTTCACTCGTAGTATAGTTAATTTCAGACAGTTTTATTACCGTATAATGAACTCAAGTCAACTGATTTGATAATGCCGCTGCCATTCAATTAAGTCTGATAAACAAACGAAAACGCTTAAATAAAACATCTCAAATAAACGCAAATGAAGATCTCCGCCGGCGTTTTAATAGTGTTTATATTTTACGATGATTACTTAGTTGCTAATATAAAATGCCTTCGCGGGTGTTCCGTTAATAAAATAACGTGTATTAATGGCGTTGTAAAAGGGATAAAGCGGTTGGTGGTAAACAGAAGGCTATTCCTAGTTTAGTAGGCGGGCGTTAATCTAGTTCTAGGCAATTAGTTGGTAACCTCTGCGGAGGGCCTGACGACGCCGCCGCGGGGCGGGTTGAATACACCTTTTTTTCTCCTTCTTTTTGCTTCCTTTTTAAGTGTTTTTCCTTGTTTCCCTCTCGGCCTCGTCTCGGTGACACTTTAAAGCGTTATGTGTGATTAGACACTACGCCCGCTGTGTGCGTGAGTGATGCCTTTGCTCTTTTCGCTTAGTATCATTTGGCTACGTTCTAAGAGCTGCATTATAATCATAACTTTTATAACGTGCGTTTTCCCTTGCAAACCTTGCTATTCCTTGATTGCATATTAGTTAGCTATTTTAGATTCGGTATTCTACATCGTACGTCACGATTTCAAACGTCATTTGCCTTAATTCCTTGTCATTTCGTCTCTACACCACCGAGTTACCCAGATTATCCACAACCCAATCCCACCAAATATCTAATACTACACGAACGCGCTCTCTCTATCTATAGGTATCTATAGGTATCTGATCGCGTAATGCGTCTCAGACTGGGTCGATGACCCGGTGGATCGCTTAACCGCATGTCACCTTCGGGTCGGCAGTGTCACCTTGCTTCCTAGCGTGTAAACATTCACTGAGCTATCGGTTGATAACGCACTCTGTGACGTCACTCGCTGGATGCAAATGGGAAAACACGCAGTTTGTACAAAATGGAATGGTAGAGGCAAATACCAAGCTGTCTTTAATGTTTACGTAGTAGGTATGAGGGTAGAACCGGGAAAAGTTGTTCATTTTGTTTTCACTTTTGTTGTGCCCATTTTCATTTTTTTCCAGCTTGAATGTTATTTGATTTATTGGTGTTCGTTACATTTTATTGAATGATAGGTAATTAGAATTTATATATGATTATTTTTCCGTTGGTACTAATTTGCATCCCACACAAAATTTATGTGGCGCACTACTTACTGCTTGAGTAAAATACTACCATCACCTACAATATGGTATGTCTATCCCGTATTTTTCAAGTATGGTGACGTTCTAAAATACTAGGCCCCACGAGTCTCGAGAAAAGTTTGCGCTTATAAGTTTGCTGTCCACTAGTCGTGAATGTAAAGGTCTTTACGTCCACTAGTCGTGAATGTAAAGGTCTTTACGTCCACTAGTCGTGAATGTAAAGGTCTTTACGTCCACTAGTCGTGAATGTAAAGGTCTTTACGTCCACTAGTCGTGAATGTAAAGGTCTTTACGTCCACTAGTCGTGAATGTAAAGGTCTTTACGTCCACTAGTCGTGAATGTAAAGGTCTTTACGTCCACTAGTCGTGAATTAAAGGTCTTTACTGCCACTTAGAAGGATAATCCGGACAATTCCATTACTTTTATGAATGGCAACACCACTGACAACAATGTCATTTTTTCTCAAAGAAAAATGGTGAGACGTGTCAAAGAGCGATTTGTCGCCAGAAAAAAAAGGATTTTATCAGTTCGATTCCATGGTGAGTATGCATATTCTGTCTCACTGTTAATGTCATTCCATAAGCAGTTTTACCACAAAACTACTGATGAGTCCGAGTGTGTCCGCAATAAAAAGCTTATTTTTTATTGTTTGTTAGGTGCTAAATTTTTTTGGTCATGAAATGTTACGATGTGTTCGAAAGTTTAGAAAAATTTATCAACTACAAGTTTTGGTTGTTTCTTGTGACTTCGCTGTTTCTGGTCCCCACCACAAATGGTGTCCTAGTGTGGGGCCAGTATCAATTTATGTGCCTGGATATAAATATTTATGTTTATAATCATGCTTCCTATACTCTTACTAAAAATATATAAATGCGTAAGTTTTGGATAGATGATAGGGATGTATTTGTTTTTACTTTGATTTGAACTGTCATTACTACGGAAACTAAGCTTTATTGGTCTTGTCTATATTATTCAGTCACATTACGTTGTGTTATGGTGTCATGAACGTTATGGTACAACTTTCCGCTGTTCGACCCATGAAGTACTTTACTCCCATTTTCTGAGTATTGTTGATATAAGCAAAACACCTTCACCGTGATTTGGTTTCATCTATCATTTTGGAATATTTTTCTTCTCTACCGGTCAAAACGCGAATATTTGCTAAGGTCGGTTTATAACAGGAAAATTATGTTGTCACCGTCCAACCGTTGCCTGTGCCCAAGGGTCATTGATTCTACTTATAATTATGTCTGCATATTTTTATGTCATCTCTTTAAATTTCTATTAATTAGACTTTAGTTTCAGGTGGGAAATAAAAATGCTTTACCTCACCACTTACCATATTAAATGCAATATACATAATTGTAGAGATGAATACGATTGCTGTGCCATTTTTCTATCATACACGACGTGTCTTATAATCTAGGGTTTTCCATCGCAGAAGTAGTTCTAGAAAAAGTAAGTTCCCACCAGCTGCCTGGTGTAACTGAATGAGTCAGCTGATGTGGCAATGGCATAGTGATTCATCAAGTCACCGAGCCGAGAATCTTGACTGGAGAAGATTATACTACTTATTTATAGTCCTAGACCCTGAGTCACGTGGATTGCCCGTCACCGTCTTACCCATAGTTACTTTGTCGTGACGTTATAAAATTCATACTTTGTTTGCTCAATAGTACTAAATCATATCTGCTGACAAGAATCTTATTTGTTACTTATGCGGATGAGAGAAGATTCTTCTGCTGGGGATGAAGAATAAAAAATGCGCTGATCCTGGATGTTTATGTGTCGCTGTTTCTGGTTCCAACACACAGGGTATCCTAGTATGGAGCCAGCAAGCAATTTAGTCAGGTGATTTTGCTTGTAGCAGGTTTTCCGATACGTCTACAGAACCGGAACTCGACATAATGTAATGACTAATGCCACCTCTACACAACAGTTCAATAAATTGGCACCTAAATTTTTTGATGACTCATTGATTTTTTTCGTCCTTGTCTGATGACGTGGCTGAGGTCATTTGAAGCAGACTGTTTAGCTTGATAATCAGTTCCCATGTTTGTGCTGTATTTTACACTCATCCTCCCTTATTTTTTTCTTTCCATCCCTATCCCTGCAGGTGATGTATAACCACAGAACATTTAATAATTATATGTTCTGTGTGACCAGAAAAAGTTACGCATTGAAAATGTAAATAAAAGTGAAGCAGATAACCTGTCCAAATTGAAAATGGTGTTATATTTTTCTGTGGCTAATATCCAAGTTTAGTGCTTATCGTGGAATTCAAAAAACCTCCATCAATCGAAGAACGCCATTGCTCTGACGTCATTGAGTGAAACAAGCTGATGACGTAGACCTCTTAATGGTCACCCACGTAATGGCGGCCTACTGACGTGGTCAGATAAGGTGATATGGGTTTTTTTGCGCACTAGCCTGAATCACTGAAGTAATTGGAACATTCCTAGAATTTCGTAATTTCGTTGTTTGTAATCACACCGCGATGTTTACCCGTGCACTTCAGGAGGCAGCGATATCACACTTCATATCCATAAAACTTCCTGGAATCTGTATATGCAATATTTTCTATCTATGTATCGAGGTAGGTATTGTCGCTAAAGTAATACCAAAAAATATGAAACATAGCTTAACCTCAAAACAAACGTCAAATCCCATACGTATTTGTCTTGAAAGAAGTGCTGAACAGGAGTTATTTTTTTGTGGTAAGACCCTTACAATTCTACTTTATTATAATAGCTTTGATGCTCTTTTTAATACTTTCTAATTTTACGCCCTATTGATTATTTCTATATAAGTTTAAAAAAATTAACGTACATGTACTTGTAATTAGAAGGTAGTAAAAAGGACCATCACAGATCATACTATAGTTTCATGACGACATTATAATAAAAACAATAGGTTGTTACATAGATTCGTTTTATATTCTACACCGAGGCGAGTAGGTTTTGAATATCTGACATTTGCAAACATTATATTTGCCATGCAGTTCCATTTGATGGTTCGTGTCTTCGCAGTCTTTGGACATGTACCTATACGCTGTAGAAGTTACTCTAGTAAACTATCGTAACATAAATAGTCACTGTTATTAGATTTGTGGATATGATTTATTAATGCCTTATTATTTCCTTATGACAAGAGCTTGGTAATCGAATGTCGCCATAAGTAAGTGCAAATTCTCCGATTCAGGTAAGCGAAACCAATCTTACTCATAAATATTATTTTATATGGGCGAAAAAAAACATGCGCTTTACCTGAAGTAAAAAGACTACGTAGCACCTTAAAATTTGATAAAATGAAAAGATATTCTGCCGAGTCAGCTCAATCGGCTAACAATGACCTGCGCGATTCTGCAGTGAATCTGAATAAGCCAGCACAAGTCGAAGTCGAACAATGCCACCCATGGGCAAACATCCGGTGCGCTATCGTAAAAGTTCGATAGAACGTGGGAGCCAGATTAGCAATGAATGAGCTAGGTACTCCTAGTACCTCCGCCTCCTACGCTTTATCGCAATCTTTGATTTGGTATGTCACCATCTACCTCCCTACCGCCCGCCGCGGTCTGAAGTCTCGATCTCCACACGTCTCATTTCGGCCTGTTTCATCCATGCAGTCAGTCGCGACATTCCACATTCTATGATCCGCTTCCTGGAAGGGGAAAAGTTGTGCTCTTATTTCCCCGTTAGCGACAGCCCCTAGACACAACACGACAAAAACAAAGCGGCGGTGCATTAACAGCACCAAATCTTATTATAGGACGCGTGACGTCACATAATCTAGAAAGAGTCGCGTCGTTGGCCGGATGAATGGCGCAACGGTCGCCGGTGACGCAACCGCCCCCCCACTCCCCTCCAGACCAGACCCCCCCCCCCTCCTGCGCCAGCGCCGACTAACAGCTCACAGAAGACCGTTATTATCTACCTCAGCCCATACCTCACTCACTTGTGTTGGTACGCAAAATAAACGCGATCGGAAATATTCATGCCGGCGCGTTCGCTCAGGCATGCGATTACGGTCCCAGAACATTGAATATTTACAGCTAAATGCATTCTTAACGATCAACTGCCTGATTGATTTTCTCAGAAGCTGCCTTTTTGTGTGCTTTAGGGCATTTTTCATAACAGTTCTTTTGTCACAGTCTGCTATGTTGTAGTTTGTGAGCATAAACAGTTCATGTTTTTCTAACGTCGCGCGGAATTAGTAATTTATCTCGCCCCCTAAAAGCTTTCCTTTGTCATCATTATGTTGCCTCATCGCAAATATTGCTTTAAAAGCAGAAGAATTTCTTCTATCTGAATAAAAATATTGGTGCTCAAAAGATGTCCACTTTGGTAAATCGCATTGTGTGTTGTTTGTCCCAATATTCCACATTTCAGTCTCATCATAATATTAGAATTGGTCATTAATGCTACGCACATCTCTGGTTACGCTCGGTGTGCAGCCGCAAGTTTCAAAACATATTACCTATGAATATGGACATAATGAAATACGCGCATACCTTGTTGGCATTACCATACTTTCTGTAAATAGGAAGACAATTAGCTAAAACCAATTTTAATTTCTCTAGTTGCTTTCAATAACACTCTTACATTTGAGAACTTAATTAATTATGCCTTTATTTACTTCGCTAAATTGAACATGTATTTACGTCGCTTTTTAGTCGTTCTTTTATACTGTATGTTTACACGCATACTTTACTTTTGACAAGTCCATACGAAGTAATCTAGCTAATGTATTTCCAGGACATATCTTCAATGCTTTTAGTGCAACGTTGCAGTGCTCGGCAAGTTTCATAGACTTAGTTGATAGTTGGACGATATCACGATATGTTGAGGAGTAGCTGTATTTAAACAAGATATTCCACTTTGTACGAGCACGTGGAAATGACTGAGCTCGATATTCCTTTCTAATACACGTTTGTCGATGATAACATTATTATAACTTTTCTGTCATCAAATCATGCAAGTTAAATTTGTCCCTCATCCCGGTTTCCGATTCAGCTGAAATTTTGCTTGATATGGAAATCGTATGACAATGCAATATTTATTTGGCATGGAGCTGGTCTGACGATGGAGGTGGAAGGTGACCATAGGAACTCTGTAACAAAATAAGGCAACCCCATCGAGTTTGGAATCGTTTGATTCGTCTTAAAAATTACTTTGGCCTTAGATGAGTTTTAGACTGAGTGTCATAAATACAAAAATCGGTAAAGTGCGGGTCGGACTCGCACATGACGGGTTCCGTACCATCATACAAGAAAATTTAACCACTAAAATAATAAAACAAAATGATAATAATATTTTTTCCGAACGTAGATTCGGACCCAGAACCCTAAGATCGCAAAACCGATAAGAAACCATTTGCATCACTACAACCCTGCGATAAGCCGCGAAATCTACGATCATCTTTGAATCAGGTTATGGTTTTTTATATCGCAGGTGGTGTTAAAACACCTCTCTTTTATGGGGACCAGCCCGCCGACTGACGGACGGTAGCACAGACAGCGGAGGCTTAGTAATAGGGTCCCGTTTCACACACTTCGGGAACGGAACCATTAAAAGTGAAATATTTTTTTTGACGTGATCGATGAACGCTGCCTGCATGCACGAAATGCATGACTCATTGTCACGTTCCGCCTGAGCCGAGCGTGCAAGCGAGAGCGCGGAACAAGCGATAGAGAGGCATGATCGGCCTAAGCGTTTCTTATGACGTTATCACGTAAAGTTATCGTCCGTAAACAGACTTCACAGTCAACCAATTTTTTTAATAATAAGCTTTTATTAATGTCAAAATAGACTTAAAAGTAATAAACAGAGCCAAGTGTACTTATCACAGTCTTATCTTTTAAACCAAAGCGTGTTACGTTGTCAGAAAGGGAGAAAAACTAAGAGCGTAATTAACACGCTTTTATTTAAAAGTATGGGACTGTGATATACACTTGGCTCTCAATTATTTTTTGACGCGTGTTACTTGTGAACGTGAATTTGCCATTGGTCAGTGATGTCGTTGTCGTAAGTATGCAACCGAAATTATCGCATTACTTTTAAGATTTGCAATTTGATCTATTTGCATCACCCCACTTACTGCTTGTTTGTCAATATTATTAAATTAAAGCGTATACGGCTTTAAAGCACTTCTTGCACACACTTCGCAAGTTTAATTACAGACAGAACTCGCGCAACAAGCGAGTAGCACAAAGAAGACTGAAAAAATCCCTTTTAATTAGCAAGAATACTTCGGTTGTGTCGATACAATAAACTTGCGGTATCATGGCAACCCTACACCGCCCCGTACGGTCCCGAAAACTTTGCTCATTAGGCGCGTTCGGCTTTTATGACGAGACGAGGAGCCGCGTCTCATTCGTCAGGGCGGGCGAACGGAGAGCGGCTTACTCCCAGTAATAAATTAATAATACATCACCCTTTTACTTGCACATACTGAAACAATATTTGTTACCCGGTGTTGTACCATTGGCCCGGCCGCCAGCCTCGTGGAGGAAGCCAAGCTTGGTGTGTCTGTTGTTTCTTTATTGGGGATCGTGGTTCCACAGGGCCCGGATAACAACAGTTACCGGTATGTGCAAGTTTTGTCGCAAAGTCGCAATATGTATCTGTTGACAACTTCCATTATCGAACGCTCCGTCTACACGTGTTAAGTATTTTATCGTCAAATAAGTTCGCGATGGCTCTGCATGTCGATGGAAAGTAGGATAAGTGTCACGTGTTAATACACCTTTGAGTGAAACGTACGTTACCACAGTATAAAGTACAAAGTTGCCCATTATCTGTACAACAATGTCGCAAAATAATTCACGACTAGATCCGTTGGTTGCGTGATGTCAATAAAAACTCTGAATTGCGACCGGGTAATTACAAATTATAAACGTCGTTTTGCTTTGTTGTGTTTGTTTACACGATATCGGAATCTTGTTTTCAATTAGCATTCTGTACGTAAAATACTATTCGTCGGCCCGATGCTTTGACTGTCACTCATACTCCCTTGGCTCCACCCGAGGTAGAGTGGACTAGCGCGAAAGCCGACAACAAATCAAGAGTTATGTGCGGATTACGAAAACCTCGCCGAATATAATAAAGGAAACCATCACCATTCAGGCGGCCGGACACGCCACCCCGCATTGTTGGCCAGGGCTTCTTACGTATGATTTATGGACTGAGATAACAACAAAAAAATAACGGTCAAGTATGGTATCGTCATTTGACCCCGTATTTTGGACATATCCGCCTGAAAGTTCGTTAAAGACCTCCTGGGTCACATTTTGCTGTTTATATGAGAGATGGTAGCGCTATTGCTATTTATATCTCTTAAGGAAAGGGTCGAGAATTCTTAAACTTTCTTTGCTCACTAACTTACTATAATGATTGTCCGCTAAGATGGGTCAGACACAACTTCAGTAGTGATCTGATCTGTAATTTTCTAGAGAGTTTCGACTTTATATCTTCAGATGTACAACTGTAAATAAACGTCTTTATCACGGCGAAGGAAATAATTCGCAAAAGGAAACTTCATTATGCAGCTTAAACTTGCCTCTGCTCAAACAAAACGTATTTAAACCGGAAACAAGTTTATGAAACTACTCCAATATTTTCGCCTCTATAAGCCCATTCAGCATTCAAAAAGCGACGTCAGTGAATTTCGACATTCCTCATAATTAGCTACAGTGTACAATCGCACGCAAAACACGATTGCATTAAAAATTATCATCTAACTAAAAACTCGTTCTTGACGGTTTTCACGTCCGGTGTAAAACCCATCGACTTTGCATAATTATTTGGCTGCATGTTGTTGTAATGTCGATTGATTTTGCGGGCATGCTAAATTGTAATTGTGACGATGTTGTTGCTGACCGTACCGGATGCAGGGTGGCCTAGATAGTTGGCGCAGGGCCTGGGTGGTCGCATCTTCGGAATCAGCAGGTTGTCTGATGACCCTCGATTCCATACTTTTTAAGAGCCTCGTCGAAATAATAAGTCGAATAAATAATGATAAATTGTAAAGTGATTCTCTTAATTCAGAAATAGTGTTTGTTTTAACGCCTCGAATCACGAATATACTTTTTATTTTGTGTTGCGGAAACGAAACACATGCTGTGAGTTTGATCACACTTGGATGTATAAATCGGATGTAACGAGTAGAATCGTTACTGGAAATATTTCAGGTGTTAATCGACATCTTGTATAAACTGACTAGATCCTAGACAGAAATTATGGGCATATCCATTTATATAAATAAAAGCTACATTTCAAACCCCAAAGCGAACGTCCTAGATAAAGAACAATCTTTTAGTTCTGAAATACTCCATATTAAAAGTTTCCGAGATTTAAACAAGTTTGACGAAAGTTTTCGGCTTAGGCTGTGAATTACAGTATTTATTAGAATTTCGGGAGAAGTTTCAGCCCTCGATATTACTTACCAAGTAATGAAAGGTTCTTGGTTGTCCCAAGATGATATCGATGTCTGGATTTCTAGGATTAATTAAAATTCGGTTGTTCAATGTCAACTGCCTCGACCCTTAGGGCCTTCTCCAACTATGTAATCGGTTCTCAGTAATAGACGAATACAAAATTCGTCAAATTTCTGTCTCAAAACTAGATTGTATGAAACTTGTATTCTCCGTTTATACGACCTCCAGAATCTGGAAATGGGGCGACTAGACGGTAAATAATAACGTTTAGTCCTAAATTATCGTCTGGATTCTTCTTTGTAACTAATTCCCTTTGGGCGACCAATAGGAACGGCTGTCACCAACAGAAAGAAAAAACAAAAAATGTAAAAACCTTCCTAGCCATTTATGCAATTAACTTATTTATTCGATCCCCGCCTGGGGGTAAAAAAAACCCAGGTCTTGGATGTTTATATGTGTGTAACGTCGCTATTTCTGGTTCCCACAACATAAGTTTTCCTAGTGTTAGGCCAGAAGCAATGTATGTAAATGCTTATGTTTTTATTATTATTTATTTGTATATTAACAAAACAAAAGGTTATTAAAAGTATTTAAGAGAAAGTAAAGCTACAGTGATACAATAAACCTAAAGTTTCGCCTAATTAATAGTACAATTTTATTTTTCAACTAATTTATTTAAAGGAAATAAACATTAACATCTTGCAATTACAGTTTACATAATAATACACAAAAATAACCTGCTTATATAATTTTACCACCATTATTTAACATTTTAGTGGCACTTTGCTTAAACACATTAAGAGACATATTTAAGAGATCTAAATCAGAAAGGCTTTCATTATTAACTTTAGAGGCTCTGCGAATGAATTACCAGTATAATTAGTACTAATTGAAGGAACAACTAAGAGGTGTTTTCTATTTATAGGACGAGGGCTGGGTACACGAAATCCTACACTCTGTAATAAGACTGCACAGTCGGTAACGTTAATTACAATATATAAAATAATGAAATTATGCATAAAACCTAACACTATGTTAGATTAGATTATTATGAGGTTGAATTCTGAGGAGGACAGATTATACGTCTGTCAATTTCTAGGTACGTTCAAATAGTGTACAGTCAAGGCCCGAATAAATTGCCGCCCTTAGACTCGTGTTGTTATACTCGTATTATGTTAAGTTATGCCTCTGCCACCCCGTCAGAGAAAAAAGGTTATTGTGACTTACATTACATGGCTTTACTGTGCCTCTGCCGCCCTATCTGAGAGATGGCATGTTATTGTGACTTGCAAGATTATAAATAGCCTCTGCCACCCCATCTAAGATAAGACTTGTTATTATTATGACTTGCATGGTTATGTTGTGCAGGGGCCAAACCAAACGCCCCTTGTGTCAAAACCCTGTCTTTTTTCCTCTTCTGACGTATTACTGAACCAACGTTAAATCCCAAAGGTCTCATCTCAGTGTTAACCTACGGTCTAGAGAAGCTGCAGTTAAGATATTTAATAATATTTTGAGACCTTAATCATAAAAATCCCCTTTTTTGCGAGTTTTTATTTTATTTTGTGTTGATTTTCAAAAAACATGATATATGAATTGAACGTAACATAAAACGGAACATGTTTTTATAAAATACCCATCAGTGACGTCTCGACAGTTAATTGCCAATCTAGTTGAATGAAGACAGAAGGAGATCAACGCATAGGTGTCCCTTACATAATTGACGCGCGCTGTGTCGCTATGACACGCCAACACATAGTACAATACGTCATCGGAACTGTAGGTCAGTTTTCACTGTCAACTGTCAGTTTGCACCCGCGAATTTTGGCAATAAATCATAACCGTGTTACTACAAAAAAATGTTACACATAGTTTAAACTCAAAACAAACGTTAAATCAACATTTTTGTTTTAAAACAAGTGTTGCACAGTAGTTATTTTTTTGTGGTAAGGCCCTAAGTGTTTAGATTTTTAAGATGCTCGTGGTCTATTCGACATCATTTGTCAAGGGAATAAGTGAAGCGGAAACCATCGCCTTAGCCATATCCTGCCATTTCTCAAAGAAACTGAGTGAGACCGGATCGTTTAATTTAAAGTTACTGAAACGATGGGTCACCTCATCTTCCCTCAGATTAAGGTTTTTAGGGACGTGTACACAAAAGTTAGCTTCCAGCCAGTAGATTCTTTAAATGGCATGGCATTCACTGTGTTGCCGCAATGAATTGTAAAACTCGATAGTTTCAGTGGAGTTATAATATAATTTCCTGACGTCAAATATTTTTTTACAATGAATACGTACTTCGACAACTTTTTATAAATTCGGCGTTTCCTCCAAACTGTGAGATAATCACCAGCATGTATGAAAATCCGAGCACCATCCCTTTCTGAAATGCACCTGGCGGGGCTCGGATACTATCAAACGGTAAACCCGACCAAATCCACAGGTGGGACAAGCAATTCAGTAAGAAATAAATCCAGGTGCCAACGCCTGCTTTATACGAGTTGCCAATTCACACAGCTCAACCCCTTCACATCTTGCCCTTAACTTGTTTATCGACAGCTCTCCAGCCAAGGGCACTTGCGATGGAAATAGCAGCTGAGGTTAAAAATAGTCTCGACGTGACAACAGGGCTATGGGTTGTGTGGGCGCGATTGGCAACCTCTGCGTCACGAGGGGATCAGATTTATAGGTAAAGGGACGGCTGCGGCTAGTTAGGAACGGCCCTTGTAAGACTTCTCTGGAGTAACATTTGGACCTTCGTAAGTTACCAGGAGTGAATTCTAACGGTTGCGATCATGGGTTTGGGCAATTTCTTTGAGAGACTGTAATGTCTCTACATGGTAACCAATCGATTGAATGTTTAGTGAAAAGTTTTAAATGATTATTGTTTACGGGTTAGCATTGCGATAGCGTCCATTGACCGGACTGCTACTGCGAACCCAATCATACTTGGTAACCACAGTAATGTCGGTAACCATGGTAACGATCGGCGATTAGCTTATTATGGTAGCGCCATAATAAGCTAAACGACAGTAAGTTCTAAAGTTGAACGGAATTAGTAAGTATCGTTAACCAATTCACAAGCACACAGTGGTAGACAGGAGTCAATGCCCGCTATTAGCATACTAACCCGAAAACACTATGTAGGTAGATAGACTTTACTGAATATGTAGAAGACTACGGCAGCAGGGTAATTTGATGATAGCGAACAAATCTATCGGCTTACCGCGTCAATCAATGCTTTCTCGAAACCGCTTCAGCGCATCCATGTAATCGTTCTTGGAATAATATTAAAACAGATTGTCCGTGTGTACTCCTTGTACATCTACTTGTGGGCTATATTGATGGTGCGGTGGTTCATTCCGGGAATTCTGACCAACAACAAGAAAGTTACCTACCGTGCTACCTACCTAGTTTTGCAGTAGGTAACAAACAATTCACCGTAATTTTGTTATCTAATATCACTTCACGATAACATCACTTTGTCCCAGTGAAGTAGTATTATTACTACTTCACTGGGACGTTAATTGATTACTTGACAACTTGCTTATTTTCATACAACATCTACTTGAGAATTACTCATCACATCTTGGCGGCTGTGAACAGATTTATTTTCCCCATAATTTTCCATGTCACTGTAATTTGAACAATTGTCTGGATATCACGAATGAATCGCTATTTTGGAGAAACGAATACAGAAAATCCCAACTAGAAATTACAGATTTTTGATTGCAACCAAATACATTTCGTTATTATTGCTTATTGAGTGCTCAAATAAGCAATATACAGTTCGATGACTCTAATATCAAAATGAAATCAAGCATAGTAGAGTCTAGACTAGATTCACAAAATCGTCTAAATATTCTAATAGACAACGTAAATATTGCTTTAGGGTTACTTTATTACAAATAATATCATTCAACACCGCTTTCCCAAAGTTTTTGCACTATACACTATACTCGCAATTAACATTTCAAACACGAAACATGAATCAAGCCGGTCACACTCTATGCTATAATATTCATCATAGCATAATGTGTATGTGTGTGTGTGTGGCTTAAACACCTGTAGAAACTATAGTCAATTAAAATGTAGATGTAAGAAAGCTCAACGTGGTCCCATAACTATGCGAAACGCTACCCGCCAACTGTAGTGGTGACATGATCTTTCTTAGTGGAGAAATACAACTTACTCTATGCCCTACCTACCTTAACATTTATGTACTGAGCAGGGTTATATATGTTAGCCGGCGGCGAATAATTAATATATGGCAGGATTCAAGGACTGAAAGGGTATAACTGGGTCAAAAAAGGCCCGTGACCTTTGCTTTGCAAATATAAGCCCAGGCGAAATCGAAGTAGGTACCTTACGTTAAAATTAAATGAACAGTTATTATTTATTTGTAAAATTTACGAAAATGTGTGGATGGCCCTGTCTGCCAAAATTGCTTTCGTGGTCCATCATTTGGCTCACGTTGATATTAAATATACAAAACGAGGCAGATAAAATCATGTTCTGGTCAAGTACGAGTTGTTTACGAGTACTGCGGCTACCGCACCGGTGTGTACACACACTGCATGATCATTGATAATGTATACCATTGTGAATGGAATACCATTTAAAAATCTTGGTCAAATTTACGTAGTTATCACCGATTTTTACAGGGAGAGCAACACATAAAATGGAGTTCCTACTCCTTATTACATAAAATTTAGCCAACACTGGTTGTAACATTTTACAGACCTTTTGAGTATGTGGCGTATGTGGGGCCCAGTTATACCTGTCATCAATTATTATCAATCCTAGGTAGGGGTGTTGTCAAACTTATTCGATAGTAGCGCAAGTGCATTGTTGCATTGGGACATGCAGACAATTGTGGTCCAGTGTGATGATATGATGACTCTTCGTGAGTTACATAGTGGCTCGAGTGTAAGTATATCAGTTTGGTCTTTTGTACGTTCAGTACAAGACCAGCGGTCAGCGAAAGTTTACTATTATGAACGCGCTGTAAAGATATAACTTGATATCGACGCGGAAACAACGATTCTTTCAATATTCTTTACCAACACTGCATCGAACACTTTTCAACGCTGCTTAATAGTTTTTTTTTTAAATCATGTCTGAGGTTTAGCCCACCACTATCGGAAATTTAAACTAAACCCCAGTAAGTAGTAGGTACCGGGAAAAATACTTCCATGTTTTATACGCGTTTAATAACTTTATATTTCCACCAAGAGTTGATTTCTTTTTGTTTTTTGCATTAATAAATCGATTTTCCTTGACTCGCCAGCGAGACTACTCGTATTTGGTTAGGTCTGAAGGTTAATTTTGCCCATAACAAATATTTTTATTTCTTACTCTGAATCATTTTGACCCGTCCTTTTGTGGTTCCTTCCTGCTATCAATGTTCATGTTTAATAATGTTCTTTATACTTTGTCCACAGGTAAGCTTTCATGGAATTTATGGAAATGATGTTTCGAGGAACGACGATGTAAGTTGATGTGCCTACGTATAATTACGAAACCGAGTTCAGTTCATAAACTGTCGTCCATCACACATTTCCATCAAAACATATATTAGACAAGTGCAGCCAGCTCATTGATAGCAGTGTGTTAATACACCGATAACACATAGATGATGATTCAGACCGCTGCCCGCCGTTAAGTCGCGGCGCCTACATTATCTTATCACGCCGTGGAAACTAGAACACTATGACAAAATGTACTAAGAAAGCGGATTTGTCGAGCATCCTACTCTTTATCGTACAGTGTCGTTTGCTTATCGGCAGTAGAATGTGATTATTGGATTGTTTTAGCGTGTCTGTAATAGCTTGCTGGTACCTGTTATGTTACGGGTACTTATAGCCATATTTTAGGTAGCCTGGGAAGGGGGGTCCAGAAAAAGGGATGTTAGCATATGACCAATACCGGTTTTTTAATTCTGTGCGGCGGAGCCGTCGACCACTCAGGTTGTCACAACATAGGAATGTTCCCTTATATTTCCCAGAGTCGAAAGCGCCCACAATACTTATTTACCAAGCGAGCGAAGCGTCCAGGTTCGATATTGGCCAAAAATGCATTTGTCCTTCTGTCTGTCTGTCTGTCTGTTTGTCTGTTCTCGCCTACAGGTCGCATTTCTCAACCGCTTCTCGTGATTTTTTGAGAGCAGGTTCGATAATTATGTAGTTTTTTTTTGTCGAGTCAGTTTTTAGATTTTTTCAAATGGCGGACTTATGGCGTTACAAAGTTGGTGTATTCATACTCCATGTACGTAACCAGGTGCATTTATAAGTTTGTGTGTGGTATTGAAAGAAAATGCAGTCGGGTTATTTTATTTATAATAATTCAAGTTGTTCATCCGATAAACTTTAAGGGGTCGGGGTTGTGATGGGGGAGTGCACAGGGAAAAGGGGGGGTGGGTGGGAGTTTGCTCTAGCCAGCGTATTCGTTATAGCGGATTTCAGTTTTTGATCTTTACGAAAAAAACCCGTACACACCAGAGTTGACCTCCTAGGACCAAGGTAACGCGAGTAATCGCCAAAACTTAACTTATATCCCTATTTTGCTCAAATGTCTGCATAGTAATTGGAAAATTCAAGCACTTGAAATACAATTTATATGTGGACTTTCTTCGTTAAATTGTTGCGCAAAATAAACTGTTATCGCATTATAATAAAGCCTTTTGTCTGTTAGTCGTGACATTATGTTTAAGTATGTATGTCGAAGGGCTCGCGAGGTCTACTGTTCTCACAGAACTACTAGTTTATTTCACTGTGTGGGTTTTCGAAAAGCTAGATGATTGGACGCCAAATGCCCGGGTTCTGCCTTGGACCTGCACAAATTGCAGAGAAGGCTTATACCACACTAATGGAGTTTTCTTTGATACACAATGGTACTCTGTTTTCTTTTAGAACTATAAGTTAGCGGCGGTATAGGCGGTGGCGTGGGCGGCTCCCGGAATAGGTGTGAATGTAGGCAGTTTCTAGTGGTGGTGACGAATTAGGATGGGTAGTAAGCCATTGAATGCCCTATTCTAGATTATTGTTGCTGCTGGTTGCCATTGGCGTCATACGGCGAATAACTTCATTCTAGACTCATTTTCAGTGCTGATCCTCTATCTATAGTCATGAGATGATCTTACTTTATATAAACAAAACAATTAGTTTTGCACATTACTTTCTCTACTCTTTTAAATTTTCCAACACCCCTGATCGTATTCCACTTAGGCCGAAGGCGTTCAGATGACTAGCCCCGGGGAAATTACCCAGCGACTTCTAGCGCTGCCAGTAAACGTAATTAAATTCCGTATCCGCTCAAGATACAATAAACATTGTCTTTGAGACGCCTCAGCCTCAAAATCACGCACAGAATTAACTCCTGGAAATGTTCGCGTGAACCAACAGTCGCGACCACTTGCCCTTTAATCACGAACAAAAGATGAATCGAAGCAGAGTTGAATCAACCTTTATTTCTTGTAACACAAGGGTCACTGTCAGCTATGATACTCGTAGTTCGTGTTGATCCCACAGTTAAGGTCAAAATAGTGGAAAAAATATCGTATGGCGCTGCAGAACACCTGTCGCTAAGGGAACGGGTTTTTGGCTTCGCTTGCCAGATGGATGGCCCGTCGCGATTGCGATCGTCCCTGTTCAACAGAGTCAAGTTCATCGGTATTAAGTTGTTGACGTTATTTTCTATTGCATTTTAGCCTAAACGCCTGACATTTTTCTTTCATTTCTACTATGAATAATAGTAACGAAGGATCTAATGATTGGCCTAACGTGGCCACAAGTTTGCTTCTACAGTACAGTTTGTTTGATGAGAACGGATGTTTGTACCCTAGTCATGGTTGTTTATCTATCTAAGTATAATATTTCTCTATATAAGTATATATATCGTTGTCTAGTACCCAAGATACAGGGAATCCTAGTTTGGGGCTAGATCAATGTGTGTAAAAGGTGTCCAAGGTATTATTATTATTATTATTATTATTATTATTATTACAGGAATAGGCGTGAGGCTGTGTTGTCTATTTCTGGATATTTCTGTTGTGCATAACACGGCTAATTTGCCGATGTAAGTAATAAGTAATAGGTTGTTTAGCCAAATGTGGGATTTCCAAGTAGTAACTATAACATCCTGTTTTTAATGGAATCCCCAAGTAATTGGATAAATCCAGTTGTGTTCACCAAAATATTAGCTTAGAATAGTATAACTTTTTAGTTTTCCTCATTACCACATTGTAGGTATATAATATTTATCTATAAAGTGTCTATATCATCCGTTGTAAGGTTGTACAGAAAACGTGCGACTATTTTAATTTAATGTGGCTGATCAACCATCTGTTCAAAACGACTTCCGTAATTACCAATTCATGCACCCTCTAATCTCACGTACTACCCACCGACTACCCTATAAGTACCTAGCTCTACAATACTGTCAGCAAAAATTCCAATAACAAAAATATCATGCATGAAATATTATATACACCTCCTTCCAAGCTTGTCTCTGCACAGCGCCACATTGCCCTTAATTAGTCCAACAACCACTAGATTGTCGTGTGTACCTCGCTCGATCATTATCAATCGTCATTGGCGCTATGTGTGAGCCCTGAGCCGCGGCTTGACGAATCACCTTGTTTGTGGGGAGTTTCTTACCCTGACACTGGGCTAATGTGACTGAGTGTATTGCTCGTTTCATTAGGTTAGGTAGCAACTGGGTTGATTGTATGTTCATTCCTTTTGTTTGTTTAGTAAAAACATAGGTATGCGCAGGATGTTATTTTTATGATTTACTTCTTATCTTGCGATCAGTAATTTGACTATAAACAGATGCGATGTAGATATTATTGAGTAAGGCACTACTCTCAGTTGAGTCTACCTTTCTTATGTGTAGTCAGGAGTCTTTGTTTGCTGACTATCCTGGTCCAATCGATCACGCCGCTTATTTAGTCTGCGTATGCTTTGCAAGCTGCCCTGCAGGTTGGTTGGTGGGTGGGATTCCACGTGCGCAAGCAACTTGAATGTTCAATTTGTCTCTTGCACTTTCGTTTGGCGTTCCTAATTTCGAATTTATATAATAATTCGAAATTAGGAACACCAATCGATAATATCATAAAATAATTGGTAACTTTCTTGCACTTAAAGCTCTGTTAAAGTCTTTGGTCACAGAAGCCTAGAAAAAGCTTTGTTAGACTCTTTGTTTTTGTAAATATACATTTATTAGAACATTTAAAAAATGTAAAATTATTACCAATACAAAATCTTAATTTTTACCAATCAACTGTGAAATTCTGCTCTTTTCGCTAAATACATCAGTATAAAAGATATGGATGGCATGACTTGGTCTGAGATAACCTTGGCTCAAATGGTTTTAAATGGTCTGTACTAGCGTTTTCTTAAGGTATTGCTGCATTTACATACGGAAAATACTGTTTAATAATTGCAAATTAATTGTAAAAGTATATTAATTGTGAACACAAAAAATACAATTTTAAAACTTAATATTTTGCAATCGAATCTCGCATGGAAAAATGCTTGTCACAAACCCGTAATATTTTAACCCGCACCTCAGCGACAATGCACATCATATTAAGTTGCTATGAATTTGTATGTGTCACCGTAAGATAGTCAAAACCGTTTGTTGATAAACTAACGCGTTTTGCAATCGACGCAGCTGAAAATTTAAGGAAGAATGTTTAAAAAAAAGCGTATTTCTCAAAAAATGTGGCATGAGTTTTGATTTTGGACAGCCGTGAAACCTCAGACCGTGAAACCTCCAGACCTCATGAAACACAGTAGACTGATACCTCTGTTCAAGTCAGGAGATGAGGGTGATCCTTCAAATTTCAGACCAATATCTGTTTTTCCAACACTAAGTAAAATATTTGAAAAGATTATACTCATTCAAATGCTCTCACACTTCAACCGTACAAAACAACTCCACGCCAAACAATACGGTTTCACTAGGGGTAAATCGACTACGGATGCAGGTATTACCCTTATATCTCATATTTATTCTGCATGGGAGGCCGGATCAATCGGAGTTTTTGCGACCTGTCGAAGGCGTTTGATTGTGTTGATCATAATACGCTATTAATTAAATTAAATCATTACGGAGTTAGAAATAAAGCGTTGGATCTACTAAGATCATAAATATTTGAAAAGATTATACTCATTCAAATGCTCTCACACTTCAACCGTACAAAACAACTCCACGCCAAACAATACGGTTTCACTAGGGGTAAATCGACTACGGATGCAGGTATTACCCTTATATCTCATATTTATTCCGCATGGGAGGCCGGATCAATCGGAGTTTTTGCGACCTGTCGAAGGCGTTTGATTGTGTTGATCATAATACGCTATTAATTAAATTAAATCATTACGGAGTTAGAAATAAAGCTTTGTATCTACTGAGATCATACCTAAGCAATAGAATTCAAAAGGCAGAAGTTAACGGCTTTAAATCTGATGGATCGGGTGTAAAAATTGGCGTTTCACAAGGTTCCATATTAGGCCCTTTCTTTTTTCTGGTATATATTAACGATCTGCCTTTCATGCTGGAGAAATTGACTGACATAGTGTTGTTTGCTGATGATACTTCAATGGTCTTCAAAATTGAAAGACAGAAAGGAGATTTTGATGATGTTAATGGTGTATTGTCTTTAATCTTGAATTGGTTCACAGGTGCTAATTTATTATTAAACGCTGGTAAAACCAAGTGTATCAAATTCTCAGTTCCAAATGTCAGGCAAGTTGAGACCAGTTTAATGTTAGACAACAGCACATTAGAATAAGTAAATGATACGAAGTTTCTTGGAATAACCATTTCAAATCAAATCAAATCAAATCAAATCAAAAATCATTTATTTCCATAGGATGTTGTTACATCACTTAGATCCGTCATTACATTTTTTTGGGTGAGTTCACTAACACAATGGCGGAATCTGTGGAGAAGAGCTCACCGAAGAAACTCCACAGTCGTCGCATCTTTTGCGTTTCCTTTTTTAAATAAAATATTGTCAAATTACAAAATGAATGCTAATTATATATCGGTTACATTGGTAGCAAATTGCAGTGGGGACCCCACATAGATAAATTTGCTGGTAAATTAAGTTCTGCGGCTTAGGCTGTTAGGAACATCAGACAAAGCACGGATGTGGCTACATCTACGCTAGTATATTTTAGTTACTTTCATAGTGTCATGTCCTATATATACCTTGGACACCTTTTTGCACACATTGATCTAGCCCCAAACTAGGATTCCCTGTATCTTGGGTACTAGACAACGATATATATACTTATATGAAGAAATATTATACTTAGATAGATAAACAACCATGACTAGGGTACAAACATCCGTTCTCATCAAACAAACATTTGCCCCCACCGGGACTCGAACCCGTGACCCTTGGTTTCGTAGGCAGCGTCACTGCCGACTCGGCCATTCGGGTCGTCAGATGGTATCTTGTGGGGGAAAGCAGCGGATATTCAAACTATTTTTATTTTACAGAAAAGAGCTATTCGAGCAATTTATAATTTAAAATGAACAGACTCCTTAAGAGAGTATTTTAAAGAAATTAACATACTAACTGTAGCTAGTCAATTTATTTTCGAAAATATAATGTACATACATTAAGAACCAACCTTACAACATTTTCCAAACTTGGCGATAGCTGTAATGTTAACTTAAGAAATAATCACAGACTATGTGCGCCCCGGTTTAGGCTCGCGAAGGTTAGCAATTCTTTCAAGGGTCAGTGCATTCTCTACTATAATAAGATACCTCTGGAGATTTTGAAATTGCCATTTGAGCAATTTAAAAAGCATGTTAAAAAAGGTATATTACAATGTTCAAAAAAGAGATCTAAAAATCAATCTGTGGGAGTTTCTACGCCCTTCTTCTCCCACAGTGGTTCAATGTAGAGAAGAGGCAAAAAATGTCGTTTGCTAAATATATGTAAATATCTACAGTAATAAAGTACTTTGACTTTGACTTTGACGTGTGGTTCGAACCACCGAAGCGTGGGTTTCACCAACTAGTTATACGATTGCTTCTCACGCAGGAGGTGCAGGAGTTCTCTAATCCCGTGCTGACCATGTAACAATGAGATAACTCATTTGTATTAAGTACATTACACGGACGTACTAACGGTGATGGGAAACATCGTGAGGAAACCTTCATTACTCCATAGCTGCGGATCACCGGAGCCGATTTGTACACATGGTTTAGAACTTTGGGGTTGTGCTACTAGTGCTAGTGCTAAGCAGAACATAACATTTAACTTAGCGTTTTAAGCCAGATATTCAATTCTTAATTTTGAGTGGGAGGGGGGATTAGCCCATCCGGCTTACTAAAAAGTAACTTCTTGTCGATGACAAGTTTTGAGTTTCTTCCCAACAGCCACTGTCAGCTACAATATAAGTTCATGTATTTCGAGCATGCAGTATTAGAATAGGAAGACCTTTGAAATAAAGGCCATATTACCACATACCTTTTATGGAGTATTAGAATCATACATGTCAAACAGAATATTCCAAGTCAGAGGAAATGAGAGCACATCACCCTTCACTGCTGCTGCGTATTGTATGCTTTTTACACGTCTGACCTATCTTTATAGTCAGGCCATACTCAAACAAAAGGCTACAAAAAAGTTGACACAGTATAGAAGAGTTATCCAAGTGGAGAATAACAGCCAGCTAGCGCATCTAAATCAGTGAATATAACTTTTATCTCCGCAAAGAAGACTGTCCATCTGTCACCTTAAATGACACTCATTTAGACCGCGGACGTACCTGGAAGTAACACGTTCAAGCAAAATATATAAAATTAACGCATAATGTTCTCTGTTATTTGTCACACAGCCTTTTCGCTGTGGTCTTCCGGTCCTAAAGACGCTTGTATCCTAATTAAAGAAATATAATGACAAAAATACGCAAAAAGTCGCTTTTCGTATATTGGAATAATTCGGTATGCTACCTACTAATACAACATGTTCAAATGGACATTTCCAGCAGGGAGAGTAAAGCGACAGGCAAAATATATGGGAAGTGTGTCAAAACATTGTTAGAACCGACACCCTGATTTTGAATAGGGTCTTGTACTTATCGGAAAATAAGTGCTGTCTACAAACAAGAAACATTTGCGATAATGTTCGTACCTATTCGGGTGTTACTCGGAAATGAAAATGTAGCGTTTGCATATTGTAAATAGATATAACTGCGAAAATAAAACGTTAGGCCAGACAAACCCAACCAATGCGCCGGACAGTAGTTCCCGTCGGCTAATTTAATATTCTATTCAATAGCTCAATAACGAAGGTTTATCAAACAAACCTGGCAATAAACCGACTTTACTGACGATAAATCGCACGTGGTACAATGTACTAGTACATTCACCGGGAATCCCCACGTGCGGTACCATCGGTGGATGATTAGTTACGGTTTGTTTAAACCTTACTGTAAGCAACATAGAAGACTATTGCATAATTGCAAGGTACTTCAAGCTTGGCCTGCCGTTCAGCCCATTGTAATGGATCGCAATTTAGAGCAATAAGCAGTTTATTTTTATTGTTGTAATAAGTTTACTTTTCTTTTCATGTGCATAGTTGCATCTACTTTCTCGGGCGATAGGGGGGGTTGGGGTGGGGAATTAAAACATAAACATTTAGATAATGGCACATACATTGCTTCTGGCCCCAGTGGCTCCTAGTGGATAGGGGATATTTTATAAAGGGTAGTATTAAAACGAGTGACTGTAAATTAAAGTTTTAAGTGACAAAAATTATTAATATTGGTTATTATACATAGTCAGGTCATAAGTTCTGTCACATGTGCAATATGAAATAATTTAGACATGTTTATTATTTATGTAAACATTTATATAGCAAAATGAACTTAATAAAACATAGATTCTTATGGTAATAAAGTTTATTCAAAATGACTCCCGCGATTTTGAATAAAGGCCTTTATTCTGCGCGGCCAGTCGTCTATCGCAGCACGAACGAGGTCCATGTCAATATCGGCGGCTGCCTTAATCAAGGATGCCTTGAGTGACTCCAAATCAGGATGAGGCTTTGAGCAGGCCTTTTCCTCCAAGTGTTGCCATATCTTGTAATCTAACGGACTCAAATCTGGACTGGAGGAGGGCCAGTCTTCGTGCCGGATGAAGTCGATTTCACGCGCCGCCAGCCAGTCTTGTGTGCTTTTCACTCTATGAGCTGGCGCAGAATCTTGTTGGAATACCCAGTGCCTGTTATTAAACATGGTATGAGAAACAGGTTCCACAAGGTTCTTGAGGACTGTATTTTGATACACAACTGCATTCGTTTTTACGCCTTTCTCACAAAAATGTACCTCAGTTAAGCCCCAATAAGAGACTCCCAACCAAACCATGAGCGAGGATGGAAAATGACCTCGTTGGACACGCGGAATACGGTTGCTCGCTTCTTCACTGCTGTGTGCGTACACCTTATCATTTTGTTTGTTGTAGCTCTCTTCCACGGTGAAAATTTTTTCATCCGAAAAAAGAATTTCCCGATGCTTTTTTCCCGCGTACCGCTTCAACAAAGCGCGGCATCTCTTCAGTCTCAGGTCTATTAAATGAGCGTCCAAACGATGTCCTGTTTTTCTTCGATATGCCCTAAGCCCTAAGTCTTCATTTAACACCTTTTTCACCGTGGTCCTGCTTAACCCCATCTGAAGGGCCAACAGTTTCTGCTTACGTATGGGATTTCTTTGAATTCGCGCCTTCACAGCTTTTATCACTGCTGGAGTCCTAACAGAGCGAGGGCGACCACTTCTTGACCTGTCATCTACTCTAGAGTCTTCATTGTATCGTTTTATGGTACGATAAACGAATCTTTTGGTTATATTCAAATTTTTCAGTAAGTCGAAAATCTGAATTGGCGCGTAACCGCAACGATGCAACGCAATGACTGCGACACGGTCTTCTTTAAGTGTCCACTCCATATTTAAAAATGAGGAAAGTTCTAAAAAGTACACATTTTTATTTTCATGAAAAATTCGAAATTCGAATTCAATAAACTTTTTTGTGGCCAGCGTTCTAAATTCAAAAGTTTTTATTGTGTGACAGAACTTATGACCTGACTGTGTATTACTAAGTGTGCGACTGACTTCGAGTGACGAGAAATCAACAGAACAGCAACTTACAAACATTAATTTGAGTTACTTAAAATACAAAATTAGAAGCTTTTCTTTGCATACTCTCCGCTCTGCTACGCTCCGGGGTTGCTTCTTCTAAGTTCCAACCTAACCTATAACCCAATTAGCCACAATAACCTACTCCGGGGTTGCTTCTTCTAAGTTCTAACCTAACCTATAATTTAATTGAAATTTAGCCACAATTACCTACTCTAGCCAAATTTGGCTGTCTGTGTTCCGTTATTGAAGTTGCCTTCTCTGTATTTCTAGTCGCTCACTTAGTAATTTGCTCGCACGGCTAGAATTTTAATATCTGAAATGCCCACTTTTTGTAAGCTCGTTCTGGATTTTATTATTAATAAAAAAAATGCTCAATTTAGTCTTTTTTCCGCTCATTCCAAGTATTTCCGCTGTTCATGGTCATTCGCTCAATTAGTTTTTTATTCGATCGTTTTATAATTCCCCTTTTTATAAATAAGAATGATATTGGATTTCTTCCACAACATACAGACAGACAGATCAATCGTAGATCAAACTAAATTGAGATGTATAACTAATTCAGGGCATTTTGAGCTTATTTTGAGCTCCCAGAATACGAAGTTTCAGAATTTGAGCTCGAGCGGTTTTCGAAAAAAAAAAAACGAAATAAAACAACAGCAGTACAAAGTCCGAGTAGAGAGGTGAAACTCACAGCGTTTTTGAGCATGATTTTGAGCTCCCATAATATGTAATCAGATCTTCTCTAACTTTCGTAGTTTGCGAGAAAAACATAAAAACCATTTACACAACAATATCATCTAGATAGATGAAATTCATATGTTTTTACACTTTTATCGAAACCATTAAAGCTAGAAATCTGAAATTTCGTATTCTGGAATCTCTAAGCCTTTTATATATATGTAAATACACATATTCTCGTAAAAAACTGTAACTGTATCCTATTTTGTATCCGATAAATCATAAGTATAAGATATTTAAAAGTGGTATCGCTGATAATTTTTTACGTATTGACATAAAATCTCCCTTAATAACATCACAGAAAATCAAATTTCTACACTAATCGTTCTATGTAGTTCTACAATCACAGATTATGTGTGCAATAATATTGATTGAATACTTAAACATGAACTACGTAAAAATAATAGAAGCTTTAAGTATCACTAACAAATCACTTTTTACATTTTAGACATAAAATCACTTCTAAGGCTGGACTCACTCACTCAATTGGAGTTATACTTACAACTAGATGTTTTATTACGGTTGAGCTCAAATTCTGAAACTTCGTATTCTGGGAGCTTAACATAAGCTGAATTAGAGTCCCGTTTTCTATGACTTTATAGGTGTTAATATTTAAAAATACAGCTTCATGGATACCTTCAAGTACTCTCTAGTTGAAAATGTCGCGAGTTGACATTGAAAAGACTTAGAGATTCCAGTATACGAAATTTCAGATTTCTAGCTCTAGTGGTTTCGATAAAAAGTGTAAAAACGTATCAATTGTATTTATCTAGATGATATTGTTGTGTAAATGGTTTTTATTTTTCTCTCGCAAACTACGAAAGTCAGAGAAGTTCTGATTACATATTCTGGGAGCTCAAAATCATACTCAAATACGCTGCGAGTTTGACCTCTCTACTCAGACTTTGTACTGCTGGTGTTTTATTGCGTTTTTTTCGAAAACCGCTTGAGCTCAAATTCTGTAACTTAGTATTCTGGGAGCTTAACATAAGCTTGCAATGCCCTGAATTTGAGCCCCGTTTTCTATTAATTTCAAGGTGTTTAATATTTAAAAAAATAGGTTCACGGATACCTTCAAGTACCCTCTAGTTGAAAATGTCGCGAATTTACAGAACAGAGAGTTGAAATTTGCGGCATATATAGAAAAGACTTATTGATACCAGAATACGAAATTCCAGATTTCTAGCTCTAGTGGTTTCGATAAAAATAATAAAGACATAAATTTTATCTATCTAGATGATATTGTTGTGTAAATGGTTTTATTTTTTTTCTCGCAAACTACGTAAGTTAGAGAAGTTCTGATTGCATATTCGTGGAGCTCAAAATCATGCCCAAATGCGCTGCGAGTTTCACCTCTCTACTCGGACTTTGCACTGCTGGTGATTTACTGCGTTTTTTTAGAAAACCGCTCGAGCTCAAATTCTGAAACTTCGTATTCTGGGAGCTCAAAATAAGCTCAAAATCCCCTGAATTTGAGCCCCGTTTTCTATGACTTTGTACCGCTAATTTCACAGAGCTCTCCAATTTCGTTTTATAATTTAACGAATACCTGACCCCTAATTTGCTCACGCAATTTACTGTAGAGAATAAACTTTTTCACTAGGGTGAAATTAAAATGATATTATTCTCGTTCATATGATACTTTACCATTCGTCGTCGCTTCAGTGCTGGATACTGGTTTAGTAAGTAGCTGGTTATGTAACTGTTATTTGTTATGCTCAATGACGCAATGTTTTCAGTACTATTGCACCATTTCTAAATTGTGAACGTCATATTGCTTACGCTCGGGGTATGTGTGACTGAATATTAGTTACAAATAGGCATGATTTGTTTGTCGATGAATAAATACCTCTCTGTAGGAAAAGAAATACGGCCATTTTTTTTCGCTCTTCGGAAATAACCTTGCCCCATCACTGTTTTTTTATATATTTGCTCTCACAATCCACTATCCTTTCCTATCTGGGTTTGCTGGTAGAAATCTTTTTTATAGAGATAAGCGCGCCTCTTGTACTATCGAACCATCTGAATCATGACCCACCATAAGCTTATTTTGCTAAACCCCTTAAATGCAAGTAGGTCGAAATTCGCTTGAAGGTTTATTTCCTTGGTAACGAACTTGTTATCATTTGATTCGACACTGACATTTAGATAGATCTTACAAGTTTGAAAGTTTCAAACGAATTATCAGGCAAGTGGGTCATGATTCAGTTGGTTCGATTGTACATATATTTTTCTTTGTGTTGTCTCTGTATGTTTGTTTTGTGCAATTAAGTTTTCATTCATTTTATTTGTTTCTTAAATACATAGGATTTATTCAATTGAAAGCATACTTGATCTCTGACTGTATTGCTTAACCATAAGCCATGCCACCTTTAAATTATAGATTATAATAGAATTGAATACGGAATAAGGTAAATCTTTCTGAGTTTTCACGGCTCCTCGGCGTCATCCCTTACGATACCTGATGTATTAGCGGGACACAAAATGTGACGTTATTTAATGATTATTGTAAACCAAGCCTAATCATCATTGATCTGGCTTGGTTTACAATGAGCTTGATTTGTCCATATAGGTGTACCGTCCCATGGGACCGGAATGTTCGGTTCGGCAGTCGAAACACCAGGAAAAAAACACCTTTTATGAAAAACGCAACTCGGGGTTGTTCGACGATGTGTGTGATTTATCAGACTGGGAGCCTCTGCCACCTCATCTGGGAAAAGGCACGACTTCATAATTTGTCTTCTGAGGGTCGAACCACTCGGTCCCGTTTGTCAGAACACAAGCTGATCTTTTCTTGTAGCGGAACTTTAGTTATCCATGTTGCCTTACCTTTATGCAATCAACGTTTTATTTGTTTTTCTGAAAAAAAATATGCAATGTGAGCATACGAAAAGTATTCAATTTCTTAATTAATGGTGGTCTAATACGCTGCGAGGCGTAACTAGGCCAATTTCGCCAATGTCACGTGTTTGATAGTGTGTTATGTATTTGGACAAGTGCTCTAGAACCTGGAAATGTTAGTGCTGATTTGTTGCTCCGTAGCACTACCCGGGAGGATGTGAAGGGCTACTAAAAGTATTATAAAGGCATAGCCTATACAATATCTTAAACTCTATGCTGTATATAAACTATATCGTGTGAATGCAAATCTAAGCAAATTAATCCCAAAATGTAAGCACAAAACTCGCAAGCGGTTGTAGAACATGTAGATGAACTTTTTTTGAAACTGTTCATTGAAGTTTAAGGAAGGTTTTTACGAAAAAATGTTTTTAGAACAGCCGAAAAATCGAAAAATCTTTGGTTCAGTTCTGCTTCTGGCGATAGATGGCGTTGGTAGCTTTTGACAGAACGACATCTGTCAAGTCAGCTAGTAAGAGATATCATATTTGAAGTGAAAAGTCCCTAAAAGTTACGTCAAGGAAGATTCTTCTTAGCATATGCAGTGTTACTAATATGCAACAAATTGGATATTTTTGAAAACGCTTTAGGTTTTACCACAAAAAAATAGCTCCTGTGCAACACTTGCTTCAGACAAAAATGTATAGGATTTGACATTTTTTGTTTTGAGGTTAAACTATGTGTATTTTGTTTTGTGATAACACGGTTAATGTTTAAGATTAATGTAATAAAGGATGTTAAATTTGCCAGATTTTATATAAAACCACAATATTATGACATTGAATTTGCTACCAGCAATAGCTAGGTAAAAGTTGTTTTACTGGATAAACTAATTAAAATACAAACTCTAGTTTTTTTTAGAAAGTCGTGAAATATTTTTGGTTTCAAAACAATCACTTAATTTTTGGTCGAATCAATTACGTTACATACGCAAAAAAATGCCCATACATTTCTGCTTCATTTTTGACATTACAACAGTTATGACATAGACTAGACAGTATGTTATGTCTAGTCTAAGATATAGACTAGACATACATACTGTCTGCTTTTACGTTTTCATGATACCTAGGCAGTTTGATAACTGAAGCCTACGGCAACAAGTAAATTGTTTGGTATGTTGACAGCATGTTGCTATGACTAAACGATGCTATTATCAATTAACTGGAACCTTGCATCGGCTGGTAAGGTCATTGGACTTTGCACAGTCTTTTACCTTCCGACGTTTATTTGTAACTTCATGTTAATTATCATTGAAATAGTTTTCAATGCCAACTGCGCGTCAGTTTTCGTACCTAGTAAACGTCGTCCTCGCGGGGATTTTCATATTTAGTACAGTTTCGCATTCGTTCATGGCATCCAGCTAGAGCTCCATAATGTGGATGCACCCACCACGATCATGCATCTTTTTCCCCTCAAGCTTGCATGGCACTATCTTCAACTTCAAAATGAAAGAAAATGAGATCGAAGCGAAAGCCAATAAAAAATATCAGAAGAGAACTAAAACAAACAGGCCAAAGTGTTCCTACTTCAACGAAGCCGCGTCTAAATCGACTCCGGCCATTCGGGTAAACACTTTCGGATCGACGACCCGAATTGCCCCAACTTGTCACTTTGGAGTGTGTGCCTCGCGTGACTTTGCAAAAAACTGTGTCGCCTCACCCCCCTTAGTGGGGCAATTAGATCTACTCCAGTAGTAGGTACTTTGGCATTTTTGGGGTAGCGTTTAGCATTCACGAAAACGATTGCCTTTTTGCGCTCTCTATCTAGATTTTTTGTAAACATTTGACGTTGGATTGCGAGGATTTTTTCGAGTCATTTTGATTGGGTCTTGGAATGTCGACTTGCAAATGCTGTATTATGTTGTCGAAGGACTCGGGCCATGTTCATTTTCCAATGACTGTACTTTATAGTTTATTATTCTCTGAAGGCGTATGGCCAGGAATCCTGGCGTCTGCTGGTTGTGGTCGGGTTTTACTGGTATTCTGGTCCCATTGTATATAACATATAAGGTTTACTACGCCGCATTTGTGCCTTCCCACGCAATCATGCTTCCTGTTTACTAAAATACCGAGAATACCTGAAATCAACCAACGACTCATAGTAAAGTCTCAAATTGCAGTTTCTTTAATTTTTGATAATTATGATTCGGGTAGTTCCATAAATAATAACAAATAAAGTAAATTTCTACGCCTCTACCTTATATCATTATCATGTCATTTATTTTTTGCGTTTTTTAGTCCAGCGCGAATTGAACTAACAACTAATTCAGTAGTTAGTATTTTAGATATATAAATATGTAAGGATATTACATAAATAATATGATTCTATTTGTATGCATAGTTCTTCCCCGTTTGATCTACTTCTGTCCAACCCTGGTTTGCTGGAAGAAATCTCTTATTAGAGATAAGCTCGCCTTTGTGTCTTTTATCTTAGCGTTTATCTTAATTCTAGCAATGTCGTTTCGCTATAAGTGCGAAAACGGGTCTACTTATAAACAGCTAAGGCGTTGCGATGCGATCGTACCTCGTCTGGTTTTGGACGTAACTAGCCCCACGATCATGGAGTTGGCTCATCGATTTATTTATAGACATAGGATGTATTAATCAACCGTGCGTTGACTTGCGAATAAAGAGACACAGGTGCGAAACAGGCCTAAAATTAGAGGGCCCCTCTGTGAGCAAGCTTAATATTAAGCGCCAAAAAATTCGCGCGGAAACCATTCGTGGCCTTCGCAAAAGTACTAAACTCTATCCACCGAAACGAGTTAATAGAGCATTGTCTCTGTCGCACAATCCCTTACAAAAGATAAGGACACAAAAAGGTGAGTGGGCGTCAACTATACTGATAAAAAGTTAAGGTGTGTTCATATGCGATGATTTTGTGCGCTCAATAGTAAGCACTAAAACCACTTAAGTATTTTGTATTGAACTTAGAGAAAGAAAGAAAAATATTAAGACAATGTTTTAAAATAAAATTATGTATATTTAAATAGTTTAACATATACAATTAATTAAATTATTCCGACGTATCACTACTGTCGCTGTCACTTCCCACGTTTATTATGAATGTTTCGGTCATTGTTTCCACATTTCTGTCCAAGGCATTCATTTTCGGTTCTACTATCTCTTCGACATGTTTTATGCATTTTTTCCATTTTGCAGCGTCAATATTTTGAATTGAGTTGTTTAATAAAATTTTTAATTCTGCCATCTTGTATGTTTTGTTGCGGGATGCGACATGTCCTTTAACTTGAGCCCAGATCAACTCTATCGGATTTAATTCGCAGTGATACGGCGGAAGTCGTACCACAGTTTTATTTTTAGCTTTCGCCATTTCGTCTACGACACGCGCCTCGTACTGCTCCTTATGATTTTTTACGATATTCAGTAGCTCTCGTTTTAATAAATCATCCTGAAAGGGGATTTGTTTTTCTTTCAACCAATTAATTATCTCTTGTTTTTTATTTTTTTCAGTCGGAATTTGCTCTACTTTTCTTGAGTGGTACGAAGCGTTGTCCATTACAATAATACAATTATCATGTAACTTTTCAAGAATATTTTTGAACCAATTCTCAAACACTTCGGCATTCATATCTTGATGGTAATCTCCTTGCTTTTTTGACTCGAACACGTGTAAGCCCCCTTCTACAAATCCATCATCACTTCCAATATGAGTAATTATTAACCTTTTTCCTTTTCCTGGAACAATAAAAAATTGTATTGAATGATCTGATACAAAGTTAACGCTCACACAGTTTAAGATAACATAACAAACAATAAGTGCCGCCAATTAAGGATCGCTCAGGTACATTCAAACCTTTTCAAAGAATTGCATTAATGACAAAGACAGTTTTAACAATGGAATTATGTTAAAGAACTTACCGGAAGGATTTTTTAATCCAGTTGTCAGGCCATCAAGGAATGCGTCGCGTTTATTTTTCACATTTGTATCAGTCCATACGTTTGTAGTAGTATGGCCTTCATTGAGCCAAGTCTCATCCAAGTAATATATTTTTTTCTTTTCTTCTCTTGCCATTTTCATTGTCCGCAAATAATTCCTCCGCCAAAAAAATATGTCGTCACGATCAATCAATAAGCTGTTCCTGCATCTTTTAATGTACCTAAATCCAATCATTTTAAGGATTTTATGAAGTGTTGATCTTTTGAATGTCCCCAAAGTACCATCTTCATTTATTGAATTCATTATTTTGTCCAATGTCGGTATCTCATTTCGGGAAAATAAATCGTGAACTTTTCTTCTTATAGCACATTTAGTTAAGTCGTCGATTGTGTCTACAATGAAAGTACGTTTTCTTGTTTTTTTGGGTGAATTTAAAACATTTTTAGTTTCTTTCTCTTTCAGAATTCTATAGATGGACATCCAATGAACACCCATAGATGATGCAACAGTGTTGAGGCGGGAATGCTGTAGCTGATGAATAAAAACTATGCTTTGCTATTTGCGAACTGAGACAGTTTATTTAATATTATAATGCAATATATACAAAATAGCTGACCCTGTAAGGATCGCGCAAGGCGATTACGATGTGCGGAGGGTGCGAGTGGAATGCATGATAGGCTGTCTCACACCATATAATAAACCGGGCCGCGCCTCTCGATCTTCAGTATGAGTCGCTGTGTCGATGCTGCTACAGTGCTCCCCCTCAAGCGAAGCGTACGGGAGGTCTAACAACACGTCCTGATCTTGTCCTCCGTTCTATGTTTTCCTCAGACGACTCTTCGCTCATAGTGTAAGCTGGTTTGAGGCGATCGATGGACACGTTGACTTGTCGACCCGGCAATTGTAGTAAAAAGTACTTGTCGCATCTTTGTAGCACCGGATAGGGTCCTTCGTAGGGTGCCTGCAGAGGTCTTCGTACAGCGTCAACACGCATGAAGACGTATTCACATGTGTGCAAGTCCTTGTGCACGAAAATCGTACGTTGTCTGCTTTGTTTACGTTCTACCGGACGGAGGTCATTGATCTGTTGCGCCAGCTGATTGACGAAGTTGTGAGTCATTTCCATTGGCCGCGTTGACACCCCTCTTGCTGGAGATGCGATGAAATCGCCTGGCAGGCGAAGTGCGCGCCCGTATGTAAGTTGAGCTGCGCTTGTTCCCGTGTCCGGTCGCGTCGCTGCTCGTAGCCCCAATAGAACGGTAGGTAGTTCGTCTGTCCATTTGTTGATGTTTTCTAAACGGGCCATAAGCGCTGCTTTGAGTGAGCGATGCCAGCGTTCTACTATCCCGTTACTTTGTGGATGGTATGCAGTAGTCCGTATTTTCTCAATGCCGAGTAATTTCGCCAGTGCAGAGAAAAGTTGACTTTCCCATTGGCGGCCTTGGTCGCTGGTGAGGCTGGCCGGACATCCGAAACGGCTTATCCATCCCTCGAACACAGTCTTCGCTACAGTTTCGGCGGTTATTTCTTGCACGGGTAAGGCTTCAGGCCATCGAGTCTTGCGGTCGATTATAGTGACGAGATAGCGATACCCTTGAGCTGTCGTGCATAGCGGCCCAACAATGTCAACATGGATGTGCTCGAAGCGGTCACATGGAGGGTAGGTCGCTATGTTGCTCGATGTGTGTCTTTGAATCTTCGCTTGTTGACACGAAGTACATGTTTTGGCCCAGTTGCCGATGTCCGTGTTCATGGAAGGCCAGAAGTATTTTTCTTGCATGAGCTTGCGCGTGGTTCTAATGCCTGGGTGGCTTATGTGGTGCACGGCGTTAAATGCGATGCGACGAAAGTCTTCAGGGAGGTAGGGTCGAACGTGTGATGTAGATACCTCGCAGTAAATCATCTCGTTTGAGTTAGGTATATTCATCTTCTTTAGTTGCAAATTTCTTTGTAGCAGTAGCGGTTTAATTTGTGTGTCCGTCTCTTGTGCAGCGGCGAGCTCCCTGTAGTCGATGGGGGCGGGGCAAGTGATAGCTTCTATCCGTGACAGAGCATCTGCGACGACGTTATCTTGCCCGCTGATGTGTCGTACATCTGTTGTAAACTCGCTGATGAAAAGTAGTTGACGCGTTCGTCGGGGCGTGTCGTTGTCAGACGGCGGCTTGTTGATCGCGTAGGTCAGCGGTTTATGGTCGGTGAATACGGTGAGATGTTGCCCTTCGAACATCTTCCTGAAGTGTTTCAGTGCCATGTAGATAGACAACAGCTCGCGATCGTATGTGCTGTATCGCTGCTGTGTAGGCGAAAACTTCTTGGAAAAGTAGCCGAGTGGTTGCCAGGCGTTGTTTACTCGCTGTTGTAGTACCGCTCCTGCGCTCGAGTCGGATGCGTCACACATGAGGGCGAGGGGGGCGGAGGCAGACGGATGTGCGAGCAAAGCTGCGTTACGTATGCAGTCTTTGCTCGAGTTGAATGCTTTTTCTGCTTCGTCGTTCCATACGATTTTGCTTTTGTCATTCTTCTTAGAGTTGTGAAGGTAAGCATTCAGTGGCGCTTGTATTTCCGCGGCCTTTGGAATGTTTTCTCGGTAAAAATTTAGCATGCCGAGGAATCTTCGCAATTCTTGTATTGTTGTCGGTTTCGGGAACGTGACGATAGCTTGAGCTTTCTCTTCGAGTGGTTTGATGCCATCCTTGGATACTGAGTAACCAAGAAATTTAACTTCTTCTTGTCCAAGTACGCATTTCGACGCGTTAATAGTGATGCCGAACTCGTTCAATCGTTGTAAAACTGCGCGGAGGTGTCTAGCGTGTTCCTCTTCCGTAGTTGAAGCGAGTATGACGTCATCCACGAATGGAAACGCATAGTCTAGGCCTTGAAGTACTCGATGGATGAACCGTTGAAAGGTTTGGCCCGCGTTCTTGAGTCCTGGGCACATTCTTGGGAACTCAAACAAACCGAAAGGTGTAATAATGGCTGTTTTCTCAATATCGGCTTCTAAGACTGGCAGTTGCTGGTACGCCCGGTTCAAATCCAACGTTGAAAATATTTCCTTCCCGCTGAGTTGATAGGTGAAATCTTTCAGTCTCGGTATTGGGTACCGGTCTGGTCTTGTGACGGAGTTAAGCCTTCTGTAGTCTCCGCAAACTCGCAGGTCTCCATTCTTCTTGGGTACAACGTGAAGAGGCGTCGACCAAGGGCTTTTGCTGGGACGGCATAGGCCCTGCTGCATCATGTCTTCGAATTCTTTCTTGACTGCATGATAGCGATGCGGAGGAATTGGCCGCGCCTTTGAATATATAGGTGGACCCGTGGTTGCGATGTGATGTTCCACGTCATGCTTGGGACACTCCTTCATTGATGATAATCGTGTGACGTCTGGGAATTCTGCCAAAATGTCGTGGTACTTTTGTCCGATGTCAATGGTGCGAATTGTAGGCACCGATGAACTGCATAACGGTGCTTTGATGGAAAGATTGGTGACTTTATCGATCAGTGATCGACCGGCGATGTCGACGAGAAGTTGATGATGTTGTAAGAAATCAGCGCCTAGTATTGGCTTACTGACTGCTGCAATGACAAACTTCCATCGGTAGGGTCTTCCTAAGCTGAGGTCCAGGTCCAATGTTTTCTCGCCATATGTTGGTATGACGGTATTGTTGGCTGCATACAATGATAATTTCGTTGGTTCCGCACGTCTTCCTTTTTGTTTGGGAATGACGGAAATATTCGCACCGGTGTCGATCAGAAACGATAGCTTTGACTGCTTGTCGTAGACGAATAGACGGTGTGAATTATTCCAAGCGCCGGTTGCCGTCTCAGCCAACGCTGTATTTAGTTTTCCGACGGCGAAGTAAAGTTGTTATGATCAAACTTGCATGGCCGTGTGCATCTCTGCGCATTCCTTCCATAGCGACGATGATAGTAGCAGGTATCATTGGCGGCGGTAAGCGGGCCCTGTTGCGAGTACATGTGAGGTGCGCTGGAGTGAGAGAGGTGCGGTCTTCGTGCGTTGCCGCTGCCGGTGCGCTCACTGCGCCCGCGCCAGTCACGGCGGAACGGTGCTCTGCGTTGGTCGTCTCGTCGCTGTGCTTTCAATTCCGCGATTTCGTAGACAAGCATGTCAATTTTTTCGTGTATGGTCATTTCTTCATGATTTTCAGCACTTTTCTGCGGACTGGATGACGTGGATGGTTGTTGGTGGTCGACGGCGGCAATTGAAACGGAGCGTGCGGCTGAGCAAACGTTGGTTTGTTCCAATATTCTATCTGCGACAAGTGCGAGTTCGTTCAGGTCCGATTTCTTGGCTATTGTTTCGCTAATCGTTAGTGCGGCTTGTGCTGACTGAGGCAGGTGATTGGTCCACATAATGCGTAGCGTTGACTCGGGAATGCTGTTGCCGGCGAGAGACTGCATGCGCCGCAGTAGCTGGGAGGGTTTGCTGTCACCGAGCTCCATTTCAGAAAATAATCTTTGGATTCGGCGCTGCTCTGAATCCTCGTAGACTTCTAATAAGCGCTTCTTAATTGCTGGATACTTGTTGTTTTCCGGTGGGTCTAACATAATGTCGCATATTTCATCGATGTCCTGGCGCTCCAGCTGTCCGACTACGAGGTCATACATAGCCTTGTCTCCTTTTTTGTGAGAAGAGACGATTGACTCGAACTGGGCGAACCAAAGGCGAAGTCTATCACGCCAGATGGGTGGTATTCTCATATTCACTGATATGCCGGAGAGTTCTTTGTAATCGGTTGAAGATCCTTGGTTTTGATCCTGATTGGCCATTTTGCGTTATTTGTTGTTGCGTGTTTTTAATCAAAGTCGGGGTCACCACTGTTGAGGCGGGAATGCTGTAGCTGATGAATAAAAACTATGCTTTGCTATTTGCGAACTGAGACAGTTTATTTAATATTATAATGCAATATATACAAAATAGCTGACCCTGTAAGGATCGCGCAAGGCGATTACGATGTGCGGAGGGTGCGAGTGGAATGCATGATAGGCTGTCTCACACCATATAATAAACCGGGCCGCGCCTCTCGATCTTCAGTATGAGTCGCTGTGTCGATGCTGCTACAACAGCTTTCATGACGTCATTGTTTGAAGGGGATTCCATGGAACTCCTCATAGATTGATACATGTTCCATATCATTGTTTTTTCAGTCGAGGAAAAGGCTCGTCGTCGCCTTTTTTCCACAGAGTTACCTCCATGTAAACTGTCGGCCATCTCACTTAGGCAAATCGACAGTAAACTCAAAAAGTCCGTTATACAAGCGCCAAGTCTTTAGGAATGCAATCAATCACAAAGCCGGGTCACACGTAACAAAATTATCCAGAGTCCAAATAACAAGCCGAGTCAAAAAATAAAATAATAGATTGCACTAGCACAGTGAGCACGTCTGAACAGTACGAGTCGCACGAACAAACTAAAAAAACTCGCGCTGTGAACACAGCCTTAACGTCATTGTTCGACCAATCACATGCCAGTTCATTTTTCCCCTATTAACTCGTTTCGGTGGATAGAGTATAGGCTCGCATAACGGCCAGAGCGCTCCGTCCTTGACTCTGTCAGGTCGTTGACGCCGACGCCGCGGGGGAGGCTGGTGGCCCTCCGTTATACACACGCGTTATACAGCCCTTGTATTGTGAGAGGCGTCTCTTGGCGCCAAACGCGGAGGGGAATGTGCGTGATTGAAGAATGGCAAAATTCAAACAAGTACCAGGGCGGCATGGCAGGCGAAGTGGCGTCCTTGACTCGGTCGTTGACGCCGCGGGTGAGCCGTTATGGTCGCACGATTTCGATCGCAGCCCTTTGATCCCTGCGTCGACGTGCAGGGCTTATCTTGCTTGGCTTGGCACCGACGAACCAACCACCACACGCGCTCTGGAGGCCTGGGAAATATTCGCCGAGCGTGTGAACTCGATGACAACGCTTGCTTAGTTGCTACTGCACTGGTTTGAAACCATTATTATTTGTCACTAATAACACTTGTCGTGTTGACGCGCCGCATTGAACTAGATGAGCGAGATTCCTCAATAATAGCAATAATAACGTTCGCGACGCGGAAGCTAATTAGACTGATTACTAGGCGTTAAATGACTTAACTAATTAAACTGAGACTGTAATGGCACGCTGAATAAAAATCGACCGTTGCTAGGAAAAATGCAGTTGGATTCATTCGTGGCACGCCATTGCCATACTTCACCACTTAGTACAAGATACGGTACTGTTGGAAATATACCCTCATCGACCAGGAGTAAGATTAATGTAACTTAATATAAATATTGATAAATTGTAGGTTGCCTATCTAAATCTGGTGCGGATTGGAAGTATGAAGCGAAATAAACCAAACAAAAACTTTGCTTCTAATACCACATCGTCAGCAATTAGCAACGCTACTCCATACTAAAATGAAAAGCGGTGAATACATTGTCAATTTAGAAGCCGCTTTAATCAGGCGCAAGTTTACAACTTGAAAGGTAGGTAAACACATAAAAGTGCGCTTAAAAAAAGTTAAAAAACCCCTCGCTGACAGAGATCTTTTACGGCTTTTCGAAACTAACACGGTAATAACAACGCTGCAGCTCGTGCCGCTACGTTTTCAACAAAAATTACCCTCGTTGACTTTGTAAAGCACCTATTTCATACACTTTAGGGTCTACAATCTTAAGGAAGCCGTGGAGCTTACCGCGAACTCAGCTGAGAGGTCATGGTATCAAGCCCGGGCATCCGGATGCCCAATCCACAATTCAAAGTTTGACGGATACTCAAAACCACGCTGTCACTATGTCTCGCTCGGGAACTGACAGCGCCAGTATGATATTTAAGCGGCACTTAATTTGAGCAGCAGCCTGTGTATTCGGCCATAAATCTATCAAGGAGAGACGCAGTTGCAGTAAAATCCTTAGATCCGGATTGACTTTTTGAGTGCCGCCGTAAAATGAAAGTTTCATCTTCAATATCCTGTGTTATATTAGGTGCACTACTGCTTAAGTAAGATTTTCTCTAAATTGTGTAGAAAATTATATTTTTCACGAAATTACAAGCATACCTCATTTTTCCATGTTTAGAGTAGTTTCTACTACGCTATTACCCATTAAAATTGGAGATGATAACAACGGATGTTATGAAATTGTAATTTTGATTCGATGTTTTGTCGTGTATTGCCTGAATGCTCACTTCACAGACGATCTAAGTTTTATATTGCGAGTGACGTGAAAGACTTCAAGTCCGCGCCCATTGGAAACCTCGAGAGCAACAATGTCGGGCGTAATATTTGATCGATGCCCGCGGCATAACATACCTCGTTTTATGGTTCATCAATTATTATTGTTCCGTGACCCGCTGAGTACCGGAATAACCATACGATAATCGATTTTGTGCGCGTGTTACGTGTTTCAGTGGGACCCCCATAAAGCACTGTTTCCGCAGTGCGCTTATTATGACTGCTTTACGATTCGTCGGCGAAACGAGCTATCCACGACGCATGCACGTAATTTCGCCTTACAGTTTCCTGGTTATTTCGCTTGGATTTGCCGTTGCGAAAGCAGAAGTGGGATCGATGTGAAAGGTCTGTTGTTTTTGATATTTCTATGGATATTTACATTTAGGGCCCCCGCAGTACGGCAAAGACATTAACTTAGAAATGTCAATGCCATTGGCTGTCCGATCGAAAAGGTGCTCGTGTTCAGATGAAATGGACATGAGTCACTGGCAGTTCAATTCGAATACTTTTATAGAACACGGTATAGAACACCTAACAATTTCAACGAAACAAAAACAATCTCTTTACGTTTAAATACCAGCCTTATAAACATTTTATAAATAATCTTTCGACGATACAGAAGTCTATATTCGCCAGTAATTACGCCCTGCTGCGCTTAAATCCGCCGGATCCACAGAAAGTTTGTAGGAAATACCCCGGCCAATACTACCGCTCTAACACATTCTTTTGCAACATAAAACGGTCAACACGACTCGTGGGTAATGGGGGGCTGGTAATGAAGGAAAACGGTACTATTTCGCTGCGGCATATTTTGTAAGTCTCTACTTTTGCTTCCCGAACCTAACATTTCTCATTAAAAAGTTTTAAAAACCTTTGCTACTAATTTTTAAATGCCTTTGTTACTAATTTGATAAGTGGGTCTCACTCACCCGTTCGGCGCAAGGCCGGTAAAGGGCCCGTGTCCTTATCGGTCGCAGATCGACAGTAACGCTCGTAGGGCGGTCTCACTCAACCCCTCGGACGTCGGCCACTAAATCAATGTGATTGTCGAAACATTAGCCTGCGCACCCCTGATTGTGCTACTTGATTGAGCTGTTGCTAACCGCCTTGTCTAGGTCTTTGTTAAACTTGAAAGTTCATCCAAATTAGCATGTCAAAGTTGCAAACCAAAATGTGCAGTTATTGTCCAAATGCAATGGCATAATGTTGTAGGAGCCTAATGGGTAAGTTGATGTAATTGTGAATAGCTCCTAAATCCGCCAAACCATTCCCAGCTAAAACTATTCCAAGTAATGGAAGTCTCCTAAAACTTATCCCGAAGCAGGGCCCTTGTAAGTACATAACGTAATCACAAGCGCCAGGTTTTGTGGTCAGTTTGGCCGCCTTGTCTAGACGTAAACTTTTCTCCAAACTCGGCCTCCATCGCCATGATTAACGATCGATAGAGTGCTGTCCCGCTTAGCCAAGTTTCACGAAACAAATGCGACCAGGCGGGTCCCCTTTATTTGACCGGTGTAAATATGTAATTATTAAACTTTGTTGTATTGGTTGTATTGTAGGTGCGCCATGATCGGTTGGTGTGCTATATATGTGGCTAGTTGGCCCCGGTCGACGTAGTTTGCAGTGTTGCGTATATTATTTTATGTGTGGTATTTTTTGCCAGAGTAATGATACTTTGATCATATGCACGGAATGGCACAAATCCAATGCTTGTAAAAGTTCATACGATATCCGAATAACGTGGAATGGTAGATATATTCAGGAAGTTCGGTCCATTGTACCGCATTTTGACGTAATCTAGTTAGTCTCGGAAAAGGGCATTGGTTACCTGAACATCGTATTTGTATGGCTACAGTCATGGCCACATTTGAAGGGGTATTAGTCTCTTTCGCGCCGCGGTTTATTTAGAGACACTTCTAATTAATTTTCCGACTTCTGAGCTAGAAATAGCATCTTCGCCGCTCGATTTTGGGTTCACAGGCGGAAAAATTATATTTCACACCCTTCATTCGGAAAAGTAAGTTTTGCTCCACGACGAGATAAGAGGGGGCAAAATGCTACTTTTTAAATTTATTCATTGGCATGCAGCATTTACGCAATTTGGCAATTGAACACAGATCTTAATAAAATAATCGATTGTAATTTTATCGTATTCGATGAAAAACGAACATGTTTCAAGTTTTGATTTTAACAACATTATATGAAAATTTATGAATTTTTCGCAATATTAAAAAAAAAAAACACAATAAATGGTATGTTTTACTGAAATCAAAACTATCGATGACTGTTATTGTGATATAATGCATATTGATGTCCTATACCATTGTAATATTAGATTCGATTATTTTTTCACATTGTTAAAAGAAGCATAGGAATATTTTATCTGTGGTGACCTTACCCTAATCCTTCACAACCCGCCGTTTTAAAAAAGTGTTTTGTATTCGTTGTTATTGCTGTAAAAGTTGTTCGATTCCTGTATAATTCAAAGTACAGTTATTTCATTATTTTAAGAGCATTTAACTTCTATTTTCCTCATAGTCGGCGTGAAAAGTTGTATGTGTCACTCAGGAGCAAAATTATTTTCGTCATGGGCGTTAACGCTTGAATCCTTCGTTACGCTCAAGATTCTAACTTAGAATCCCTCGCTACGATCAGGATTCTATCGTAGAATCCTTTGTAGTGTGTCACAACCTTTAGCCGATACGTCTCTATAATAACCAATGTCTGTGTCCATCCTTTGTGAATAAACGCCCGTCTTTGAACCAACAAACACGTCTCTCACTACATCCCATAGGCCCATCCCTACATGGCGACCTAGCCAGGCCAGCCTGCCCTAAAAGGCAGTGCTGCGCCGAATGGCATATTTCGTGTAAAGTGAAATGATATTTTGGACTAAATGTGAAATAAAATGTGAAAAGGACAAAAAGTGCTAAAATTATACCTAAATAACTACTGTAAGAAAATTATACCTTTATACATATAAATAAACTGTTAATAGATTCAATATATCAGGAACTACTTAAATAGATAAAATAATGGACATTTAAATGAAGATTAAAATTACATAAAAATTATATACCTACAAAATTAAGAAGACCGCAAAATAAAACTAGAACCAAAAGCAGAACCAGTGACCAAATTAAAAAACAAAATAACCTAAAAACCCAAATTATAAAGAGGATTCCTGCTGGGTGCCGGGTGATCTGTGCAAGCCTAGATGATGTGCGATGCAGGGCGCAGGGCGAATTGTACGCTGCACAATGTACGGGTCCGATGAGGAGCAGCTGGGAGATGTTGTCCCGGAGTGATGAGCTGCAGCACCACGCAGTAGGAATGATAGGCACCACGTGAAGTCTTCATGAGTGAGTCGTGACCAATTTTTTCCAATTCCATGTCAATGAATTATACATTTTATGCGAGTTAATTTGATTTATTTTATCAGATGTTGTTTTGTGTGTTAAATAATAATGACGGAAATTGTTAATTTGGATATAAAAGAAAAATAATGATGGAATAGAAATTGAATATTTAAGTAAGTATTTTATAAATGATTTGTAGTATTTACTTTACACCCCTGAATATGGTGTACTTAATAAATAATTCAGATTAATTTGTAAAGGGTTGACGACAAGAACTACATTTTTTTAAATAATTTAGTTTGATGATGAATGAGTTAAAGGATGACATTGATTGTGTGGCGTATGTTTGTGTGTATTTTTTCCAGTGAATTTATAATTTTAAATTGTAAAGTATTTACAATAATTGTCTTAGTAACATATCCAGTTAGTACGTATTCAAACCATATTTGCATGTAACGCGATGCAATACAATACAGTTAACAACAGAGTACCAAATTAGGGGACCACCGAGAATTTGTTTTAGTTCTGACAAAAATGGATCGTGACGATACAAAACAATATCAATAGATATACCAATTTTTTTTCCGAGGAAGATTGCATAAAGTAAAGAATATTTGCAAGAATACATACAATGAAAAGTTAGTAGGTAGTACAGTACAGTTAGCAAGAGAAGTATGAATAAATGTTTGATAACTGTTTTTTTTTTGGGAATGGAGATATTTATGAAGGCCGTAAAGTAAATTGAATTAGTTTGACACGAGTTATTTTGGATGAGGATTTTGATAGTAGTTTATTTTTGGAGGAGACGATTTTGAGAAATATGAGAAGAATGTGGTTTAATATGTGAAGTAGGAAGATAAAAGTTTTGTTGTTTTATAATCGTTCTAATATTTTATTAAATATTTGCCTCATAATTCAAATTTACTCCAAATGTACAATCAAGTACATAAATGTTTCATGACTTGGTAACAGTCACAGTTATTCCAAGTAATTCAATATAGTGTTCACAGGCAATCCAAATATGGACATGCAACACTGCAGAAGAATCCAAATTAGGTAGAACACTTGTTTCGATTACAGACGAAAAATAATTGTTATTATAAGTTCATGTTACGACAGTTCGACTTGTATAGAGCGAAAGATTTTAGTTTCAATTGACTAATATGGGAGATACGTAAAAGGCGATGAATGATTGATTGCAAGCTTATGGTACCGCAAAGAGATAAAGTATGGAACCATTTTTTTAAATTACAGTAAGAAATGAATTTTAATAGTATGAGTATGTATGAAAATCAGTTGAGTGTGTGTAATAAATATTTAGTACGCTAAATAAGTACGTCTTAGAGAGAAGATAACTAGAGTTAATTTTTTTTGTGTGTTCAGATTTTTATGTTTCATTAGTTTTCTGAATAATTTACAGATAAAGTAGTTTAACCTCAGATTTAAAATACATTACTAACGACGGAACTACTTACGTTAGTTTAATACAAAAGATTGTTTCGAGATTGCATTTACGTTTATTTTATTTTACAGATACAGTGTAATCGAGTCTATTAATAGAATTATAGTCTGACCAGCGGATATGGTCACTTCTTCTTGTTTTATATTGAGAGTTGAAAAGTATGGAAATTGAATGAAATTAAAAGTTAATCGTTGTTATCAAGGTTTATTTCATATTTGATATTTTTGAGTTTTATGATAGTATTACATAGGAAAGTTGATTTTGTTTGGATTTGGGAATGTTGGTTTTTGTTTAGGAATAAAAAGTATGAATTTGAGAGAAGGTGTGGAATGTGCAGGATTGTTACTCTAGGCCACAGAGCAAGTTAGTTGGGAACACTTCGTTTGTTAAGTTTTCGAGAAAAGTTGGAATGATCATCCAATCTTTACAGAATATCTTAAAATTCGAAGGATTCGTATTGATTGAGTATAAGTTATGTTTTTAGTATGGTACGTAACTATTGGCGAGTCCGATATGTTATTGTATTTTCATCAAAGTCTCAAAGGTACAAGGTACAAGGCACGAATCCTTCCTCTTCGATCATGATGTGGACGAGTTTCCTTTGTGAGAAAGTTGGATATCGATGACCTAATAAGCTCGCGAGCCAGGTACTATTAGTCTATGTATTTAAGTATTATTATAAAAAGTACCTTATAAAGTAAATACCAGTGTGTATAAAAAGTACCTATAAATGTGCACTCACTACATGTGAATATTAAGGGTCCGGATCCCGATAATTAAAGTACCTATATGAAGTGATAAGGAGATTATAATAAAGACTTTGTTTGAAAGAGATTGTTTATGAAAAGAAAAGTACATTTTGATGGGTTTTGAAAAGATGGTTATTATATTATGTTTATGTAGAGTGTGTTTTGGATAAGAAAGTAATAATGAGATATATGACAAATATAAAAATGGTATTTACTAGATATATGAAAAAAAAAAAAAGAAGTTTGAATAAAACATAGACAAAGAGCTATAAAGAATGTCAAAGGATATAAAGTTATAATTTTCTTGTAAAATTTTGAGAGTATGTAGTAAATTAGAAGTATTGTTTTTGTTATTGAGAGCATGTACCTAAGTAGAGAGGAAAGTCTGTTTTTGTTGTCTGGTATGCAAGTAAGAAAATTAATGAGTTTAAATATTGCTGAAAGAGAAAGCAAAAATAAATAAATGTTATTGTCGCCAACCCTACCCTATCCTACCCTACCCTATACTACCTACTACAAATTCTTTTGTACCAACAGTTTGTGTTTAGTATTTGAATCTTTTTATCGGCGTAGGTTTTAATTATTAACCTATCATGTATCTTTACTTTTAGAATGGTGGATTATAACCCACATTATATCCATAGTAATAGTAAACAACCTCTGTATGGTTAATTTTTATATTATTAACAATAAACATGTATCGTTTTCATACCTATATTTTTGCAATGGCGGTGTAGTTTAAAAAAAAAAAAAAAAACAATTGAAAATGCAAAGATAATTATTTTAATTAAAATTATATTTGACAATTTGTCATTGTTTATGTTAAAAAAAATATTAATAAATTTGAAAATTAAAATAAATATTTTTAGTTATACTTCACTACTGTTGATGTTTTGGTTATGTTTTTATAACAGTATTTTTTTTTGTATAAATAATTATCAGTTATCAGATGAAGAGTTATCAGAAGGTTAAAATGTTAAAATGAAATGTAAGATGTTTTGCAAAGTTTGTTGATGTTGATGATGTTATTTGATTTGGAATGAATAACAGCATATTATTTAAAAGTAGTATATTTGAAATTAAAAGATAAAAAACACATTGGATTGTATATGTTATTTATTTTAAGATTTTTAAATAAATTTTGTTTTAATTTTACAAAAAATTAGATACCAAATTTTTTCTTTCAAAAAAAGGTGGAAGGTGTAGTGTGTCACAACCTTTAGCCGATACGTCTCTATAATAACCAATGTCTGTGTCCATCCTTTGTGAATAAACGCCCGTCTTTGAACCAACAAACACGTCTCTCACTACATCCCATAGGCCCATCCCTACACCTTCACTTCACTCTGAATTCAATGTACCGGGCTCGCCGTAAATACATCATTTTGCTACCTTCTGACACAAATAACTATTCCTAACTTGTTGGAAAAGGCTTTTTACGAACCTCGCTGCGACCCACGCCTTCGGCTCGTGCCGTAAACTTCTCGGTTCGTAATATAAGCCTGCGAGCTCGTGGGAAAAGTACTACCTATTCCCTTCCCTTTATTCGAAAAATGTCGTTTTGTTCCTCAATTACCGAGAGCAAAGCTGCTCTTTTCTCCACTCGACTTTTTAGCGGGCGGGAATGAGATTTGAATTTGGAATATGAATCGTTCACAGGAATCGAACGCAAGTTGTATTAATTCTTGGCTTTACGTTGCCGTTGGCAGTACCTACGGCACGGCGCGCCAACATAATAATCATAATAATAAAAAACCGGTTAAGTGCGAGTCTAAATCGCGCACGAAGGGTTCCGTACCACCGTTCAATGGAAGCGATGGTGTGGAGTGAATAGTTTGGATTTTACACAGCAAAATATTGTTTACAAAGTTATTGGTGCGGTTACTTTCACACTCCATGTACGTAACCAGGTGCATCCATAAGTTTGTATTATTCTTGTATGGGAGCCCCCTTAAATATTTATTTTACCTGTTTTTTAGTATTTGTTGTTATAGCGGCAACAGAAATACATAATCTGTGAAAATTTCAACTCTCTAGCTAGCTAGGTTCTTGAGATACAGCCTGGTGACAGACGGACGGACGGACGGACGGACGGACAGCGAAGTCTTAGTAATAGGGTCCCGTTTGGAACCCTTCGGGTACGGAACCCTAAAAAGGGCGCGAATTACGTTCAGTTCATCTGTTTACATATTTAGAAATTTTCATGAAAATGTTTTGGTGATTGAAAATTACTGAAAGTAATTAATTATTATTTAGTCCAGAAACTATTCAAATGGAAGTATATATTGTCATACCTGTTTACTCACAAAAAGCCCGGAAAATATAAATAAATCGACAACAATATCCGGTCCCAAATATCATAAATTTTCAAAATTGCGCTAGAGTGTCAAATATAAATAAGTATGTTATTGGTGTGGAATTAAACTTATTCATTTATTACTTTAAAGCGCCTCTTACTTATTTTCTTATAAAAGGAGATGAAAAATTTAGTGTATCACTCGGCAGCAAAATTATTTTTTCCTCGGGCGAAGTACTTTGAATTCCTCGCTTACTCACGATTCTATTTAAGAACCCCTCGCTGATCGGATCGCCCTTCTACTATAGGATCGCTCGTTTAGTTCTGAATTCAAAAAAGCGCCCTCGCAGTAAAAATATTATTTTGTTCCCTTGTTATATAATCTCCTATTTCACACTATCCGCTCGACAATGCCACATTATGTATCATACAAATCTTACGTAAAGCAAGTCAAGCGAGTCATAATGTTTGTGCTAAATTTCATTACAACCCTCTGTTCTCCTAGTTCTTATTGTTATGTCCTTAAAGTCTTAATTCGTTAAATCCGCGCCGTCCCGAAAATCGAGCTAGCCACGGCTAACTGGATTAAACACATTAAAAAAAAAGCCGCTAGTGTTGTCAGACGCTGCAATAAGTAGTAATACTGCAAGATTCTATAAAACTGGTCAAGAGCGTGTCGGACTTCGCACATTTAGGGTTCCGTAATAAATTTAGAATACAAAAAAAAAATTAGGAAGGGTTTTATATCTTAAAATGATAAGCATTTTAATTTGTTCAAACCAATTATCGTTGAAAGTGTTTATTGAGATACATAAAAAAAATGTTTTGATTTTTCACTCTCTTACTTTAAAAGTTAGACAACACATTTTTTTTCCACTTTCAAGGGTCTGTCTCTTCAACGATTTACTTTGAGGAAAAATGGTTTCAGAAACCTCAACGTCATTTTAAATACCTATCTATAGATAACCCACACATATAGGTTTAAAGAAAAAAATGGTTTCAGTTCCATGTATGGGGAGCCCCCGTTAATTTTAGATTTTTTCAATTTTTATATACATAGTCAGGTCATAAGTTCTGTCACATGTGCAATATGAAATAATTTAGACATGTTTATTATTTATGTAAACATTTATATAGCAAAATGAACGTAATAAAAAATAGATTCTTATGGTAATAAAGTTTATTCAAAATGAGCCCCGCGATTTTGAATACAGGCCTTTATTCTGCGCGGCCAGTCGTCTATCGCAGCACGAACGAGGTCCATGTCAATATCGGCGGCTGCCTTAATCAAGGATGCCTTGAGTGACTCCAAATCAGGATGAGGCTTTGAGCAGGCCTTTTCCTCCAAGTGTTGCCATATCTTGTAATCTAACGGACTCAAATCTGGACTGGAGGAGGGCCAGTCTTCGTGCCGGATGAAGTCGATTTCACGCGCCGCCAGCCAGTCTTGTGTGCTTTTCGCTCTATGAGCTGGCGCAGAATCTTGTTGGAATACCCAGTGCCTGTTATTAAACATGGTATGAGAAACAGGTTCTACAAGGTTCTTGAGGACTGTATTTTGATACACAAGTGCATTCGTTTTTACGCCTTTTTCACAAAAATTTACCTCAGTTAAGCCCCAATAAGAGACTCCCAACCAAACCATGAGCGAGGATGGAAAATGACCTCGTTGGACACGCGGATTACGGTTGCTCGCTTCTTCACTGCTGTGTGCGTACACCTTATCATTTTGTTTGTTGTAGCTCTCTTCCACGGTGAAAATTTTTTCATCCGAAAAAAGAATTTCCCGATGCTTTTTTCTCGCGTACCGCTTCAACATAGCGCGGCATCTCTTCAGTCTCAGGTCCATTAAACGAGCGTCCAAACGATGTCCTGTTTTTCTTCGATATGCCCTTAGCCCTAAGTCTTCATTTAACACCCTTTTCACCGTGGTCCTGCTTAACCCCATCTGAAGGGCCAACAGTTTCTGCTTACGTATGGGATTTTTTTGAATTCGCGCCTTCACAGCTTTTATCACTGCTGGAGTCCTAATAGAGCGAAGGCGACCACTTCTTGACCTGTCATCTACACTAGAGTCTTCATTGTATCGTTTTATGGTACGATAAACGAATCTTTTGGTTATATTCAAATTTTTCAGTAAGTCGAAAATCTGAATTGGCGCGTAACCGCAACAATGCAACGCAATAACTGCGACACGGTCTTCTTTAAGTGTCCAGTCCATATTTAAAAATGAGGAAAATTTTAAGAAGTACACATTTTTATTTTCATGAAAAATTCGAAATTCGAATTCAATAAACTTTTTTGTGGCCAGCGTTCTAAATTCAAAAGTTTTTATTGTGTGACAGAACTTATGACCTGACTGTGTAAATATCGCATAGCGGTTCACGGAATACATCTACATACCAAGTATCAACTGTGTAGTCCTGATAGTTTCAGAATAATAAAGTTGCTGTGACATACGGACAGACGGACAGACAGACATGACAAAACTGTAAGGGTTCCTAGTTTCTCTACAGAACCCTTAAAATTTGAAGAAACAATTCTATTGCACAACTGGTTTCAAGTAATGTTTTTTTTTTACATTTACATACAGGCACGTACATTGCTTCTGGCCCCACACTAGGATAGCCTGTGTCGTTGGAACCAGAAACAGCGACGTCACACACATAAACATTCACGGTTTTTTTACCCCCAGCCGGGGATCCAACCCGTTACCTCTAGCATGGTAGGCAGAGGCACAACCGCTGCGCCACAGAGGTCGTCGACTCAAACATAAATTTTCACAATCAAATGTATCAAACATAAATTTTTACTTTTATTTTGTTTTCATGAATCTCTCTTTGTTTTTTTATTGTCTCGCAGTAGGTGAGAAAAGTAGAGTTTACTCCTCGGGGATAAAGCTTTTTTGTTTTGAGCGCGCTTGAACCCGTCAGTCTTACTTCCCGAGCGTTCACCCTCGCTACGCTCGGGAGTTAAATCTAGATTCGTGATTGAATATCGCGCTCGTGACATAAAACTGTGCTTTATCCCTATGGTTGGCAATGGGATACTTGCGTGCAAGGCTAATTGTCACTTGCGCGCCGCGGTCAGTTTCCGGACACATGAAGTAGAGTTCGTTCAATGACTTTATATAATTTCACAGAACCGAATTGGTTGCTACAGGAAACTTTCTGTACGAATATTAAAGTTAGGTTTGTTGTCTTGTTTGTTAGGTTACAACTTTATAATACAACCTCGAGCCGGAGCGGAGCGAGGCGACCCCATGTAGTTTCACAGAACCGAATTGGTTGCCATAGCCATAGGTCACCACCTGCAGGAATTTTGACCGCAGCGCGCAACTGTCCTAACCACAGAAGGTAATCGGCGCGCAAGTGACCGGTGTATGTATGACTTCTGCTGCCTGCTTATGTGCGTGAAGCTCCACACCACTAGTGCCTGCCTACCGACGGATATTTCCCACTCAAACAAATAACAAATTAATGTTCCTACACACTTAGTTAGGTCGATATCGCGTAGTTTATTTAAACACATGCAAAATGCGTGATGGATTAAGGCAGCTCCCTCCGAATACAGATGTATGGGGGTGGGATTACATACATCGCATTACCATATAATTGTGTTATTTGCATTCGGCCGCGACGGCTTAGTTTATGAGCAGTTTTGAGAAATCCAGTCCGTCCGCTGCACACTGCTGGTAATTTATGCAAAATACCGGCGTGATTGGCCTGGTCGGCCTCACCTTTCTTTTTACAGCCGGCTCGTTATAGCCCTCTCATATGTTTCACTTGACGGATAATGCTTTTTCTGTAGCAATGTTTTGGCCGTGAGCACCTTGTTTTCCTCCACATCGCCGCCCGTCTACGCCGTGTTATTATTCGCGATTTTTCTTCCTTAACTGGTTTGCAGTCAAGCTAAACATATGATATTATCTCAATGTATCGCGCCGACTGTCCGCCCCGCAATGTTTAATTCGGGCCGGGTAAAGGGTTCGAAGATTCGAAGATCCTCTTTGATTTTACCGCTGAGAAATTCCGCGATTGAACATTCCACCAATCTCATCCATACGTGCAAGTACGGTTGGTATACTCGCAGAAGCGTCGAGATCGCGCGGAGAGCTCCGCTCCGGGAAAGAATTTCAATAAGTTTGTATTGGCAGTCATTTGCAAATTGCGCGCCGCGAGAGGACGACACCTAATGGACTAGGAATCTGTTGCCGCATGCCGAATGCTGCCCATGCCGCCTCCAATCCTCTTATTGGATTATGAGCAGGACTCTTATAGGTGCTCCGACCGTGCGACGGTATTTTTGACAGCAACAACAACTCATTCAGAAGCCAGCAGATGCTGGCAATAGCCGCTCCCTGAGCACTTGAGCACCTCTCCATTCCATGCAGGGTTAAATAAAGTATCACGAATTATATGATTGATAGATTCGACCGTCATCAAGAGACCGATGTCATGGATCCAATGAGAAGCTATATTCGTCACGTCCGTGAAAAATACGCGAGGGGTAGTTCGCATTATTAGCATCTCGAAGATGAGACAGACATTATTCATAGGAGCCGCGTACCGACACCCGTCTGCCGAGGCGACGCGAATCCGCTATGACGATGCCTGTGGCTTTTCATAAATATGTAGGGGAAAAATGTGGTAAACGTGAAGTGGGAGAGTGATTGCCTCTGTTCGTGACTTTGGAATTGAGCGCATCTATCTCGGGTGCTGTACTTTTTAACACTTATCGCGTCGTGTGAGGCTGTGCTGCTGGTTTGACGCCTTTTCAGTTGGTGGGAAGACCCCTTTCGCGAGCATTGCCCTGAGCAGCTGATTAGTAGAATCACTTTCAGAATGGCTGCAAAAGATATCAGATATGTTATAAAGAAATCTAACACAACTCATAGTAAATTGAAAAAGAAGCAACAGGAATCAAACTATGCGCCAGGCATCAGTATGCATAAAGCCTCGCTACAACTTTCCATACAAGTTTCTATTTCCAGCCCATCCATCAGCTATTCTTGGCTCTCACTTAATTACCCCGAACGTTGGTATTCCGTGTTGGAAGGAATGCGGAAGCCTGTTGTTCGTGGGGGTTTAGTAATGTGCGTGTCCCCGAATGCTATGCGCTAAATGGACTGCTCCCTTTTTATTTCTTCACTGAAGTTGCTGTTGTTGGGCTGAGAGTGTCCGTTGCAATTGCAATTTCAGGAAGCGTCCATGGCCTAGCGGTAATTGCACATCGGAAACGATTATGTGGGTAGCAACACCTTCCCGTGACGGATACTGGATAGATGTCCGTTTCTTTGTTGCATTTCTTTCGGGCGCTACCGTGTTTCGGATGGCACGTTAAGCTGTAGGTCCCGGCTACTGTCGCTACTAGTTGATAGCAGGCGTAAAGCTGGGTCAGAGGCCCTAATAGAGCTTTTGATAACTTCTGGTAGTCGAGTTGGCCACTATCCCGATACCAATCCATCAACCCGCACTGAGCCAGCGTGGTGGAGTAAGGCTCAATTTTACTCGCATCCGAGTAAAGGCCCTTGCCCCTCGGTGAGGCCATTAACCTAGATATTATTTTTACGTATCGTTTTTTATGCATGGTTATGTACTCGCACTACATATATTAAACTAGTGTTTCTGTGAGAACAGTAGACCTCGCGAGCCCTTCGACATAATACATACTTTAACATAATGTCACGACTGACGGACAAAAGGCTTTATTATAATGCGATACAAGTTTATTTAGAGCAACAATTTAACTAATGTCCAATTTAAAATTGAATTTCAGGTGCTTGTATTTTCCAAATACTATGCAGAGTTTTGAACAAAAAAGTCGTATAAGTTTTGGCGATTACTCGCGTTTCCCTGGTCCTAGGAGGTCAAATCTGGTGTCTATGTCTAGTCTGATTATATATAAATTTTCCGAAATAAAATCAAAAACGAAAATCCGCTATAACGAATACGTTTGCTACAGCAAACTCCTCCCCCCTCCCTTTCCCCCTCCACTCTTCCCATCACACCCCCCACCCCTTGAAGTTTATCGGATGAACAACTGGAATTATTATAAATAAAATAACCTGACTGCATTTTCCTTCAATACTACATACAAACTTATGCATGCACCTGGTTAAGTACATGGGTTATTATAGTAGCCGCATCAACTTTGTAGCGCTATAAATCCGCCATTAAAAAAAAATAAACTGACTCGATAAAAAAAACTCTATATAAATATCGAACCTGCTCACAAATTCCACGAGAATCGATTGAGAAATGTGACCTGTATTCGAGAACAGACAGACAGACAGACAGAAGGACAAATGCATTTTTGGCCAATCTCGAAACTGGACGCTTTGCTCGCTCGGTCAATTAATACTTATCTGGACCGCATTATTTCTCACCAGTGACAGTTCCCGGCTTTTCTCGAATTTATCTTAGAGGCTGATTAGATCTGTAGTAAATGATTTTGAAATTAGTTCGTTGCATAAAAAATATCCCAAATTTACTACATGTTCATAAAATTGACAAAATTTTAATGAAAATTGTACATAATCAATTTTATACTACATGGGGTCGCCTCGCTCCGCTCCGCTTCGTTTCGGCTCCAGGTTGTATTTTAAAGTTGTGACCTAACAAGCCTAACTTTAGTATTCGGACAGAAAGTGACCTCTAGAAACCAAAACGGTTCTGTGAAACTACATGGCTTACACAAAATTTGATGAACATTCAGTAAATTTGGTAGTCAAAACTGTATTCTGATAAACAATACATTTGTTGCCCTTAAAAATTTCCTGCTACCGGCTGCGCCATTGTAAAAATAACAGTACTTCTAACTAAATCGTATTATGATCATCTTAAGACCGGGCCTCGGGGTCTGGCGAGGCCCGTTCTTTGTAGCTATTCCGGCTACCTACCATATAAAAATACCCCAATATATTTGAAAGCCCCGTAATGTAATGTATTTAAGCAAACATGCCGACGAAAAAGTTTCCGGGACCGTCACCGCGCCGCCCGCTGACACAATATTGTTCCCGATTTATAGAATTACCTTGCAGAAAGCAGTAGCTCTCCCAAAGGACCCCGACATGGCTTTTATTTATGTTTCACAGGTTGATAGAGTGAATACATATAGTTAGTACATGTGCGGGCGATGCTAACAAGAAATAAGTCTTGAATTGACGTATAGAAGCTAAGACAACCCTCTGGTTTCTTCGCTTATCATACTCATCATCATTCTATGCGTCATAATACAGTCAGCAATTCGTATTTAAATAAAGTTATTACTACACAAGTTATTACAATATGTTTCCACGTAAAATAAATTGTTGAACCGAACTCCGCCCAGATAAGTATTCAATACTCGTCATAAATTAACCAACAGGTGCGTCTCGACAAGGAATTACCCCATATAATGTCTCTGGTAATGAGGTATTTATTTACGGATCATGGAATTGTGCCAATACAGCAATAGAACTTAAGTGTTCATTGATTAACATACATTCGATAAAACTGGCATGTGGTAGCAAAAGTGGTAGCTCCTTTCACAGCATGGACTGGTCAGTGACATGAGTCAACTGTCAACTTTTATTCGTACAACCCATTTGACAAAAAAAGCTGTCTCTATCGGACTCCTGAATCCGAATACCATCTCCGAGGCGTTCCGTAGCTACAATAAGGTGCCCCTGAGCAATTACGTTACACGCGACAGGATTGCAAAAGTTCCTCGATGGAATTAAAAGTTCCCGCTCTAACTGACCTATTTTGCGAGCGCCCGAATGCAGAAATGCATTTTAAAGACGCCCTGTCTTTTTTAAATGAGACCCTTGCTTCCAGATAGAATCCTTCTGTGGATGCCGTGCTTCCAAGCCTTGCGTGTCATTCGGTAGCAGTGCTAATTGTCTTGCCCGCGGTGCAACGAACAACTTGTATCGAGTGCTCCTTCGAGCTCTCCTACCTTTTATACCTTTTCTAGTGTCTTGCGACTTTTTCCTGTCGCAACCACCGTCTGCGTCTGGTGATAGTTTTATACTCAGGTTGTTGCAAGGGATTATTTTTTGCAGCACACAGTTGCTTGGCGGGCTGATTGTCGGGTTTCCGTTTTTAATTTGACTGTAGTTGCGTTTTCTCTGGGCGTTTCTTACAGCTGGTTTAGCGAAGCAATCTAGACGAACTCCCGTGAACTCATCTGCGTCGTGTGTCGATCAAGCCAAGTGTTTCGCCAGGTCTGCGTTGGCCAATCTACCTAGAATGTGACCGTCGATATTCCATCTCTTGCCAATGACACATATGTAGGCTGAGTGCCGATACGTAACTGAAATCTTTTGCTAATATGGGGATGATATGCTTATATATATTTACAGAAACAAAATGAACTTCGTATAGAATAAGTAATGATGACAATGATCAATAATAGATTATCTCGTATTCGTGAAATGTGAACTTCCCAATGAGGCTCATTTAAATAAATCAAGCAGCGTTTTCTACTTAGAACTGAACAGATTTAGAGACTAACTTTATTTTCCCCCATCACATCCACGGCCATAGATACATTCATTACCTACGCCAAATTGCACGCACCCTCTTGAAGTCAGCCTAAGCCTTGGACCTAAGTCCAAGGGTGCGTGCACACTATCATATGAATGGTCTAATTTATCACGGAAGATTTATAACTTCGGGCAACGTCGCGCTCGCATCCAATGTGAATATGCCTTCATGGGATGGGATAGGCAGCCATCATTGCGTCCTTTATAATGACGTTGTTATGAAAAATTCCTGTTTCGTCTGCTGCATTATTAAAATGAGATTCACTTGTAGATTTATGTAGTCTATTAGCATGTGATGTTGAATAAACTTACTTGATCCTTCTCATACAAACTATATTTTACAGCTTAGAAGATCTCAACTCCCCAGTTCCGTTTTCGCATGCGTCTTTCATCTTTCGTATTATCAAGACCATCTTCACTTTCCATTCCGCGTATCATGCTCGCCCATCGTTCATGCCGCCGCCGCCATATCCGTAGCAACATATTAAACATAATCAAGCCGGCCAATCAGCAGCCAAGATCTGGAGTTTAAGTCTGAGGCTCATCCAATTATTGTTGAGAAAGTGATTGTGGTGCTGGTCGCAGGCGCGGCAAATGTGCGCCGGACACGCGGGGTGTTGTGTGTTCCCATTTCACACAGTAAACATGTCTTCTTTGCAAATGGCGAACTGTTGAAATTTCTAAACCGACATGTCTATCGATGTTTTTGCCCAACCTCCGGCAACCACTGCTGAGTAAAGGCTCCAACTTCAGTACAAACATTACGGTTTTCAGCGCTGGCTCTTCCACTGGTGCCCAGCTGCCCAGCCCAGCAATCTTGGAGATGTTGTCCAACATTAATTGGACCAAAACGGGCGGATTGGTAGCTTAGTTGGTAGCGGGTGGATCTTAAATTTATTTATTAAGTACATCGGCTATCAGGGTATTTACCTAATTCTATCCAGTTAACTTTGTTTCCCTATCCTTCAAAGAGTAAATAGAGACAAAGTCCTACAGAATCTTCAGCTGTCTCACATTTCCTGGATAGCCATGGTAAAATTAAAACGAAAATAAACGTACAGTTCAACTTGTCGGTAATATAATTATGGCGGGAACAGGAATAGAGTGTCATAGAAATAATCCAATTTAGCCTCTTAGCTTTGAGACAATGACAATGGTCACATTTGGGAGCTACAAATAGACGCAGCTCTAGATTTAGGGAGGAAAATATTTCTGTTAAAGTTAAACATAGACATTGGTACATCAAGTCAGCTACGACAGATGGTAAATGTATTTTTCAATTACATGAAATCGTTTGGTCCTGTTTTAAAAAGTGATGTGAACGACTTTCTACGTCCGCTGTTTCGCCCTTATTAAGATAACATGTTTACAAGTTTGCAATTTCGTAGCGGTATCGACAATCGAGGACTATCATCTTTATTGATATTGCCTAGCTTACTGCGCTTTTGGTTATCATTTATTACGTTATCATGGTATTAGGAGTCTATCGTCTGACCTGAATACAATATTTCGCGATTTGATATGATCGAATTTTTGTAGCTTGTAGTAACTACGTGAGATTAGATTTGGGTGTGGTATTGTGATATGACCAATTAATAATTGAAATTGCTCTAAAATAAATAAAGACTTCTAAGTCGAAAGTCATCTAACTTGATTTTAGTCGTGTTGTTAGTAGATACACACAAGTTGATACTCGGTATCATTATTATCTATTTTCGTACCTTACCAAACAGATCTTCGCTCCTTAAGTTTACTACTGCTCGATATATCAATGAATGGATTAATGAAATGACCCGACGCAACCTGTTTTATCGCATTTGCTACAAAGATTTTACACACAAGATCACCTATGATCTAATCCTAGATAATTGATATCTTCAAACTGTACTTTAACTATTAGACTCCAATTGACGGATCATCCCGCTAAAGCCTCGTACAACGTATCAACGCCAAAACATGTCTCGCGTGGGCGTCCAGTTGTTTACTACGCCAAATCCTCTCACGAAGGGTCTCAATGCGATAGGAACTGCGTCAGAGTACATAAAACTGCGTCATACGTAACAATGATACTCCGCGTTCAGCCGGGTGTTGATAACCCCGATGACTTGCACCATTTCGGCAGTACACAATCTGGTATTGATCTCGTCGGTTTATCGAACTACGGAACAGTAGAAGGCTTATTCTATAAATCTTCATCTAGCGTTTTTCTATGTTATTAAGGTAGCGCGAGTCGTGTCTTTCAGATGTTCGACAGACTGATTTGACTGGTCCATAGTCCAGAATAATTCCTTTACAGAACAACCTTTCAAATATCTTTACAGAAATAATACATTTTATGTGCATCATTAACCATTTCCCTTTTTTTTTCACAGGTAAGCATCACACTACAAAACGTCACACCATTAACAAATGAAAAAAGGTGACTAGAAACAAACATGAATGAATGAATGACACCAATCCTAGTTAGCTGTTTAGAAGTAGTCCGTTTCTGGGGAAAGAAAGAAAGAAAGAAAGAAAGAAGTTTATTTGTAACAGGAAACAAAAATAGGAGTCAATATTGAACAACTAGGTACATAAGAATATTTCCTGTCACAAGCCGGCCTCAACTCAGCATATGCTGAATGCGAACAATCAGCGCTGGTCTTCCGTTGTGACCGACGGGTGACAACACGCACAACAATGTGCACGGGTGCGTATAACAAACACAAGTCACCTTACCCGGCAATATAAACTCAGCTTGTGTTCCGGGTGGCGTAAACGCATTTATGATGGGGGAACACCAGCCTAAGGATAGGACTAGAAGGTAGGGCATTCAATCTAACGATTATTCAGCTTATAGCCAATATAGGAAATTAGGCGTAGGATTAGGATTTTGGGAGGAGGAAATGTCATTTTTCTCCCGATAGATCAAGTCCTCTGGGTAGCTTGATCGGTCGGGGCCGTCGTGGGTCAGTTTCCACATCGTCTTCAGAAGCTGATTCTGAGCTTTGGTAGATTTTTGCCGCTGAGGATATAAAATTGCTTCTGTCCAGTGCTGCTGCAACCCAGAACTTGTGGCTATCGTGGTAGTAGGCCATGTTTTGGTTTACCGTGTTCTTCCATGTTAAGATAGGTTTTAGCGCTACGCGAAGTAGGTACATTTCATTTTGGTTGTCTCAGGATGTGGGCGGAATAGTAACACACCAGCTCCTGTTCGACTTGCATGTCCGAAGCATTTATCCGAAATTATGTACCCGGTTCTTGCCTGAGGCATTCGCCGTTGTCTCCGTAGTACGCCCGAGTCTTTCCGATTGTTGGCGCCGCGGAACTATCTCTTATTAGAATCTTCGGCTTTCCCGTAGGAAAAAGGCTATTAAATCGATGGGTATCTTCTCGAAAAGTATTATGAAATGTCCATTCCGTATGCACTGAACGATTCTTTTGTCAATTTAGTAGGTACCTTATTATTTGGTATTCATATATTCACTCATTGTTATTATGTACAATAAAATTGATTCACATCATTCACTACAAAGTGCTTAGCACAAAATAGAAAATATACAAGTTGAACATTGTGTGAATTGAGCTCGTGGATCTATTCCACAAGAATAAAAAGGTCCGCGGCGATCTGTGCGTCGCCACCGCATCCTGGAAAGGTTGGTTACTTTATAGCATTATTCAAGCCCTTGTGTTTTTATATTCTTGGGGAATATAAAAACATGGATCCTCGTAGTCTTACCTCATACATACCTACTTATTATGTCTTCATCTTTTGCTTTCACGCAAATATTCTATAATATACTATGCAACTTTCTACCTGATTTGCCAGTCAACTTCAGCTTTGAATCCTTATGTATGCATGAGCATTCCACAGATGCGCGCCAAATTTAGCTTTTGACCGCTGGAGACTACCTACGTCTATTCCTTCGAGGGTGAATTTTACAATTTTATTATGTGAATGTTCGATATTGAAGTAAAAATAACACGAATCGAGACGGTATTTATCAAACTCCTAACTTTATCTCTCAATTGAACACTTCAAACGGACGCTTTGCATTTGTTGAATTTTGAACTTTCACACAAATAGAACTCGCATTCATTAATTAAGTAAGACGTCGATAAAATATACACACTTTCACCACAGATACTATAATTCTTCACATAAACATTTGTAATGGGTATTTTGGGCAAAAAAGAAATTATTGTCCTACGGAGAGCACGACCAGTACGGCAGACACCAAACATATACATTTATACACAGGCAAATACGTTGATTCTGGCCCACACTAGAGTACCCTGTGTTGTGGGAACCAGAAACAGCGACTCACGAACATATAAACATACAAGATCTGGGGTTTTTTCTTCCTCCCCAACCGGATTCGTACCGGAACCTCTAGCTTTGGAGGCAAAGCCTAGATGGAACTGCCACAGAGGTCGTCTATGTACATATTAATAACTCTGCCCGAGACGAGCAGCATGGAATCGATACAACCAGATTGTAGATACGAATTCTAAATTGGTTCGGTTTTAGGCCCGCGCGTCGGTTCCGATTTATTCTGGCTACCGACCTGCCGCCACGATGGTATTTGGTATATGTAGTTCGGGGGATATTTCAATCAGGTCGGTCAAGCCACTGTTACGACAATGCGACCCTATTATCTTTGCCGGGAGATTCATGGGCCATTATAATTAGGTACTCGTGTGGGGTACTTGCTGGGTGGTGCATCTTGTCTTGTTATAGCAGAAGATCTTTAAGCTTGAATTGTTAGGGCTTGGGCATTCGACCGAAGTTTAAATGTATGGTAATGCTGCTTATTTCGTTGCTTGCAACTGGACAGCTGGACTGCATAGAAAGCGTTGAAATACATTTTTAAATTGCATATTGCAACACTACCTCAAGTTACTGAATTTAAGAAAGTTGTCCACGTCAACGTAAAAGCACCATATTTGATTCTAATGTGGATTACAAATAAAATTGATGGGCCAATATCGTAATGCGAACGGGTGTGTTCGGTGCTTCGGTGTCACAAGCATAAGGGACCCGCGACGCATCGCGCGATATGATTGTCCAGACCAGAGGAACAAGGATTCACTTATAAGCCCGGATGCACGAACGATAACTCAATGTTTGACTGAAACTCAAAGTCATGCTGTCACTGAAATTTGGCTATGACTGCGCCAGTATGACATTTATCGGCGCTCTACCAGAGCAGTGGCCAGCCACTATGTACATACCAATATGTTCATTCGTACATTTCCGGAGCAATCAAGACAGGTTACATCCGTCTACTTGCTTCGGTGAGATTTACGCAGGTTCCGGGATTTCCTCCTGGAAGAGGGTGCGTGCGTAACAGTGCATAGACCATAAACTCTAATAATACAGTTTTACCTCTTTACGGTCAGTGTGCCAAAACTTCCAAACCCTATTTATGCCTACAGGCATGGGGCCGACCTACTCAACAAGTACCTGTATACCGATTGTGGCGATAATAACATTTATCTGCAGTTCCATAAAAATCAAATTCCATCTGCTTATGTTAGGACAAAGTAGATAAGACACCCTGTTTCTTTAGGGGAGTGTGGTCTTTGTAAGGAAAACCAACTCTACCATAACCTAGGTTAGGTTGGGTCTCTTCGCTCGTCTCATAGCCACAACACAATCCAGCCGTTAGGGCGCCATACGCGAGCGATGTCTTATCGCAATCGGCGATCTACTTGATGGAATCGGCTCGTTGCGAGGTTCAAACCCTCCCCCTAACCTGTCTCGAGGAGTGCCAATCATGTAATGTGACTTTAAAACCTTCATGTTTTTACGACTCATTTGTGTGTTTAGATGTCTGGCCGGTTCAAAGAGTTGGTACCTACATCGAAATGTGATGAAGAGCTCTGAGGTTTTGAAACTAACTTTCTGTGAATTGAACTTTCATGGAATCCTAAACATACAGTTCTTACTTGATACAGGCAGCCGTTGGTCATCAGTCCTTCATCATCTTCTAACTGTTCTATCTGATGTTTATCTTTATTAAGGCTGGGCACCCGGATATCGGAATTTAGAATTTTACCTTCAGACAATTTTTAGATAAATAGGTATGCAAATTTTAGAAATGGCTTATATTTTTTATAACAATTAAATAAATATTAAATTCAAATACGGGGTAAAATTGGAAAAAAAAAGGTTTGTGATAATTTCGGGCTTTTCTCTTTAGAAAAACTAATCAAATTATGTTTCTACGTTAGTGAACTCACGTTTAACAAGCTTATGTTTAACAAGCTAGTAAAAGAAACCAACAGCATTAATACTCATTATTTTGCGTAACTTGAGATTTACAAAAGGCTGTTTTGGCCTCATTCCACGCCCTAAACTCTAACTGGAATTAGACAAACCGACTGCAGAAGTCTGACGGGAATTAGACAAACCGACCAAAGAACTCTAACTGGAATTAGATGAACCGACTACAGACAAACAAACTGTAAACTATATTCTAAGAAAGAAATGCTAACGCAAAAGATCGAATCTCGCAACGTCTGAGTGCTTTCACCGAACATCTAGCGCAGCCTTTGTGCGACCGCAGACTTCCGTCACGTCTAGCCACCCTTAATAAATCATAGTTCATTAGTAATTCGAATCAATTATAAATTGTATTTGTGCAGCGGGTGGTGAATAATTGCCTGTTTGCAGATAGAACAATGAGCCAATAAGCGCCGGCGCCGCGCGACGCTCTAGAACGAGGCAGACGCTATCAACTAGGCTAGAGTCTAGAATGTTAGTAGCGACTGCGCTATGTTCGAGTCAAATGTAGGATACAGACAGACGGACAGAGGTATGATGAATGATGGGTGTGTTCGGTTCTTCGGTGCCACAAGCATGAGTGACCAAGCGACGCAGCCCGCGATATGATTGTCCAGAGTAACTAGAATTCACATAGTCGTATAAGCCCGGATGCACGACCGATGACTCGAAAGTTTCACTGACACTCCACTGACTCTGACTCTAGAAATGACAGCGCCAGTATGACATTTTCGCGGCACCTTAACTGATTCAGCGGTTTGTGCATTTGACCATTTCCGGTGCAGCCAAGACACCTGTCGCATCCACCTACTTGCTTCGCCGAGATTTACATAAGTCACGGGATTTCCCCTGGCTGAGGTTCCGTATCAGTATCAGGAACATAGACCATAACAACCAATAATACGACTTTTACCCTGTGCCGACTGCCCGGGAGTCAGACCTCCCTGCTATGTCCTGGTCCCTATACAATGAGCGGGCATCAGCCAGTGGAGTATACGGTGTGTTGGGTGAATCAGTTATCGTTAGATGCCACTGCTAGCCATGTGGCCCCGCTTTACGGTCAGTGTGCCAAGCCTTATTAATGCCAACAGGCATACCTCCTCCTCCTCAACAAGTATACTGATTTAACGGTCAGATACGCCAGAGCCTACATGTGGATAGGGTAAAAATACACTATAAAAATATTACTAGTACTTCTGTGAGAACAGTGGACTTCGCTTGTTTAAAATTTCAAGCTTGTAGGTCTACCAGAAGTACATTAGAATTTTGACGATCGATGATGTCAGTCAGTGACGAAATGACGGAACTTTGAACGACTGTCGTTTCTAATATATTGTTTTAAATTGACTGAATTTTGTGAATTTGTCTATTTCAATTGTGGCTTATTAATTACAGAAAAATCAGGTGTATCTATCTTTATCTACAACATAGTTACAGGTGGTGGAAAATATCTCGAAGTGGCTCTCTCTAAACTCCCCCCTTTTATATTTTTTTTCGAAAAATCGTTGTAGAATGAAGTCCTTGGTATGATGCCTCTCAAATTTGATTGAAAGCCGTCGATAAATAATGTTACAGCAAACTTTTCCCAAACCCCCTTTTCCCAATCAAATCAATTCAATCAAAAATCGCGATCGACAAAAAAAAAACAAGGAACTTGTGTGCCAATTTTCGGTTGCCAAAAAAATCGGTTGAAAAATGCCACCTGTAGACGAGAACAGACCGACGGAAAAAGGCATTTTTGCCCAATCTCAAAAGTGGACGCTTCGTCGCTCGGTCAATTAAATCTTAAATCGCTTTTAATTATTCAGATTTTTATTATTATGATTTTTGTAATTATACATAGTCAGGTCATAAGTTCTGTCACATGTGCAATATGAAATAATTTAGACATGTTTATTATTTATGTAAACATTTATATAGCAAAATGAACTTAATAAAACATAGATTCTTATGGTAATAAAGTTTATTCAAAATGATCCCCGCGATTTTGAATACAGGCCTTTATTCTGCGCGGCCAGTCGTCTATCGCAGCACGAACGAGGTCCATGTCAATATCGGCGGCTGCCTTAATCAAGGATGCCTTGAGTGACTCCAAATCAGGATGAGGCTTTGAGCAGGCCTTATCCTCTAAGTGTTGCCATATCTTGTAATCTAACGGAATCAAATCTGGACTGGAGGAAGGCCAGTCTTCGTGCCGGATGAAGTCGATTTCACGCGCCGCCAGCCAGTCTTGTGTGCTTTTCGCTCTATGAGCTGGCGCAGAATCTTGTTGGAATACCCAGTGCCTGTTATTAAACATGGTATGAAAAACAGGTTCCACAAGGTTCTTGAGGACTGTATTTTGATACACAAGTGCATTCGTTTTTACGCCTTTCTCACAAAAATGTACCTCAGTTAAGCCACAATAAGAGACTCCCAACCAAACCATGAGCGAGGATGGAAAATGACCTCGTTGGACACGCGGAATACGGTTGCTCGCTTCTTCACTGCTGTGTGCGTACACCTTATCATTTTGTTTGTTGTAGCTCTCTTCCACGGTGAAAACTTTTTCATCCGAAAAAAGAATTTCCCGATGCTTTTTTCCCGCGTACCGCTTCAACAAAGCGCGGCATCTCTTCAGTCTCAGGTCCATTAAACGAGCGTCCACACGATATCCTGTTTTTCTTCGATATGCCCTAAGCCCTAAGTCTTCATTTAACACCCTTTTCACCGTGGTCCTGCTTAACCCCATCTGAAGGGCCAACAGTTTCTGCTTACGTATGGGATTTCTTTGAATTCGCGCCTTCACAGCTTTTATCACTGCTGGAGTCCTAACAGAGCGAGGGCGACCACTTCTTGTCCTGTCATCTACACTAGAGTCTTCATTGTATCGTTTTATGGTACGATAAACGAATCTTTTGGTTATATTCAAATTTTTCAGTAAGGCGAAAATCTGAATTGGCGCGTAACCGCAACGATGCAACGCAATAACTGCGACACGGTCTTCTTTAAGTGTCCACTCCATATTTAAAAATGAGGAAAATTCTAAAAAGTACACATTTTTATTTTCATGAAAAATTCGAAATTTGAATGCCATAAACTTTTTTGTGGCCAGCGTTCTAAATTCAAAAGTTTTTATTGTGTGACAGAACTTATGACCTGACTGTGTATTATCCGATTATTTTCTACTCTACCTAGAACAATTAGAGAGGCGACAGACGGTACTCTACAAAACGCGCTCTATAGTACGCAGAACCGTCAGCAATGGAGGAGAGCATGCGGTTACGATCCTCAGTATTGAGGGACCGATAAAGAGGAAGAAAGACCTGTAACAAACATGTTTTGTGTTTGACAGGATTAATTTCGACCTGAGCGTTTTTCGGAGCTCGTATTTGTGAAAGGAGCTTGTTTATTTTCGTGCAAAAAAATCCGTAGTCTATTCAAATTACCCATTTTCCATTCAATTACAGGCTGTAATTTACAACCGACCCTTTTCCGGGAACGGTGTTGTAAATATACATTTTGTCTGTTATTTTTTAAATTAATAATTTAAATTAACGATGTAAAGTATCAAAGTTCTATTTAAATGCTTTATACCAATATACCTTTTTACGAGGCATGACAATAGGTTCTTTTCATACCAGAGAGATAATAATACCAACTCGGGTGTTTGTAAAATCGAGCTTTCGTTGTTTGTCCGAGACTAGCAGAAAGGTACGCCGCGTCTACCAACTTGCCAGCACAAATCTCCATAACCATTTCTAAATACGGAAACAACATCGCCAAGGACCTCACGAAGTTACCAAGACGTTTCCCGGTTAAACTGGCGGAGACTTGATCGCTAACAAGTCCCTAACTGCACTGCACTTGTTAGTGTATTGTGCACAATGGACGCAGCCTAGAGATCCCGACACCTAACTACTTCCTTTAGCTGTACTCGGAAGATCTTCGAAGGGACCCAGATGCATAATTGCAAGAGTTTCGCCGGCGAGTTCTAATGAATTCATATCTCGCGAGTGTTAACTGAAGGAGGGTAGTGTGATGTTTCCGAAATGGTTGTGTGCTTGCCGTCTGGACGTTGGACCATCGGTGCAATGTAAACTTTGTACAACTTATCCGTATGTTATGACGACCCGTGAATTTTAAACAAGTATGTCCAAATATTGTCTAAGTTTCTTGGATACTGTTCATTATAAAGTTAAAAACCTCAAGCATTCATCGCTTGACGTTTTTTGTGGGTTGTTATATGAGAGCTCCGTGGTCTAATGGATTTCGCTTGCTTCTTACAGAGGAGATGCAGTTTCGAAACCTGAACCAATGAGATATGTAAATAATTTATCTTGAGTACATTACCAGACGTTTAGTGTTTCGGATGACACGTTATGCTGCAGGTCCCGGCTACCATCGCTACGTGGTAGTGGCCGTAAAACCCCTCCATCAACCCGCACTGAGCCAGCGTGGTGGTTTATGGCTTCATCATACTCGTATCCGGGTAAAGGCCGGTGCCCCTCGGTGGGGACATGAATGGGCTACATTTATTATTTATAGTTCTATGAAGCTTTATACAACGTTATTAGTAAGATAATTAAGTCTTATGTATTGACTTGTCTTGACATACACGAAAATACTACCTTGACCTATATTTGTGTCTTCAACTTTCTTACATGTGACAGGAATACTTACGACAGTAGTAGCAATAACTGCCAATTCGTATCGAAATAACGAACAGCGTCTTTTTGTAATACATTTTAGCAGGCACATTTTGACGTGTCCTTTCGCAACTAGTGTCAGGTGGTTCGTCGGGCTTTCGTGCGCATTTCGAGCGTCTCCTGTGCGCTATTTCGGCGTCCTAACTGCGTTGGTGACGCGCTAAAACGAGTGCCTTGCTGCTGTAGACTAGATGGCTCCCGCGACAGCCAGGCCCTAGTTTTACGAAACCGGCTCCGCTGTCTATATGCTGATGTTTTACGACGAATGGGTGTCAATTAAGTTACACGATAATATGGGATTATGGAAAAAGTAAGCTCACTAATAAATATGTATCTATGATTCCCAAAGTATCGGTTTCTTAAGTCTTCCGGTATGGATGGGTAGGTTGCGTACCGCCACCACCTGTCAACGAATACAATGTTCTTCTGGAAAACCATGTAAAAATTAGCCATGCGTGGAAAATGTTCAGAAGGGAATATTCTGATATTCCAGGCAGTTTCCTCGTGAATAACAGTGATTGGATGCAATTAAAGCCACAAATGCATGAATGGCGTCAGGCGGAAGTGAAAACCTTCGAGCAAGGCGTCTTACATGTACCTATAAAAGCTGAAAACTGCGATGACAATTATAATCCTTTAACTTCAAATAAAATCCGGTGTCCCAGAAAATATGAAGAGCGGGATATTTTTACGCAACGCAAAACAATGATATAATATGTTTGAGAATTGGTTGCGTTGGTTGCGTGTTGTGCGATTTGGGCGTACCCCGAGCACCAATTCTCAAACAGTTGCACCTAAATATAGTAAGAGGCGACATCTCTCGGTGAGACCATATGACAAGTAAAGCCGTTTTTATAACATTGTGGCATAGTAACGAAGCTAAAGTTACGTATGAATGTAACTGAGCACGTCAGTTGCTAGGTAGGTATCTATCGGTGGCTTGGTGGGCGTGCGCTATGGTATGACGTTGTTGGTTACGTGCATAATGTAAATGCAATTGACTTGTTTGCTTTTGTGGATGTCTTGCAAGTGATTTTTTCACAATCCGCGCTGGCTCGACGGTTCGTGAAAAGTACCGAATGGTAACCGCCGCTATCGAAAGAGCTCAACCAAATACAAATAGTCAACCCAATTTCCTAGTAGATAAGGAAGGCAGGGGCGCAGTTTTTCAACATAATAGATGCCATTTATTTCCTTAGTCTCTGTCTGCCCCTAATCTGGGCAACAGTATATCGAATTATGTAATGTATGCCAACTATCAAGAATTTTCGCGCGAATTCCGCGCCATCGGATCACAGGCCGCGTCACACCGCGTCGGCTTCAATTCAAGGTGACCGCCCAGGGCGTCGACATTCAGACGTCTTTATCAAACCGTCCGCCGCGTAGCGACCGGCGGGCGGCGGCGGCGGCGGCGGCGGCAGCTCGCCTATTTGTTTAATCAACCGGTTACCGAGCGTCGTCGGCTGATGTGGAGATACACGTAACGCCAATTTTGTTGGCCTCTGAATGCCGCCTGGAGGCGGTAGCGGTAGGCGAGAGAGAGAGGGGTGACACCTGCGTAAAGGACAAGAAAGAGAAACCTGGCGCGGGCTGTACAGGGGTGAACCGTCTGCTAAATTTTGGCGGTAATTTGGCGGAGTAGGACCGCGCTAAACATAAATATTTACAAACAGGTACATTGCCCCACACTAGGATAGCCTGCGTCTAAGGAACTAGAAACAGCGCCGTCCAAATATAGACTAAATGAGTTTGGATGACTTCAAAGATACTACGTATGCGCCTGAGTGCACAAAAGAAGCTTGATGCTAAACGGCCAATCTTCTTATTGACTCTCGAATTATTTGTTGTAAGGAAGATCCGGATAACAACTCTTGCTTGGGTATAATCACTTACAGTATGCACTCCTAGGATCATAATTTTCCCCATGGCAGTTATTTCATCATCTCCACTTGAAACAGTGAGACTAACCTGACCAAAAGAGATTGTTGGCAGGCTCAAGATACATTTATTAATCACAGGGTCGTGAGTCGAATATTGGTGATATAGTTGAAACGCTGGATAGGGACTCGCCGGGAGTTTGTAGATTTCAGCTCCTTGGTAGACTCAATCCAACTGGTCCACTTCTCCAGACGTCAACAAGTGATTATGCGGTAGCGCCAGGAGGATATTATTCCTCGGCGTGGAACCGATTCAGAGCTCCGTTAGCGCCAGGAGGATATTACTCCTCAGCGTGGAACCGATTCAGAGCTCCGTTAGCGCCAGGAGGATATTACTCCTCAGCGTGGAACCCTGGAAAGAGACCAGTGTGAATGATAGGAATACAAAAGCGCTACAGCGCCCAGCTATCAGGCGACGGCTCCCCACACGGAGACTTCCGACGAGGGCCCTAGGGTAATTAGGATCTAAGAGTGCCGCAGTCCAATAGACACTGTATAGAAAAGGGAAATACATAGAGAGTATAAAATACACGAAAATAAGAAAGACTAACTACGAACCAATGCTTACCCATGGATTGGGGATAGTAGGAAAGTTTCAAATCAGCTACTGCACTTTACAGCAACTAAACATTCAGCTCCATTACAGTACTAAAGGGACTAGCCCATCGCCGCAACTAAAGGCGTGACTTAAAAATTATTGATGCAGAAGATACAACCTCACGTTACAGAGCTCAAACAATGTCTGCCTCAAAAAAAACAATCAGCTGCCAGACGAGATTCCAGACCCGAATTTTCGAATTTTTATAGTTTTAGTTTTTAACTGGCTAATCCGCCAGTAGCCAATATGGTCAAGGAGGTAGTACGTTACGGCTAGCTCAGTCGGTAGAGCATGAGACTCTTAATCTCAGGGTCGTGGGTTCGAGCCCCACGTTGGGCGCCATTGAAACAGTGAGACTAACCTGACCAAAAGAGATTGTTGGCAGGCTCAAGATACATTTATTAATCACAGGGTCGTGAGTCGAATATTGGTGATATAGTTGAAACGCTGGATAGGGACTCGCCGGGAGTTTGTAGATTTCAGCTCCTTGGTAGACTCAATCCAACTGGTCCACTTCTCCAGACGTCAACAAGTGATTATGCGGTAGCGCCAGGAGGATATTATTCCTCGGCGTGGAACCGATTCAGAGCTCCGTTAGCGCCAGGAGGATATTACTCCTCAGCGTGGAACCGATTCAGAGCTCCGTTAGCGCCAGGAGGATATTACTCCTCAGCGTGGAACCCTGGAAAGAGACCAGTGTGAATGATAGGAATACAAAAGCGCTACAGCGCCCAGCTATCAGGCGACGGCTCCCCACACGGAGACTTCCGACGAGGGCCCTAGGGTAATTAGGATCTAAGAGTGCCGCAGTCCAATAGACACTGTATAGAAAAGGGAAATACATAGAGAGTATAAAATACACGAAAATAAGAAAGACTAACTACGAACCAATGCTTACCCATGGATTGGGGATAGTAGGAAAGTTTCAAATCAGCTACTGCACTTTACAGCAACTAAACATTCAGCTCCATTACAGTACTAAAGGGACTAGCCCATCGCCGCAACTAAAGGCGTGACTTAAAAATTATTGATGCAGAAGATACAACCTCACGTTACAGAGCTCAAACAATGTCTGCCTCAAAAAAAACAATCAGCTGCCAGACGAGATTCCAGACCCGAATTTTCGAATTTTTATAGTTTTAGTTTTTAACTGGCTAATCCGCCAGTAGCCAATATGGTCAAGGAGGTAGTACGTTACACACTGAAGAAAACCTAAGCACGTTCCAATAACTTATCAACGGTTGTATTGAAACATTTTATTTTATCCTAGCCATTGAATATAAATGGTTTACGCGTGTTGCTAGGCTAGCGGCTTAGCGTCACATATGTATGTATGTACATATGTGAGAGATTAGTTATGTTTCTATAGTTGCTTAGCACGCACTGAGGCCAATTTGGAGACAACAGTTGTCAAGGTCACAGGGTAAGGGTAAGCAGGGTAAGCGGGAAGCGAATAAACTAAGGTCGAAAGCTTCTTAGAGTTACCAAGGAAGGCTTCACCCATAACATATTTGCGTATTCATGTGAGTTTTGTTACTCCTCAACAAATAATTGTTCAGGAACGGTCAAGACCGTCTCGTCGGTGAATTTTTATAATATTATTGTCATTGTTATAAAATTCAACAAGTTAAACTACAAACTACAATTGAAAAACAATGTCTAGGCGCCACGTGCACAAGAGCTTGATAATAATAATGGTTTCACGTCCAGTCGTAGTCACGAACTGAGGTTCGTGTGATTTTAATGATTTGTATTCTATCATAACTTATGATTTCTTGGTAATTTGTGGAGCTGCACACTTTGGTGTATCCGAAGGTCTATGTAAGTAAATCTAGAAGGTACCTTAACAACTTCATATGAAACGCCCGACCATCATGGCGGGTGATGATGATGAACCGAAACAAACACAGCGTCACGCCTTTTCCCTTATTGGGTGGCAGAGGCACCGTAGCGCCGACTTTTGGCCGGTTATGAAGTAGTCCATTTGGCGTAAAAGAGGGATAGCATTGCCGTAACTTTGGAGCAATCGTAATGAATGATACAAAAATCTGTCAAGTGCGGGTCGGACTCCTACACGAAGGGTTCCGTACCATCGTACAAGAAATCCGAAGAACTGAAATATAATAGAGCTCCGTGGTTTGATTCCTGACCATGTACCAATGAGGTAATTCATTTATCTTAAGTACATCTTACGGACGTTCTAAGGGTGATGGAAAACTTATTGAGGAAACCTTCATTACTCCATAGCTGCGGCGATGGGCTAGACCCCTGTCACGCAAAAAATGGAGTATTGATTAACTGGCTCAAAGTGGGCACAATTGTGCCTCTGCCACCTCGTATGGGAAAAGGCGTGACGCTATGTAGTGTAGGATTATGAAATATAATACGAAAACAATAAAAAGATGTCCGAACTTGGTCTCGATAGCAGTCCCTACAGATTGCGGATCGCATGCCATGCCTATTGCGCCGCGACGACGATGATGGCTGCCGCGAATTCGCGGTGATATTTCAATGATGATGATTTGGTTATTCGCAAGGACGGGAATATTAAAACATATCTCTTGTATGGGCAGCCCCTTTAATTTATACAATCTCGTGTAGTTCATTATGTGTCGCTGTAAAGGCAACAGATATACATTTTGTGAAAAATTCTCTACCTATTATGGTTCATGAGATACAGCTCGCTGACGGACGGGCGGGCTGACCGACGGACTGCCGTGGCTCTGTAATAGGGTCCCGTTTGGCACACTTCGGGTACCCTAAAAAACATAACCAGAGTTGTGTGTACAATATTCGCTTTTCTTATGATTCCCGCCAAATCGCCGATGTACCAAACAACTCCTGTTCGAATCTCCGAATTCTTTCCTTGCCCGCGACATTCCTCGCTGGTATTACTTCACGACCTTTATATAAGGAGCTGGAGTAACGGAGCGGTCGACTGTTGTCACGTAAACGTGCGATTTGCAATAACATTCTCGTGCGGCAAGATGTGCCGCTCCGTATAAGCTGAAACTTTCAAAAAACTTTTTTTCTATGAAAAAAACTGATGAACTTTGAACTGTTCAGCCAATTGTGTTTGAACATACAAAATGGCCACCAGCCCGACACCCCTTCATCATCCTTCACTGAGCCAGCGACGTCTTTTCTTCTTTTGCAGGATCCTTTCCAAATTCGGGTAAAGCCTGTACCCTTGGGTGGGGAAATTAATGGGCTATATTTATATATTTATATCAAAGAAACACTGCAAGAAAATGAGCTTTCAATTAAAAACAACAGCATACAAAATTGTTCAAACCTATTACTCCCTTTTTTGCGTTAAAAAGTAAAAAGCTGCACTGGGCCGAGTAGCGATTGAAATTAGCTGTATCGCGATTGGCATCAGGCATCATCAGTGATCATGTCGAGGATTGAAGATCCCCCTTCTCCGTGCCCTGCCCACTGGCCCCTAATCCCGATGGACCTAGTGCCGAAACATGGGATAAATTGAATTACTTGTCTTGTGAGAATTAACTTTCTGAAGGCGACAGGGTTTTTTTGGCTTGTGTTTAAGCGATCACCAAAAAATTCGAGAATTTACTAGATACCAATAAATTCGAAACGACCGCCAGAATTAGTAAACGATCATCAAATTGTGTTTGGATAAATGATCAACGAACTTCTTTTTATGTTTTGTGTACTTAACTTTATGTTTTAAGTATTTTTTGTTGTTCTTACATGTTCAACCTAACACGAAGGATAAAGGGGGCTTCGCTTCTGCTACTTTTGGTGATCATTTACCCATTTTGGGTAGAAAAAAATATTTTGGAGGTCATTATATTTGTTGCCTTTTTTTTTTATTCATTAGTTGGCTGATTGATATGCTTGCAATGAAAAGAAATTGTTGTAGAAATTTGGGTTCAACATATAAAACAAGTCCAGTTAAACATGCACGTACAATACGGTTACAATATCTGTGCATTTGGATCCGAGACGTCATTACATTGCTCTATGGTACATCCCTGGGAACAGTACGGAGAGCTGACCTCTAACCGCCATTTGTGGAGAAAGAGGCACGCTAAGAAGAAGGTGTACTCCAGCGAAGTGCACAAATAAATTGAACCGTTTTGTAGAGCAGACGCTCGCCGGGTATCTGTCTGTACATCTGGCACATTTTCCCGCAAGACAAACAGAAAAGCGTACCGATAGATTCCCTCGAATGCCCCCGTCCCCTCTGCGTCGGATGGCACCGCACATAGGCAATGATTGGGTGCAGCGAAGAACTCCATTAAGACGCAGATCTGTATCGCGGCTGTCACGTGATCCGGGCGAGCGGGCTGCATTGCGGGCGGGCTGTACTAGCAGCGGTGTGGCGTTCCGATCCGAGACGGAATGGCGAGTCCACCAGCTTTTCGGATAACTAACTGTTTAATATACGCAAAAATCTGCGTCCGCTTATAAATACAATAAAGTGAGGATTATTCTTTCTATTTGGGTACTCTCGGCTAAACCGATGAGTGACCATTTCATGTGCAATATCAGTTCTCTACTCTTCTCTGCTCTCAATTTCATACTGGTTTTAGAACTTGCCTACTTACACTTACGCGTAGTGACTAAAGTGATATGGTATGTACTATGGCTCTCATGGCAGAGCGTCAGGTGACGTTATTGCGATTCGAGTCGTGGTTCGGGAGGTGTATGGCCTATTTAGCAGAGTCCCAGTATTCGTCACACCGCCCCGGGCGGATCGCGTTTTGCTGTAGACGCTGGAAACCGCCATCGATGTAGGCAATTTCTTCAATAAATGACCCGATAATTATTACTGTTCTTTGGCACTGAAATAACTAAACATAACATTTTATATACAGGCACATACATTCCTTTTGACCCCACACTAGTATACCATGTTTCGTGGGGACCAGAAACAGCGACGTCACACAAATAACAATATCATCAACTGTTTTCAAAAGTAGGTAATTTATTTATTGTTAACACGACAAAAAAAATACAGAGTTCTCTTCCAGGATGGAGAGGAAAGAAACTTAATTGTTCGTCGGTTAACACAGTGTTCAATAGGAAAGTCCTCTGTTCAAACAAAACAAGGTAACTGATAGGGGTCAAGAGCTGACTAAATGGCGGGTCAGTGCCCTGATGTCTACAGAAACAAATACTATGATAGATAGAAATATTGATTCCAGTTCGCCGGTTGCCGAGGGATCAATTCGATAAATAACCGCCCGAAATGCCGTGACAAACTAACGACCCTATCCGAAAGACTATTAGACCACCTTGGTTGTTTTTGACATTAATTATGAACCGCGAAGTGTTGTTTGCACACAGTCTAATAGTATTTTCTTAATTGGACACGCCAGTGCGTTCACGCGATGTCATATTGTTGTTCAGAAACCACCCCCTTTTCTGGCAAGCTGACTTTCTGGCCTCTGTGAAAGCTTGAGGTTGTTAAAATATTTTACAGCCTACCTACAACGTGACTGACTGGGAAGAATAATAAATGGCACCACGGAATTTATTTAATAACATAACATTGCGATTCTTCAACAACCCGATTCCCTAAAAAATATACGGTAAGTAAACTTTATTACAAAACGTAATAAGCGAGTCTTGAATAAACTTAATTATACATCGCTTCGCACACTATTATATGTATAATCGACAACCGGTGCGGATGTCGGATTTAAAACGGCCGTTTTAGTCTGACGAGTTATATTTACTTTAGCCCCTGCAATCCAGAAAAATCCTGTCAACGACCCGCACCACCAATATAGTACACCGGACCCGCTATCCGACTGATCGACCTGGACTGTTGCCATGATCCAACCTACCCTGCTTATTATAGCCTCATCCGTTCCAACCAGATAACAAGTGTTACATTATACAATGCTCAACATTATCTATTGTTTCCGGTTTGGTTCCAAGTCTCGTATCGATATGCGATCAAAGCGACTTTATCCTTTCAGCTTCTGGAAGAGCAGCTGCTCAATCTTGGCTCGACTCGAAGACTGGCAATGGTAACGACACGTGACACTGCTTCTTGCTCGCATTCCATTTCTATTTGGCATCATCGGAACAAGAGTTTTTCAATGTCTGCCGACATTTAGGATACTCCCAAAATACGCTCCAAGCAGATTGGGGGCACGCTTCCCATTAATCCATACATAAACAACACCAGATGGTTGTTCACTACGAATCTACTTAATGGAGTAGGGTCTACTAATAGTATTACAAGATAACGTGTCAGTCGCGTCCACGCTTTCGTTTATCGCGGCTGCTGTTTATAGATTATTTAAATAGCCGCAGCCTTGCAGTTAAAACTGTCAAGGTATCCTGGTCTGGGTTGGTGCAGTGAGCTTAGCTAGTGCATTGGTCAGCGACCGCTCGACGGTGCGTGAAGTCCGAGACATGGTTCGCGAGGGGGAGACATCGACTCGCGCCTTGCTTAGGGCCTTAGCCGACGCGCTTCGCTGGCGCTCGCTGTTTGCTGTCAAAGCTGTGAGTCTGTTTTTGAGATCGTTACACCTTCTGGACTACTGCCTATGTTCTCCGGTTACAAGTTCAGGTTCAATAACTTTGATAAAACTGTCAACAAACATAATGCCCCAATCATTTCTTTATGATGAATTTTCTGAATGGATTGACAGTTCAGGACAGACAGCGTTTTGCAGCGACTGTGTGCATCTGTTGATGTCGTGTCGGAAGACCTCCGAGTGACATCTGATGCAAACGTCGCTCTTGTTTGCATGACTTAAAGGTCGCACGCATGCAGTAATCGTTACATCTTGGTGGGGTGATCGGAGGTCACGTTTTGTTTACTATTACTGACAAATGGCGATTGTCTTAGCATTGCTTATAAGAGCTTGATCAGCCTTCCTTACTAACCGATTGATCATTCAGAATTTCAGTTCTAAAGTATGATCGTATGTTCGATGATGTACTATGATCGGTCCAATCCATGTTTATGGCCTGTGTGTGTTGGGTCATGCCATTTTGTCATCGATGTTTATTTCTAGTTTGCATATAAGAAACGGGGCCAAGATGCACGCTAAGTGAATATCATCGGCGACGTTTGTTTACACGCTGCCACATAATGTTTAGTTGCCATGGAGGTGTGGCAGGCATTTGGCTAGCTGTGCTGACCCAGTTTAATCGTGCCACCGCGCTACCAACCTAATTTTAGTACTAGTGTTCTTTATTTACTTGTTCATGTTATTTATTTTTCTGTTCAATACGACTCTTGAGAATTACTTGTAAACACATATTGTGCATTGGTTTCTTTTCTGCTCTCGATACTCTAATACAATGACCATTTGTAGGGTTCCGTACCCTATTACTAAGCCTCCGCTGTCCGTCTATCTGTCCGTCCGTCAGCGAGCTGTATCTCATGAACCATAATAGGCAGAGAGTTTAAATGTTCATAGAATGTGTATTTCTGTTGCCGCTGTAGCAATAAATTAATTAATTACACGAGATTTTATAATTAAATGGGGTCCCCATACAAGAGACGTGTTTTAACCCCCGCGATATAAAATACAATAAAATGGTTGTGGTGGCGCAATTGGTTTGGTCTAACTTCTGGGTACGATTCCACGTTTGGACATAATATTAAATTTTCTATTTGTTTAATTATTTTAGTGTGTAAGTTTTCTTTTACCGAACTTTTACGAGTCCGACCCGCACTTCAAAAAAAAATAAACTGATTCTGTTATTATTGTTAGCATATAATTTTAATTACCTATCTGGATAGTCACTGGCAAACACATTTTTATTCTTGAATGCAGAAGCCGAGATCTCGTCATCCTGCAGGAATGCCTTTGCTAAATGCTAATTTAAATTGGGATCACAATTAGTCTTAATTCCTGTGGTTGAATTCCGCAAATAGCTTTAAAAATCTTGTGACGCGTTTCTGATGAGTGATGTGATGACTCAATGGGCCATGCTAAATACAAAGTACTACATTTTATTATTGTGAAATTTTAGGTTATTTTAAGAAACTTGTATGAATATTTGTCCCCTCATGACGTCACTTGCTCACAGTTTTGGAACATTTACTTGAGGCTGGTTGTTTGTTTCAGATTATAAAACTAATATCAATATTTGTTTACGTTCCGACTGACATCTGCGTTATCGACTGATAGCAAAACTGTTGATACTTCAATGTTTTACAGAACATCCAACTTAACGGCGAAGGGAAAATGAACAAACTACGCCTTAGAGCACAAATTAATTACATTATGTTTTTTATGGATATTTCAGTAATTCTGTATTTTTTTATGGGAATAACGCAATTTAATTAAGAAAACAATATCTCGAAATGGTTTTCCCAATTTGGAACCTTAGTTTTTTTTTTACATGGCCCATTGTTATCAGACGATATGATCTATCCATCGATCGATCAACGTCGATAACGTAAGTAATGGTTTGATTGAACTTACTAGGTTTCTTTACTATTAGCTTGCTATTGGTTTATGTAGCCAGTTTATTTATTCTAAATCATAATCATCGTACCCAAAGCCAAATATAGCCTGAAGATGTAGGAGTCGGGAGCGCAAAACATAAATAGAGATTAATAGAGGATAATCACGTGAAAGTATATCCAGGAACAGCCGGTTACAGCAGCGGTGTTGTTTTCGTGCGCCGGCGCCTCTCAGCTGTGGTGGCACATCGCCGCGTGTTATTTATATCAGCTGTTCCGTCCCTACCGTTCGGGCGGCTATTTAGGCTCACTCACTGTTGCTAACTAAAGGACTCATTTGTACACTCGGCGCCACGAATAAAGAGCTCTCGGAGAAACTGGCGGGGATTACTGCGCATGTGTACAGTCGCGGCATAATTCCGAAGTGCGTTTTTAGGGTTAGTGTGAAGGAATGAGTGTTCAGGACTTTCTTCACTTCTATTTTTTCTCTGTTTGATATTTTGTTGATTGGGATATTAGCCGATGTAAATAATGGACTTTGTGTCAAATAAACTATAGGTACTCTCTATTGACAACATTTGTTAACGTCAAGGTTGAAACCTATATATAAATAACCCCTTAGCATAGAATGCCCCTAGTCACTAGGGCCTAGTGAATATAGATACTTGTAGTAATAGTCCTGCACAATTGTGGCTTCTAACAAGTTTTGTAGTGTGATGGAAGAGGTGGCTGATGTGGTCTTCGCCAGTTTTAAATCAGCAACGATTTCATCAGACTCTTTTTTGATATAACAGTTCACATCGTAAACCATTTTTCTAGCTTGCCTAGTCAGTACTTTATTTTTCGGCATTTTCGACCGGGGCGAAAGATAACGTTGGGTAATATTGTATGCGACTGTACTCAAGAAGCTTCGAGACGTGCTTTCCGTGCGGGCATCGGGAAGCGACTGATCAACGAATCAGGTGCCGGCGCTGACTACCGCCCCCGTCGCTCCTCACTTCCCCGCGCCAAACACTTGTGAAAAGTGACTACTGCGCATTCAAGGACAAAGCTCTTTAGTCGTGGCGCCGAGTATAGAGAGCTGATCTTCAAGTTAGTTGCAAAAGTATTTTTTTGATCATGTTTTAATTGTGCAGTCTTTTGCAATTTTACTGAAGCAGCCTATTTTTTGTCTACTTCATTGACTTTGCTTAGGTTAACTGTTGCTTGCAGATTTTACATTACATTTCACACGCTTTGAAGATTTCATTCTAATTAGATTTGACTGATTTGCCATTAGGACTAGGGATGTAAAGATTCCGATTCCGATATATTATTATTATAATTCTACCGATATCAGATTGAATTAAACTTTACTTTACCTAAAGTAAACATTATTTACTGACTATGTATTGTTATTCCTTTGTGTAATAATAATTACTTCATAAATTATTACTGATTGCTTGATAATATGTCATATACATATATAAATGTTTTCTTTGAATTTTGATTTGGCTTTTTATTTATTTATATTTTTCTTTCACATTTCACAAAGTGTAGTCTTTATTAAATATAGGTAACTTTAATGTATAATAGTCATATAATTAATTATTAATTTCATTTATCATCTACTAAGCTATCGATATCGGTATCGCCGATTATTTACAACAAAAATCGGTATCGGCATCGCATCGGCTAAAATTATGTATCGTTACATCCCTAATTTGGGCGTTCAGGGTATTTTAGCAGCAAATGTTTTTATTATACCGGATTTTAAAAACAACATAGCGACACGCCCACATGGAAGTGCAGAGGCACAGCGGATTTTACTTTTTAATAAAATCGGCGGTGCCTCATGTACCGAACCGTAACGTAAAGAAGGTTCAAAGGTCGACTTTTCCCTCTCTTGTCGCTAAAAAAAACAGATCACGAATCTGTAATTTTTCTTTTACTGCCCAATAACCGATAAAAGTATTTGAAACGATTTTTCCTGAACTTGTTCCCATAATGAAAATATGCTGCTCAAATTTCTGAGAATAAAGGACGCATATTTTATGATGCGCCAAACATGGAGCGTGGTTGTGGTTACGCAGCTGTGAGCTCAGTGCACTGAGGCCTCGAAGGTCTATCTCGTATCGGTATCGCAAACCAATAGATTGGTTCGTCGGAGCGGAGTCTGGCTCGACCGGCGTTGTTGCACGAGCCGCCTCGACGGCCAGCGGCGACGTGCCATATCGGAGCCGCCATCCGCAGAGATGACTATGTTCGCTCTCATTCATTAGAGGGGCGGCCAAGGGGTACGAGCGAAGACGTCGCGCGCCGCCCGACGCCCAACCATATCGATTTTATACCCCCACCCCCCACAACCCGCGCCCCACAGCATCCGACCTCGAGAGCTCTCTGCTCGCGCCTAACGCTAACCGCCCCAACCCCAAATACACCCTAATACGGCGTTCACATGGCTCCAATTCGCAATCCTCTGAACCCGTGCATCTACAACCCGCCGACCTCTAATGAACCCTTTGATCGAAAGTCACTTGGTCGAGATTCCAACGACGCCCGCCGCGATCCGCGCTGGAAAAATAGGCTTTTTGCTTCAATTAAAATGGTAAATCAAACTAATTTCAGTAATTGCGGGGTCAAAGTTTAGAGTGGCGGCGCGCTTTGGCCGTGCGCTTTTCGTACGCGTATGATTTTTAATAGGGCTTCGGCTCTACGCTCTTCGAGTCTCAGAGACAGTCCCGAGTTCGCACGGGTTGATTTAATTATTAGTTCGCGTTGGCTTGGAGACAATCCGCTAACAAGTTGCCGACTCCACCTGTTCCGCTTCAGTGGAGCTCGCCTTCCTCTCTTGCGGTGGGTGCGGTTGTTCGGATTTCGCTCACTCCATGTTTGTACCTGTGGATTAATCAATATATCCCTTCTTAGCTATCGCTGGGGTATCTATCAAATGAATAAATCCGAAAACTGAATCTGGGAGTCGGATTAGCAGTCCATAGGACCCACCATCGGTCGTAAATCAAAGAATTCCAATTCTGATGGATTATTTAAACCCTGTGTAGGAAAAGGCATGATATGTCTGCGTGTTCTTGGGCGATATTTATCAATATCTTGTAAGGAAATGATTTGTGTATTTTTTACTTTACCATATTTTAGATGCTCAATGTTACTGCAGAGTATACTCTAAAATCTACCCTTTCTCCCGCAGAAACTTCAACATTTATTAACTTATTCTTTATTCCTGGCGAGAACTGTAAATACTCCTTATCTTTGATTCTCTTTATGAGACTTCTAGCTACGTCTACTTTTACAGAAATTATTCTCATTGGCTTCTGATTAAACTTATAATCTATCGCACTTTCCTCATTTCTGTCATACGCGAATCTAAGTTGCTCTCTTTTTATGAATTATTTCGTAAGTATCGGGCTGTTGATCGTGATAAACAATGAAATCTAGTTTTTGGCGGGCATTCGTCGTGCAACTTTCATCAGAAGAAATTCTCAATTGTTCTAAATAGCACAGGAGTAGTCATCAACATGGGTTGGTCTTCACATCTTATCACTCTTTGTTGCACATCATTTTGTCAACACATATCTCCATTTGTCCATTATGTAAAAATTCATTCATATCCGGCCTTCTATTAGAACTTGCTAGATGTCTTTGATCTATCTCATCTACATTCTGATCTGGATCCCCTGAAGACGACGAGCCCACGGAAATGGGGTCTCCGGGCGACTTCCATAAACAAAGCAGTAGCTAATATTCTATTCGCTAACAACATTTGAGAGTTAAATATTCTAGAGTAGAGTGTAAATGTTTATCTATCAAGATGCAACAGCGATAAGGCTAAGATGTCGAGGGCTTTTGACAAAGAATTTGAAGAGGTGAACAATGACAACAACACCGAGCAAGGCGATGATTACTTGGAGGTAGATGGCCCCCATTAAGTCACCAATTAAAGAGGAAGCGTTTTCAAAAAATTGGAGGCAGATAGCACTGCGCAATTTTTCAAAAGACAAGCTGAGACGTATCTGTACAGCCGTTGATCAAAGTGTGAATGATTAAGTTAGGATTGTGTTGATGTTTGAGTTCGTATGGACATTGAACAGTGGAATGCGGATAACAAAACGTTTGATAATAAACAATCCACGACCTGCCATAACATAAGTATATTGTTGTGGCAGGTCCGATGATGTGTTATTTCATCTCTCATGAAAGTGTTGAGGTTTTGTTTTGTTCATATTTGGTTCTTGGTTTGGAGTGGTTAGATATTTGTGGACTTTGTGGCATGACATAAATGGCGATCTACTAATTTAGGAGTTTCTTATTATGAAGGCATGTGAAGCATTTTTAAATCAGAGTTCGAGATTGGTTTGTAGACAGAGACGTACTTTTATGTATATTATTATTATCAATATCCGCTACAGTCTAAGATGAGATAAAGTGTCGAAAACTCAATAGAAATACCTCGCCATCAATATTATTTGATGGGGTTCGCCTTTTTTATCCAGATAGCAATATCACGCCTTCACTTCTCCGAATAGGTTTGAAAACTTTTACAATACTTTCTGTTATTCTGTATTGCTTCGAAGTGTATTTATGTTTTGTATTTGTGCCTGAGTAGAAAAATCTATACTTGCGCAGGTATATTACTGAATGAGGACTCATCTTTCCTTTATCCTGGAGATTTAAGATCAGTCCTACAGATTAAGCGTGGTCTTTGACGGCGATAAAAATTTAATAGGACATGAGGACCAGGTTGTCAGCCATAGCGTAGTGACCGTTCGCCTTAATAAACATGACATAAACATTTACATACAGGCACATAAATTTCTTCTGGCCCCACACTAGGATACCCTGTGTCGTGGGAACCAGAAACAGCGACGTCACACACATATAAACATCCAAGACCTGGGGTTTTTTTTTACCCCAAGCCGGGGATCGAACCCGGGACCTCTCGCATGGTAGGCAGAGCTACAACCGCTGCACCACAGAGGTCGTCAATAACACAAAAAGTTTAAGGCGTAGCTGTTGACATTTAGCTTTCGTTAGTCTTGTTAGCCTGACCTCTAATCTAAACCAAAAGGGTCACGAGAACTAGAATCTAGTAGTGGCTTAGTACTAGGCACTAGACTCTTCTGTGTTATAATATAAGTCACATGTTAAAGGTTAACCGATTTTTCTTTAAAGTTATATCAGTCCTAAAATCTAGTTGCCAAAACATTAGAGTATAATCTAACCGATGTTAAAAGAGATTAATATTAGTTATTCTCTGGTCGTACCCACTCGTCATAACATAAACATTTATGTACAGGCAGATAGATACATTGCTTCTGGCCCTACACAGTTTTACCATGTTTTGCTGTTGCGGCTGTACCTTTTAAGACTCCACCAAAACAATTGCGGCGTGGGCAATTTGTAACTCAGGGAATCCCATTAAACCCGTCACACTATTAATTTACATTTTACTTTTTATTGTAAGTCCAGCTTATGTTTTTCAATTCAACGTTTATAAGTTTGTATTAGTTTGTCCATCATTTTATAGGCCTATTACATCCCATAGACTAGAGATGTATATGAAAAACATAGATATGGGTTTGCCAGTACCGGATTTTGATGAACAGAACCCGAACAAAATATATTCTGACTTCTTCAACATTATTCAAACAGAATTCAATACAGTTTTTAAATTAAAGAAAGTCAGTGCCAACAACGGTAAATCTAAATTTAATGACTGGGCAACATTTGGAATTCGTAAAAGTAGAGCTATCTTGTATGATCTTTATGAACAAAAAACCTATAACTTTGATATAAAATTTCATGACTATGTTAAAAAATATTCCAAAACTTTCAAGTTGGTTTGTAGAACTGCAAAAACTTTACACATAAATAGAAAAATACAAAATTCAAATAATAGAATGAAAACGGTTTGGCAAATCATAAACCGTGAAACTGGCAAAGTTATACCAAGGGATAATGATTTCTGCTTAAAGGTAGCTCGAGCTTTTGAAACATTCTTCACCAATGCACCCTTACTCACAACAGAGCGTCTAAATTCATCTCCATATGAAGCAGAGGTTTTGTTAAAAAACAGCACTAGCATCAGTAATGTAGATTTTAAATTTTATCCTGTATGTCCCCAGGATATTGTCAAAACGTATAGATTACTTAACTTAAAAAATGCTGAAGACCTGTGGGGTATGACAGTCAAAGTCATTGTAATAATACTTGTTATAGCTCCACACCTAGCTTATATATTTAATAAATGTGTTGATGATGGAGCTTTCCCAGACCTCATGAAACACAGTACCTCTGTTCAAGTCGGGAGACAAGGGTGATCCGTCAAATTTCAGACCAATATCGGTTCTTCCAGCACTAAGTAAAATTTTTGAAAAGATTATACTCAATCAAATGCTCTCACATTTGAACCGTACAAAACAACTCCACGCCAAGCAATACGGTTTCACTAGGGGTAAATCGACTACGGATGCAGGTATTACCCTTATATCTCATATTTATTCTGCATGGGAAGCCGCACAGGATGCTATCGGTGTTTTTTGCGATCTGTCGAAGGCATTTGATTGTGTTGATCATGACACGTTACTTATGAAATTAAATCATTACGGAGTTAGAAATAAAGCGTTGGATCTACTAAGATCATACCTAAGCAATATAATTCAAAAGGCAGAAGTCAACGGCGTTAAATCTGATGGATCGGGGGTAAAAATTGGCGTTCCACAAGGTTCCATATTAGGCCCTTTCTTATTCCTGGTATATATTAACGATCTGCCTTTTATGGTGGAGAAATTGACTAACATAGTAATGTTTGCTGACGATAATTCACTGGTCTTCAAAATTGAAAGACAAAAAGAAGATTTTGATGATGTCAATAGAGTATTATCTTTAACCTTGAATGGGTTCACAGTTAACAATTTATTGTTAAATGCTGGTAAAACCAAATGTATCAAGTTCTCACTTCCAAATGTCAGGCAAGTTGGGACCAGTTTAGTGTTGGACAGCAATACGTTAGAATTAGTAAATGACACGAAGTTTCTTGGAATAACCATTGATAACAAATTGCAGTGGGGACCCCACATAGAAAAATTGGCTGTTAAATTAAGTTCTGCGGCTTACGCTGTTAGGAACATCAGACAAAACACGGATGTGGCTACATCTAGGCTAGTATATTTTAGTTACTTTCATAGTGTCATGTCCTATGGTATCTTGTTGTGGGAGAAAGCAGCGGATATTCAAACTATTTTTATTTTACAGAAAAGAGCTATTCGAGCAATTTATAATTTAAACGCACAGACTCCTTAAGACAGCTTTTTAAAGAAATTGACATACTAACTGTAGCTAGTCAATTTATTTTCGAATATATAATGTATGTACGCAAGAACCTTACAAAATTTCCCAAACTTAGCGATAGCTGTAATGTTAACCTAAGAAATAATCACAGACTACTTGCGCCCCGGTTTAGACTCGCGAAGGTTAGCAATTCTTTCAAGGGTCAATGCATTCTCTACTACAACAAGATACCTCTGGAGATCTTGAAATTGCCATTTGAGCAATTTAAAATCCATGTTAAAGCGACTTTGTCGAAAAAGGGATATTACAATGTTCAAGATTACTTAAATGATGGGTCTGTATGGGGTTAATCTGGCTCAACACAGACCTTGTTGTTAATAATTTTGTAATTATTTATTCCTGCTTATTAATTATGATAATGACTAAATATTATATTTTGTATTAGTTAAGCATAAGCAATTTTTAAAAAGAGATCTAAAAGTCAATCTGTGGGAGTTTGTACGCCCTTCTTCTCCCACGGTGGTCCAATGTAGAGAAGTGGCAAAAAATGACAATTGCTAAGTATATGTAAATATCTACAGTAATAAAGACATTTGGAATTTGGAATTTGTCCAATTTCTTTCCCAGCAAGCTAAGCAAGTAAGTAACAAGTTTTAGGTTTAATTTTTGAAATTTATTTTTGTATTTTTTTGCAATTATTTACACTGAAACTAACATCCTCAATAACTAAAAAAAAAAAAAAAAAAATACTATCCACACACGCTTCGTCAAAATGCATTTAAATATCAATTAGAAAATATAAAATGTCAAAACTTAAAATTAACCGAACAAACCAAATCTTTGTATTTATATTTATTATATGACATCTAGTTTATACAGGGTGTCCAAGAACCTGACGTCCAACTGGATTGCCATGATGCCCCAAGTTCCAACAGCACTCAGAAAAATATTTAAAAAAATCCACCCCATGTACTTACAGAATTATAGTGATTTCAAAACAAAAGGGGGAAATGAGCACCCTGTGACATACTTTTGAATGCTGTGACTGCTAATGCTGATAATGTCGATATTTCTTTGAGGTTTTGTAATCTAGGGTATTTCTGTGTCTAAATGGAATGTAAAAATAAAGTACTTGTTGTAACATTTTAAAATAAAATGATATTTTAATTTAAGGTGATATGGAAAACTATTGAATTTCGCAACTTTGACCGACTGTAGTGTAAATAAAATGTACCAAAATATTATGGCAAGTGGCGTCAAATTTTGACGCGTTTATTCCTCTTTTTAAAATGGTATAACACTTACTCATAAATTAGTAAAAAAATATATATAAATATTTTTAATTAACAACCTACTTTTTACCTACTTACGGTAACCGTCGGACCTTTTCTTATCTTAGAAAATGTTATGTTATTGGCGATGGATTGGGCGATCAGGAACAATCCCGTGGCCAGCTAGCTCACCTGATTTAAATCCGCTGGATTTTTTTTTCTGGGGAACAATGAAGGAGCTCGTGTATGCAAAGCCCATTGAGGACATCGCTGACCTTCGGGAGAAGATTACACAATCAGTGCAGCTGATACGACAAAAAAGACACTCGCGAAACATAAAACGGTCATTTTTAAGAAGGGTGAGGGCTTGCATTGCTGTTGGTGGTCAACATTTTGAGCATTTGTTGTAATAAAACATCTTTAGTCAACATTCTTGCCTTTTATTTGACTGGGGTCCAATCTACCTGTATGTATTTCCGTCTCACTCACTCTTGGAACCCAAGTGGTAATAGTAGTAACATAACATTTTCTAAGATAAGAAAAGGTCCGACGGTTACCGTAAGTAGGTAAAAAGTAGGTTGTTAATTAAAAATATTTATATATATTTTTTTAGTAATTTATGAGTAAGTGTTATACCATTTTAAAAAGAGGAATAAACGCGTCAAAATTTGACGCCACTTGCCATACTATTTTGGTACATTTTATTTACACTACAGTCGGTCAAAGTTGCGAAATTCAATAGTTTTCCATATCACCTTAAATTAAAATATCATTTTACTTTAAAATGTTACAACAAGTACTTTATTTTTACATTCCATTTAGACACAGAAATACCCTAGATTACAAAACCTCAAAGAAATATCGACATTATCAGCATTAGCAGTCACAGCATCCAAAAGTATGTCACAGGGTGCTCATTTCCCCCTTTTGTTTTGAAATCACTATAATTCTGTAAGTACATGGGGTGGATTTTTTTTAATATTTTTCTGAGTACTGTTGGAACTTGGGGCATCATGGCAATCCAGTTGGACGTCAGGTTCTTGGACAGCCTGTATAGGATACCTACAACTTTGGTGGCAGCTTCTTCTCTTGTTCTGATAGTAATGTTTCCGTTAGTGCGGGAAGTGTTGGGTCATCAGCGGATGACTCGCTGACTTACAACTTGAAGCGGGTGTTTTCAAACCTTGGTACAAACTTTAACGTTGTTAATATTAATGCACAAAGCATTCCCACCAGCTATGCTGACCTCCTTGTTACTTTTAGCGATCAGCATACATGGTATTCTTGCTTCGGAATCTTTCCTTAAACCATCACTTCCTTCTGCCATGTATGCTCTGCCAGGGTTCAGTCTCTTTCGGAACGATAGGACGGGCAAGGCCGATGGCGGTGTAGCTATATACCTACGTACCGACATTCCATGCAAAGTCGTAAACCAGTCGCCAAGCCTGTACTCTGGTACCGCTGAACCCCTGTTCTTGGAGATATGCTTGCGTCACAATAAAGTCCTTCTGTGTGTCATTTATAGCCCCTCTTTTCGCATTGACTATTTTAACTCATTTGAAACCCTCCTCAATGATCTGACTCCACTTTATAGCGACACCCTAATTCTCGACGACTTTAACACTTGCCTTCTCAAAAATAACGTTCGTTCAGCTAAGCTGAAATCTTTTGTGACTTTAAACTTACACATCCTTCCCATGGATGCCACCCACTTTCAACCACACTGCGACCCTTCTCTTCTTGATCTGATGATTACTCCTAACATATCCAAGGTTGCTGTGCATGCCCAACTTAATGCCCCCTTCTCCTATCACGATTTGATTTGCCTTTCATTCAAGTTAAGGCCTCCCAAGCGCGCAGCTAAATTCCTTGACATACACAGCTTTAAGGACATGGATCTTTACTCCCTTAAATCAGACGCCGCCTCTCTTGACCGGTCCCCTGTCGTTGGTAGAAAAAGAAGAAACTTATTAAATCCCCATCAATCAGGTTTCAGGCCGGGTAACAGCTAGTGGTAGTCCATGGCATTGCTTAAAGTCACTAGCGACATTCAATTGGCTATGGATCAGAAGCAGCTTACGGTCCTTACACTGCTTGATTTCAGTAGCGCCTTCAACTGCGTCGATTTCGATATCCTGGTTGAAATTCTAAAGTCGCTTAAAGGCTTCTCGCACTCGGCTCGCTGGTTTGACTCCTACCTAAGAGACCGCCAGCAGCGCATTAAGTCTGAGGAGATCTCCGGACTGGTGTGAGCTCTCCGCGGGTGTTCCGCAGGGTGGTATCCTTTCTCCTCTCCTCTTCTCAGTATTCATAAACGCCATCTCTGACGTTCTTACTTCTTCTTATCATCTCTACGCAAATGACCTCCAAATATATCGGCACTTCTCTCTCTGTGATATAAAACTCACTGTAGAGGCGTTGAATGCTGACCTAGATATAACATCTGCCTTGTCCAGAATGAAATTGACATATTTAACTTGAGACCAGGCTTATTAAAATACCCTCGAGACGGCTTTTATAAGTTTTACTTATCATTGTTAATTTTTTTTTTTACTTCTTTGTATAGCTTATTGTATCTATGCTATCTCATCATTATAATTTATAATATACACAGTGCGTTTACAACTAGAATTAATCTTAAAATATTTAAGTGTTCTGCCTTGTTGTATACCTGTTGTATAGACCTTAATAAATAAATTAAAAAAAAACATGAAATGGCTATTTCATATGGGCTGCTAGTCAACCCGGGAAAATCTCAAGCCATGATTATGGGTACACGGCACTCGCTTAACTTATTACAGAATTCGCCCGTCGATCCTGTATTGTATGATGGTACTATCATACCTACAGTGAGATAGCTAAGTTTCTTGGGGTTATATTTGACGACTTGCTGTCCTGGTCGCCCCATGTTTGTGAGGTCAGCAGACGAGTCTTTTCGTCATTTCACTCCCTCCGGAGATTGCAATTCTTCCTGCCACGGCAGACTAAAATCACCCTTGCTCAGTCAATTCTACTACCTTTAATGGACTGTGCGGATGTTCGTTGGGTCAGCGCGAACGAAGAACAACTGAAAAAACTCGAACGACTTCAAGACTTCGGGATTCGGTTTGTCTACGGGTTGCGCAAGTATGACCATGTCTCCCAGTATCGCAAGGAGCTGGGGTGGCTCCCGATCCGTCTTAGCCGTTACATGGCACATTCTCTCATATCTGTTCCAATATTTTGCGAAATCCTCGATACCCCACATATCTACGCGAACGTTTTGAGTTCCTTTCCCCAAGGAAGATCCCACACGGTGTCTCTCCTTTCAACTCCTCGGCATAACACTGCCGCTTACGAACACTCGTATCCGACTGTGGAACGCACTTCCCTGCGCTATTAGGGAGAGCCCCTCAATTTTAATTTTTATAAAAAGATTGAAAGTCCATTTCCTTTCTCTCCATGAATGGTACCATATCTTTGTAGGTTGATGCTATGTATTGTATTTTATACAGTTGAGCTAAAAATTATTATTTTTGAAAAATAAATCCCGGGATGCCAGAAAATCCAGGAATCTAATCGGAATTTTCTTTCTTAAACGTATGCACAGGAAACAAAATTAACCGAACTCATCACAATAATATTTAATCATTTGTTTTAATAGGTACATGAATTATTCTAAATATAGTATGTTCACTTATCCTGACGTTGTTTAATATGCTGGTTTGGTAACTACCTACTTTAGAATATAAGAAAAGTAAATATGCATCCAATTTTATAGTCAGAAAAACACTGCATTTGTCGAATCCGGAATCGCAGGATTTTTACGGTCGATACACAAGTGAATTCCATATTCGCACTAAGACTACCTGTGATACCCAACTTTAGCGCAAACGGCCGTGGGACCTTTTCATTCGTTCCGGATTTCGGAAGAGTCAAGTCATGTCATAAGAATCCCATGGAAGATATGATCTTTATTGTTGCTGCAAGTATTCCCGATGGTTTTTTACGATTCAAAACAGCATTAAAAACACTTCCATATTTTCCTATCACGATTGGAGTAATGCACAAGTTGGTACTAACTCTGTTTAGTCTCCTCTCTCTTGTCTTTATTGTCGAAGGATACATTTAAGGCTCACTCTTTTTCTTCGAAGCGCTGCCAATCGTAGATTCTTAGAGGTTTTAAAAACTTACATCGATTGTGATTCGTATTTATTCTTTGCCGTCGCGTAGATTAAAGTTTCCCAACTCTCTGTTTTCATTTTTCTGTGCCCTCTCTGTGTTTACGGCATGATCTGGAACCTAGATTTTAGTACTCGGATTTAAAGGCTAAATATAGCAGTTAGCGAGCGCCTTTGTTGATGAGACTTTTTGCTCCCCGGGTGCAAGCGACGCACACCTACATAAACTCAGCGGATGTTATATCAATGTAAATATGTAGATATGTCTACTATGTCGGGCCTTCCTCAACAGGGGGATATTTGCCCTAGGTTAAGTTTAAATGCATTCCGTGGTCGCAGTTATGCTATGCAAATATTGGTGACTCCATACTGTATGCGTTTAGGTATTTGCCATTGTTTTGACATCCTTGTGTATGATGGCGTGTGTTGGCGTGAAAATAGTTTATAGATAGATCTATTTGGGCGTATAGGGCTAAGTCCTGTTATTTGCATACACATTTAGCGAGCGAGTACATAATAGGGATGGATTGTGGCTAACACTGAGGCCATTACACACCTATACAACTTGACACGACCAACCCCATTATTCGCGAATTTAAGTTTACTGAATTTTGTAGATAAGTATAGATGCACCATACATGAATCGTCCATGTTAATGTCAATGTCAATCCCACAGGTTTTGCCCAGGAATTGCCGCACCGAAAAAGGCCCCTGATCAGGGCTAACAAAAACCCGTCAAACTTTAAACTTGCGTTACCTTTGTATCGATTTCGTCGCCCGCCCGGTTTGCGTTCTAAATTCTTAAACAGTTATCTGGCTGGTAGGCAGCCACCAGGAGGTACATGGGTTCGAAATAAACACGACACCGGGAGATCGATACCTCTCCCGCCGGCCTGCCTACCCCCCGGTGTCGAGGTCGTACCGTCTGCACTCCCGGTGCTCGCGACCTGCCGTAACGTCCGGTGGAGACGAGATCTGGGTATGACGTCACTTTGTGATTACACGTGGACCATCCGGACTCTCTTGATGGCAATGAAGGATCAAAAAGTTTTTGGAAAAGGAAATAGACTAGTCAACGAACGATTCTAGGTGGAAAAGTCGAAAGCAGAAAGTTTGACTTCGTAACTTTGTTTGGACTAGTTTGGTGACAAACTTCATAAAAGTCCTGACCCCTCTGAAGTGAGCCCCAGGAGGGGGGCATAAAGAAGGTCCTGTTTTATAGGTTTTTACTTAGAAGGACAGAGCTATATATAGCGCATAGATCTGTCTCTTCCTAGATATTTCCTACGATATTGCCGTTCACAAAACTGCTATAAAACCAGCCATTCACTAACGGATAAACATATTTTGATAGTAAACGCCCGAAATTATTACAACTCACAAAAAACACATTAAATAACAAATAAAAATTACAATTTCGCACCACATTTGAATTTATGAACATGTTATTTATTTAATCTTTATAAAAATATTAATTTATCTTACAATGCTCCTCTATATATCTATCTATCTATCTCTTCTACTACTTCTTCGACTATCAGACTCTTTAAACATTTGAATTACTATTCCTCTAAAAGGAACCTAAAAGTAAAAGAGTTGAAATGCTAAGTTGCGCTCGGGGTGCCCAGCCTTAAGTGGAAATGCACTAGCAATGCACCTCGTGTGCAGACAGGAGGGGATATACGCTGTCAGTGTGCGGCGAGTCAGCGGGACAGCCAACGCACCCTGTCTCCTCTCAACGAGACGCACGAGGCGGTGCGGTGCACTAATGAAACGTTTGGAGAGGGTTTGTGCCCGTCGAGCCTACATACGCAGCCTTACATTGGGTCGGGTCACTGAACCCCGCCCGCCGACTATCGGGGTAAATATGCCGAATGCACACAGATGCGCGCGCCGCCCACCACCCCTTTCGTCCCCCCCGCGCGGCTGCACTCCGCACGCACCACCCACCCACACCCCCACATCTAGAGCGGAACTCTTAAAACTCCTAATTGATTGCTGAAAATTTCCCGCAATAACTGTCTTTTTACGGTGTTAATGATGTAAACTTGCGCCGTTTCACCGCTCGTTAATTGATACTGTGGCGGCCGTGATAAGTTTGTGAACTTGTTTGAGTAATGTCGCGCCAGTCTGCGGGGGGGGGGGCTATGAAAAATTAATTAGCGTGCTGTAGGATTGAGGCCATTGTTTTGGGGGATAGCCTTTGCAGCAGCCACCTCTAGTAGCTCTATAGCGGGTGGGGCGGAAGCAGAGGCGCACCGGTGTGTGTTCTGTTGAGAAACTTCTTCAATGGATCAAACGTTGTCCACCGATTTTCCTCGCCTGGTGTGGTATTTCGCCCGTTTTGTTTGTGGAGAATCGTATTCGACTAGGCACTTATGGAACGAATGGTTAAGGGGTAAAAATATATTGTCACCTTTACCAGGAGTACCTGAAATTACAATGCTGCGTACGACATCGCGCTGCTCTAATAGATTTGTCCTTTTTATGGTCACACACATGACACAATACAAATCTAAACTCGCATATTATATGGTTTGTTAATCAACTACCGTTTAGCTCACCAAGGCTGAGTCGCGTCGCATACTAAGCAGGCCACACACGTCGGAAACTCGGGAAGCGTCAATACCATTATGCAATATCAAAGAGATGTAGGAGTCAAATTGATATTTTAATTCTCTTATTCTTTCTGTTTTTTCAGTATCGCACTGGCTTAGTGAGTCATAGCATAAACGAGGAGGTTTGGCCCGTGAATACCACTGATTCCTTTCACAATTTTGAGTTAGCACGAAATTATATATACAACAGTAAAATGTCCCGTTAATATCCCCACCGAGGGCACAGGCCTATACACGGGTACGAGTAAGATTAAGCGATACTCAATCACGCTGGCTCAGTGCGGGTTGATGGAGGGGTTTTACGACTACTACTACCAAGTAGCGATAGTAGCCGCGACCTCGAGCTTAACGTGTCATTCTAAACACGGAACGTCCGATGATATACTTAAGATAAAATAATTATCGCATTGGTATATGGTCAGGATTCAAACCTGCATCTCCTGTGTGAAAAGCAAGCGTGAAACCCATTAGACCAGGAGATATCCATTAATAATCGTGAGATTCAACTAAATTTAAACTCACGATTTGATTCTCATTAGCACGGATGACATTATTACCCACATTACGGTTGACAATATCATTGAAACTTCGCTTTCATCTTGTTGGTTCATGATTAGTAAATAAATATTTCAATTAGGAACAAAGTCCCTTGAGCTTTGTCCATCAAAAAGTATTTAAGCGATCACAAGCACTTACTCTCTCTAATACATATATAGAAAAAGTGTTAGGCAGAGAGAGAGAGACCTGCAATTGCTACGATCCTGGCATACGTCTCTCGCTTCCTCAACATTCATATGTCTCTTCCACAGACAAGTTTCTGGTCTGTGGTCTCTTCATGCTAGTTCGTCGCTTACAGGTACAGCAGCACCTCTTTAATCCGAACCCTTTCTAATCCGAACACTTCTGTAAACCGAACGGCCCCCATTTGGACATTCCTTTGCCAGAAAAAAGGCTTTTACGTAAATTGCGCGATAAAGCTTCTTATTTGCCATTAAATACCTCCCGACAAACTAAAATATTGGATTTCTTTAAAAAAGCTTAATAAATATAACGTTTATTTATTTATTTATTTGGAACATCAAACAGTTTTAAATTAAAGATTTAAGTTAAAAGGCAAAAAATAAATAAACAACCTACTACAATATTCACAAATTACTTTGGAGTAATTAAGACAATACGTTATAAATTTTAATGCAAAGCAGGTAACTTAAAACCAAGTGATAGACCAAGTTTATAGATTAATATACGTTTATTAGTTTTATTTCATAAAAAATATCAAATTAATTTTTTGTTCTATAATCGGAACGCTCCACGATTCCGAACGGGGGTAAATTTTCAGAGTTCGGATTAAAGAGGTCCTGCTGTAAGTGCTTCTAATTTGCCCTAATAAATCGCCAATTTGGTCTTGTAGTATCTTCTTGGGCTTCTAATAATCATAAGCAATTCAGCCTGGGGCGAACAATGACGCTTGGCTGTCACCGTGATGTTCGCTGCAGTATTGTGTTGCAAGGGTGATGTCATCGTGACGTCACCCGACATAAATAACTGCGCCAAAAAACTGGGCCGATACGAAGCCAGCGGCAGCGGGACGGGCGGGGTGCAGTCAGTGAGATGCCTGCAAAGGATTTTACTATACATATATGTATATTTATAAGCTGAGAAGGAATTACTCAATATTCATAAGAATCGTGCACTTTGTGCCAGCCAGGTCTTGAAATTTGGTACGGTCTTAGGTATGGTAAAATTTTCTAACCACTCGACGGATTTTAATTTCAGGCATATCAAAGAACGGGTATTATTTGACATATTATGGCTGCTTAATGATCGTTATGCCACACCTGATCATCATTTCTGATATGCCATTATCTGGCATCTTGGTTGAAAGTTGGCCGAATCCGAGATGCCAGATAATGACATATCAGACATGATGCTCCGTGGTGTAAAAATCATTAATCAACCACGATATGTATAACAAAGAATAAAAGCAGTTCTTCGACATGTCAGAAACTTAAATTGGTCGAGTAGTCAGAAAATCTTAGTTGTGAGCCGGATTCGGCCAGCTTCCTTCCTTCAAATTCAAAGCTTCCAACCAAGATGTCAGATATAGCATATCAGATATGATGCTCTGTGTCATAAAGATCATTAATCAACTATGATATGTCGCAGAATAGCCGTTCTTCGATATGTCTTAAATTAAAATATGTGAGTAGAGAGAACAATTTTGGTATTTATATGTTGGAGCCGGATTCGGCCAGCTTCCAACCGAGATGCCAGATAGTGACATATCAGACATGATGATCCGTGGTGTAAATATCTATAATCAACCGCGATATGTCAAAGATTCGCTGTTCTTTGATATGTCAGTAATTTTAATTTGTCGAGTATTTAGAAAGTTTTTGTTGGAAAGCTTTTGGAGCCGGATTCGGCCAGCTTCCAACCAAAATGCCACATAATGACATATCATACTTGATGCTCTGTGTCATAAAGATCATTAAACAACCATTAAAAAATTTGATAATATAAAATATTTTGAACTTTAAATTTATTTTGAAACAGATAGATAGATAGATAAATTAATTTATTCATTGCAACATGGTACACACACAAATACATAATTTTAACTCAAATTTTAAGAAGAAAAATCTGCAAATTAAAACAAAACACAGCAGTTAAATAAAACAAACAATAAATAATAAAATTATACAAGCAAAACATTAAGGTACGGTAAGGATAACTATGTGGTATTGTGACTGTACCGCGACAATGAAATGGCCCTGACTCAGCAATGTCACAGACGAATCTGTGACGCTGATATTCTGCCAGAGCCAGTACGGACGAGATAACGGTTTGCTCAAGTACACATTTAACAACGTAAAATATGATGATTTTAATAAAATTGTTGAATAAAATAAATTGTATTCTAGAAGATTGTATTAAAATTATAGCATTAAAATTATATCATTAAAATGTATAGTAATAAAAGAAATAAAATAAAAAAAAAAAAAAAAAAAAAAAAAAAGCAATATGTAATAAAATTTATGTCAGGGTTACAAGTAAGATTAAATTGAAAATGTCATTAGGATTATAAAATAATAATAATCAGAAGGGACTTAATCATAGTAATAATATAATTGGAAACAATATAAATATCACAGGTAACAGGTAGATTAGCTTCGTGCCGTTCCCTAAGTTTTCTGCTGTAGTATCAAATACTTTCTATAGGCACTTCTAAACCCAGCCTTACTAGTAAGCAGCCGAAGGGGTGATGGGATGTTATTCCAGCACTTGGTGGCACGGTACTTAAAACTGCCACGGAAAGCTGCACCCTTGTGTCGAGGCATTGAGAGAAAAGGAGCAACTCTCTGGGACATACGCCAGGTAAGTTTGTCACAAAGATAAGAAGGTGTCCTCTTCACTATAACCTCAAACAACAGCGTTGAAAAATACAAATCCTGTCTAGCTTTCATCCTTAAAATATTTGCCCTGTTTAAAAATGGAGTAATGTGCGTTTTGGGGGGAAATACGAAACAGAACCTGGCACAGGCATTTTGTACTCTTTGTATGAGTTTTTGTGTTTTCTCAAATAGACACGCTCCATACACTGTAATACAATAGTTAAGCTTGGATAGTACTAAGGCTTCACTTAACTGTATTCGCAGGTCAACGCTAAGAAGGTAACGGATTCTATACAAAACTTTAAGCCTATAGAAGCAATTCCTTACAACCTCAAGGACATGTCCCTCAAAACGAAGTTTGTCATCCATAAGAAGACCCAGGTTTCGTGCTTCCCGGACCCGTGTAATGGCGACCCCATTTACCAGGACCTTCGGATCATGCATAGCTATTGCCTGTATTTGATTTTTTGAGCCCAATATCATACACTTCGATTTATTTGGGTTAAGGACTAGAGTGTTAGAAGACGCCCATTGCGATATACGGCCCAGATCTTCATTCAGAGCCTCCACTCCCATACGGGGATCATTGTCAACTGATATATAAATTTGAAGATCATCGGCATACAAGTGATAACTACTGTTAATTATACTTCGAGTAATGTCTGCACTATATATTATAAACAGAAGGGGTCCAAGTATGGATCCTTGTGGTACTCCACAAATTAGACCTTAGAAATGAATAAGCTCGCATCCTAGATACTTAAAAAAGTGGTATTACTCAAGATTTCGGTTCTAATAGAAGGCCATCTATTAAAAGAACCCACACAGATGGCGGCCATAATGGATTTATAGCAAACAGGCCACCAGAGGTCGTGCAGAAGTTGCTTGCGGTGTAGGTTCCTTAGTCCTTTGCTCTTAGTGCAGTTTTTAAAACTATACCAAATTTTAAAGACTGCACTAAGAGCACGATTCAAAATTCTAATTTCCTCTCAGCTTTATGATATGGATATATTATAGATAAAGCTGACAACTACTTCCGCGATCCCGTTCCAGTTCCACATAATTTCCTACTAGCATTTTTATCATAGGGATTGAATTATTATATCCTAGAGCTCACTTGCATATTCTATAGAACTGCTGAGAAAAAAAAATGTTCGAGGTCCAGTAGATTTGGCTATGCGTTGATACAATATGTTTATCTGTCAGCAGCACATTGACAGATAAATAAAGCAATTTGACAAAGTTTTAGGTAAGAGACTCTCTATGAAATGATAGACGCCTACAACTGTTACTCCATTTTTTTTTTATTTTTTTATTTTTTTTTTAATGTAATAAGAAATTTATTAAGCAAAAGATTCATGAAAATAAGTACAGAGAATATAAATAAGATATTCATTCTAGTTCAAGACGTGTGGGACTGCCGCTCCATCCTCACGAGCAATTCCACCTATTCCACCTATGGCGGGTACCGCGGATGCACATGCTGCTAGCCCTGATGATGGCGGTTTGAATTCTTGCTCGTAGCCAGCCCATTATTGTGGCAGGGGTCCGGTTCCAGCGGTCCGCCAGCGTTTCGGCGAGGTGTTTAGTGAATGATATCATTTGTGGAGCAAAAACTCCGTCGACAGAGGTTACTAAAGGGGTGAAGGTGGTGTGGCGCGTCTCGCATGGGTCGCAGTACTTCCTTTTCTTTTCTTCTTCAGCTGAACGAAGGACAGCCGCTACGGGGCGTGATGCGTGGGAGGGAGCGTCGGTGTCTATGACACGGATATCAAATAACGCCTCCCTCTGGGCAATCCATACCCCCCGACAAGCCAAGTCTCCGCGCAGCCCAGTATCGCCTTCGGAGATGACTGGCTCTTTCGTGACGTTTCCCCAGGCTTGCTGGCACAGTTCACAGAAAAGATCCCTTATTTCGTTATGTCTGCGTGTGATAAGGCCACCTGTTTTGCAGCACAAGGCGTGGTCCACGTTGAAGTTGTCATTGCCGCAGCCGTCGCAAGTCGCAGGCATGGAGATTGGTGTGCGGTGGTATCTTATGGCCAGGGCATCTCTAAATTCGTGGGGTGATAAGTCGAAGTTGTCTTTTCTTGTCGGTATTACTGAAAGCCATGTTGATGTTTTTGTTTTCATTTTTGTCGCTATTGATCTTTCTATTGCTCTTTTCTTTTTGGATGGTAATTTTGTTAGAATGCTTTCTAGAGTTTCGTTCTCGTATGTTTCTTTTTCCTTGTTTCCTTCCTTTCTTGCGTCACGCAAAGAATTATAGTGTTCAGCAAGGTTTATGTCTTTTATCTCGGTTAGGGCTGTTGAAAGTATTGTAGATCCCTGTTTTGAGATTTGGTATGCACGGTTTGGTGTGTTGAAGGGGTCAGAAAGGGCAAGTCCGCCTTTGTGGACTGGGAGGGTAAATAGCTGGGTTTCAAGTTTTGTGATTTCGCCTCCGATTAGTGTTGGTATGAATTTGTCGTGTAATGTGTTAGTTAAGGGTTCAAAAAGTTCTTCTGAATTTTTTAAGACACGTAGTAGGAAGGACCATTTAAACTGAGCTGCTTTAGTTAGGGCAGTGTAAGCGGCTTGAGGTGAGTTTTTGCAGATTGTTGTGAGTTTCTCGATGATAGATATCCATTCGGTTACATTCTTTTTTACGAAGTCGTCCCCTCCTGTCCCTATGTAGCCTCCTAGGAAGCGGGAGCCGGTAACTATGGAGACGTTGGTACCGGAGAACGTCTTACTGTTACTCCATTACATATACTATTTTGCGAGTTTAATATGTGGTGATCGTGGGCTGCCGACATATACATATAGCAGCCGATAATTCATCTCGTCCCATAAAATTATACCATTTCATAAATCGTAAACTTTTTGGCATTATGACATCACAATCTGGCTCTTTTGGTCAATTCGACAAAATTTTAGAAGTGTCACTGCCGGCTGTACTCGACTAGGCCTTTATGCCGTTTCCAAGATCCAACTATAATAGTTATATGTCCTTATGCTATGTTTCCCTGCTTGAATGTGGATTTTATAAAATAAAAAAAACTAGATATATACCCAAAGAAGCACGAAAGTGATCTCAGTAGAAATATACGGAGCTAGCTGATGTGAAATTAAGAAAGACTGTTTAATGAATTAACATTAATCACTCTCACCATCTTATCTTAGAGTTCATGGTTAATTCATCTCACAAAGAAGTCAACAGATGCGTTCGTGACCTTCTGAAAAGTTGTGTTTACAAATATCACGTCGAGTATTTACCGAAAATAATGTTCTAAATGTGAGAGTTATAAACTGTTATTTCCATGAATCACTATTACTGTCACAGGCATTGCCGATCCGACTTCGTTACAGCGATATAAATATAATTGTGAAGGAAACGTGGGAAGGTAATGGCGCCCGGCTCCCATTGATATAATGTTTGCATTTCACAAAGGTCGGTCGGCCGATCGCAATATTTCGTAGTTTGACGAAGTGGGCACGTGTAGCGGTAGTCGCCTTTTTGGTTGGTAACATTGTTTTCCAAGTATTTATAAAACAACTTTTCCAATTTCAATTGCTGCCCACAGTCTCCATTGCGAATTAGTAACATATTTAGCTTTAACTTCTAAAATAGAATCCAAGGATTCGATCGGACATAAATAATAATCTAAATATAAACTCAGTCTTTGTCAGCTCTGAAACCATAACAACGAATTATAGCTATCTAATTAAAGTCGGAACTTTGCTGGATTCTAGTTAGCATAAAATAATAAAAGCCGACGGAATATTGTCAGTTTTAATAAATAGCAATGTTGCGAGGCAGCGAAGGGAAGTTGTCCTGCCACAACTGCGTTTCCCACTTGCCCTGCCGGTGGTAAGCGAGTGGTAACTTAACTTAACCCAGTGGATCACGCTATTAGGTGTTGCGCGAACGAAACCCGCCGTGGCTCACAGCTCACTCTCGTGACTCCCGGTCTCCGGGTTAAACATGCACACTGCCTGTACTGGAGTAATTAAAGTTTAGGAGACGTTCACGTCGCCCGTTAACCTCGTTATCGGGTCTGGGTGAGACGGGGGCGCGCGCCCGCCGTCAGAAGGGGTTGGGGGGGAAAATCAATGACAACGTCCGCTTGCGCGTCCCCCTCGCCCCGCCGCGCCGCGCCGCCGCCGCCCCGCGCTCATCTCGCCGCGACCACGTGGCGCGGTCATCGGCCTGCATCGCTCGCTGCACACAGATGCACTCTCCGTCTGTGTGCAAGCCGAGCGCTACCTACACGTCACGTCACCGATATTTACGCACTTTGTGATTAAAGGGGGGCGAACGGCAACCTCCCGTGTACTTATGCGAGCCTGGTACAATTTTGTACAGATTTAGGTAAAAATACGATTTTTTGTCGATTGATTATGATGACTGCTCATCGTCCAGGACATTCGATCACAACTAAAGACTATTAATAAAATATATAGTGCTGGAAGGCCGTTAGTTGCATTGCACGTGGACAAGTAAACCAGGTTGCAAGGGACAAGGTTAACCGTGGGGAAGGTCTTGGAAAACGATTCGTGTAATATTAATTTTCTATTTATATTACCCGCAATAAGCAGATTAAATTGAATTCATTTTGTTGCTATGGCATTAAACTCTTCTCCCAAACAAAACTGTAATAAAGTCGCGGAGCATTTTCATCTGTTAGTTTCCAATCAACATAATTGGTCCAGCGTTTCCAGCAAAACGGTACTATATATCTGACTAAAATCGCTTGTCGCGTCGTCTACCTCCATAAAAGTGTAAAATAAATATTCCACCGCCTAGAGTCATTAATAGAGAAACCAAAAGCGTCACGTTTTTCGAAACGCATATATTCCGAGAGGCTTACTGGCCTATGACAGTCCGAACCGATAACATAACACATGAATTGTTTTGGTATATTTAAGTTAAAACAATAGAAACCCTTTTTGGACTGATGATTTCTGCACTTGATTAATCCGACATGGGAATTACGGTTTGTATAATTTTGTATCTTATTAATCCTAACAAACAATGCGATGGCTTATTGGGCCTGGAATCTCAACCGACAACTCAAAGTTTGACGGACTCTCAAACTAATGCTTTCACTGTCTCTCGTTAGGTAAATGACAGCGCCAGTATGGCATTTAAGCGGTAACACAGTGGTGTGTGTATGTGAGAATTCGGCCGAAGGTCTTTTAAATTTTCGACCCAAATTCATATCTTGCGATATTTCCACACTGAATCTATAAATAGCCACCTGTTACCAATTTTTCCCCTCACCTCTGCCTGTCGGGATGCCCTTACCCCTGGCCATAATATATATGGGTCGCAAACATTTAGGTTATCGAATGCCGCGCCGATACAGCGAGGCGGTATGTAATGAAATGAGCTATCAAGCAAATGCACTTACGGCTGTAGAGGAATGAGCCATCTCCTTGTGATAAATAAACAAACGTTGCATCCGACTCTCAAGATAAACTTCAACATGAAGGAGTGAGAAACAATGCCATTCATTACAATTCAAAATTCATAAAAGTTCGAGGGATTGTTTCAACGATTTTCCAAGCCGGATCTCCTGGAAATGTCTGTAATGGTTCTATTTCCAGATATCGATATCGCGGATAATAGAACGGAAGTCTTGGCTTCTTGTAATACAGGCTCAGCCTTTTCGTATTCTATGCGACCGGAAAGGGGTCAAGTGCAATGTCAGTGTAAGGTTAACTGTTCAGAAAATGCAGGAAATCTGTAATCTCACTAGTTATGGTTTGTGGTAAATCTTTCACATCATGATACCCAGAACATGTTGCGAATTATATCAGAAACATACGTGCGGTGTCGATTTGTCCGAGTACCTACCCAATTTGTTCAACACAGGCCCGACAATTCGTCGCTAATTAGACTGCTAGGCATCCCATCCCAATTCTCACGGGCTCATGACTAAACCAATATAATGGATACAATCATAAGCATAACCGTCCTGATGAGTATCGGCGTGAACGGTTGTTTGTTAATAAAAACCTGTGCCTAAATAACTCAATTTGTTCCCCGGATATTGATGTGCTCAATTACAACGTGATTCATTGATCCGTCTCAACGGCTCTGTTAAACCTGCCTCTACTAACATATTTAAATTGTGTATTTTGTAAACTTGCCAGAGTTTACCCGCAGCATAATAAATTACAATAAAATGTATGCAAACTTTTCTTTAATGAGATCATGCTAAGCTCTGCAACTGCAAGTATTAGTTGCTCTTTAGTAGTAATTTAACTAGTGTAGCTAAACCAGATAAATCAGCTAAAAATTCATATGTGGCCTTATGGATGAAAAAATGATTTTTTAAGATACCGATACGCGTACCCTCTAATTATTTTAGTATATTTTACAAACACTTAAATCAACTTCTTGCGTAAATATTTACCTGTGGCGACAGGGCTCTAAACTTTAAAAAGGGGAATAATAAAACAAAGCGATTAAAAATCTAATGGAGCGAATGACCATGAACAGCGGAATTACCTGAAATGAGCGATAAATTTAGGATGTCTAAATATTCTAAAAATAATGCGTTCCGAAAACAAAAAAATAATAAATGTATGTACAGACGTCTGGATGTCCCATATTGTTCTGGGACATCCTATCAGACGTCTGTAAGACTGACCTGTCTCTCAGGATTATGACGCGTAACACGCGAGAGTACTTACTCACAACTCCTCTCACTGGCTTGTTTGACATCTAAATCAAAGCCTTTATATTTGGTGGCACCCACCCACGTCAAACGCACAAAAACTAACCAGCAACCTCTCTCTTCCCAGGTATACTACGCGAAGAAGAAGCGGAGAGCGCAACAGTACCTCGGCGAGGACGGCTCCCACAAGAAGGAAAGGAAGCTGTACAATGACGGGTACGACGACGACAACCACGACTACATCATCAAGCAGGGCGAGAAGTTCCTCGACCGGTACGAGATCTCCTCGCCGATCGGCAAAGGCTCCTTTGGGCAGGTGAGATACTGAGTTCAACATTTTAGCACCCGGCGACCAAAAGAGGGGTGTTATAAGTTTGAAGCGTCTGTTGGTCGATGTGTCTATATGTCTGTCTGTGGCACCCTCGCGGTCAAACATTAGTTGTATTAAACCGTCATATGGGTGGACGGATTTTAATGGGGTTTTCTGTAAACGGTAGTAGACTTACTACGATGGTTCTTAGACATGTTATATTAAAATCGATTCAGTAGTTCGAAAGTTGTCATATTAACAAGGAATAGCGGTCTGATGGACTATTCCGAGTCTGGGATTCTGAACTGGTTCTGAATATGAATGAATGGAATCATGAATTAACATTGTTTGGCTCTTTTTGAATCTGTGCCTCAGCTACTTCATAAGTGCTCTTCAACACTGCATAGTCGTAGTAAGAAGTACACGCGCAATGCGAGTACAGACCATGGTTCGTGCCGTGTGTGGACAGCACGGAACCCATATCCATAAAACGTGGAAAATCATACAGTTGCCGCGCCATAACTTTTATGTTAAAATGTTGTTATGTTCTCTTTTACAGGTTGTGAAAGCATACGACCACGAGGAGCAGTGTCAAGTAGCAATAAAAATAATTAAGAATAAGAAACCTTTCCTAAACCAGGCACAAATTGAGGTGAAGTTACTAGAAATGATGAACAGGGCGGACGCCGAAAATAAGTATTATATAGGTGAGTGAATTAATCGACAAAGATAATATCCACAGTATTTCACGTATTCGCAAACGAAATTCTCGATCTTATCAAGTTGTTCCTTCTTGACTTTGTACCATGTGCCTCTGGCGTGTGCAAAACTTTTTTCTGGTAGAACAGAAGGACAAATCAAACAATTTAATAAATAAAAATATAAAAAAATAATAAATAACACTATGAAAAATATATTAATAGAAGGGCAATGCTCAAAAAAATCCCAGGCCCGATGCAAATGTTTTTTCTCCTCAAAATGAAGTGAATGATACATTGTTTATCAAAAAGAATTAGTTTAGTGCGGAATTGATGGCTTAAGTTGTGGTTTTGTTTTTATTATTTACATTAAATATTTGTGCCATTACAGCGGATTCCAAGTCGACACAAATATTTGCAAGATAAGATTCAATTAAAATAAATTACATTAATATAAATACAGATTCAGTTCAATTAATTTTCAAATAATATAAATGCAAATTCAGTTTCATAATGCAACGATAACACAATCATCCATTCATCACACAGAACCTGCCATATTCTCGCACGATATCCCTCCAAACATCACCAAACATCACCAAACAGACCATTCAGCGGTGCTGCTGCTAACAGGGCGTTGAGGCTGTACCGCGCCCGCACAAGAGGAGACCATAACCAGCTTTCCTATTACCTCTCCTCAAACAATCTGCTAAACAAGTTCCAGTCAGGATTCCGACCGGGTCATAGCACAGTCACGGCTTTGCTGAAGGTCACAGATGACATCCAGCTAGCCATGGACCGCAAATAGCTTTCCGTGTTGGCTTTACTTGATTTCAGTAGTGCCTTCAACAGCGTAGATTTCGACATTCTCGTTGAGCTTTTCAGATCCCTGAACGTCTCTTCCTTCTCTGCCAGCTGGTTCAACTCTTATTTGAGGGATCGGCAACAGCTTATCAGGTCGGAGGAGACTTCCACTGAATGGTGTGACCTCCTTTCAGGCGTCTCTCAAGGTGGTATTTTTTCTCCTATTCTATTCTCGTTTTTCATAAACTCCATCTCAGACATCCTGTCTTCCTCATATCATCTTTATGCTGATGATCTCCAGATTTATCGCCACTTCTCTTATAACGATGTAAACTCTGCTGTTGCGGCACTGAACGCTGATTTGGAGGGGGTGAGTAGCTGGGCTTCATCTTTCGGACTACTGGTCAACCCGAGCAAGTCCCAGGCTATGATCATAGGTACCAGACATTCTCTTAACTTGTTACAGCAACAGCCCATTCCACCTGTCACTTTTAATGGTACCATAATCATATATAGCGATAAAGCTAAAAACCTGGGTCTTATCTTTGACAACCAGCTGTCCTGGTCTTCGCATGTTAATGAAGTCAGTCGCCGAGTATTTGCGACTTTTCACTCTCTTAGGAGACTTCAGTACTTCTTGCCTCGACAGACCAAAATCACTCTATCGACGACCCGAATGGCCGAGTCGGCAGTGACCCTGCCTACGAAACCCAGGGTCCCGGGTTCGAGTCCCGGTGAGGGCCAATATATGTTTGATGAGAACGGATGTTTGTACCCTAGTCATGGTTGTTTATCTATCTAAGTATAATATTTATCTATATAAGTACGTGTATCGTTGTCTAGTACCCAAGATACAGGGAATCCTAGTTTGGGGCTAGATCAATGTGTGTAAATAGTGTCCAAGGTATTATTATTATTATTACTCTCGCTCAGTCTCTCCTTCTTCCCCTCATCGACTATGCTGATATATGCTGGGTCAGTGCTAACGAAGAACTACTGAACAAACTCGAACGACTTCAAAATATCGGGATTCGGTCTATCTTCGGGCTGCGCAAGTATGACCATGTATCACAACATCGCAAGGAGTTAAAGTGGCTGCCGATCCGTCTTCGCCGGGATTCTCACATTCTCAATTTCTACTACAACATTTTACGGAATCCACGCTATCCATCTTTCCTACGAGACAGTCTTCAATCTCTTTCTTCCAGCAGGCCTCGGAGAACTCACGCATTTTCTTTGCTCACAACTCCACAGCATAACACCGCGTCCCATGAGCACGGGTTTAGACTCCGGGCCATTCGGTTGTGGAATGCACTCCCTGGCACCATCAGGGACAGTCCTACTCTCAATATATTTAAAAGTCGCGTGGAGAAGCATTACCTCTCTCTTTAGAATTACAGGTAGTATTTATTAGCACATTTATATATAATAGTAATAGTTAGTATTATATTATAAGTATTTAGTATATAATTATAGTCATTAAATGTTTTATTTTATTTATTAATATTTATGTAAGTACTCGTTTATTTTGTCATATTGTTGTACATATAGGTCTACCCCTGCTCAGCAATCAACATCTCCAACTTTAACCTGGTTTGCTGGAAGAGATCTCTTATTAGAGATAAGCTCGCCTTTGTACACTATTTTTATGTAACTCTTTTTTTATATCATTTGTGTGCAATAAAGAAATTATGAAATTATGAGACTGCTAGCGCGCCACCGTGCGGTGCATGCCGCCCGCTAGCAGCTGGAGCCTGCGCGCACGTATTTAGTTGTCTGGTTCGAATAGCGCGCATACCGCACCGACAACCGCTGCGCAGTCACTGTCGCCTCGCAAAAATCGACACTCAGACAGAAGCGGTTCGGTGTTACGTCTCACCTCTAGTGAGTCTAGTCCAAGCATACCCAATATTAAAGCGAATGGATAAAGGTAAGGGTAGTATCCAAATTTCCTCTTATATAGGTATCTTATGAAAGCTTTATGTACATTCTCGAGCATAAGGACGAGCTTACGTGTGGATTCCAAACAACTGAGCTGGATTCAAGTTTGGTTCTCACTAGAGCCGTGTAGAGAAGCACACCCAATTATGAAATCCCTTACTATTCCGAATCACATACCCCAATCTTTTGAAGCATTCCTTGGCCAAAAAGCTCATGTGCTCATGGAATGTAAGTTTAGGGTCGAACTTAAGCGGTGTTAAAACAGAGGTCCTTCATCGATTACACTCGAGTCAAAGACTCCGTGCCGAGTGTATACATTGCGCTAATAGACCGAGGAGAGCGCGTGAAGGCCATTATGCAACACTTGTCACTATTGAATAAGAGTTTGTTGTTCACACTCCATCTATGAACCGCATCTAGATCTAATAGTAGCCTACAATCATCCTCCAGTCCGCGTACAGGAGGCATTTAGCGTGTTTTAGGCATAGACTCTAGGTCATTTATCATGATGATAAATAATAACGGACCAAGAATAGAGCCTTGGCTAACGCCCGACCGTGTGTGGTACGGCTGGGACTCAATACCGCCGTGTCGCACATATTTTAGGCGGTTCTTTAGGTAGTCAGCGAAGAAAACCAACAGCCGTGGGGCAAATCCAATGGCACGCAATTTCTTCATCAGGACTTCGTTATCGACTCTATCGAACGCCTTACGGAAGTCCAAAAAGGCGACGTCTACCTGAAATCCTCGATCCATACTCTCTGAGACCATCTCGACCAACGTCAGTGAGTTGGCGGTTACTGAGCGACGGCTCCGGAATCCGTGATGCGAGTCGCACAAATACGGTGCAATCTGCGGACTGATTTTACCGTATATGATTGACAGTTTCGCCAAAGAATTTAGGATCGCAATCGGTCGAAATTGGTTTACAAAAGCAGTGTCACCAGCTGATCGAGATAGGCTTTATAAAAAGGAGGGACGTTGTCCGGTCCAATTGCGCTCCTTGGCCTTAGCTGCCTCAGCCCCTGCTCTACATCCCTACGGGAAACATGTGTAATTTGGACATAGTTAGCAGTGTGCCAGTCATCAGAACTGTTGACCAGATCCGGTGCAAGCGCCGTCACGTCGCTGAGGAAAACATCAGAGAAGTAATCTGCAAATGCGGCTGCTGCTTCCTCTTCTACACATTCTTGCCCCAGATGCGTGATCCAAGGTTCAAAACCCTCCTTCGAACTGAGGCCACTCACATGTATCCGACACGCGCGTGGGTTAAATCTGATGCTGCCTTCTATATTACTCATGTGGTTCACGTAATCACTACGCGGGATTTGATGCTGGCACACTGAATGCGGAGTAGTCATTGCCATATACGGTGTAGGTTAGACTTTTCCTTATAATGTCACCAGTGAACCGCACTGGATATCGCCTGGTGGGTTTGCTCGGCCTTGTCTTCTTCGGCATCGAGTTGATGAAAATCTCGTAAACGGTATCGTAAAAGCGACCAACTGCCTTATCTACATCCGGAGCTTCGATAACATTTTCCCAAGATACACTACACATGAGCTCGTACAGAACTGCGCCTTTGGCAAAATTCCAGTGATTTTGACCGCCAATGTTGCTAGGATCCAGGCGGCCGGATCGCTGGTTCGCACCCTGCGCTTTTAACAGCGGCACAATGACGTCGATAGGCTGGTGGCACCAGGCTGCCTGACACGTAGACCAGCACCACATCAAGCATACCACCATGGTCATTCATCACCTCATTCGTGTCATACAAACCACAGACACTAAGAAAATAACAAAAGTAATTTGATACGGTCACTTTCGTGCTATTAATATTGAGGTCACCGAGAATAATCAGGGTTCGTGAACCAGATTAAGTATTGGGCGTCTTTTTCGGTTTGTGTCGATCGTGTTCCCATTGTAAGGATGGAGACCAATGTATGTACGTAGGCCTGTGTGTTGACATGTTATTTTTTCGATGTTCCAGTGAAACTGAAGCGCCACTTCATGTGGCGGAACCACCTGTGCCTGGTGTTCGAGCTGCTATCCTACAACTTGTACGACTTATTGCGAAACACCAACTTTAGGGGCGTCTCGCTCAACCTCACGCGCAAGTTCGCGCAGCAACTGTGCACGGCGCTCCTGTTCCTTAGTCAACCCGGTAAGTGACGCTTCCAGAATGAATGTCAAACTGCGCTGTCAGCTTAACGACAACTACAATAGTATACGTGGGGCGTACAGCTTAACGTATCATCCGAAACACGGAAGAGAAACCAATGACAAATAGATAAGATCAGGTCACCTTGAACTAGAACTAGATGGTTGCCGTCTCTGGGCAGATGCTGCTTAATCCATTTTTTAACCTATTCCACTTATTGTCTGTTTCCAGAACTAAATATAATTCACTGTGATCTAAAGCCGGAGAATATCCTGCTCTGTAACCCGAAGCGTTCAGCCATCAAGATTGTCGACTTTGGCAGCAGCTGTCAACTAGGACAACGGGTATGTGTGCTCAATGCTCATCACTTGTTCCATTAGCCAGTAAGAATAACCGCACATACAGAATTGTTCTCTACCATATCTACCCTAACAAAAGATAACATATATTTTTTTCGCTATTCGCGTATGGATCTATAAGTTATCCGAAATAAATGATTGATGAAAATGCGTCTCATCTTAACAGAGAGGTATTTCATCTTATCTTTATAATATAATTGAATTGACCTTTATACATAAGTGCCACTGACAGCTCAATAATGTTACTTATTCGGTGACGCTTAAATGTTTGTGCTTCTGAATTAACCCACTCTGAACTATATCATAATCAACACGATGACCCCCTCATTAATACTATGCCCTCTACTATTTATTCACTCGACTCTCCTTTGACTTGACAACCCTAATTGCACAGATAAATCACACTACGACACGCTACGACATGGCCCGTCGGGCTAGGGTTATCAGTTATTGCGACTTAATGAAATACATTTCTGTGAACTAATTTATATTGCGTTATCTTTGGTATTTTAAGACGGCGCGTTAGGCCAAAACAGCTTTTTGTAAATCTCAAGTTACGCAAAATAATAAGTATTGATGCTGTTGGTTTCTATACTAGCTTGTTAATCATGAGCGCTTGATTTTTTTGCGTGATAGAAAAATCTCCCAATATTATCACAAAATCTGTTTATCACTACGAAAAATACAATTTCGCACCGTAATTTTATTTATGTACCTACTAGTTATTTATTTAATCGTTTAAAAATATTAAGTTATCTTGCTCTGTTAGTCCTCTATCGACTATCAGCAGTTTTAACATTTAAATGCCTATTCCTCTAAAAGTAAGCTGAAGGTGAAATTCTAAGTTCCGCTGTCGAGGTGCCCAGCCTTAAGATAATTTGATTTACGTAAATTGCTATAGTCCAGGTTATATCTGAGACTATGGACACCTGCCTGACGGCAAGGCGGCAACAACGGTGTGCATTGCTAAGGATTGAAAGGTGAAGCTGGACTTTAAACAACGGTCACTTACACCCTTAGGGTCCCATCACGTACGCCAACTCGCCATCTTACGTTTCACATCCACCCTTCAAGTGCACACCAGGTAAGCCGGTGCACCTCCTGGCAAGGCAGAGCTGCGAAACCTCGGCCGTCTTGCGGGTATCACTCCGGCCGCAGATGGCCGGAAACGAGAGCCTATGCTACTGGATAGGTTCGTTACTGCCCAACAGCTCTCCACTAGCTGCCCTGCGGGCTTACTATTATTATTGATCTTTCAAATTTGAAGTTAATTTACAATAGTAGATTGTACAACAAGGGCATAAAACACGCCATTTCAGGCGAGACGGATTGCGAGAAAATGAAACAGCGATAATGTAAACAATACCTTCTGAGAATGTAATGCCTTGTTTGCCGCTTCTCCATAGCTTGAAATTTTCAAACGTTTTAAGATAAATTTGCTTGGATTTAGGCGGCAACGTCTGTTCAATAACTCCTTTCGCTTTTGTTTCCATTAGTGTGTTAGGCGTAAGCATTATTTAATCTTCATTTGGCGACATTTTAATTAACTTTCGTAAAACAACAAGTTTTGCAAAGAAAACAACTTAATAAAAGTTAAAAATAAGTCTTTCCCGCCACTGTATATATACATTTTTTCTGCATGTCATTTCTAGCTTAGGTCGTTTGCGATACTGCCGAGTCATACTTATGATGTGATGTTTTGTTAATAATACTTGTTTTTATTAGTTTTTACTTTCTTTTTTTTACTATGCAACATAAAATGCAAATAAATTAATGTAAATGTACTAAAATAACAAGGTTATTCAATGCAGTCACCTCGTCTGACAGAATGAATGGTTCGATTGTCTTAGTCTAGAAGTAAAATGCGATTTTATGCAGCCTACATGCAGCATAAAGAAAGACTTTTCGAGCATGAAAAGTGAAAAGTAAATTAATATAAATAAAATTGAATTCATCATTTGAATAAAGCTTCCATAAATGTGTTCGAAAATGTTTTAAGGGCAGTGTTAAGTTTCCCGGGGAAAATGTTGTATGCATTTCTGATCTCACTTTCTTTGAACACCATAGGTTTGGCTCAGGTTTTTTCCGACTAAAACCAGTAAACGCGGAAGACGTCAGTAAAATAATTCTAAAACTGAATTGAAAAGCCTGTGGTATAGACAAAATGACTAGGTATATATTCATACTCACTTTACAACAAACTCTTTAATTACTTTTATTATGAACCAATCATTGGCTTTCCAGCATTTCAACCTTTCCAGCATCTTGGAAGGCCTCAATTGTCTCCCCAGCCCCTAAAATAAATAACCCCAAAACCTTATTTGATCGCCGACCAATAAGCATACTACCATCTCTTTAAAATTCTGGAAAAAAATGTATACAATCAAATAACTTCATTTGCAGAAACATACGGCCTTCTTCCAAAATATCAATCAGTTTTAGATCGTAGTACAACGACGGCTCTTCTTGATGTTGTTGATAACATACTTGTATCCCAGGACTCCGGAAGTGGCACTATTCTCGTACTACTTGACTACTCTAGAGCATTTGATTCCATCAATCTGAACATAATGCTCTCTAAGTTAAACTACTATGGATTTGATATAGGCGCCATTAAATGGTTTGAATCTTACCTTGGAGAACGCAATCAACAAGTTATAGTGAGACACAGCGAAGGCACGACCTATTAATCACAAAAGGTCGCCACCAGTGGAGGTGTTCCTCAAGGATCCATATCGGGTCCATTGTTATTCAATTTTTGCTACGCAGATATCACTCGTTGTATTTCACACTATTAATTTATCATATATGCCGATGATCTGCTGCTTTACATTGATGCAAACAAAGAATCACTCCCCGATGCTGTGCGGCACTTTATGCCCGCCAAGCGGCAAAGAATGTGTTAGTTCTCAATCCCTTTAATTTAAAATATATGATACTCGGTTCAAGACACCAAATCGTTACTCTTGGCGACTTGAATCCACAAATTACCATATCAGGGGTCTCAGTCCACCAAGTACACGAAGCTCGGAATCTGGGCTTGCTCATGGACGAGGAGCTACGTTTTGACAAACTTGTTCTTGAGCTGGTCAGAAATGGTTTTTCAGGCTTAATATCCTATATAGAATTAGGAAATTATATAAATAAATGAAGACCTGCGAGTGGGGCTCAGCGAGTAGTTAGTGTTGTCTAAGTTATTTACTGCATCACAATATACGGACCACGTTTGTACAAGCGCACCGAACATTTAGTACAGCGTGTACAGAACGCTTGTGCTCGCTATTGTTTCTTCGTTCCTCCCCGTAGCCATATCTGAAGAGAGCCAATATTTTGAAAATGAAGGGCAGACAAGAGCTGCAGTTGGCAGCGCTTCTGTTTGGTGTTATTAATAGACGAATACCTGAATACCTCCACGAAAAGCTCTCCTGGAGAGACACAAGAAGCATCCTGTCCATTCCACGCCTTAGGACCGCCGCTTTCAGAGGCAGCTTCTGATATCTGGCTACGAAATGCCGGAATTACATCCCACCAACAAGTCGTGAAAAAAAATCTATAACCAGCTTTACAACATCCTACAAAGTTTACCTATTAGCCCTTTAAAAGGAGGATATCTGACGCTGTCTCTAAGTTTCCCTTGACCTATTGTACCACTCATCTGTGTATGTATGTATTTTGTACTTATTAACATATTCTGCCTATTAATATCTTACCGCAATTGACACTTCACACCTAAAGACAAATAATATTTAATATGTACCTTCCATAGGCCTGACTCCTCATCTTATGCATTTATATATCTTACTTATGCATTGAACGCGGACTTATCAACACCATCAAACATCACACTCATATACGTTTGGTTTTCACAGAATACAACAAGGCGCCGGGTCCCTTAGTGAAAAACGAATAGCAATAGTGTATCGATTGCTCGCAAGGGCCTAAAATGCCATATTTGGCTTGTCGGCGGCGCTTCTTTTGTTTGGAGAATGACTGCCGATACGACATTTGGCGCCCTTGAAGCAATTGTTATACTATTGCTATTTCTGTTTTATCACGCGACTCGAGGGCCAGGTCTTCCTGCCGTTTCACCGTTGCCATATACAGCATAATAAACTATATTTTTGTCTATTCAATCGCTTACTTAACACTCTTCTGGTTAGAGGGATATATGTACCCACCAAAGATTAAATAAATTATGTAAGTCCAAAACCAATTAAATGTTCTGTAGGCTATGTATTATCGGCCTTACTAATAAAAAAAGTTATTCACTGTTCAACTTATTCAATGTTTTGTCCTTTTCATATGTCGAGTAAATGTCAAATGTCAAAGCAAGACAAAACACTGTATAAGTTAAACCGTGAATAACTTCTTTTATTAGTAAGGCCGTATATGTCCAGAAAGGGTTTGAGTAAGTTTTATATAATTTTATCTACGCACGTATCAAAAATGCTCTAAATAAAATTGACTCAGAAACCATAGAACCATTGACCTGCATTATGACACATCGATGCGGATATGGCAATTTACAGACAAACAAATTTTACTTTAACATCGATGCGTTACTGGCTTCGCTCGACCCATGAAAACACATTCGTGATTTAAGGCCCCTTTTTATATTTTATACGATAGTTGCATAAACTACTATTATCTCGATCTTTGTGGATGTCTGTATGTAAATTTATGCTTAATACTTGTACTTTCTGTGTTGTTTTCTGCATATTGTGAAGTTTGAATAAACTCTTATCTCATCTTATCTAAGTTAAGTTAAATTTTCCCATTGATTGATGTCTCCTCCGAGGCCTGTAGCATTATAATAAATCAAAATGCCATTGAGTTGAGACATAAATGCAGGCATACTTGGCATCACCCCTCTAAACCTGACACCCCAACCTTCTCATTCCAGATATACCAATACATCCAGTCTCGATTCTACCGATCCCCCGAAGTCCTTCTCGGCATACCGTACGACCTCGCGATTGACATGTGGTCGCTAGGCTGCATCCTAGTGGAAATGCACACGGGAGAACCCCTCTTCAGTGGCGCCAATGAGGTGGACCAGATGAACAAAGTTGTAGAGGTGCTCGGCATGCCGCCAGACCATCTGCTGGACCAGGTGAATATTCAGAGTTAGATGAGATAAAAATGTTGTTGCTAAATTGCGTCCTAGTGGAAATACAAATGAAAGAATCATTGTTAGTGTGAGGTGGACCAGATAAAAAAGGTTATGGAGGTGCTGGGGATGCCGCCAGATCATCTGGACCAGGTGAATATATGGAGTTAGATGAGGTAGAAGTTATATTACTTGGTTGCGTCCTAATTTGGTAGCTAGTTTGCATCCTAGTGGGAATACATATGACTTGTTCAGTGGAAATAATTATTAATTTGTTGTTGCAAAGTTGCTACGTTGCGTCCTAGAATGGTGGCGAACTTGCATCCTACTTTTTTCGCTTGTCTGCATCCAAGCTGCATCCTGTTAGAGATGCAATGCTCAATGCTTTCTTCTTCCTTTCCTCAGGCGCACAAGACCAGAAAGTTCTTTGACAAGCTGCCGACGTCAGAGGGCGGCGGGTACGTTCTCAAGAAAGTCAACGGCAAGGATGGAAGGTAATATAATACACTCACCTGAAACACCTACCGCAGATTTTCCGATAATGCCTCTTCAATACTGGAGGTTAGACGTCTGCTCCCAATATTTCGCTAGGTCTTCGGTCAAAGCCGATTGAAGCCCATTTCCGAAAGTTGCAAAGCTACGATGTTATATTTCCTTCGACGCTCCGTACACCTTTCTTCATGAACCTTTGCCTATAATCACAGATTATTTCTTTGTGTGTTTGGGCGACATTTAATTTGAAAAGGACATTTTGTAACTTGTGGGATATGGGGTCGAGGACCGAAACTGCAAGAAGGGTCGAGTAAACGTCTTTTCAAAGCATAAAATACTAGTCCACCAAGCCAACTAGTGGCCTGCCAGATATCTTCTTTCCCATGTCACATACACACACCTGAGAAACAATACATGCTTCAAGGCGTGTATGACATGAGACGCCAAGAAGCCTGTCAGACGTCTGATTTTCTAAATATGTGTGTTTTCTAAACTAGGTATCTAGTTGACTTGGTGAATGAGTAATTTATGTAAATGCTCACTAACACTTGTCTGATATTGCAGCGGCTACCGCAAGTACCGCGCCCCCGGCTCCCGGCGGCTGCACGACATCCTCGGCGTAGAAGGCGGCGGCCCGGCAGCGCGGCGGCGTGGCGAGCCGGGGCACTCCGTCTCCGACTACCTCAAGTTCAAGGTGACCACTCGTTGCGACCGACCAACCGACACACACGACACAACAAACACATCGACAATCTTCAGCAAACTCAAGCGTACATCGACACATCATTAGTGAGATCTTGGGCGTTATGACTTCAAATAAAAACTTTGTACTTATCTATCTGACATGTTCAAATGAGCCTTCGCTATCAGCGAGAATATCTCGTACATTTTCACATTCAAATAGCACAGTCCAAACAACCCACTCCATAACATAAACCTTGTATTGAACAGTCATTATAAACATAAACGTTTATATACAGGCACATACATTGCTTCTGGCCAAACACTAGGATACCCTGTGTCGTGGGAATCAGAAACATGATGTCGCACCCCAAAGTTAACTTGGCGCCTCGCTCGAATGTCATAACGTCTGTCACTGTCTTCGTCGTGGGCGAGCAAAGTCAAAGTTCTTTATTACTGTAGATATTTACATATACTTAGTAAACGTCATTTTTTTGCCTCTTCTCTACATTGGACCACTGTGGGAGAGAAGGGCGTAGAAACTCCCACAGATAATTAATTTGATCAAATCAAGACCACTACAATCCCGATTTTTCTCATTATTGTGTGAAGATTATGGCAGCAAACATAATACACTGCTGCTCCATACAGAAGTGCGATGGTTATGTCGGGGTTCTGTTCATTAAAATCCGGTACTGGCAAATTTATATCTAAGTTTATCGTATGTGTCTCTAGTCTATGGAATGTAATAGGCCTATAAAATGATCGACCAGTCTTATCCTTACCAACAATTGGGAATGAAACTGTTTGACCACTGTGATCAGAAGGTAAGCAGTTAATTACATTTTTACTTGTGAATGTAAGTCACAAAAAACGTTATCTAAGCAAGTTTGGTTGGTAAGAGTAAATAAATCTAGTTGGCTCTAGAAATACATGACATAAATTAAATTATTTGAATAAAGTTATTAATCGTTGTTTCGTTGCTGTTCCAACAAGCAAATCTACATTAGGATTCGCTACAAATAATTAACTTTTTTTCTGTTATTACATAGTTTAGTGAGAGCTTCCTCCATAATTTTCTCTAATATTTCAAAATTGCCATGGCCTTTTTCATCCCTCGGTGGTCTGTAGACACAAACAATAATATGGCTATCTAACTCAACTCATGATACCTTTCTTTGTCTTTCAACAGAAAGTGCAAGAATATCTTTCCATTGTTTCACCTTTATAATATTTTTTACTAATATTAAAGAACCACCTCTATCAGCAGTCTTTCTATTGTAACTAGGGATTAGAACCGGGAAATCCCGGGAACGAAAATCCCGGGAATTCCCGGTTTTGGTATGTTTTTTAAATCCCGGGATTCTGCAAGCGATTCCCGGTTTTTTCGGGAAAAAAGTATTTAAGTCACAATATCATTATTTCCTTACATTTTTATTCATATCAATAAATTTTGAACTCGGTATTTGGGGTTGTGCAGTTGTGCATTCAGTTATTGTCCAAGCGGCCATTTTGAAATACGAAATGTAGCCGCTCGCTGACTAACAGGCAGGTAGTTTTTTACCTGCTTCTTAGTCGCTATGCAGAGTTCAATGTGAGTGGTGGTTTGACAAATTTGTGCCCTGGAACGAAGCCGAACTTGAGAATGGTAAGTTTTTAAATATCATATTTTAACTTTTGTATATACCTGCCTTTATTTGTTTATTTTAATTGAGCGCCAACAGTATCACTTAGTAAAATGGAGTAACTATTCGCTTGAACTGAATTAAAATACTTAGGTACCTAGTAAGAAAGAAGATGGCTAAATGACTGCCCTACCAATGAACAAAGACTTCTCACAAGCCAATAGCATTTAAATATTAATTTATAAATTACTGCATCTTTAGTTAGTTTGTAGAACTTGTAGGCAATCATTAAATAATTAATAGTTGTTAGTTTATTTTCTATGATTCTGTAACCTTTTTCGTCGCTACAAATAAGCACCATTTTGCAATAACATACAACATCCGCCATCTAGCGAGACTATTCATTATTTCCTACAAGTTCTACAAAGTAACTAAAGATGCAGTAATCAATGAATGAATATTTTAATTCTTTTGGCTATTGAGAAGTCTTTGTACAAGTCTGGGCAGTTACACTTACAATTAGACAACACCTTTGCTTGTGTAGGCTGCCCAATTAAATAATCCTAAAATTACGCTTTTAGATAATTTAATTACAATCAAAAAGCAATTCTCATACAAATTCAGACTGAATTATATTAAAAATGCTAATAATTACGACATTTTTCAAAAAAAAAACATTAGTTGTTTGCAATTAAATTTTCTATCGATGGACAATGGACATTATGATTTAAGGTGTACACGAAAAAGTGAAATTATAAATTATGCAATTACACCAGTATCCCAGGCACCGTACAAAAATGTTCCAACCTTTCTAGATTTACTTGATTACCCTTGCTATATTAAAGGTCTTAATTACATACGCAAAAATACCAATCACTATATTATCAGTTTTGTCAAGTACACCAAAACTCGGTAATCACATGTGTGGAAAGATACCTGGCTTAGGACTTCTTAGAAAAGAAACAATAGTACTTCAACATGGCCTTTGTGGCCGCGCGGTCCAAGTGGTGAGTCACAAGCCAGGGGTTATGGGTTAAAATCCCAGCCGATAAAGCGAGATTAACATGTTTATCTATATGTCATGTCTGGTGTGGCTGTTTCTGATCTAATTTGGGGACTAGATGCACATATGTGCCTCTATAATAGTTTCAAATGCTATTCCAGCCAGTTGTAGCGTGATCGTATTTAAAATAGTTTTAGATAATAATTTAAAATATATTTGTTACAGGCAATTAATTTTGAAGAAATACTCAAAAAGGCAGGCGATAAATCATCTGTATGGCATCATTTTCTACGGGCTCAAGATAAAACTTATGCGAAATGTAAAATCTGTGATAAACTGTTGATTCTATGATTTTAGTTTAAGTATTATTTGATGATAGAGATAACTAGAAAATGTTGCCAAATATAAAACTTATTGTCATTTGTTAAAATTCAGAGGATTGCTGTGTAAAAATGTATGTTTTATATGACCTCAAACTTTTTAATGATTCCTGTTTAGCTTTATTAAAATGCAGGCCACAACAATTTCAAGCCATGTGAATTATTTAATAACATTAAAATATATATATTATTACTATTATTTTTATTTTATAATCCCCTACACAATAAGTAACACTAAGTACGTATTTAATAATTTTAAATTGCAAATACCTTCATCGCACCGAAAATCCCGGGATCCCGGGAGATTCCCGGTTTCATCGACGATGAAAACACGGATCCCCTCCTTGACATATTTAGTGGCTCTTGTATGCTAGAGATTTCCTCTATTGTCTTATGAACTAATTTAAATTACTTGCAACAGATTCCAATGTTGCATGCAAAGTATGATTAACCGGTGAATTCCCAATCCGTGCATGTCTTTCTGATTAGTCTGTTCAACAAAAACAGCTAATGTTAAGTTGAACTTGGTTAAACCAACCATAGCTGCGTCGCATATATTATAAGCTAACAATGTAGCTACTAATTTTTTATATTTATTAGACAGGAACAACGTATCCTGAGTCAGAGTAAAGTTATGAATAAAATTATTCATTTCGAAATATAAAATAGCATAGCTGTGATGACAAATTCAATAAATAAATGAATATTCATTCTATTCACAGATTTGTTCTGTAGTTGTGTCACATTACAGGTTTATGGAAAGCGGGCGAGTTCGTAGCTTTGTGGCGTAGTTATGAAGGTTCATTCATTAATTCACACATTGTTTCTTGTATTCGCAGGACCTAATCCTGCGCATGCTCGAGTACGACCCGAAGCAGCGCGTCACACCGTACTACGCGCTACAGCACAACTTCTTCAAGCGCACCAGCGACGAGGCCACCAACACGCAGCAGCCGCAGCACGCGCACGGTGAGTGGGTGGTGGATGTAGTCGAGACATGATGAAGGGCAATGTGAAGTAGTCGAGGACATGTTCACAAACGGGGGGGGGGGGGGGGGCGCACTAAGGGGAGCCCTCGTCAAAGATCCGCTTATCTGTTCTGGCACTTTCCTGTGAATAACGCTTAAATGTTTAAATCAATATTGAATGAACGAAATAACTGTCATATTTTGGTGTTTTTGCTGGACCATTGACGCTTGCATTCATTTCATTGTGTGATTCAGTCCATTGTTGTTCAACTAACTTATTGCGCTGCACATGGGAGTTTCAAATTATATTTTTGACAAGTAACACAATTTTCCTAATTTCTGTTTTAATACTTTTATTGGGTTCTCTTGATTTTGTAACCTGCTGTTGCGACGAAACTTCCATGTCCAATGAAATCCACCCACTACTAACATATCCAGAAAATCAATAACATTGGTTTGAAGAAATATTATTATAAAAAAGATGCGCTATCTCTTTCTGTATTCTTGATTTACTAAGAATCAAGTCAGAATCTCCTAGAAATGTATGTCTATATACTCAATACAACTGATCTCATTAACTGCATGAGCGGGATGGATATATATGCTATTCCCTCGTGCCTATTCTCCACAAGATCAAGTAAACACATTGTTCTCGCTCTCAGAGGGTCCGTCAGACTCGCGATGACTAGAGCGGCGCACGGGCCACCGCCTCGGTAGCCTCGGTAGCCTCGGTAGCCCGCCCGAGGCTAGTGTCTAATGGGTCGAACCACTAACCCCGAATGACTAAGTCAGGTCTGATTACTGAATCTCTATAGGAATGCGCTGAAACCCCGTCCTGTCTTGAATGTCATCTTAGGGCATGATTGTTCGCATGGCTTGTTATTTGGTAATGGACATTCACTCTCGCGTGAGGCGATCCGAGTTACAGCAAGAAACGGAATTTGCTGGGCTGCTTTCACACTACTGTGGCAGTCGCGCGGTTTCCATATGATAGCCGCGCGCAATGGCATTAATATGGAAACCGCGCGACAGCCGCAGTGATGTGAAAGCATACCTATAGTACAGTACCCGGCGTATAAGTTGAACCAAAATGGCGGCGTCTGCGCAGGGTAAAATGTATCTAAAACAATCATTTTTACCTGCGCAGACGCCGCCATTTTGGTTCATGTTATACGCCGCGCATTATAGATAGCGATAAATAGACTTTCAAAATCCGAGTTCGGTGTACCAAACATCAACCTTTTTTCGCGAGAGTGAACAGTGAACATAACCTTTTGATTGGAGACTGCAAAGCTTCCTATTATGATAATGAAGAAAGAAGTATTTGTGCCTCTACCAGTCAAAGGGTTTTCGTCTAAGGTAAGGCGTGAAGCCCACTGAACAGATAATACAGACACGATACGAAAAAAGAGATGAACACACAGGACAGAACGAGACAAAAATGCTTGCGCGCATTTTGTCTTTCTATCTTGTCTTGTTCAATGGTCTTTGCCACCACAGTTATTTCCCCACCTGCTATATATCAACATTTCCTTTCATCCGTTCATGGTTCATGCTGCTATAACTAATTCCACCGCTTTAAATGTGTTGTACATAGTTTAGTCACGTCTTAGGACTCCCAATATAATAAACTTTAATTTATGTCGATCTTATTTGGCAATTTGAGATTTAAAACTGTAGTTACTTTGATTTAGTTTGTAGTTTCTGCAAAATTATCGATAACCTCGTAGACTTTTTCGAAACATTGTTGTAAGTCGGATTCAGACGGTTTTCTTGAGTGAAAGATCAGAGAATTTTATTCTACCCTTGTTTTAAATGAGAAAAACCGGTCAAGTGCGAGTCTAAATCGCGCACGAAGGGTTCCGTACCACCGTTCAATGGAAGCGATGGTGTGGAGTGAATAGTTTGGATTTTACACAGCAAAATATTGTTTACAAAGTTATTGGTGCGGTTACTTTCACACTCCATGTACGTAACCAGGTGCATCCATAAGTTTGTATGTGGTATTGTTGTATGGGAGCCCCCTTAAATATTTATTTTATCCTGTTTTTTAGTATTTGTTGTTATAGCGGCAACAGAAATACATAATCTGTGAAAATTTCAAATCTCTAGCTAGCTAGGTTCTTGAGATACAGCCTGGTGACAGACGGACGGACGGACGGACGGACGGACAGCGAAGTCTTAGTAATAGGGTTCCGTTTGAAACCCTTCGGGTACGGAACCCTAAAAATGGAAACCGGAAATCAACTGACTGTTTCCGTATCATAACAATGGCAAAGTACCCTGTCAAATTAGCTCCAGCATAGGGGGCGGTATGCGTTCGTGACGAATTATACGAGCTCGAGTCAAAACGATCTCAAATCAATGTCACGTGTTCCATGCTTCGGTACACTGTCGGTATGTAACAAACTCATAGCGCCTTCTATCCTCAAAGAATGTTCCCCGTTGATACCTTCCTCTGGCACTGCAGCGGGCGGCGCGCGCGGCTGGGACGGCGCCTCGCCGGGCGGCGGGACAGGCGGCGGCGGGACAGGCGGCGGCGGGACGGGCGGCGAGCGCATGGAGGTCGCGCAGCACGAGTCGCCGCTGCTGGGCGCGCTGCATGCCCAGCACTCGCCCGTCGCCATACACTAGCGGGCGAGCGGCTACAGGGCGGTGTGTACTGTGTAGTGAGTGACACGTAACTGTGTGTGCGCTGTGCGGTGCAGTCGTGTCGCAGTGCGCGCGCGGCTGGGACGGTGCCTCGCCGGGCGGCGGGACAGGCGGCGAGCTCATGGAGGTCGCGCTGTACGAGTCGCCGCCATACACTAGCGGCTACGTGGCGGTGTGTAGTGACACGGAACTGTGTGTGCGCTGTGCGGTGCAGTAGTGTTGCAGTGCGCGTGACGAATGCTCGAGTGGACGAGGTTGTGCTCCGGCTGATCGGAAGGTGGCGCGCGAACACTCCGGGGACTGAATGCGTATTTATAATTCTATATTTTTATTTAAAGCGATAAGTCTGATTGTAAATGAAAAAAAAATATTCGTCGACGACTACCCGTTGCGGTGTAACATTGTATTGTATTATTTGTTCTTGACGATGGCTTCACTCGACCGTACTTAGAGTAATGTTCCGATGTCGCGTGATCCCCGACCTCCGCTCCGGACGCATTATGGGCATAATAGCTAAGTTTTTTTATTGTTACGCAATGCATATCAGGAACGCAATATTGATAGTGAATAAATATTGTATATAAATATTAGGGAAAACCGAATAATGGATACAGACTGCAATACGAACTGGATAACTATAGTTTAATTACAGTAATCTATGCTAGTTAGCCTTTCATTCACTTTTGATTATCGCAAGCTTTATTATATTTAAATACGACGTGTGGGCAATTGACGACTGAAACTTATGGGCCAACAAGTTTTTAATTGTGACAACACTACAGCCGAATATAGATACGCAATGTACTGGCCATCCTGTATTTATATACTACAGTACTTATTCATAGCATGCCCTCGCATTTAACGAGGTCTACGTGTATTTAGTTTGCTTAAAACCGTAAAGCAAGACAAACTGATCTTTTCGATGAACCCGACACATTAATGATGTTGGAACATCGAAACCAATATTACGGGTGGAGAAGACAAACATTAAACATAGTTCATAGGGGCAAATCTCAAAAACACAATGTAAACTTTAGGCTACGTATGTTGAATCGTAATAACTTTGGTATTTCAGAATAGTGTTTAAATAACGACTTTAATCTTTTTGGATTTGAATCTACAATAGACTGTAACCTCATTGCAACAGACTGGTTCGAAACTTTGTATTGACGATATTTTGTATAGAGTAACACTCACTGCCACTTTGTGCCGGGATCTAATAGTATAGCCCACGTGCGTATGAGAGGTCGATGACTAGACAGACTACTAGCCGGACTGGGTACATTGCAACGGTAATCACGAAACGCCAAACTTGGCACTTCGCTCTGATGACGTCATAGCGTCCGTTACGTCCTTAAGGCGCGTCGAGGGCGAGTGCGAGCGAGAGAGGGAGAAAAGCATTCCTCGCGGGTGCCAAGTTCACTTAGTGGCGTAGTACGTATCTCTCGTCGTACTAAGTTGAGGGACGCGAGCTTTAGCTTAATTTGACAGCTTATGAAAATATATCATTTTGAGTATTTATTCAAAAATAATCCTAACAAATACGAGACAATCAACTTGGTACTATTAAATGTTTCTCAATGCTCAGAGCTACTTCATCGTAGGCTACCATAACTATATCTTTAATAAGATGTCCAAAACCTATGTAAGAGTTAAAGTGAAATCTTCGGTAGTCCGTGTCTGGAATAATAATTAATAATGCAATACCTGCATAAAGTCTAAGGAATGTCTTCAAAGTGGGGTGATGATAGAGTCGTAAAGAACAAGTACAGTTAACCACAAAAAAAATGTTACAAGTTCTGTGGGTAATAGTACTTGCCCAAGAAATTAGACTTTCATACGCACGTGGTAGAATGTTTAGTGTGTCACAGAAAGGTACAGCCATATTTAATGTTAGGAACAACGTTCTGAACAACATTCCCCTAAATAGGAGTGTAATATAAAGCAGATGTAATAGTAACATTACTTTCGTGGGTGCAACTTGTTCAGAATAATGACCCTAGGCCCTCAAAATATGTCTACACCTATTTGTAACACAACCTGCATAGCAACTTCAGACGGAACAGCTTAAATACTAGGAAAATAAGGTTTTGTTCAATTTAATTTAGTTCAATGTATGGATGACGCGGAGCCTCCCTGTGAAGTTGCTATTTGTAAACGAGACGTTGCAATCGCAAGTGAATGCAATTGTTTTAGTACCGCAAACTGTTACTGTGAATATGTATTATGACTTGGGAGTAGAGGAGTGTGAGGTTTTACGTTCATTTTGTCAATATTGTGGAGAAAATGCATTGTTGCTTTCTTTTAGTAGACCCATTTGATCAAACTAGAAACCTGTTCTGTTCTACTTAAAGCTTATGTGTTCTACTGTAACCGTATTTTTCGTTGGCCATTGAAACTAAACCACATATTTTGACGCAATTTTAGTTCTGCATAAATATTGCTGTTCTTCTTTGATCCTAGTAAAGAATCTGCCTGATTATGTTTTCTTTCTATCTACTAATATAATTGACTATTTAGGTGAACAATTGTCACGATGACTCCAGGAAAACATTCTCACATTGACACCTGTAAGCCTAAAAGTGAATTTTAAATACGATAGACACCAATCGCTAACCTATATCTGAATATTTTGTTGACAAGAATTGTCAGGCCAGCCCTGGCTTGGTTATGCGAATGTACTATACTATTTATTATAATTTGTACTGTGGCAGTCAATTTGTGTGGATGAGTTGGGTGTGTGTGAGGTTTATTTCCTATCAGATTGTCAGTTCGCAAGCACTGTAACAATAAAAGGATAGAGCTTTATGTCACTAAGTTTTGTATTTTAAATCAATAAACGATAGCAATGATTGTATTTTATTTTATTGATAGGTTATCCCATTCCTGTTTTATGCGCTACCTCCTGTTTTCCCCATTACTACACAAAAACTGAAACGGCCTTAGTCAAGAGTGTGTTTCTTAAATCCATACTACATCGCGTAATCGAATGATTTTAATCAACGAATCACAAGGATTTGAATCATCCATCAATCCATGAACCATCTTTAGCTGCATGTACAGACCTCGCCAAGTTTCTTTGGCTGTGAGCGTGCTGTGAACTCTTGGGGTGAGAGGTGTCAGCTCGCTCAGTTCGAAAGAAATTTGGCGCGAACTATACGAGAGTCCAGTCGCCGTATGTGATAGATGACAAATAGCAGTACAGTGATGTCACTGTGTTGAGTACCTGAGTAAACAAATCGCTCCCTACTCCACAGGCCTTATTACTATTGTATTAGTGAGGATAATTTAGCTATTAACCGTTTCACAAACATATTTTGCTGGCCATGCCGATTTAACTTAAAGACTCAGATGCTATGTATCTCATAGGCAAAGGAATTTTTGAGTGATGCTAAATCTTAGTGTTTCTTGTACTAGGGGACAAAATTCCCCCATGTGTTGCTGCAATCTGACGCCGCTGCAAAGATGTTTCAAAAAATGTCCGCAGGTCCCGAATCATGTCTGGAGACATTTAACCATTGTAAAATGCTGTCTGTGTGTCGTGCCCCTAACCTGCTCAGTTATCTAAGGCGGGCGGATGCTCTGTTCGGTGCTGGGTGATGGGTTCCAAGTATTTCCTGCAGAACGTGAACATCAGTCCCCCAAGATAGATCGTTCAAGGCGGGTGAATAAGTTTCCACCATTTTGAAACAAAATCATTTGTTCGAGACGTAGGATGCCATAAGCTGACTTTGGCGACTTAATTTTGATCTGTTCACCACACAGTGAAGAAATACCTGATGTGTGGCCTTCCGTTAGAAAGCGCATGAACTGAAGAAATTTGAAAAGTGATAGTTCTTACCAGCACTTATTTTGCATTTAGCAGAATTTAGAAATAATTTTCTTACCTTGACGATTTACAATTACGATTTACTTAAAGCTTTCGAAGTCTTTAACTTTAATTTATTCACAAGTAGTAGGGTCTTATCATTTATTTAGAAAGGCTACTTATCTAAGAACGAAGAAAAAATTAAAAAAAAGCACTGCGTGGTTGTGAGTCTATTTATATAAAATAGGTACGTACGTTGTTGTTCAATTCAAAGCGGTTAAAATGTTAAAAGTAATAATAGTAATCTTATATATATATTTACACAGCATTACAGATTTACCTAAGTCTAATACACTTTGAAACGAAACATCAATTTAAAGGAACATAACAATAATAATAATCAACTACGTACACTAGAAAGCCTGTCATCCTTCATCTCACAAAACCTCAGACACTCCCTACTCACAGCCGTCCATCGCCATGCCAGCAGACCACACTCGGGTGTTGACACCATCAGGGCATTCAGCAGCGTCAGGGCACGGATGTGCGGCGAGTTCCAGTGCGACACAGTGCGACGACGCGACAAAGCGTGCGCGTACGAGGTCTAAAAGCCTTTGGTGGGACTGCTGCAACCTGCAACCGCACACATTGCCTCGCTAGTTCTATATCTGACTCCCCGTATAACTGCTGGAACCTGCAACCTCACACATTGCCTCGCTAGTTCTATATCTGACTCCCCGTATAACTGCTGGAACCTGCAACCTCACACATTGCCTCGCTAGTTCTATATCTGACTCCCCGTATAACACGGCAAACAAAATTAAGCAGGCTGAAATTGCGCCACACTTCCAAAGAGTGGACAATTTTTTGATCATAATATATTCAGATAAGACATTTTTATATAGAAATCTTAGAAATGTCTTGAACCATTTCTAAGAGTAGTAAGTATATAATTAGATTCGTAAGGGTGACATATTATAGCAGATGGTTCCAGATTGCATCGCAACAAAGAGTTTATAATTTACTAGGTACGTAAGACTAATACTTTATCAATACGAAATAAATATCGCAGAAAATAGTTACAATTTACGACAAGGTTTTTTTCTTTGTAGCTCGTTGAGAAATGCGATCCGATAGGTCGGTAACAGCCGAACAGAAATCAAGATAAACGAAAGGCTTCGCTCGCTCGGTCAACTAGTGGCTCTGTGATCTGTCTGTAGGCCTCGCGAACGACACAAGAAATTTGTGTTTTTCCCACACAAAATTATGAATACACCTGGTTACATACATGGAGTATCAAAGTACCAATAACTTTGTAAAGTACCTACATTTGCGATCTTAAATCCAACCTGTTGACTTTCACTAAAATTATACAGAATAAGTCACTCTTACGGTCTTCCTAAATCCCACGGCACCTCATTTAAAATCTGTGAAGCCGTTTGGGCTGCAGCGGTTTTTTATATTTTCAATCCCATAACTCCGCCATTTGCTTTTGGATGTTTTTCCAAATTTCCAAAAACTGAATCGACAAAAAAAAACATAATTATCGGACCTGCTCACAAAATTTCATGAGAATCGGTTGAGAAATGCCAACTATAGAGGAGGGCAGAAGAAAATCCAGACAGACGGACGTAAGTACGAAAGTATTTTCCCCCAAGCTGAACGAGGACGCTTCTCTCCGTCGGTCAATAAAAACAAAAAATCTTTCAATACTACATAAAAAACTTATGAATGCACCTGTTTACATATTGGGTGCTTGCTTACCTATGAAATTGGCGAATTTTTCTTCCAGGTTCAGGTGTTCATAATTCGAGTAATTCAATAGCTATTTCCAGTTTTTTTATTGTTTTAAAATTAATTTCAATATTTTACATCTACTTATTAAATTTTCTTTTAATTTTCAGTTTGATAACTAAAATTTTATCTTCAAAATCAGTGCCTCCTAAATGTCATCCATTTTCATGATAATATTCGTAATATATTTTTACAGCTGACACTTTTCAAAAATTATATAAAATTTTCCGTTAGCTAAATGTTCTCTCATTCATACACACAAAGTTTATAAAATTAGGATCTGTCATTCCTAAAAAAAATACAAAAATGTTTGTACTGAAAATTGAGTTAACTTCAATTTCTCCATACAAAACGCCAATTTCATATGTAAGGACCTAATATATGAAGTATGAAAGTAGTTGCACTAATAACTTAGTAACCTTATAGCTCCGCCATTTTGAATAAAAATCCAAAAACTTAATCGACAAGAATAAAAACATATAGATATTTAGTTATCGAACCTGCTCACAAAATTTCACGAGAATCTGTTGAGAAATGCGACCAGCCGGAAGAACAGCCGGAATCCGGACGTACAAAAGCATTTTTGCCTAAGCTGAAACGCAGACGCCCAACTGGCTTTGTGAGCTGTAGAACTAGCGAGGAACCCAGGAAATTAGGTTTTTTAGGGTACCAAAAGGGTAAAAACGGGAACTGTCTGTCTGTCACGTATTTCATGAATCGTGATAGTTAGACAGTTCAAATTTTCACAGATGTATTTCTGTAGCCGCTATAACAACAAATACTAAAAAAAGAATAAAATAAATATTTAAGGGGGCTCCCATACAACAATTCTTTCAATACCACATACAAACTTATGGTTACGTAGTACATGTGAAAGTAGCTGCACCAACAACTTTGTAAACAACATTTTGCTATGTAAAATCCAAACTATTCACTCCACACCATCCCTACCATTGTACGGAGTGGTACGGAACCCTTCGTGCGCGAGTCCGACTCGCACTTGGCTGGTTTTTATTTTCAAAACTTTACACCCCGCCCGACCCCTTGAAGTTTATTGGATGAACAAGTGGAATTATTATAAAAACCAATAAAACTAATAAACCGACTACATTTTATTATATTTATATACATATTTATATAATACCAAATACAAACTTATGAATTCACCTGGTAACGTACTTGGAGAATGAAAGTAGCGGCACCAATAACTATGGAAACTACATTTTGCGATCTAAAATTCAACTTATGAAATATTTCGAAAAACGAATCGACAAAAAACATGACTATCGAACCACCTCACAAAGTTTTACGAGAATCGGTTGAGAAATGCGACAGAGTTGAACAGCCGGAAATCCGGCCATACGAAAGCATCTTTGCCCAAGCTGAATCATAGTCTGAAGCTGTATATATATATTACATGTATTACTTACTCTTTGGTCTGACGTGGGTCTGACTGAAGCCACTATCAAATTAAAAAGTGTTTGTGACGTTCGTTAGCTACTGTTTCCTCAACCGCACGGATATAGTACCATTATTTCGCAGCTTTGTTCATCTACTCCGATAGCCGTGATCGTCTAGTGGTTAGGACCCTACGTTGTGGCCGTAGTAACCCAGGTTCGAATCCTGGTCACGGCAGTGTCTTACACTGTTACGGCGGAGTTATAGTTTTGTTTTTTAATTAGCCTTTTTCTATTTTATTGTGACAAAAGACGATTTTAATTAACTTTTAATATTCATCACTACAGGACAGCAAATCAAGTCAAGCTTGCTTTGCTTTGGAGTTGTCATTGTGCTAAGTACAGATGGCAGCACTTACATTTATCTTCGTTCTACTTAGAGATTACAAGATCAAAATGAGACAAGTAATCATTTACATATCATTAAAGAAGGATTCAATTCAAATCATATTTATTGGGTAAATTGATGTATTTTTTTGCGGTAAATAACGACCTCTATCTGCCGTAGAAACGTAGTTTGTACTCGTGAAAACTATCACGGCGCGGCGCATCGTCACCACGTCTTCCAAGAGTTGTCCCAGCGTGAAAAACAGATGGCAGCACGGGTATTGTTTTGGTTGAATACTGCAGCTGTTCATATCATCTTTAGTGAGGGAAAGGAGTGGTGAATACGCCGCGTTAGCCAAAAAATGTCGTTTCCCCATGGCCCAAGGCCACACTAGGCTTTGTGTTCACTAAATATGATAGTTAAAGTGACCCCCCTTGCGTGATATCGTTTGCAGCGGCGAAAAACAGCGGGAAATTGTGATTTTTGGGGTGTAAACGTAGGTTATGACGTTTAGTTAAAGTGTGTTTGTGTGTGTGCGGTGCGACGGTGTCGGCATTGCCGTGGAGCGAAATTCTCATAACGGGTTTAGCCTGTGAATGGCGATTTTGTGGTAAGTAAAGTAACACAGTTTTGATAATTTTTAAATTTTTTCAATTGACTAAATCTTCAATTCTTTTTCCTAAAGTGGTTGGGTATCTCTAGCTATATATCATAACTTGACCTCGATACGGCGCAGTGGGTTCCAGCTATTCCTTTCGGTGGCAAACCCATATCAGTTTCGCGAAATTCTACCTTATAGCAAATTCTCACCTGCAGGCTACATGTTGAACATGGCCCCTGTGTACCTCTTGATATCTAGTGATCTATACCTTCCTGGCTATCGACTCTAGTGGTTTGTTGATGGTTAATTTAGATGGGAAAAGTTGGTAGTTAAAAGCCGGCATGATTTTAAACTAAACTTTGACAATATCGATGCCAAATTAAACATATTAGAAATTATAAGTAATTAAGTAGGCACCTTCAATAGAGTAAGTAGGAGGAGGTTAGGAGACAAAATATCAATGCAGTTTTCACACCACCTGTTCGACTCGACAACGCTGATTAAATAAATATGGGGTGCTGTTTTCATGTGTTTTTCAGGAAATACTGGGCAAATCGTAATTAATTTCTGGTATATGTAATTTGACTATATAATCTAGAGATTCTTAATTGGAAAACATGTTTGGATAAAATTTTCTCGATAGAAAATAAATACAAAGTCAACCCTTTTTTTATGGTTTTATCCTATTACACCGCAGTAGTAAGTGAATATGACTGTGTGATAATTGCAATGTATGAACAATTGTTATTTCTAACGATTTTCAATTTGAAAGTTATTTCCCTGAAATAGTTTATTTTTTATGATTTTTTTTTACGTTTTGGCGCTTACGTTGTTTCAGATTAGTCGCGAGTGCATTATTGGCATCCCGCTTTTTCTTATTCGCGAGTAATTATTGCATCTCACTTCCACTCGACAGCGCATTTTTATTCCATCATCGCCTTAAACCTATATCAAGCAATCCTTAGCACATAATACTTAACTAGGTATGTAGGTAGGGTGATTGTGGGTATAAGCAGCCACATAACGCAATTTTCAAGTTTAGAAAATCTTACTGTCGTAAATTTATAATATCAAATTGATGTATCGTATTTGATGTTTTTTGAAGAATCTAGTTTTGTTTTATACAATTTTGAACCTACAACAATTAAAAAAATATATGTCACCGGAAAATAATACGATCCGCAAGTTTATAAATTTCCAGATTATATTAGGCTAGGTTAGGTTAGGTTAGGTTATGTTAGGTTAGGTTAGGTTAGGTTAGTATGTTTATAAACTTGCTGAAAAAAAATTGGAAATTTATAAACTTGCGGATCGTATTATTTTCAGGTGACATATATATGTCCAAAAAATCCGAATGTCGCTAATTCCGGCCACTCTGCTTCTAATTGTGTTTCTAATGGCGGTCCCTCCTAGGGTCATCCATCATATGAGAATAAACAATTCATTATTATTAGATAGTTATTATTTTATATATATAATTATGATAATAATAAGTTATTTTGACAGGTTGTTTGCCACAAAAATCTGTTTTTTTTTGTATATTTGACATATTTGTACCTTCATATTGTTATTCATATCTTTATATTATAGATCGATCGTTGATATTTTGGGTCATGAAAAAAAGTAATTATTAAATGAGCGAGCGCGCGAAGCGTCTCCGTTCGGGATTGGGCAAAAATGTCCGGGATGTTTTCCTCTAAATTTATCAACTGATTCTCGTGATTTGTTGTGAGCAGCTTCGATAATTAAATAGTTTTTTTTTGTCCGCTCAGTTTTTGGAAATTTTTCAAAATGGCTGAAATGTAAGGGGTTTTAAAATTAAAAAAAACCGCCAGAGTCCAATCAGTTTGACGGATTTCAACAAATGAGGTGTCGTTGGATTTATAGAGACTGTCAGAGTAACAGGCTATATAAATGTAGTTAAAAGTTTTTCAAGGTTGGGTTTAAGACCGCGAAATGTAGTTTACAAAGTTATTGGTAATTGTAAAAAATTGGTATACTTTCATACTCCATGTAAATAACCAGGTGCATTCATAAGTTTGTATGTTATTAAAAGAAAGTGTAAATAAATGGTTTAGTACTTACTCAATGCTTGATTTTCTTTCTTGTGTCACTATCATTCTCAGTCTAGCTAGACACTACTATCGGTACCTAGTTTCAGTCTTCTTAATATAAAGGGTAATAGCTAATTTACTATGGCAACAAATATAATGATCACCAAAATATGTTTTTCCTACCCAAAATGGATAAATGAACACCAAAAGTTGCAAAAAATATCAGAGCAAAATACTGCGGTAGCTTAGTGAAGGGTAAAGGGGGTGAGCGAAGCGAAGCCCCCTTTATCCTTCGTGTTAGGTTGAACATGTAAGAATAACAAAAAATACTTAAAACATAAACTTAAGTACACAAAACATAAAAAGAAGTTTGGTGATCATTTATCCAAACACAATTTGGTGGACATTTATCCAATCTGGCAGTAATTTCGAATTTATTGGTAGTAAAATAGGTGCGTTTTTTAATCGTTTAAACACAAGCAATTTAGTATGGCTAGTATTTAATCGCACTCCAAAAATACTGATTTTCACAGCAAAAATACTTTTATGTTTTAAGTATTTTTGTTGTTCTTACATGTTCAACCTAATGCGAAGAATAAAGGGGGCTTCGCTTCGCTCACCTCTTTTACCCTTCACCTAAGACCGCAGTATTTTCCCCTGATATTTGCTGTGAAAATCAGTATATTTGCTGTGCACATCAGTATTATTGATGTGCAGTTTAATATTTCGCATTTAGTATGCAAACAACAAAATATAATGGGTTTGTGTATGATGAGCTTACTATAGAAATAGTTTGATTTGTGTAAGATTATCCTTTAATATTTATTTATTTATTTATTAACCTTGTTTTTTATTGTCTCGAAAAAGTTGAGGAATATAGGGTGTCCTCATCGGGAGTAACGACTATTTAACCTCTCAAAAACCGAGGGTAGTTGGGACGGGTCGCGATTTTGAACCTTATGCCATGGTAATAAAATTTAAAACTTATAACGGAAAAGTGGTGTTCAAGAGGTGGTATTCAAGCCGCGCCTGTGGTATTCAAGAGGTTACAATGCGAGTGAGATACTTTGAATCCCTCGCTGCTCTTTTTAGGATTCTACTCCAGAATTCTTCGCTCCGGTATGGATTCAAAAAACACTCTCGTTCTAAAAGTAGTTATTTACTCCGTTGATAAACAATCTACTACCTATATTATACAGTGCAATAGAAATAGAAACTATGAGGCGACAACATTTGTTTACGATAAGGAGTTTTAGGGTCACTTGAACTGTTACAAACGAAGCTTTCTATGATGATATGATAACAGAAATATCTACCAACCTTACTTATTACGTCTTTAGGTAGGCACCTATGTACCGTACCCACTGACTTATATAGGTGTGTATGTAACTGGTAGGTTAAACATGTACCAGACGGCTGGCCAGCGTCCCAGCAGGGGTCACCTTGGCGGAAACTGGCTTGCATCCGCGGATTGTGTTTCGCCTAGACGGATGTCAGCCAACGCGCCAAGCCACGCTCGCGAATAACTCGCTAGTCGTCTTCTGGCGTGAAAACATCTCCTTGTTGTAGAAATGGCTCCAAATTTGTCAAAATTTCAAAAAGTGGGCCTTGCCTTAGCGTTTTTGTCCGAAATTGATGAAAAAAAGAAAAAAAAAGGAAGTGGATGAATCGTTGGTTGAAAGAACGATCGATTCTTAGCCATTAAAACTTATTGGAATTATTAGACTTCAATGATGTTCATAACTTCCTAAGATTGGACAAGGAAACATTTTACGAGTTAGCGTTCGCGGCTCGACGACATTTTCACCTACAACGTACGTGCGCACCCGCTGGCTGTCACAGCGCAACTGCCTGGTTTGGCTGTAATCTGCCGTCCACACGGCTTTAAGCCACCGCTGCAATCCGTGGATTTGATCACGCTCCCGCAAGCCAAGGACGATGAAGGTCATTTAGAATTTGGCTTACATCTGCCGTCCACACGGATTGCAACCAGCAAAGTCACCTCTGCTGGGACGGTGGCTTACAGCCGTGTGGTAAACGCATAGGTACTAAATTAAAACGATCAAGTGGGTATTTTTTATTGTTTGATGCAATTGGAATCTAATGCATCCTACATATCGCCTAACTAGGGATAGGTTTATTTGTATAAATAACCTACCAAGTTTGTGTAGGTGGGTAAAGATAAATATAAAGAGATATTTATATAACATAGGTAATAAACAATCTAACAATCTTAATCAATAACATTTTGGTAAGTCACTATGTTCTGCCATGGGAGGGCATATGAATCAATAGTTATTTGTTCTTATAACTCTGGTGGCGGCTTCGTTTCAGTGAGTGTCGCGCGTTCATTGAAAGACCAGGCACGTGGCAAGGCGGCAAGATCAAAGGTGATGCTAACAAAAAGAATAAACTTATTTAAATCTTAATATTGAATACCAGTTGTCCGAATTATTAACCAGAGCCAATCTGAATTGGGTCGAATAGAATCGTTTAGCTATAAAAGGAAACATACGTACGGTCCATGGTAGCACGACACAGGGTATCCTAGTGTGGGGCATGAGCAATGAAGTGCCTTAAAGCCTTATAAGTAGCTACCTAAGTAGTAAGTACCTAAGTATTACTCAGAGTAGTGGGCCAGTAAAAAAACATCATAGGTATCTCGTTTCGGATTGATCGTGCGGAACGAACGGTAAATGTATCTTACTGTTGGTAGGTACCTACCTATCGACAGATCATTGTCTTATTCAATGGGTCGACGTTTTTTGCCAGTGTGGTTGCGGTCATTGACATAGAGATAGGTAGGAAGGTTCGTAAACCCGTGCGTGAGTGAAAACGTAAGTAGGTAGGATAAAATATTATATATTCGCCGATCAGAGACTACTCGTGTGCTATAGGGCGAATGTACGAACCTACCCACCATTCCCATGATATCCATTGCAGCCACAGTAATTGGTATACCTCGCGCCACGAATTAAGAGCGCTGGGCGACGTTGGCGGGAATTACTGCGCATATATACAGGTATTGAAAAGTGACTACTGCGCATTCAAGGCCGCCGCTTATAACTTGTGGCGCGACGTAATACATAGTGTTTGTTAGATGGATACCTACAAAGCTTTTAGAGCGAAGCTACGTATACATCGCTTCACGAATTATGAAAGGTGACCTTGAATGCGCAGTAGTCGTTTTTTAATAACTACCTGCCAGTTTCGTCCAGCGCTCTTAATTCGTGAGGCGACCTATACAGACAATTTTAGAGCACCATATGAGCCAAACTTGACACTTGTCTCAGGCGAAGTCACATTTAGTTTTTATTGTATACATTGCCTACCTATACCTACTACCTAAAGCTTCTCAGAGATTAATGTCTGTCAGTGACACTGGAATTAACTGTATACCTACTTGAGTGCTGCTGTTACAAATTGTTTAATTCATTAGTGCGTAGGAGGCAAGCTATTAGTTCGACGACTATGCTAGAATACACCTAAATGCATTATTGGACGCAGAATAATTTCACGTCACATTGAACCGGGCTATTAACTCGAGCTGTTGCTGTTAATGATATCACTACGAGTAGATTATAATAGGATCAGACTGGAAGAAATGCAAAGGATAAGTTACACCGTGTCATTTTCTATATCGGTATGAACGATTCTATTATCCAGATCTGTGAGCTATGATTTTTAGGATAAAATACATTTTTGGTTGTTTTTTTTTTCAAAAACTGGCAAAACTAGCCCACGTTAACCACACAAAGCGAAATTTTAGAGTGCAAAGCGAGTGATCGTGTTCGTTTTTGCCCAAAATTGGCTAATCCTCGGAGCACGGAAGATGAGTCATATTTCGCATTGTTTTATCTTTATTGTTTGTTTTTGTTTTATATATAATTTTGGGCATACAAATGCACCGATTTCCGATTAGTTTTTTGTGTGTTATGTTGATAGTAAGTGAAAATTGAGGTGGCCGGCAATACCAAAACGAAATGTGTGGATTTTCTAACTGAAGACGGGGGGGGGGGCTGTATTTAGATAACACGGAGCTTCTAATGACGTCCGCTTGTATTGCGTCAGGGTTGTAAAAAAATATATTCCAGGTTTTGTACGGGAACGTGTTTTTTTTATAGAAGTTAGTAGGTATATTTCCTAGTGTTTTTTTTATTTTAAGCTAGTAGGTAGTTTAATATTTAGTTAAATATTCTATTTTACCAAGATATAGAAATGTAATGTTGTAGAGAATTATTTCATTGGTCATGATGAAAGGCGAACTGAAAAAATAATAATGTCGACTCAAATAAATAAAATTAAAATATACCGACAGGGATACAGGTAAAGCTAACTAAATACGTTGGAAGGTATATATTATGAAACACCCTACCCAAAAACACCGTTTATATGTATTATTTGTAAGGATTTTTTAAACTTTTGAACTACTGCTGAATTCCAGTGTGGACGCACACATTATATTTTGCGTAGTATTTTCGTTGCGTAGTCTAGGATCCATATTTTACCTTGCATACGACATTAGCTATTGCCCTTTATCATAAGAAGTTTGTAACTAGTTACCTATGGTAGTGTCTAGCCAGACTGAGACTGATAGTGACACAAAAATAAAATAAGAAAATCAAGCATTGAGTAAGAAATTAACAATTTATTATTACTCATTTTTCATTACAAAAAAGATGGTACAAAGATAAGAATAAGGATATGAAGGTTTAAAAATATCAAATATACAAAAAAGAGATTTATGGCAAACAACCTGTCAAACTCTCATTAAGAAAATAATAAACTGTATACTTTCATGTGACGACCCTAGGAGGGGCCGCCATTAGAAACACAATTAGAAGTACAGTGGGCGGAATTAGCGTCATTCGGACCTTTTGGACATTTTTTTATTGTTGTAGGTTCAAAATATTGTAAAAAAAATAAACCTAGATTCTTAAATGTAGTATCGATAAAAAATACTCTAAATAATTTGATGTTATAATTACGACAGTACGATTTTCCAAAGTTGAAAATTGCGTTAGGTGGCTGCAGATACCCACAATCACCCAACACTACATATGTCAGTGGAGTTCCTGATGCACGTTAAATGTACCGTAATGTAAATGTCAATTTGATCATTTCATGAAAAAGCCAACCGTGGATTGATTATTTCATAAAATGGCAAACCATTTCATGATTGACCGAGCGAGCGATGCGTACAGTTTCGAGATTGGCCAATAATGCCTTTGTCCGTCTGTCCGTTCTCGCCTACAGGTCGTACTGTCCGTTCTCGCCTACAGGTCGTACTGTCCGTTCTCTCCTACAGGTCGTACTGTCCGTTCTCGCCTACAGGTCGTACTGTCCGTTCTCGCCTACAGGTCGTACTGTCCGTTCTCGCCTACAGGTCGTACTGTCCGTTCTCTCCTACAGGTCGTACTGTCCGTTCTCGCCTACAGGTCGTACTGTCCGTTCTCGCCTACAGGTCGTACTGTCCGTTCTCGCCTACAGGTCGTACTGTCCGTTCTCGCCTACAGGTCGTATTTTTCCTTGATATATTTTATTTTTCTAGTCGATCGCCATTTTCGAACAGGGGGAAGTTTGCTGTAGCGTTATTTTTCGAAGCATTTCAATTAAATTTGACAGGCACAGTGAGGACTTAATTCTACAAAAGTTGTTGAAAAAAAAAGGGGGCAGTGGAGGGGGGAAGCACTTCGGGGATTTTCGACCCTCTTGTAACTATGCTGTAGATAAAGCGAGACACCTGAATTGTCTGTGACTAATAGGCCACAATTGAAATAGGCAAATTCGCTAAATTCAGTCAATTTTAACCAATAGATTGAAAACGCTCAAAGTTCCGTCATTTTGTCGCTGACTGACTCATCAATCATCGATCATCAACATTCTAATGTACTTCTAGCAGACCCCACAAGCTTGACATTTTAAACAAGCGAGGTCTACTGTTTTTAAAAGCATTTGTAATCACTACTACGTGGTGTTTTTGTGTGATACAAGTCGAACTAACACGAAGACTATTTGGGGCCTTCGCTGCGCTCGCCCCCTTTAGTCCTCACCTGAGCTATCGCAGTGTTTTGCCCTAAAATATTTCTTCGTTCAATAAAAGTTCTAATTACACCATGGTTGGCTATTTCATGATATAGTCAATTCTACGTTATGGGTACGTCATAAATAATCCTTATGAATCCCATTACACTTGAAACTTGAAGAATTGGCAGTAAGCTCGTAAACCTTTAATCGTACAAATTGGTCAAATGAAAAAAATACACAATGACCAGTATGGTCGTAAACCACAGAGTAAGTAAATAAATAGAGAAATGGCTATTTTCCATGAACAAAAGTTAATATACTGAAACTCTTTACTCATATGACCGTACTGCTTTGTATGACTGAAACCAATATAGTTTTGACAGGACAGGTCGCCTACCATTTCATTGACAACCAGCGATGGGTTAAGTATCGATATAGTACTGCTATCGGCGAAAATTATACATAGTTTACTTACTTTGTAATCGATATTTTAGAAGATTATGAGAGGATCACTGTTTAAATAATATCGATATACAAAGTCGAAATGATAAATTAAATCTTTAAATTAAATTATATGGTAAAACGTTCAATAAACAATTTCAAATACCTTGGTCAAGTAGTGACTGAGGATCTGAGGGATGACATAGTCAGAGAGTGGGAGCTTTGGCAGTTTGGTCGAATATGTTGGCTCGTAGGATTTCACATTGTAAAAAGCCAGTAAAAACCTCAGACTTCAAGGCACACTGTAAATAAAAAAAAAATATGATCAGTAAAAAGATACATATAGTTTAAAAAAAACATTTAAAAACAGTTAAATTAAAAAACAATAACATAACATAAAATAACAAGCAATAGACAAATGTCTTTACAAATTAAACACCCATTTACATTTTTTATTCACGATTTATTAATATAGATCGCTGACGAAGTAAAATATCAGTAAAATATATTGAAAAATATCAGCAGCACCTACGAGTATATTGCCTATTGGGGTATTTTGACGAATCGTGAACGTCGAATCCAGTATGAATGAGCTCTTACTCTAATAACAGATGTGAACGGAAGATTAGTGTTGGTATAGTAGGTTGTATTGGTCAGCGATTTTTTTTATCTGGTAAAATCATTCTGGAGTAATATCTTCTTGAGAATTCGCGCGTGAATTTGTCTTCCAGCCGGACCCGCAAGATACCGCCGCAATCCACACATTTAGCAATAGTGTTTCACGAGGAAATCTAAAATGAAAAGGGTAATGTTTAATCACACATCAGATTTCACATATCAATGTGGAAATGGTTCATAAATACAGATCAAATAATTGCAATTAAACACTATCATTTCTCACTTTACGATGTATCGATAATATTTATTTTACATCACTATCGATATTTCTTGGAAACATTTGTAAAAGATAACTTATTGTAAATACGCTACTATAAACGTATTTCTGATATTTCTGGGCCGAAATAATTTGGAAAATCTTTCGCTATCCCTAATGTATCCAATAAAATGTATAAAATACAAGAAAATCTAGCAAATAAAATCAATTAATATTGATTGATTGAATATGATACCTGTGGTAGCTGATGAATTCGCCTAAGTTTTTATGATTTCTCATGCAAATATTACTCTGTATGATAGCGCATTACATGGCAAATGACTTTCTAATCCAATTTTATAATTTATCTCACTGATAGATCACTTTTATAATTAAAATAACAGTTCCCGAAAGTTTCGGAATATTCAGTCTTTGTTTATCTTATGACTATGATAGATGCTGTTCGATGCAATTGAAGAGTTCGTTGTTGTCTCACAAACTATATATATGGGGAGTATACCTAATTCTGTAGAGTAAAAATAAATCAAAGAAACCAAACCATTAACAAAAGGGTATGCAATCCAAATTTGAGGTTACATCAATTTAAGCGAAGAGTTCGTTTATCTGAGTCGTAAACCTTTGATCTTGCAAATTGATTTAATGATAAAAATACAAAGTTCAAATAATATCTTGTATTATTAGTCTATGGTAATATTATATTCTCTTTGGTCACAGTCACAAGTAACCAAAGTCAGTTCAACAATCCCTTTTTTACAAAATCCTAAATTTTCGCGAGATACTACAAAAATACAAATGGCTACCCGGAAGTACACACTAAAACGAAGCCACGAGCCATATCCCCAGCCGAAGACTGCTGAGTCGCTCCTCCCTGATGTAGCCTTCGCTGCTATCATCTCTTCAAAAAAACAGAAAGAAGTGACCGAATTCATAGCCTTCATTCTAGAAGCTCTCGAAAAAAACTCAAGCTGGCTGAACCATATCGTAGGAAAACAGCAAACCTTCAGATGTGCCCTGCTAGTCGGCGCTGGCCCCAACCGCTTTCACCTTCAGGAGATTATCTACCCCTCCAAAGACAACCAGATAAAACTCGAAGTAGAACTCATGGATTCTGAAGACCACGACAAAATCGCCATAGCAGCTCTGTGCAAAATGACAAACACGAACTTGCAACACACTCTGGACTTTCTGAGAAACCGATTGCACGAAAACCGTCAGCTGAAAGAAAATATGATGACGGGTAAAGATATGGGTGTGCACTTTGCGGTATTGAAGCCGTTTGCTGATAAGAAGTATCGTATTATGGAGAGGATTGTGTTGAATTATACTACTAAGGTGCCAGTTAAGAAGACCGCTATTGGTAAATCGCATGCAAAGAAAGCGAAATTATCCTGGTTTTAAGTCTTTCAAGTGAATGTAATTCATACTATTCGAGTAAATTTTCACGTATGAACTGTATATCGGTTTACCACACAGTATCGTATAGTATGAAATGATACCAATTTGGACTCATTGTGTAACTGAACGTGTGCGCTGAATTACACCCACTTCGCAATTATATGTCCATAATAATTGACCATTATGGATATGGAATGAATATTGTGAATGTAGAGAATATTCTTGCACCGATTGTTATTTTTGCTATGATTTTTTATTTTATTTCCGTCACCATAAATACAATTTTCCCTTCAACGACCGCTATCGAATTTCAATTATTGTGCCACTACCAATCTCTGTAACCTTAATTGATGAATCCGAGATTACTGTAATACTAAACCACCCATAGATCTGGCAAATTCAAGGTATTCCTTGATCGTGAAACCTCCAGCCATATGTATGACTAGTTTTCATTGTAGTGTTACCGTCAAGATTAGCTAAAACCCAGCTATTGCAGAAAGTCCTTTAAGCCTTTGAAGAAAGTACACCAAATCCCCACAAAGCGACCAGAGGCTACAAAAATGCAGTTACAATAACCAAATACGTCTACGAAAACATCAATATCCTATACTACCACAAATGTTCCACAAGAAATGGCGAGGGGTAATTAACAATGGTTCCCAGGGCAACTCGCCAGTCGTTGAGAGGAGTCGTTTTTCATCCGGAACTATAGCGACCGAAGATCAATATCTCGGGAATCAGGGCGGAGCGCCAAGTTGTTGCCACAAATCGTGCCGCAAAATTTTACGGTCAAGCTTAGAACGTACACCGAAACCTAGGCCTTTCGCAGACGCGACTGCGACGAATCTCATATGGGCATATAAATAAGATATCGAACAATTTTCATACAATCAAATTCAACTCTAAAGTAAAGGGAGTCTTAATCGCGTCGTCGTTGAGAACGAGAATTTGGCTTTACCCAGTCGCTCTCGAATCATTCGAGAAATGGCAATGTTATTTGTCGACCTTTAATCCACTACAGTAGTATACCTTTGCTCCCTAGATTTTTTATTTGATATTCATCTTGCTTCCTAATGTTTAGAAAAATCGAGATCATTACGACAATCATCTGAAATCTTGAAAGCATTATCAGCTCGACTGTCGTCTAACAAACTCTGCAACTATGCCCTGTGTGATTTTTATTTGTAGTGTGTTTTGGCCCCACAGTTCATTGCATCGAAAGTTCCCTGCTCTATCTGCTTATCGATAGTGATAAATCAATTTGAGTCAGGGCGCAACTTGGGACTCGGGTTTGCCCTTTTTCCAACTCGGTCACGAACTCGAACCATCCGGATTAAGGGAATGCTGCCAGAAGCATAATTGGGGTAGTGTGTGATTTATTGTTTGAATAATTAGCTTGTTTGATTTATTCGCGTGCTCGATAAGTTTCTGGGATTTTCTTGCTCTTTGCCATCTCTTCAATATGTTACGAACTGATTTCTTTGACTGATCTTTGGGGAAGTTATAAGCTTTATCGTCTTAATCTTATCCTGCCTTTCCTACAAGTGACATGCTCCTGGATAAGACAAAAGGGATGACGGTGGATGTTTCAAAGAATCACAAGGTGCTTGCTCATATCCTTAGATATCAACTCGACTAGTCACATCATTTCCCCCACGTGGAGACAGAAGCACAGGTTTCACCCACTTTTAGCATAATTCTACTCCTTTTTGCCAGGGAGACACCCCACGACACGTCGCCGCTCTAGAGACATCATATCATGTCACATCAGCGGCTAGGATTGTCTATTGAACTTGCTTAAGCGTTAAACTGTAAGTTTTGTTGCAGACACGTTCGTTCAATTGATGTTTCGTAGTCACTTGCACGATGCACTGCACACGAGAACACTGCACAGTGGATTATCTAATCTGTATCAGTGGGGAGCTTTTATTGGATTTGTTTTCACTTGTCTTTTTCTCTACTTATTCCGTTCTTGAGGGTTTTCGTTCCATCAGATTCATGTGATAGGTATCATTCGTTGTTTAGTAACATTTTGTCTACAGATATTCAGGGAAGCCCTATTTATATTTAATTACAGATTTGGCAATTTACACTATTTAATATCCCTTTTCCGTCACCACCGAAGATAATAGAGATATTCAGATATACATGTAGTCCTCTATAGGGCCGATTTTTCTGCTAGTTTCTGTAAACATGCCTACCTGCCATACATAGCGTATCTACTGCGCGCTTAATGACTTCTAGCTTATATGTCCTAAGTAATTCTATATCTAACTTAAATGTTTGAAGTCTAGTTGAGCATTTATCAACCATTATCTTAAAGATGTTTCAGTAGGAACTTTCTACAAAAGGCTTTTATATTATAAAAAAAAAGTGTAAAAGATGTATATGACACCGTAAGATAGTCAAAACCGTTACAACTTAATAAATTAACGCGTTAGTAGATCATCTCAGATAGTCAACCAGACCGACAGGGTTTAGAATTTACGTTTCTTTTGTTCTACATGTCAACCTAACACGAAGACTATTCGGGAGCTTCGCTGCGCTCGCCCCCTCTATTCTTCACCTAGGCTAAGCGCTTGCCCTGGTATTTAGTTTCCAATTCAAGTTTAAACCAGTTTACTCTTTAACGGTTTTAATCGTAAGTTTATCAACTACACGTCATATAGTAAGCAGTACGCTACAGTTTACTATCTGTCGATAGTTGACGAACTAACAAGAAAAAAAACGTTAGTTTATCAACTGTGACATATATACGTTTTACTCGACTGCACCGTAGCCGAAAAGAGGAGGGTTATGAGTTGAACCTTGTTGTATGTCTGTGAGTTTGTAACTATTCAACTGCGCAAACAATTTTGATAAACGATACGTATATTTTTTAAATGATTATTAATGATATTATAAATCGAATTAGGCCCATAGTAAGCTCGATAAGTCTATGTATATTTTCTATGTATTTTCATAAATATTTATTTATGTAAATACATAGAAAACATCCAAGACTAAGAAACAAATATTCATGCTCATCACATAAATATTTGCCCTAACCGGGATTCGAACCGTCGGCTTCGTAGGCAGGGTCACTACCCGCCAGGCTAAACCGGTCAAGTGCGAGCAGGACGTCGGGCCCGCACACGAAGGGTTCCATTCCATACTATTGGATACGTGAAAATGAAAATCGACAGTCTTTTGTACGAGCATACCTTTATAATTTTTAATATTAAAATAATATTACTAGGTAGGACTTCACTCAAGGCTCTATATCGAAACATGGAACAAATTGTTTTATGTGTGTAGTAGGCCAAGAATGTAAATAAATGTCACGTGATCTCTAAACTCGATATTTCAAAGGGATCATCACTCGAATTTGAATATCACATTTAGTTGTAGAGACAATTTAAAACACAAATACACTCGATTTCACTAAGAACTGGTCTAAATTCTGCTTGAAATAAACAAAAATCCCAAAATTCTACTTCTAACGAAAATCTGAACATAGATAGAAGTGTCATAATTCGTTTAATAATTCTATGAACATTATTTGTAGAGTCCGACCGAAATTTCGGTTTCAGTTTCGGCCAGTTTCGGCGCAAAATTCATGTTTCTACAATGTTTCGGTTTCGGCCAGAAATCGGAGTTACGGAGGCCGGCGCACTTGCGACATGTACATCGTGCGCATGACGAGAAACTGCTTTTAATGGCGTATAATATTAGGCTTTTCAATTTTGAATATTAAACATAGTTAAAAGACTACATTTTTTACTGTGTTTTGTTTTAAGGCTGTTTACGACTATTAAAAAAAAATATCGCAGTGTTAATAAGAATAAGTCATTCAATTCATAGTTTTTTTCAATATAATGTTGATTTGATGTTTAAAAATGTTTGTTTTCAATTTATTCTAATACATTTTGACGCAATTGTAGCTAGAAACTTATGAATTCCCATAATTTAAATTAAAAATAAACTAAAAGTTTCGGTTTCGGTTTCGGCCGAAACTGGGCGCTCGCCGATATTCGGTTTCGGTTTCGGCGAGAAATCGTGTTTCGGTCGGACACATTAATTATTGGACGAATTTTGAGTCGTGGACCAAATGCATCGAGCACGTCATAGATAAAAGAAGAATCGAAGATGATAGATCTCGATGGTGAGTAAAATTTCAAATGAATTTGTATAATATGTATTTGTTTCGGCTAAAGCTGGAAGAGCGGTTAATTCTAGGTTTAACCGGTTGCTCAAGTTCCTCGGTTAAAGCCCATAGTAGGCAGTACAATAATAAATACGACTTCAAATTTCTAACGGCTAAACCTAGGTAAGCTGATTGGTTAGTTGATGTTCGATTTTAGGTCGATAAATAAAATTTACAGGTTTCATAACTACATTTATAGAAATATAATCATTAGGCATTTTGGTGATAAATATTTTGTAGGTAACTACTTATAATCAGTCAGTATATCTAAATTTCAATTATTTAAGCAGGACAAACGAACAGGCCATATCGCGAATAAATATCACGATAATATTTGTGGCATTTATATAACCTATGATATTTTTATAATATTGAATTCTCTAATCTTTACCGTTTTTGAATTTTCCACTTAAAACTTACCACCATAAGCCACATTTAATCTTTCATGTTGATCACGGGCATAATAAGGTAGTAATAGGGTCCCGTTTGGCACCCTTCGGGTACGGAACCCTAAAAATGGCGAATATTATGCGATTTGAATGAAGCTCAGGGTGAAACAAATTTAATTTAATTAAACGCGGGCGGGACTATTACATTAAAAAAGTGGGTTGCGCTTGCATTCAAATGTAATTTAACACTGTACTATAACAATTTTTTCGAATCGCAATAATAACGTTACGTCATAAGTGCTTGTTTTGTGCTTTTTAGTTTTCAGTTATTTTAATATTGAAAAGGGTGATTATCTTACACTTCGTTACATCCGCCCTGGAAGCTAGAGTCCAACACTAAACTAGTATCAAATAGGTACCTACTGCTAAGTCTTTTATTCATTTTAATCCATGCTTATATTCAGAATCTGGAAACTATAATAAAAGATAACTTTATCATGACTCCACAGCTTCAGTTAATCAACGCCTTCTAAAATATCATTTAAAACTAAAAATGCACGAGTTTCCTCCTCCATCACCCAAGTTTTCCACTCTCCAGCTGCATAGTTCATGTTTTCAATACGGACCCAACCTCCATCCATCATCAGCTCTCTCTTGCAACTTGCGACGTCGTCACCAGGGACCGATCCGTTTTGTTGCAACGCGACAACAACTGCACTGTGCTTGTTGCACCTTGCTTTTATTTCTATTTGGTGCTCGCTCAGAGGGGATGATAGTACGAACATGAAATGTTGTCCTAAAAGTTTTTTTATCGTTTAATTTTGTGTTGAGCATTGTTTGAATGACACAGTCGAATTTAGCTCAATTGAAACACACAAGAGTGTGTTTACTACAGGGAACAGCTTCATTTCACATGTTTTTTGGTCTGTATATTGACCTGTGTAATGCTCCATTATTTTTAAGGCCTATAGCTGAAAAGTAAATAATAAACACATTACCAAGATTGACTCGGAGAAAAAACAGTGAATCAGCATACTTAGCAGAGCAGATTTATCCGTCGACGGCGATGTTCCGAGATTTAATTTACATTTTAATTTACGTGACTCTACGTTCGTTTTTGTTCCAAAATTTTTATATGCACGTACCGAATTAATTATAACAGATGCGTGTGAGTGGAATATTTAGTGTGAGCTGCTATAATTACGGCACAGTTCGGACCGGTCACGCGTGTGTGAATCTCTTAATTTATCTTGCGGATTCCGCTGAACATTATTAATTACTGTGGAACTAATATGCTTAGTCTACATTGACCCATTCGTATAGTACTAATTCTTAGAGCTTTGTATGAATTTACTTAATAGTTAAGAACCCATTAACTACAATAAATAGAAGATATTCCTAATTTAGTAATCTGCGGCTACAAAAAGAAGCGTGATGATTAAACTCGGTTGGAAAAATAAAGCGGTTGAAAGCATAGCTTCGGCATAATGTAATATTCAGTCAATTATTTTCCAAGAGCTCTAATAAAACAATTTCACGAATGCACGGCGTCAGCGGGGGCGAGCAGGTCATAAAGAACCATAAAAATAAACTGCGTTTAGGTCGAAATTTTTATTTTAAACATAGCAAGGGATTCTTATGGCCCTCCACTGTCGTTATAGGAACTGTATCTACAGATTTGTTGCTTGTGTGAACGGAACGGCCATTCTTGATGCCATCGGGTGCAGGAATGGTGGAGCGTTGGGGATTTATTAGCTGCATTATCATAAAATACTGTTATATCGTCGTGAGCAAGTAAATCATGAAACTGGCTGGAACACGGGAATAAAATCATATTTGACATCATTTCATCAATAGTCCAAACAACTGAGTGTACATACACTATCTGAGGAAGTGTGTCGTTGTATTTATAACTAGCTTTTGCCCGCGGCTACGTCCACGTGTAGTCATGTTATAGAGAGTTCTAACTCGCTCTATATTGTTCATAATTCATGATTTCTTTATTTTACGTAACAATGGTGTATAAGGCGATCTTTAAAGAGAATTAGGATGAGAAAGCCTTGTTTTAAGGTGCAATTCCGTAGCCAACCGCAACTGCAGACGTCGTGTCGCTTGAGCGTGTGAGCGAGACAGCCAGCGTAGTAACCTAGCGAGTGACCGTGACAGCGATAGGTTACTACTATGCTCGTTGTCTGAAATCATGTTAATAACGCAACAAAGAATTAGTAGCGTCAACTGGATATTTGTCATACACTTTTTAATTATCTTTTTAATAAGGAGGCTCCGCCCCCCACCCCACCCCACCCCTCCTCGGCTTGAATAGTATTCCAAGCAACACAACGCTTCATGGTATATTGGTCCAGCTACTCTTTTTACTTTTCTTTTAATGGGGGGGGGGGGGGGGGGGGGGGCTCTGCCCTCCCTCCCCCTACTTAATAGATCTAAAAGCAACACAACGCCAATTGGTATATTTCTCAACCTCCCGTCTTTTATAGTTCTTCAAGGAATATAACGCCAATTGCTATACAACCTGTTGGAATTAATACAAAGTTATCATTTCATTTCATTTATTCATCGCTTATATGTGATATACATATGTACAAGTACAAGATGTCAAGATTAAATGTAGTCCCAGAACATGCGCCCTGCAAGGGCTGCGCAATATTATTCTTTTTTACTTAGGTCTAAGGTATCAAGGCATGCTTATTATATTCTATTATATAATATATATATCAGTTATAGGTACACATTTTATTCTTGTATAAACTACATATTCACATATCGGAGTGAATATGTAGTTTATACAAGATTTCTCAGACATCGATTACTTGGTTTGAGCTTTAATTATCAGCTACACTTTTTTTTATTAATTTTAACCGTGTCTTTTGTTGCACTATGAATATTACTTCAACATCAGACAGGATTATTAACGCCATTACGTCTATTTATCCAGCTGCTGTTTATTTTTCTCGTTTAATGAAGGCCACGTGTGGAGAACCAACATTAAAATATTAACTTGAAACTGTTTTGTTGCCCTCATGTTGCTTATCTATCTAAATAGTTTGGATAATGATTTGTTACCGTGATTTAGGCTGTTCTGAGGCTGATCTGTTAAAATTCTGTGCTGATGCAAATATCTCAAAATTACCGAATAATACTTTCCGAAAGAAAATGAGTATGTATCGATTCAGTGTCTTGTTTATGAAGCACCTTGACAGAGCATCTGTCAGCTGTGACCTGTAACACATTTCGTGTGAACAGGTCATTCCTCCCATTACCATTTTATTATATTGTAAAAAAGGAGAATTTTCTAAAACAGGCTATTTCCCCTGTCACGCAAAAATTAAGAAACGTGGGCACAATTGTGCCACTGCCACCCCGTATGTTAAGACACGTGACGCTTTGTTAATGTTTCAACAATAAATATTAGGGCAATGTAAATAAGTATTCCACAAGAACAAAGTTCATACAATATTCAAAGGCATGGAAATAAAATGTCTTTGACGTCAACAGATCTTATTTCAACGTTTTTAGGTTATGTTGTCCCCATAGCCGGATACTGTTTACAAGCAAGGCCAGTACGGGATGAATACTAGGTGGAGATGAACTGTGTCACGGAAAAGATGCAAAGCATTTCTGTACACTATAGAAAACCAAATCGTGATATGCATGAACGCGCATACCCACCCAACCCCTACGAACTAATTTTTGAATTTAATTATGATTATGAAGAATAGAAGAGATACTAGTACTTCAAGAGAAATCAACAGTAGCATGGCTCGTCGTCTCTGGCAAGTAAAACATTTTACCACGAAAGTTTTTAATGAGAAAAACATAGCCAGGGATGCTAACACTCCCTCAACTCATATGTACTATAGTCATTATTTTCAAGTTTACTAAGTTGAGGGCCAATTTAGAGAGAAGGAGAGGGATTTAGCATGCTCAAGTAAAGCATAAAATGTTTCTAACACACTGAGCAATGAAGTAAAGCAAGATCTGATGATTATTTAGAACTGATGTTTAATATTTGATTTTATAAATTTAAAGCTGATATCAGATGTTTGTAAGCAAGTATTATTGAGACGACGGGTTGAGCCTTGCGGGTAGTGACCCTGCCTACGAAGCTAGACTGCTCTGGGTTCAAATCCCGGTATGGGCTAATATTTGTGTGTGTGATGAGCATGAATATTTGTTTCTTAGTCTTGGATGTTTTCTATGTATTGACATAAGTATTTATCTCAACACAAGCCTTATTGAGCCTAGTATGGGCCTAGTTCTGTTTGTGTAAGATTGCTCTCCAATATTTACTGAGCAAATATTAAGAGCTCCTCCCACTACTCCATACCTGCGGCGATGGGCTAGCCCCCTGTCACATATCTGGCTAAAAGTAGGCACAAATGGGCCTCTGCCATCCCATATGAGAAAAGGCGTGGCGCTATGTTATGTTAACGATCATTACGTTATGGCATAATAAACAATGTTGCAATATTATGCTACATTGATTGATTTACAGTGTTCGAAAATATTTCAGAAACGGTAAGCGTCATAAAATCCATGAAGCAATTTCACAGCGCCTGTCTGCTGCGTTACATAAAATTTGTCCCTTCCATTAAAAACCCTATCTTTGTCAGAGCACATCTGTCCTCCCACAATTCATCGACCCTAAGCACTGAAGAAACCTGCCAATTTTCCTGTTAGCTTGGCCTTTTGCATAAGCTTCTTATCCCTCTGCGTGAAGGGTTGTTTTTGCTGGAATCTGGTTGAGTAGTTGTGTTAGTCGCTTGTTGAGCATCGTGGCCACCTGCCTGTCCTGCCCACCTCTCCACCTCTCGTCGTTGCCTTCTGGATATTTTACACGTGTAACAGTGTTTTAAAGTGACGCTCTTCGGGCCTCAAAAAACTTCTTTTGTTTAAATTTGTATCAAATAACACACAATAACAATGGTTTAACATACAGATGTAGGGCCATTTTTTTCAAATTTAGATCTGGTGCCCAATTCTGGTACACAATAACAGCACCATGACCATTATACATTACGATTACGGTAAATTTTAGATATGCAATATTTGGCGTTCGAAGAATATTTTTTTAGGCAATTATGGCAAACATTATGTTAATTAAAAAGCAAAATAATTAAGTTAATCAACAAAGGGAATGGGATTACAAAATCGTTAGAAATTGTATATCTAAAGTTGACCATAATCGTCATGTAATTGTCATTGAGCTGTTATTGTGTACCGGAATTGGGCCCCTGCACAATTAATCATCGTTTTCAGTTAAAATACATATTTATTGTGGTACAAAAGAAAGAAATTTTACGATTTACATTGACTAATAAGCCATTCTAAACGTAATAAACTATTTTTGTTCTACAAAACTGAAATCGTTACAAGGTTTCAAGGTTGTACGACGTTGAACCCTTTTTCTTTTTAAACACTCCCTAGTGCTTAAAAAGAAAAATGTAAATCCTAAAATTTCCTTCTTTTGTATTACAATAAATACGTATTTTTACTGAAATACGTTGAGCAATTGTGCAGTTCTAACTTTGAAAAAATAGCCCTACATTGTACCCTATCCCTATGTTATCCAAAAAAACAATCGATCAAAAAGAATTGAATGCAATAATGACTGCGTTCAATTCACAGATGTTTGAAGTCCATATCAATTAATAAAATCTATGTTTTTAAGCGGGACATCGCACTATGATAGAAGTCAAATGTTACACACAACAAAATAGGCGTAAATTTAAGACGTCGAGTTGCGGAAAAGTGGCCTGTTATAAGCTATAAACTACATACAACAATGGTCCTAGTATACTTTCGTCATTATTGTATTATGTGTGTTACAGAAAATAAAAATGATGATAAAATATCAGAGGGATCTGTTTCAAACCAATGAATCTGATTTTTGTACCCCAATATATAAATAGTGATGGTTCGGTTAAAGTATCATTTGCATGATATTTGTCAGGGGATAAAAATGAACAAGGAAGATATAGCATAGCTATATCTCAAGCCTTACTCTCAAGCATCATGTCATTTTCTTTTTATGTGTCGTTTCATTTTCTCTCGATTGCAGCTAACCCTTAAGAGGACCCGGCAATTTGACTCAAACTACCCTCTCCCATTTTTTGATAAACGATCTGCCTGATCGGACCGCTGTCAGAAAGGGAACCGATTTTGATAATATCTCGTCACAGGACAAATTTGTGTGATGTGGGGCTAACTGGACCATAAACCCCATGTTTGATAGGATACCCTCGACGTATGTCGGACATATACCCGACAAAATTATATGACGTAGAAAAAGTTTCAGCCCTTTTCTAATGGCGTCTTTTCTATGATATCGAATATACTTTTGGCAAGTAAAATGTCCTTTATTCATGAAACGCTCGTAGTTATCCATTCTTTTAACGTTCGGCAATCCTTCAACCCATAAAGCATATCCGAAGAGCTCAAAGTTTAAATATGAAAGGCGAAAAGAAAATCGCGGCCTTTTTTGGGACAGCCATAAATATTGTTAGATAAATAAGTATGTATCGTTGTCCCGTGCCACGCCGGCACGCCTCTCGATATGAAGAGACATATTTCGCGTTGGGGTGAAAATTCGAATAGTTTCCAAGTAACAAAGAGCGCGAACTCGGCTTTTATCTTCAAAGTGACACCCTCCGTTGTTACAATTCGATCATAACATGTCGTAGTTCGAATATGTTTATCGCGAGTTGGTTGCTTCTTTCTCTACTTACGTAAAATTCTGTAGAAAGAACTTTTGTAATTTGGGTCAGTCACGTGTGCATTTCATGGGTTTAATTATAGCTTGAATACCGTGACGAGTCGGCTTTATGCAAGTCATAGGCATGTTTCCGTGGGTTACATTCCCATGTTAGGCGATTACCTTACACCTCGGTAAATGGCGCCCAACGAGATGCCAAAAGCAAATATAAAGTCCTTTAGTATTAAACCGTCGTGAAGATATATCGAGGACCTTCACTGTGCAAAATTTATGGGCCAAAATAAATCTGTAAGGGGATACAAGCTTATTCGTCCTTTCAAAATAAGGCGCGGGAGCACGTCCGTACCCGACGGAGGTCGGATGACGAATGTCCACGTCTTCGCCCTGGGACGGGATACATAATGCGTAAAATTACTGTCTTCAACTACCCTCATATATTTCACGTGCGTTTTGTTTTTGAGCGTTTTGCTAACATTTCAACGTCTATTAGCGGTAACTCCTTAAATACATATTTAGAGTCTTTTCAGGCGAAAGACTGCAGTGTTAGCGTCGGTTTATTATAGTTTTCAGCGGGGGTGTTCAGGTCACGTAGAAACTACTCGAGTTTAATTAAGCGGTGATTAAAGTTGCGGGGTGGACTCTGCTGGAATCCATTTTCACGCGAGTTGCGCCCTGGGAGCGGTGCCGCCGTCTTTGGCGCCCGACGTGGGCCACTGTTTTATTAATTCTTATTACACGCTGTAATTAATCTTGGTCGCTAGTAACATTGTTCAAATAGCTGTCTTGTGCGACGTATAACAGTGGTCCTGTGCCGTAGAGGAGTTATTGTTTTAAATTCTAAAGCTAGTCAACTGATGTTAGTTATTCTGGAGTAAAACTCTGTATTGTAGTCTATTATTGAGTACACATGTCTAGGTTGAGTAAAATAACATAACATAGCGTCACGCAGGGGCGGATCCAGGATTTAATTGGGGGGAGGGGGAGAGGGGGGGGGGCCTTCTGGCAAGTTTCGGAGCGTAACGTTAAAATCACAAGTAAAAAAATAAAATGGCCAATGACGGGTCGGACTCGCACACGAAGGGTTCCGTACCATCGTACAAGAATACTTAAGGACAAAATAAATGTCCGAACTTGGTTTCGATACAAGTCCTACAGATAGCGAACCCGACGTCAAACCAATTGCGCCACCGACGACTACGAGGAAGCGGCGAAATTTGATAATTCGCAGGGGCAGCGTCATCAAAACACGTCTCTTGTTTGGGGCCTTCTCAGTACACTCTTGTGAATTCGAAGATCCATTTTTTAAGTAATAATAATACCTTGGACACTATTTACACACATTGATCTAGCCCCAAACTAGGATTCCCTGTATCTTGGGTACTAGACAACGATACACATACTTATATAGATAAAAATTATACTTAGATACCTTGGACACCATATACACACATTAATCTAGCCCCAAACAAGGATTCCCTATATCTTGGGTACTAGACAACGATACACATACTTATATAGATAAAGATTATACTTAGATAAACAACCATGACTAGGGTACAAACATGCGTTCTCATCAAACAAATATTTGCCCCCACCGGGACTCGAACCCGGGACCCTTGGCTTCGTAGCCAGGGTCACTGCTGACTCGGCCATTCGGGTCTTTGTAATTGTAATTTGAAAAAACTCTTATTTAAACTCTTATCGTCATTATTTTATGGAATGTTTTCAGTTTTTTTGTCGGTAATTCAACGCAGCTTAAATAGTATAACAGTCGGACGCAGACCGCTGGAGATTAATTTGTTTTTCGGAACCGTTGTTATTAACCATTGTGAAGTAGGTGGAGCCTAGAAGGTATACAAGGATCACTTTTGTATGGACAATACAAAATAGAATAACTTTGGTCTCCTAATCGCTAAAATAAAATAATCCATTTTCAAATACATAGTCAGGTCATAAGTTCTGTCACATGTGCAATATGAAATAATTTAGACATGTTTATTATTTATGTAAACGTTTATATAGCAAAATGAACTTAATAAAACATAGATTCTTATGGTAATAAAGTTTATTCAAAATGACCCCCGCGATTTTGAATAAAGGCCTTTATTCTGCGCGGCCAGCCGTCTATCGCAGCACGAACGAGGTCCATGTCAATATCGGCGGCTGCCTTAATCAAGGATGCCTTGAGTGACTCCAAATCAGGATGAGGCTTTGAGCAGGCCTTTTCCTCCAAGTTTTGTCATATCTTGTAATCTAACGGACTCAAATCTAGACTGGAGGAGGGCCAGTCTTCGTGCCGGATGAAGTCGATTTCACGCGCCGCCAGCCAGTCTTGTGTGCTTTTCGCTCTATGAGCTGGCGCAGAATCTTGTTGGAATACCCAGTGCCTGTTATTAAACATGGTATGAGAAACAGGTTCCACAACGGTCTTGAGGACTGTATTTTGATACACAACTGCATTCGTTTTTACGCCTTTCTCACAAAAATGTACCTCAGTTAAGCCCCAATAAGAGACTCCCAACCAAACCATGAGCGAGGATGGAAAATGACCTCGTTGGACACGCGGAATACGGTTGCTCGCTTCTTCACTGCTGTGTGCGTACACCTTATCATTTTGTTTGTTGTAGCTCTCTTCCACGGTGAAAATTTTTTCATCCGAAAAAAGGAATTTCCCGAAGCTTTTTTCCCGCGTACCGCTTCAACAAAGCGCGGCATCTCTTCAGTCTCAGGTCCATTAAACGAGCGTCCCAACGATGTCCTGTTTTTATTCGATATGCCGTAAGCCCTAAGTCTTCATTAAACACCCTTTTCACCGTGGTCCTGCTTAACCCCATCTGAAGGGCCAACAGTTTCTGCTTACGTATGGGATTTCTTTGAATTCGCGCCTTCACAGCTTTTATCACTGCTGGAGTCCTAACAGAGCGAGGGCGACCACTTCTTGACCTGTCATCTACTCTAGAGTCTCTTTTGGTTATATTCAAATTTTTCAGTAAGTCGAAAATCCGAATTGGCGCGTAACCGCAACGATGCAACGCAATAACTGCGACACGGTCTTCTTTAAGTGTCCACTCCATATTTAAAAATGAGGAAAATTCAAAAAAGTACACATTTTTATTTTCATGAAAAATTCGAAATTCGAATTCAATAAACTTTTTTGTGGCCAGCGTTCTAAATTCAAAAGTTTTTATTGTGTGACAGAACTTATGACCTGACTGTGTACATTTCTTCAGTATGCCTCACTATAATATAGTTGCTCAAAGGGTGGCTCTGAGACCATACAAAAGTGACTCTTGTTCTTACTGGGGGTAAGCTCCACTACTTTGCAATTATGGAAGACTTTTTTGTTAAAATTTTTCTGTAAAACAATTTGCCATGTTGGATAGCTCATAAAACAAGACTGTTTTTCAATAAATTTTGACGCTCAGTTACATACAGTTTTTTGATATATAAGCTGTTATAAGTTTAAAATCTCTTTAAGTTTCTCATCGCGTTAGTTGATGGGCTCATAAGAGTGATTTATTCAATTCAAGCAATTACACAGAATAATTGATGTAATAGCTAGCAAACGACAGTCAAATAACTATCAAAAATAATTTAGTTATTATGTAATTAGTAAATTTGTCACATTTGGAAAAAAAAAATGAAAACCTGAATTACTCTAAACCCATATTTTTTTGGACAGAGTATTATAGGGTTTAATTAACTGGAAATGGGCTCTACTTTATCCCCTCGCAATATAGATATCGATTAATAAATCACCTGTATACAGATGTAACCTGGCTGACTGATTCATCACAGCCGACCGCTAAAGTATCTTCTTTCTACATTTGGATTTTTATTTTCTGACACACTAAAAATCATTTTACGTAATTAATTATTACCTAAATATAAGGGGTTAACATTGTGCATTTCAGTTTATATACACAAACACGGCATTGTCGACTTTTAACTTTATGATTAAGCTTTAAGTTAAATCCATGAAAGACAGGAGTAGTAATTAAGCTTGTAGAAATTCGTCGGTTGTAAAGAATATATTTCTGTTTCCTGATACCTACTTATCTATGATATAAGTATGCTGTGTAAAGTGCACCTGAATTGAACCGAAACGTTTAGTCGAACGTTGGAATTCCTGGGTCTTTTGTGGGGGCCATGGCTTCCCTTCCCCCCTGTATCCGCATTCATAACAAATTAATTGTTCCCACTTTTAGCCAGTTGTTCAATACTCACGGTCTATGCTGATCTTGAATTTAAGAACCTATAAATACAATAATCAGTGTTGAAGATTTTTAGGATTGTTACTGAACATTTCAATTGTCGTTTCCCTCCGCACGTCGTAAAGTTTATCTAGAAAGCCAAATCTATGGGATAAAGATGGCATTGAAAGAAGATCGAACGTACTCGATTTTATTTTTATTTCGAAGACTTCGACGCATTGCTTTAGGGAGTCTTCTAAATAATGTAAAGTTGTTTAAATTTATAAATTGTTGGCGTGCAAACCGGAAAGTCATTATTAAAGTGTTTAAGAGCTCTAAATTCGGTTTTCTACTTTTCAGTGTACGTAACACATACATATCTACCTACAGTATAGGGTATTCGATACAACTATTCTACACAAAATCTTGTATAATAATTTGTATAGTACAGGTAAAGTGAGTCTGTGCTTGTTAATTTCTTCTGCTGCTTCTGTTAATTGCTTACTCCCAGTAAACGTAAATCATTCGCCGAACATAATTCCATTTTTCATTCTAATGTCTAATAAAAGATTCGTCAAAGAACAAAATTGCCCAAAATTAGTCTCGTAGCCGTCTTTACAACATCTCATTTAATAAAGGCCTGTAGGGCGAGCTAGATAATTGAGAATTAATTGCGATCTCAAGTAAAAGGGACCTCGTAATGGCTAATTAGAGTTATTAGGCAAGCGATAAATAAATTTGGTCGTTTGACTTGCATCGGTGTACAAGATAGATTTTAAGAAATTTAACCGATGGCCGAACATTTATAAACATGTAAAATTTAGATTCATCATGTAAAGAGATAAGCGTCGAACATCGTTACTGGTTAAGTCGATATCAAATCTCCGATTGAGGTTCGCAGCTCCGATCTAGCCAATATCTACTCTATTGAACTGCCCCGGAAAATAATGAATATTAGTTGAAGTAACTCAAACAAAAGACATATTTGTTAATCTTCGTTTGGTTCTGGTGGAGCAATGGAATAAAATATTATCTTAATACGTCCGACTACCGTTATGGTTCCAAACTTCCAATTTAAGTTGTTTCAATTAGTGCACCACCTCAAGGTGTTTCGTTCCAACTTATTAAACTCTTCGTGCCGACTTCCAAGTTATTTTTATTTCGTTTCTAACAGACAAATTGAAAAGAATTGTGAATATTCATGTTCCAAAGGTAAGACAATTTTCAGCATGAACAGTTTGGTTTATTTAATCAAGATATTACCTTTAATATCTACTTTATACTGAGATTGTATTTGTAAAGGCGTTGGTATAAAACTAAAATATGATGCAAATTGTTACTACAGACAAAAATACATCGGTGAAAAATAGGGTCCCTAATTAATTGTATGATTGTCGCTGTATAGGTTCAGTAGAGGCCTGTGCCCAGCAGTGCGTCAATGAGGAATGGCCGTGATGACGATGATGCTGAATCGTAAGATTTCCTCGATATTACAAGAACACCCCAAGGTATATTTAATGCACAAAAAACACTGTAAATAAACTAAGGGCCGACCTATACACTACCATACATAATAGGCCTCGTTATGCGTATCGCCTCTGCGCCGCAAATTGGCCTTATTCACGCCGGGGCGTCATCAATCTACCCACATATCGTGCAATTGCCGTGAAAACGACCATCAACCGTGCTGCCTTATATAAATATTTCGTGAACATTCCGCCTGACGAAGTAGAATTGTCAGAAAACTCGCCAATTTATCATTTTAAGCGAAATTTTGCTTTGCTCGTTCACTTTAGTAAGCAGGTGTTTGTGGTGTATGAAACAAAATAGTAAGTTTGCAGGTACAGTCAGCTAAATACCCGCAGATCCAAATTAAAAATACATTATATCTCCAAACTACTCATAACTTTAGGTACTCCTATTTCTTGTAAGAGCCTTACAAACCTACAAACCAACGGCTTATCGGCATTTCGCATATTTTGAATTCTAATTTAATCAAAAAAAGGTTAATTCATGACGTTTTCGAATGCGAGGTCGCTGGCGTCCTCCTTGTAATCCTTTTGTTAGATCTTCGAAGGACAAAGAAAACAAGTGCAACATTACATTTGATCCTCAATTCCCTACTGCATGATTTCAAAAATAGGCTTCAGAGCCCATTCACTAAATTCGCTTTAGTTTAGTGAGATAAACGAGTCTATTGAAACCGACATCACACTGCAAGATCTAGCTACTGGTGCAGAGCTGCTGTGTAGCAACACGACATTAAAATTTCAAGGATTAATAACACTGTTAACGGCAATAGTTATAAAATTGATAGACGTGGCAAACTACTTAGTAGGTACATTATGCAAAATTAAACCGGCCAAGTGCGAGTCCGACTCGTGCACCGAGGGTTCGGCATAAATCACATTTATTTATTACAAATTTACTTTTTTGCTTAATTTTAATTAGAAAAAAATAAAATTCCCAGGTTTGGATGTCTATATGTGTGGGAACAGAAGCAATATATATAAATGTTTGTATTTTAAAATAATAACTTTGTAAAGTTAAGATATTGCTACAGCTGTTCATAAATTCATGTTCGTAGCTGCCACTGCACTCGAGGTCTTACCGCTATTAGTCCCTTGTTACTCCAAAAGCGAGCCTATACTGGGCTCAGGTGGCTGGACAATTGTTTTTCAAAGAGCAGTAGTTTAGTGAACCTTTCAATAGTACATTCTTTTTCAACTTCAGCTTTTTCTCTTTTCAGAGACACAGCTGTATGTTTTTGTAGGGGCCCAATTCTGTATTGGAGATCGCATCGTGACCGCTCTGAAGGGCGCAAAACGCCGCATTTGACAGTCATTCTCCAAAAAAAATAGGTGCCGCAGACTAGTCAAACACGGCATTTCGCGCCCCTCGGAGCGGTCGCGATGCTATCCCCAGCACAGAATCGGGCCCCAGTTCCAATTAATAAATCCTACAAAATCCCTTCCTATAAATATTTACAAACAAGCAGACTTACTTCGCCTCTACACCACAATAGGATATACCCCCTACACCGTAGAAATCTGAAACTGTGACAAAATAGTGACTGTCACAAACACAAACATCGACCCGAGGATTTTCCAATCTGCACTTGATGGTTTTCATCTCCTTTCAGACACTATGAACACAATCTCCACTTTGAAGTCCGATTCATGCATTATCACCTGTGATAACCTTCATATCTCCCGTTTCACTCTAATAGCACTCCAACAAAACACCCAGCTTCAGCACCCACGGTTCTGTAAATGGGAAAATACTAACCTTTGAAAAAGCCTTTCGATTTCCTTGCCGCTCGAACTCATCTTGTCGAAAGCATCCGCTTCACTATTCAATACTTTTTTGATGGGCGAATATGGTTAGAGCGTACACATATTTTTGTTGGCAGCTTTGGTGTTTGTTTGTTATTCATGTTGTGAATTCAAACGACACGATCCAGCAGATTATAGTAACGTTGGGGCGCAGTTGGGCTGTTTTATTGAAGAATTCGCGGAACATCACAGTCACATGTGAACTGGAGAATGTGGGAAGAAATCGAATGAAATCTAAATACTTAGACTTTTCGTGCGTAGGTTTAGGAGAAAATAAAATCCCAAGAGTTAGTCCATCCATTACCTAGATTGCAACGGAAAGAATCGTCCTCTATCAATAGATTTCGCCAGATTCCCTTCCCAGCTTTGTGTGTAAATCCGCTTAATGGACGTTTTTATCTTGAGTTTCAAAGAAAATACTAGAAATGGTCGTATTACTAACACCCGACGACCACTGTTCGTATCCTACATTGGGATTGGCAACTCATTTTATGCTCCCAACTGAAATTCCAAAAACAAAGATGTGCTACCACATTTTATTTTCACATTTATGGTCTTGGATTTAAAGCTTAGTATCGATGTGCTTGGATCGTGCCCAGAAAAGTTGTATGTTGTCTCAGTGAGTGTCCAATTCAATAGATCCGATGTTTGTCTTTCTTTGAAGGGTATAATGTGTTTGACTTCACTTTAATTACTTTTGCAGCGGCGGGCGGCGCCGAGAATGTGCAGATGGTCTGTACACTTTGTACTTTCAGCTTTATGAGGTCATTTTCTTGTGTTCTTTCCATCAGTGAAACTTTGGTAAGAAGTTAAATTGGTTTAAAACTGAATATACTATCGGATACAGTTGCTTAGTCTAGTTATGGTAGTAAAGGTAGAATCTTAAAATGGTGACGTGGTTGATAATTAAATTCCTTGATATAAAATGTGCTCTTTTTTGAGTTAGTTAGACAACCGCTATTTCATAAGATAATTCCGCATCAAACATTTCACAAGTGTAAGTTCTTTATCTTTCAACCCTTGATCGAGGAGAGGGATCGACAATAATTCCCAACTTTACCTTATGGCTTGGTAATATAGAACAAAACCTATGAAACATTCTGCAAGCCCATGCCCGATAAAGGGTTAAAAAAGAGGGTTCCGTCCTCGTGCTCCTACTTAGGACTCCTCCTGGTAGGAGTACATAGACGAACCCAAAAAGACATACTTTTCAATTTAATTATCGACTGACGGAAAAGCGTTATTCACGTTAAAAAAAAGTAAAGTTGGACCATACCACGCTGCTCAATTTCTGGAGTCTACTAACCCGCAGACATAACGTCGAAAACTGTAACGTTAGACTGTACGGGTTGTACGACATAACATTCTACTCGCATTACGCAGTTGGTGCACAAAGCAAACTCCCCCTATTAGAGCCGGTCGCAGATGCGAGCGCAAATTGACTCTCTCCGGAGGTACTAACTTGACTGGTGGATTTATTGCGAACAATCTTTCAAGATTTCCTCCTTTCTGTATCGAAGCATGTACAGTGAGAAACGGATCTTGCTATGCCTGGCTGGATACTAATTTCTCATTCTGTAACTCTATAGTGATTGGATACGGACATTACTTTACCCGGATCAACTGGCAAAGTATATCGCGTAAGTATACGCGTTTGTTGAAATGGGAGAATATTCACAAATATTAGAATATTCAAATTTGCAAAAAATTGCAACAATTTCTGGTTTATTTATTTCACTCAATATAACATGTGTTGTACCTGTGGTTAAAGATATATATCCATCTTTCTATGTACCATGTAAAAACCTTCTTAACGATACTTCCCTACAACAAAAAGCGCGATGAACGAGTGTCCAAAAACTTCTCTTTAGCTGAAGCTCTTGAATAAAAGACAATAACTCTCGACAAAGGAAGAATGCCGGCACAACGAGGAACTGAACTAAAAAAACAACACATAGTTCGATATACTTCGCTAATCCATTATAGTGTGTAAAGTACATGTTTGCCTCGACAAAGTTGGACTTATATTGAATATTTTTGTTTCGAAAAGAGGACAAAATGTGAGAAATATGGATGGATAAATCTAGAAATGGGCAGAATGGCTTTGCCTGCAATTATATGTAGGTCCTTCCGTATGCAATTTACCTATAGGACTGCAATGCCAAATCATCTCCGTTAATAGTACTGTCATTACGATGGTGTCAGCCTTTCATCTGTGGTAGTAGAGGCGAATAATGAAACAAACTACATTTGTTTAATATAAAGTACACGTCGCTTCAAGGATTATGAATGCGCAGAAATATTTTTTTATTTCCTATACACATGCGCAGTAAGCCCCGCCAGTTTCGCCCAGCGCTCTTAATTATACCTATATAATACAAGGCCTATCATTGTACTAAAGCTAATATCATTTCATGTCGTGCGCGAAATATCCTCTTTAGGTTACCATATTAGGAATCAGTACACAATCTTAACTTCTTAGTAAGTAGTTTAAAGACGCTCGCTCATTCATCTAGTAACAGACAGCTTGCAGAAATGTTCAAAATAATTAAATTCTTCAAAATAGTGATTTAATTTCCTAAAAGCTTTTTTACGCATAATTGTTAAATCGTGACCTGTACAGGTTCGCCTAGTGTGGGGCCATAAATAAACCAGTCATCGTTTACGTCTTCACACTATTCCTCCGACCCTAATACATTTTATTCGTCTCTTAAATTGGCTTTAGAAAGTGTTTTTGTATTTAAAGTAAAAAAAAAAATGTTAATTACGAACGAAATGGGACTCCGGTTTTATGTGTGAATAATAAATTATTTGTATTGTGTTTGAATATTTAAGAAGAAAGAAAAAAAAGTATTTTTTCTTACTTTAATCAGCTCATAAAAGCCAAGTGTTACATTTTCTTTCATATTCAGAAAATAAAAATAGAACCCAGACCCATCACTACTAGTCGGATGGAAAAGTATCAAAATGTTCTACTTGATAATTTGCCTGTACACAACTTAAATTTTAACGACCCGAATAATTTGTATCAAGACTTTTTCTTTGGTAAGCGAAGAATATTAGATTATATTTAAAATTGTTACGAAATAAATTAATACTAGATTTAAGTTCAATGACTGGACGACCACAAGTTTGTGGATGAGCAGAGATAGACTTTTTGAACTTTATGAACAAACAAACATGACAAATAGTGACAGGTTTGATATCTCAAAGATTACTCCAAAACTTTCAAGATGTGTGTCTCAAAGCCAAAGTAAATTTCACAAGTAGTGAAATAAAATCTGCCGACAATAAAACAAAAACTGTATGGAAAGTAATAAATAGCGAAACAGGTAGTACAAATCCACGCGAGTATAACTTTTCACTTAAGACAGACCGCGGTATTATTAGTGCAAATTCAGAAATAGCTCAAGACTTCGAGACCTTTTTTACTAATAATCCCTTGAAAACCACTGAACCACTAAATTCTTCACCATCCGTTTTAGCTACATTGCTTAAGGAACACGTCTGCAGAACTGAATTTAAATTTAGTCATGTCAGTCCCCAGTATATTACTAAGACTGAGGAGGAGAAGAGCACTGAAGACTTATGGGGGATTTCAGTCAAAGTTTGCAGCTCAAGTGTAGATATATTAGCGCCATATTTCGCTTACATATTTAATAAATTTGTTGATCACGGTACCTTGTAAAGTGTTTGAAAGATCTTGCACAATCAAATGCTTTCTCATTTTAATCGCAATTATCTATTAAATAACTAGCAATTCGGCTTTACAAAAGGACGTTGTACCACAGATGCTGGTGTTGTTCTATTAAAACATATGTTTAGTGCATGTCAGATGTCATTGGTTTCTTCTGTGACCTTTCTTAAATTATGTTCAATGGACGCCGTCGCGGTCAATCATATCATAATATGTATTCTCAGTTTAATCCTCAGTTTCCTCTTGTTCATAAGCCGTCGCGGTCGCTCTTATCATAATACATATGTTATATGTGCGTAGTTTCCGGTTTGGGGTTCGGTATTCGGGTGCCACTTACACCTTGAGTTCATCGAATAATTTCGGTAGACCCATTTGGGAAGAACTGCCAAATCCACTTCCAAATCTAGTGCCTACACAAATTCACTTTGCCTTATGTTAATTCCTTAGAAAATTATGTTATATTAAGTAATGAAAAGTTAGGGTTTACTGATAGTACAATTTTCCTGGAGATCTCACTTGACTCGAAAGTGCAATGGAGTAATCTAATCACATTACATCTTTATCGGGAAGACTAAGTTCAAGCCGTATAGCCGCAATAACTCTCGCCGTAGTACAGGTGACGGATGTACTACAGCGAGAGTTATTTACTTTAGTTATTTCCACAGCATTATGTCCTATGGAATTTTGCTGTGGGGCCGAGCTGCTGATATTAACTCAATGTTTGTCCTACAGAAAAGGGCTGTTAGAGCTATTTTTACCTCAACGGTCGTGACTCCCTGAAGGAACTGTTGAAAGAAATTCGCATTATGTTATGACTGTACCGTGTCAAAAGGTATGGTACTGACCAAGAAGTATGGAGCTCTGATATTCCAGCGCAGAACAAGAACCACGCACACGATCGTTACACAAGACCTATTTTTGAAAAAAAATAAACATGTTAAAGACTGCATGGCCTCAATGCCCCAAGCTCCATGATAATGAAAATAATAATACATTTTTACAAATGCAATAATGTAATTTAATAGTGTGGTAATGGTATGGTAATAAAATTAAGAGTATAAAAGTACAATGTGACGTGACACATAACAATTTATTAGTTTAAATGTAGAATACAAGTCTTTTACCAAGAATACAGAGTTTATGGTCATGCTCACTAAAATGTCTGCTTGCGGCGGCTCTGTGTAGCTGGTTGCTGCCCTCCATCAAATATGAACGGATACTGCTCGGGGGGACTTGTCCAGTCTGGTTTCTCATAAGTTATGTTCATTGCAGCTTTTGTTTGTTCTTATTTATTTATTTTGTAAAATTGTTACTGCCAATAAGATGTCTCAATTATTGGCACTAAAAGACAGGATTTTATGATATTGTCATTAGATTAGTTTATTTTTATTTTGTTCATTGTGGCATTAAAAAATAATGTCGACAATTTAAAAAATGACACCCGTAGTTTCTTGGTGCTCTGCCGTGTTTCCGAAGTGGTAGAGTTAATGAAGTTTACTTTTCCTGTGGAAATTATCTTTTTCAAACTCAAAATATATTCAGTTAGTAACTTATTAGTTTAGTTGATCATATTATATTTGATTTATTTTTTATTTTTCTTCATATATAAGTGTTTTACTTGTAAAAGTGCATTATTTTTGTCTACTCACAATACATTATTTGAACTTGAGTTGAGTTGGAGTTTGAGTTTGAGTTTAGGTTAAGACCTACTGAGAGTTAGGGGGACCGATTATACGGGGTGTAACAGAAATATTTCATTGGTCTGGTTCTCACATAAAGTCCCGCCTAAATGAAACCTTGCGTTAGGTTAAGTTAAATTATTTTCTCCATTCCATAGATATAGCAGAATTCAACCTCCTTCGTAAGCTTCAACTCATCTCTTTGCTCATCTACAAATCCTCAGATTTTACTTCACTCTCAGGGCTACTAGCTAGAAGCGCGGAATAAATCTCGGGTATAGTTATTCAAAGAAAAAAAATACTAATGTTTTTCCGCAACCAACCCGGTGATTACGCCCAGTTCAAACGAAAAAACAGTTCGAATTAACTAATGCACGAAAAAGGCGCGTCGAGTTTTAAGTAGCGAAATTTGAACGAATAATTTGAATGATTATTATTTTATCTCACTCTTACAAAGGACAAAGGATGACTTGTGGTCCCTTTCTTAAAAAATATAAACTATCATCAGATTTGACGTTTCCAGTGGAAAAGGTGTCTGTTGGGCACAGACTTGAATAGTAGGGACATGGCACGGAACGCTTGAAAGTGTCGCTACAAAAACAGTACAAAATCGGGAAAATTGGACTGTTTGCAATCAGTTGCGCTTGGACGGTGACAGCCGATTGACATATCGGCAGCAAAAACAAAAATGGTGACCTGCGACGTAAAAAGGTGTAAATCATACCCAAATCGCAAAACACAATAACAGGGAGTGTCGTATCACAAGTAAATACTATATTTTCAATTACTATTGGCTTTAAATTGATTATCTATAAAATATTGTTCTCGAAAAAATCCTCAAACGAAAATCGACCATTCGACTGACGTAACTTTGTCGCGACGCGCGACGCACAGTGAAACTGCCCGCTTCCTATATTTGAAAAACGATCCGATTTGGTTATTTTTCTATTCGTAATGTCAAGATTACTATTCGTAATGTCATTAGATTACTATTCGTAATGTCATTTGGTTACCCCCCCTCCCCCCTAACTAATTCATAACTTTTTCTATGATTAGGTAGTTTATTACTTATAAATTAAAATCAAGATCTTAAATTCCAAGTCACGCTACTAATGTGTATCTGTGAGCTTACATCCTCTTTCATAATTTAACGGCAAAGACAAAAAATAATATGCCTATTTAATAATGTTTCAACTTTTTATTAATAAAATATCTGACCATCTTCGACCTGCCACTGTCACAATTGCGTCTGACCATCTGGCACATAGCCTGCCTCTTGCTTTTTAACGGCTTGGTCCAAGCCAGTTTATAGATCTCTGGGTCCGTCTATTGTCTGTCTATTCTATACAGCTATTATTATTATTGCACAGGCAGCTTGATAGTCCACATTTCACTGCACTTCTTCACAATTCTATTTTTGAAGCTGTTCACTGATGGCGCACTAATTACAGTTTCTGGAAGGCTATTCCTCTCACGGACTACTCGGTTTGACAGAAGTTGTTTGCGTGGGTTACTTGTAAAAGAGAGCCCTTGGAGTTTCAGTGAGTGGTGATTCTGGTTCATCATAAACATGTCTTTAATGGTTGTTAGGTCATAGTAGCCAGTTAGAATGTTATATGTCCTTGTGAGATCTCTACGTTTGCGTCGTTGTTATAGTGTGCTTAGTCCTAGCTCTGCAAATCGCTGCTCATAAGGCTTGTCACGGAGTCCTATAACCACCTTGGTTGCTCGACTTTGGACTATCTTCAGCAGGTCTTTGTCTTTCTGGAAGTTAGGGCTCCATATTTGGAAGGCATGCTCAACGAGGGGCCTGATATAAGCCTTGTAGAGCTCTGTAGCCTGCCCATTTCCATTTTATTTGTAGTGAGACGGTTATTGTGTCGGTTACTTTTGTTTTATCGTGAACGTCTACTTACTTCATCTTGTCTTTCAGTTTTATACCCAAGTAGCTTCTTTCCGTTCTTCTTTGAGTGGTGGTGTAGTTCAACTTTTTTCAGATGCTGTTGTTTGATATAAAGTATAAAAGCTTTTTTCATAATCTTTAAAAGATATGAAATCGAAATTCTAAATATTTTTTTATTATCTGCTCGACTACTTGAATGTTGCATTTACATTGCTGGCCGCTTGCAGCTTGGTTCTGCGGTTGCGTGTAAGTGGTGTGACTGATTGTTTAGACCTGGTATATTGCGAGAGTTGAGGCGAAGGTTGGAGTATGTCTGAGTCTAGACGGCTGTTTATCTGCGTAGATGTGTGCGTTTTTTTAGTTTCCGACATAAAGCTGGTTTGCAGTTGCAGCGCAAGCAGTGCTGATATTCGCAGGTTATGTTAAAACGAGCTTCTTCGCAAGTTTACACAACTGTTATGTCGGGAGGGGATCATGTGGTCTCGTTGCAGAAGTGTGCGTAGATGGAATCATATGCCTGCTTGTTATTGAGAATGGAATGTGCTGTAGACTTGACTTATGTGAGCAGAAGCCACAAAACAACACAAAAAATGCACCAAAACAAATTAAATTATTAATAAAGTAACGTCGAAATCAACAGATAACAGATGTTTTAATCAGTTGTTTTGCCTCTTTTCCGACAAAAGTGCGGGATTTTTGTCCCTTTTTCCTCAATTTTTATCGAAATATTTGGTAAAATGGTAACATTTATACTTTGCTCGCCGTTTTCCGCAGAATTTCTTTGACAGCAGTATCCCCACAGAGTTAGTAAGTAAGCGAAGAGTTTTGTTTATCTGAGAGTATTCCACGATTTAATCTATGGATTTCGTGTTTAACCCTGCAATAATAACGTTGGTGCTGGACAATTAGAAGAAATCTCGATGATATCTGCACGAGTTAACGTAGTCCTGCGATTAATAGTAGCTATTATAATAGAATTATATATTAATATTTATTTTATTATAAATATTAATTATAAGAGAATATATAGAATTATATTATAATAGAATTTCTAGTAGTCCTAGATGAACGAAACTTATCCAACGAATATTATAAAAGTGGAGGTAGCGATGTTTGGATGTTTAGATATTTGTGTGTTTGTGCCTCAATAACGCTGAAATGACTGAACGGATTTGAATGAAATTTAGCATAGAGATAGTTTATGAGCTAGATTAACATAAAGGATACTTTTTATCGGACTGAACCAGAAGAACTAAGAAGTTATCTCGGTAAATTTATGATAATTCCCAGGAACACGCAGATGAAGTTGCGGGCATCAGCTAGTCATCAATAAATTGAAAATCCATATATACGGTGACATACCGTAAGATTATCAAAACCGTAAGTTTATAAACTAACGCGTTAGTTTGTTAACTGTCGTCAAATTATAAACCAGACCGACAGGGTTTAGAATTTACGTTTCTTACTTGACAACCTTACACGAAAACTATTCGGGGGCTTCGCTGCGCTTGTTTCCTCTAGTCTTCATCTAAGCTACCGCAGTGTTGGCCCTGGTATTTCGTTTGTAATTTAAGTTTAACCCAGTTTATAATTTAACGGTTTTATTATAAACTTACTCGTCATATTGTAAGCAGTATGGTACAGTTTACAATTTATCGATAGTTTGTTAACTTACGATAAAAAAACGTTAGATTATAAACGGTTTTAACAATCTTACGATGACATACATATGTAAAAAACCACAGTGTAAGTAAAGAGTTCCGTTCATCTGAGAAAAAAAAACAGACCTCTGTCTCACATTAGCAAAATTGTATGTGCAAATCCAAATCCAAGCCAAGTGTCAAATCTGAGTGTATGTCAATAAAAGTTAAAACAAATACAAACTAAATTAAGCTGATAAAACCTGTAAAAATGGAAATGGAAAGAATGTCGTTCGGCGATACAAATTCCGTGGCAGTGACCTCTTCCCGTCTGTTCGCCAATAATCCACCATCAAGTTCTGGTACAGAGATCAAAGTCATCCACATGAACCTGAACCGAGATCTGGATGTTAATTCTGCTGATGATGTCAGGTACAGACTGGACAATTAACCAACTATAAGCGCTGCCAATAAATATTGTAGGGATTTCAGGTAGTCCACTTTCCTGTGCTTCTCTACATTGATCTTATTTATGTAATGCTATTCTCATCCTTGCAAAACTAAGACGGCATGGTTGCTGTATCTAACTACCAGTGATATGGGTTAAAACTTAAAATCCGGCTTTTTACTTGATAGAGGATTGATCCACGATTACAATGATATCACTCTCATTACAAGTTAACTAATATTTTTTAACTAAATTTGGTTGGGGGAGTCGGGGGTAGCTACCTTTTCCCCCTAGTATATTTTTTTTGCGAGGAAATGTATAGTTTTTGAGAAAGAAATTGTTTATTTTTTTAATTTGAGGTAATATTTACTTATTTATCGCTACAAAAGTGACAGAGCAACCCGTACAGGGAAGGGGGGGGGGGGCGGTACTTCTGATATTCCCCCTCCGCCGAGACCAGCTCTTTTTTTTCTTGTTACGTCTATGTTCAAAATTGCATGATAGGTACATTGCAGCGCATCCACCCAAACAAAAAAAAACTATTCATATCACTAAATATTTATTTTATATTCATTCGCTCCGGTTTTGCTTCTTCTAAGTTCTAACCGAACCTATAACCCAATTGAAATATAGCCACAATAACCTACTCTAGCCAAATTTGACTCAAGAAATAAATTGCTACTTGAAATCCGTCTTCACAGTGTTTTTTTTTTTAATAAATGACAGAATTGAATTTAATTGAATTTGAATTTAAATCATAATTAATTTTGTGTGTTACCTGTTTTGAGGTAAGGTTATTCGTAATTTCTTTATTGTACTACACAAAACAGACATACAGATAACATATAATAGAAAAAGAACATGTACAAAGGCGAGCTTCTCTCTAACAAGAGAAGAGAGGGATTTCATCCAGCAAACCGTGATGGGTCGGAGAGGTGATGGTTGAGAAGGGGGAAGACCTGCGCGTATAAGTTATTCACAGTATAACTTATACAGTGTTTTGTCTTGCTTTGATATTTGACATTTACTCGACATAGGAAAAGGACAAAACACTGTTTAAGTTAAACAATGTTTTTTTTTATTATTAGTAAGGCCGTAAAAGCACTACGAGTAATATATACTTCAAACAATACATATTGGTAACCCTAATAAAATTAGTTATAAGAATAAGTTTATTAAACAAAAGATTCATGGTAAAATAAGTACAGAGAATAACCCTTATTGATAAAAATAGACTGCACACACAATTACGTAAACACAACGTATCAATATATACAGGATGTCCGGTAGATCGATGCAAATACTTAAACCGAAGTTAGTACAGACCATTTAGAAACATTTGAGCCAAACATACATATGGCGAAGTCTTACCGTAAAAAAAGTATTAGTGTTTTTGAAGAATATTTCCAGATTTTCACAGTTAAGAGATTATCATTGCAAAACTATACAATAATTGGATTATTGGAATGGTGTCGAAAACCATATTTTTTTTAAATCAACTATTCTATTGTGTTGATGGCTACGTTGGAATAGACCAGTTCTTTGGCTCTGCCCCACACAAAATGGTCCATTGGGGTCAGGTTTGGTGAACGGACAGGCCAAGGAATAGGCCCGTCTCTGCCGCTCTAGCAATTGGGACAACAGTCGTCAAGATAGCTTCTCACCGCCTAATACATCTCCTATGCACTAAACAGCGTACGAAATTGAAATTAATTGGATTGAACTAAATTAAACCTCTTTATTTTATAATTATTTTTCTCGATCTTCTTTTATTGTTTACATGTCAATTGCTATTTCGTTATAATAGTGGTATCATTGGAATCGTGAAGCAATCGTCTATCAACTAAAATCACCCTTACCTGCGAAAGCCGGAGGCCGGATTTTAAGTCCAACCCCTGATAAGCACAACCTAAACCTGACGCCTTCTTGGCGCCTGAGTGCCGCCCGGAGTGGGTAGCGTAGCGGCGCATGGGAACAAGAGTGCCGCCCGGAGTGGGTAGCGTAGCGGCGCATGGGAACAAGAGTGCCGCCCGGAGTGGGTAGCGTAGCGGCGCATGGGAACAAGAGTGCCGCCCGGAGTGGGTAGCGTAGCGGCGCATGGGAACAAGAAAGCCGCCCGGAGTGGGTAGCGTAGCGGCGCATGGGAACAAGAGAGAGAGGTAACGCTCAGGCGCCAAGAAACTTGGCGTCAGGTGTATACCTCGCGCCACGAGTTATGAGCGGTGCGGCGGCCTTGAGTGGTCACTTTTCAATACCTGTACATATGCGCAGCGCAGTAATTCCCACCAACGTCGCCCAGCGCTCTTATTTCGTGGCTCTTATACGTAGTAATCATGACGCTGTGTCGCGTGGTGAAGAATGTTTCAATCTTTTTCGAAGCCAGGAATCTGCTTATCTGAGGAAGCCAGGCTTGACGTTCTATCAATCCTGACATTATTCCAGACAGACAATGAAAGCAGTGAGAAGGGATAAATATCGAAGGTACATCTCTCGGCCTACATCCACCAACAGTAAAAGAGAAACCAAAAGACTATCCAACAGAGTTGCAATCACAAAACGCAGGGTCATTAAAAAAAGCATTAAAGCGAAAAAGAAAAAAAATAAACAAACTGGACTAAAGTATACTTCACTCAAGATTGTCACAACAAAACCTTCGAAGGAAGAAAGAGCAATGATGTCTTTTTCTAAATTTTGTGCCAGATTATATCCCGAGAAGAGATGCAACTCCTATATTTTTCACCAGCTTTTTGATTATTTTTTTTGTAAAAATTCATCTAAACATATACCAGACCACCCACCATCTATTTGTTTTTTTTTTCAATTGTAACGTAATGTCTGAGCGTATTTTGAATATTTTGTAAATAGCAACGTTCGTTAAAATTTTAATGAATTCTAGATATATATGTGAATGTTAATAAATATTCTTTGGGGCATAATAACTTTCATTTTGTGGTCTTCTGGTAATAGAACATCAACATCAAAAAAATCTAACCTAACTAAAGTAATGGTCATGGTGAGCCAGGCCCTTGACCGACTTGTGGCTCAGTCAGTAATTTATAATTTTAAATTAAAAATTAAGAAAACTGCAAACAACATAAGGTGCGACGACTTCATGGAGCGTAGTATTGTATGTGAATATGTCGGCGGCCGATTGTAGAATTGAGCACATAATTAAGATATTCTTGAAATACGCCGTTGTCTATGGTGCACATCATGATGTGCCCAAACCAAAATCGGGCAGATCGATCAGAACCAAACGTTTGTCGATATTACCAGTAAAAGCTTCGCCACATCATGATATTTCCAAAGGATAAAACGTCACATCGTAAAATAGTTCAAATTTTACGAATAAACAAATCTATTTAATTTTTACTATGATTTCTTTGTTGTTGCACGTATGCTAGATGACTATTTCTGTATACTTTTAAAAATAATTATCCATACATTTTTTTTAGGTTATAAACCAAATCAAGAACAGTTGGGTGACCATCACACGGCAGTCGGTGGACTACTATTGGATATCCGAGTATGATATTTTAGAGACTTATTATACTCATTATTAAATGTTGTTTTTATTTCCATATAAGCTTCGCTCCGCTCCGCCGCACTACGCTCTGGTTTTGATTCTTCTATAAGTTGCAAACTAACCTATAACACAACTGAAGTTTAGCCAAAATAACCTTTTCTAGCCAAGTTTGGCTTTTTTTTTATTACTTTCAGTCGCAAGCTCGCTCCGCTGGTTGCACATACACGTTCCAACGTAACCCAACCTACCCACCACCCTATTTTTTGATATGCCGAGTAATAGGCTGGCAGATCGTCGAACTTTGGTCATGAAACGATATGGCGGGTTTAACATGGCAGATCAAGCAATGCCGCCATTTCATGATATGCCGAGGCACATCATGATGTGCCGAATTTGACGATCAGCCGCCGACATATACCGTACGTAGTCATCGGCAAAGTTTCTGCGCCCAACTACTACATCATTTCATTAAGATCTCATCCTTGTATTAGTCCTACATTCTCATTCTCAGCTTTCTTTATGCGGTATTTGTACCGGGCGGGCGGTATCTCGTATCAGCAATCTCTTAGCGGATCGCATCGCATAGGAAATTCAATTTCCGATTGGCTATCGCGCGCAGGCCGGCTGGGCGTAATGGATGGGACCGTGGACGCTGTTTTCTTGGTGTATTTCAGTTTGATACTGTGAGGCTGCAATACAACCTGCAGGGCTATGTCCTCAAAATACATACTTACACGCATACTAACTACGATACCACAGTGGGATAACTTACTTCATGTACTCACTTTTGTTTTACTGATAATAGCTAGCCCAAAGTGCAAGATCACAAAAAGGGACTCACTAACATGAAAGCAACCCAGAATCAGGAACTAGCTGAAAGTTTCATATGAACTCCTCATCTAAGTAACATTCTGACTCCACTATTCAAGTTGTCATTAACAACTGCTGCCCATGTGGTCGCCCAGTGCAGTGGTTCCTAAACTTTCGAATTAGCCTCGCAATGAAGATGGACTGATAAGTTTCATATATTCGTGTAGCGGATAACTGCGGATACCGGACCTTAATGTGGTGTGGTTGATTTCTGACGCAGCTTAACTGCTGAACAGTTCAGTAAATACTGAACTGTGTCTGCAATATTACCGCATTATTGCATTACGGCTAATACGCATAGTTAATTCGTTGGCTTGCTGATGTTCTGTTTACTTGGCGGTTACGAACGTTCGTAAAGGTATGAGTCTCACTCACTGTGCTGTGGTGCTGTTACGCGATCTGCTCAGTGAGGAAGCCGTTCTGTTACGTATGACTACATATGCTTTGTACAACGAGCAAACCTACGAACCAACATATTCGCCCGAACTGCCAACACCCTACGCTCCCGTTGTATAAAGCCTACGCTCCCGTAATAAAGTTTTGACCTAACACAACATAACTTTAGTATTTGGACAGAAAGTGACCTATATTAACCAATTTGGATCTGAATTCTAGTATAAACTAGGCGCTCTGAAGAAGGGGGCTTGGCGAAAAACAAGAAATGAAACGTATTTTTGACACTTCACCGAAATCGTATAGGGATTCGAACAATTCACTACATTTAGTTCAGGGATTTGGTCGACTCCCTAGATCTATTAGGGAGATGTTAATATCATGTCATTGTTTTATGATTTCCCAGGATTTGATCAAATCTCTTAGGGTGTGGCCAAGTCCCTGATTTATCATATCCCTGCGACATTTGCTCTGGTTATGGAGAACCGCTGGTCTAACCCAACACACACACAAAGTGGTCCAAGTCAAGGGTTCACTGTAAGCCTTGGGGTCAAAGGTTATAATTACATCAGTGCAACTCGGTTACAACGGAAAAGGCAGCGCTGTAACGAGTTTCTTGAGGTAGAGTGTTGAATGGATATTATCGTGATTGTAGAACAAATAAATGCTGCTAGGCTAAAGGAATAATGAATTATTTTATTTTTGCTTTCATTTTCACCATCATGTCGAATAGACCGCGAGCGTATTTAAACATTTGCCGTGCTACCACTAAAAATATTAAACAGGGCCTAAGGGCTTTACCACAAAAAAAAGAAACTACTGTTCAACACTTGTTAAAAACAAATGTATAGGATTTGACGTTTATTTTGAGGTTAAACTATGTGTAACATTTTCCGCATAAAAATTCCGAAATTCCGCATGGACGCCAGGGAAGGGAGGCCCTGGCAGTGTGGGACTCTTACCGACTAAAAACACCGTTTGTCCGTTTTTTTTTACCACGTACAGAGTCAGAGTCTTAATGCTAACTGCTGTACTTTCATACCAGATCTCATATTTATGCCTCTCATACTTGTATTCTTCATGCTATTCTTTCTATTATTCGTCATCTTTTCTATCATTGTGGAGGGTCCCACTTAACTAATATATCTAAGACGGTGTAATAGTGTCCCTTATTCAAATAACAAGTTATATATATGTACACAATTAGAATCTAAATCTATTTCCTTAATTATATTTATTGACTAATTACATTTTGTATTTTAATACACTCACTTATACTATATAATGATATCAAACTTTTCTTAAGCTACTCTATTTCTATTATTTACTTTAATCAGTATTTCCCTACATAATTCTAAGAATATGTTCCAATCTCTACTTTTATTAATCGTGGGTAAGTTTTTTAAAGTTAACTTAATGTCTTATATTTGCTCCAAATCAAATCTATCTCAGGCGAAAACAGGGCATTTCAGGATCAATTTTTCAACCGTTTCGTTAGCCTCAGGGTCACAGAGGCAAGATGGACGTTCCCTGCACCTGAAGCGACTCACCTACGAGGAGAACCCCCCGGGACTTGTGAGTATTTGTGTCATTTGGCCGCCAATTTTATTTTCCTGACGATAGCATGTGCCGCATCAGCGAAAACCAGCTTCGTTCCGGGGGCCCTTTCCTCCGATCTGTACCTTCTGTCCCATTCATCGATCGTTCCCTTCCGAATACTACTTTTGACGAATGAGACATCGTCGTAATCCGATTTCTTCTTTGATTTCAGGGCTTGATGAGCTTTCAAAGGGGGCGGCCTTTATAAGCTCATCGGCTCTTTCAAAGTAGTAACACGGTTAGGGCCTTACCACAAAAAAATAAACTACTGTTTAACTCTTTAAAAACATACAAAAATATGTATGGAATTTGGCGTTTCTTTTGAGGTCAAACACTGTTTTTAACACGTGTTGTTTTTGTTTTCAAAGTTCTGTTTTGGTAAAAAAATTAGGTAACATATAATAAATACAGTAATATGAATAAATACAGTGATAGGATAATAAGGAGTATTGAAAGCTGTTTTTAGGACTTTGTTTTGCAGGACTTGTAGTTTATCTAAGTTTGAGTCACAATTGCTGCTCCATACTTGGGCAGCATATGAGATACAAGGCCTTACTAGTGTTGTGTAGATCCTGAGTTTGGTGCGTGAGCTCAGATTTGATCGTGTATTTGACTCAGACCACACAGGGATTTTATTCCTTTGTGGTGTAAAGCGATGGTTTGAGCCGACCAGTTCAATTTTGTGTCTAAAATGATGCCCAGGTTTTTAACACTTTGCTTCCACGGTATTTCATGTCTATGAATGGAGACCTGACTGATGTGTAAGAATTCGGCGCTTCCTGGTGAAGAGGATAGCATCAATTATTGCCTCGTTAAGTTTAAGTTTCCACTTAATACTTAGTTAATATTTCTAGCGATAATGATGAGGTGGGACGCCCGCTGAGCCACAAACCGGTGATCGGTCCTCTATTGTGACTATTTCACCCAACTCCCAGTGTTTGGGTACTGGTTATTGTTGGTTCAACAGATGCCCCTCCCCAAATCTTCTTGTTCGCTTAATGAATTCTAGGTTGTCGCTAAACTTTAAAGCACACAAGCCATCTACTTTTATGGTATCCATCCCTAGTGTTCGCTATCTTATGTTTGAATACATTACGCATTCTCCCAAGAAGTGCTGACTACTTTCCTCCAAGCCACAGTGAGGGCATGATGGGTCCTGTACGTGCCTTAATAATGATAGGTGTCTATTTAGTCTGCAGTGACCTATCTCCACACCTTCCAGTATTGCTAAGTTTTCCCTACTGAGATTAAGTAAATACTTGGCCTCTTTGGAGTCTTTCCTGAAGATAAACATCTTAGACTGCCTACAGTCTTTGGTGTTCTTCCACTCTAGGTTTGCACATCGCGTAGCTTTCATGTTGAATATATTCTTGTGACAGTCTCATATATAGGTAATCTTGGCTCTGGTCCAATAAAAAACTCATCAGCGCCGTTTCTTGCCAGCTCATCTGCTTTTTCGTACCGTGAATCCCTTCATGACCGGGGACCCATGCGATAATTATTTCTGATGTTTTTCCCAAAGAGTTAAGCCTTGCCATACACTCCTTGACTAGTGCAGATTTATTCATTGGTTGCTTAAGCGCCTTCAAACCTGCCCGACTTTCAGAATCAGAATCCCTTAGTGCTTCATCATTCCAACATGGCATAGATTTCTGCTTGGAACACGCTGGCTTATAGCCTCAAGGCAATTGATTTGTTATGTTTGTTGCTGTCCATTATGCAAAAGCCAGCTCCTCCTAGATTTGTGCTCTCTCTTCTTGAGCCATCCGTGAAGCAAGTTACAGCCGGTTGGTCTTTTTCTATTTCCCAGTTTTCTCTTGTCGAATCGTATTTCCTTCTTTATTAGATCGTTGTTTGCCAATAGCATTGCCAACTTTCCACCAAAAATCGGCCAAGTGCGTGTCGGACTTCGTACATTTAGGGTTCCGTAATAAATTTAGAATATAAGCCAAAAAAAAAACAGGAAGTTAATCACTTCACACCTGATACACCTAGCCAAAATATCACTATCATTCTTCACCAGCAAATAATTACTTGTTTTTCATAGTGTTTGTATAACATAACATAACATTTACATACAGGCATATTATCCGACCGGTTTAGCCTAGCGGGTAGTGACCCTGCCTACGAAGCTGACGGTCCTGGGTTCGAATCCCGGAAAGGGCAAATATTTGTGTGTTGAGCATGAATATTTGTGTCTTAGTCTTGGATGTTATCTATATATTTACTTATGTATTTATCTCTATGAAATATATCGTCGTCTAGTACCCATAACACAAGCCTTGTTGAGCTTAGTATGGGCCTAGTTCGATTTGTGTAAGATTGTTCTTCAATATTTATTTAAATATTTAAATACTTATATTTATATTTTAATATATTTAATATTAATTTATATATTTATTGAAATATTTATATACATTGCTTCTGGCCCCACACTAGGATACCCTGTGTCGTGGGAACCAGAAACAGCGACGTCACACACATATAAACATCCAAGACCTGGGTTTATTTTTCTTCAACCCCAGCCGGGGATCGAACCCGGGACCTCTCGCATGTTCGGTAGAGCAAAAACCGCTGCGCCACGAAAGTGTTTATTGAGGTACACAACATATATATATTTTAGATTTTTCACTCTCTTACTTTAAATGTTTGAAACACAACTTTTTTCCACTTTGGAAGGGTCTGTCTCTTTAACAATTAACTTTGAGGAAAAAATGTTTCAGAAACCTCAACGTCATTTTTAAAGACCTATCTATAGACACCTCACACTATAGGTTTGATTAAAAAATATTTGGTTTCAGTTCCATGTATGGGGAGCCCCCCTTATTTTATTATTTTTTTAATTTTTGTTTAAAATCGTAAAGCGGTTCACAGAATACATACCAAGATTCAACTGTGTAGTCCTGATATTTCGGAATAAAGTTGCTGGGACATACGGACGGACAGAGCGACAGACAGACATGACGAAACTATAATAAAAACTTGCCAAAGAGGGGCCTTTTATGTTTTAAGGTCTTGGCCAGTGACTTCCTATTGGAGACGCAGCCGTTCATGTTCATACCTACTCAATACCCTCAATAGACTTAGATTTACATATCTAGAGATGCCACTTCAGACACTTGCTTTAGGCCTCACCGATTTTGGCAGGAAGCCCCCAAATCGTGTTATAGGCATTCTGCTGCTGATCTAAAGGGATTCTAGTTCTGTCTACAACTCGAAGTGTACCTACTATTGTACCAAACGTAACTATCTGTTATACTCGTAAAGCCTTTAGGCCCGGAAGATAATGACTATCTATACAAATCATCTATGGAATTAAATAAAAATAGCATTATTTTTTGTTAGCCTATACGGTGTCCCACAGCTGGGCAAAGGCCTCACTGGTTCAAGAGATCCACTTACACATACCCGAAGCTTTATCAAACCATACTGACAGGAATTACTATTTAAAATATATATTATATGGTTTATCTACACACGTATCATAAACCCTCTTTACTGCGTATAAAAACCGCACGTTACGATCAGCATAATGTTAACTACTTGGTAAAAACTCATTTCTTAGCTGAAAAATTACACATTATGACCATAATGTGTAATTTTTCTACATATTATGGCATTCAAATTTCGAACGCCGCCGCCCGCCTGCGTGCCGCTCCTGGTTTGTCTGTGAATTTGGTACCTACTGACATTCAAATTTCGAACGCCGACGCCCGCCTGCGTGAAGTTGGTACTACAGAACAAGCTAAACAACTGCAGAGCCACAATGCCGATCAAACATGCGGTTCCTGAACACATCACAGAGAGCTTATGATATGTGTGTAGATAAACTAGTGTATGTAACTGTACATAATTAGGCATTAAAACTCTCGAGTGACATTATTATGAAACTCGCCTTCGGCTCGTTTCATAAACCCACTCTCGAGTGTTAATGCCCTCCATTATGTAGCAGTCACATAAACTACTATTATGTTTAAACGATTACCAAAAACGCACCTATTTTACTACCAATAAATTCGAAATGACTGCCAGAATGGATAAATGTCCACCAAATTATGTTTGGATAAATGATCACCAAACTTCTTTTTATGTTTTGTTTACTTAATTTTATGTTTTAAGTATTTTTTGTTGTTCTTACATGTTCAACCTAACACGAAGGTTTACCCTTCACCTAAGCTACCGCAGTATTTTGCCCTGATATTTTTTGCAACTTTTGGTGTTCATTTATCCATTTTGGGTAGGAAAAAAATATTTTGGTGATCATTCTATTTGTTGCCATATTATATTACAAGTTTCTATTAGTGTCAACAAAAAAGAACTAAAAAGTAAAAAATATGGCTGTTTTGTACAACTTCACACGATGATGAAGTTGCTGTGATTATGCCAAAATCATACCTTAGTATTCCCACTACATCGCACCTTCTGTCGAAATGTCGTCTTTGTTGGTCCTATATCAAGCATGTAATCTATAAAGTACATGCACGAAAGCACTTTCGGAGGTTGAAAAATTGCTTACAGGGCGCTTGTCACAGGGCCGTACCTTTTCAGCGTCACGTCATAAAAAACCCTAATTTCCGAAACCCTTTCATTTATAACCGCGCAATCTGAAGTTGTCGAGTGTACTTGAGTTAGGATGCTTTATGGGGGAGGTTGAGTGTCCACAATAAATGTCTGGTATATGATGGGTGCTGCACAACTGCCTCTGCGTCCACGTATGGGTAAAAGGGTGACGCTATGTTATTGTTATGATGGGTTATTGTTTTATCGTGCGGTTTCTATTGGCAATTTCAAGTCGATAGTAGCATAACTTGGCCATCGGTCAATACGTTTGTGGGATGACCTTTCGATCACAAAGTTACTTAATAATATTCTAGTGGTTCTGTGACCTGTAGGCGCGCGAGTGACACTTTCTTTTATAACAAACATACAAACTTATGCATGCACCTGGATACGTACATGGAGTATGAAAGGAGCCGCCACCAATAACTTTGTAAACTAAAACTTCTCATGAAAATTATATAGCCTGACTCTCACGGTCTCTACAAATCCAACGGTACCTCATTTGTTAATATCCGTCAAGCCGGTTGTACTGTAGCGGTTTTTTACACACCCACATGACCGCCATTTTGAAAAATTTGCAAAAACTGAGACGACAAAAATACTTTTTAATTATCGTACCTGCTCATAAAAAAACAATTGAGAAATGCGGCCAGTAGAGGACAACATCCGGACATAGGAAAGCATTTTTGCACAATCCTGAAACGTAGACGCTTCGTCGCTCGGTCTCTAATATGGTATACTCCCACGGAAGGGAGTTCATCAATAGGAGATATATTGAATTTAAATCTCCTAATTCGTTTTGTCGTAATACAGTAGCAAGCCATCCCTCCATCCTCACCAACTTTCGCGTTTAGGTTAGTGTAGTAAAACTGACTCTTGATAACACAGTAAGGGGGGTGCGCCCTATCTGATGGAGGGTGCTTTTACGACGTTTTAGGGCATGTGGACGTTTATGGTTTTTCTCTTGATGTGTCCCTTTAGCTATTTTGCATGTGATGAGGTAATTTGAGGCCCACGGTATTCTTGACCGAAACTTCTGCGGAGTACAAGAACGCAGTTGGTAAATTCAAATATAACGATTTTTTGCTATAAAATATATGCGATCGAGAATTAGATAACGGTCGTCAAAGGTGTTAGATAGATGTCTTTTCTGTGCGTTTTTTGGTACAGTTTCAACAGCCCTTTTATTAAAAGGTTAATTTCCCGTTTCCACCCTTCTCCCCAGGTTGCCTGTCTGTACCTATTAACATTTTTCTTTCCTCCCATATATCAGGGGAGTGAGAGAGAGAGAAATATCCAGAACATTCAGGAAAACCCGTTAGAATTGCGTGCTCAATTTAAATATGAGGGCAGATGGGTTGAATTTCAAAATGGCGTGTTTAATTTTGTTTCAGCAGAGATTTAGGATTTGAAACGACTTTTTAAATTATTATTTTTCGACTGTTTCTTTTTCAGCTGCAAGGGGGCAATAAACTAATCACCCGTCATAGAACGTGCCGACGAAAACCCAACATTTAGATGTGATGAGGGTTTCCCTCAAATTAATGAAACGTTTGCTTATTTTGCTTGTTTAGAATATGATATTTTAGCATAAAGGTGAAAAGTTTAAAACGGCATGTCTGAGGCCTGGTTGCACTAACGACAAGTTTGATTACATTCAAATCGTAAAGAGTTGAAGTGGCTGCCGATCCGTCTTCGTCGGAATTCTCACATCATCAACTTGCTCTACAGCATTTTATGGAATCCACGCTATCAAACCTTCTTACGAGACCGCTTTCCATTTCTTTCTTCCAGCAGGCCTCTGAGAACCCGTGAATGCTCACAACCCCTCAGCATAACACCGCGAGATTCCGGGCCATTCGATTGTAGGGACAGTCCCATGCACCATCAGGGACAGTCCTTCTCCCAATATATTTAAAAGTCGCATCAAGAAGCATTACCTTTCTTTTTAGAATTATAGGTAGTATGTATATAAATTAATTAGTATATACTCGTATATTTTTTACAAATGTAGTATTTTTTTAGCATTTACGAGTATATTATATAATATGTATATTTAGTTTATATTATTTTATATTATTTATTTAGGTATATACTAGATAAAATATATTGTTGTACACATGATCCCTGCTCTGCAATCGACCTTTCTCATCCTAATTGGTTTGCTTTAAGAGATCTCTTATTACAGATAAGCTCGCCTTTGTACACCATTTTCATATAAGTCTTGTTGTCTGTATTTGTGCAATAGAGAAAATATGAATTGCTAAAATTTATTGCCAAAAATCGCGGGTTCAAACTGAAGTCGCTATTGTGACACTTCTATGTAAGGGACGGAGCTATGCGTCAATCTCTTCTCCTTCTTTCGCTTGGAAGTGGAAGAGAGACTGAAGCATGCTCTGTCCCTCACATCGAAGTGTCACAATGGCTTTCAGGACGTCACTTACGCTGATGGGTGTTCCAAAACACGTTAAATGTTTTACGTTACTTTAAATTAGTATTTTATTTTATTTTTAATATTTGAAACCAAAATAAAAACGTGCAAAAGAGGAGCCTTTTAAGATTGTAGGTCTCACATTATTATTAAATGTGATGAATATCTTCCCTGAAGCTTCTTTATTAATGATATCAATGCATCTCGCCTAGATAGAATACTTTAATTGCGAAGCAGTCTTTATCAGGCCCCAGACCGCAAGGTACCGATATTTGGCGAAGCAGCGCCATTGTCTGCAGGCCATCCGATTTTAAAACATATTATTAATCTGTGGTCTGTATATTCGGCCATGAGTCCCCAGTTTTTGATTCGAATGTTTCTTCCTCCACAAAGTTGCGACGCAACAAATCACAACAGCGAAAGCCGCGTCTACACTTGACGTCTCGCGATAAGGCCGCGGCCAGACAGACAGCTAAGCGAGGGGTCTAAGGGCGACGTCAGATAAGGACGGGATGCCTCCACGATGACGACTCAAAGATAACAGCGTGTGTTTCTGTTTTTTGTTGTATTCCTGCAAATGGAATGATAAGGAGCCCTTTTAAAATGTTATAGCTAAGTTCATGGAGAGTCTGATTCTACGCGGATAAAAGACACAAGTAAGTAAAGCAATACATAATAAAACTAGTGGCCCTGTGAGCAGTAGACTTCGCTAACAGTGGGGACTGTGAACCAATTTATAGGTAAGTATTTTAGATTCAATCAAAATCAAGTAGTAAAGTAGCCGCACCAATAACTTTGTATACTACATTTTGCGATTTAAAATACAATCTATTGACTTTTCACGAAAATAGTTGTAGTCTATTTCAGTCACTCTCATGGTCTGTATAGATCCTCTTTACTAATCCGTCTCCTACTTCGAGGAGTCCAAACTTGGTATGTTTTGAAAACATTTCTTGGATTTTTAGAGAACAGGTAATGGTGTAGTATATTTTTAGAACCGGCTCATGAAGCCCTTTAATTTGATACCCCACACGACAGGTTTCAGAAAAATAAATAAAAATCCCAAAAAAAAAATTAATGACGTCTTAACTCCCCCCCAAGGGGAAAATCGAGAAAAGCTCTCGACAAAAAAAACATTTAATTCAAGGAACACGAGTGCCAAGTTTTGTGAGGATCGCCTGAAAACTGTGGCCCCTAGACCGGAACTGACAGACATAGAGACAGACGAAAGCAAAATCGGCCTCCTGTTTTGTCGAAATGGGCCCTTCGCTCGCTTCGCTCGCTCGGTCAATAAACATTTAAATATAGGCCCAAACATTGCTTCTAGCCCCACTGTGGGATACCCTGTGTCGAGGGAACTAGAGATATAGACGTCACAAACTTATCAATGTACAAGACTTGGAGTATATTTATTCCTCCCAAGCCGGAATCCGAACCCAGGACTTCTCGCTTGTGTTGTAGAACGTCGACCGTTACGCCACTGAGATGATCAAATATAATTCAGAGTATAGAAATAGAAATAGAATAGAAATAGTTTATTTAACAAAAGGTTTACAGATGCGCTTAATTTAATACATTGACACCTACTTGCTAATAAATGAATCGTATACAAAGTAAAAGTTACCAGTGGCCCTCACACTAGGTCAGACCTGTATCGTGAGGACCTGGATCTTTGACATAATGTTGCTTCTATTATTATGTATGATTGGCTGGCCAGAGCAGTTCAGTATGTATTCGCAAAGTGGAAAGTAGAACCATATTCCACGGCAGGGTCTAATACAGCTTATGCAATGCAGCAGACCAGTTACATTGTATTCAGTTAGCTTTTATTTCTCTCGGAATTGCCTCAGCATTGTTGCGATTGCAATACACACGGCCCCAGATGCTGTGTGGACCACAATTCTACTGATAAGTTGTGCATTTTGCATTGCAGCCGACATAGACTCGATTTCAATCCTGAATTCTTGTGAGTGAATAATATCTGTGAGGACAATTCTCTATGGCATTTTATTCAAAAGACAAAAATGGATTTCGTGGATTTTACATGGAAAACCTCAACATTGCCTCCGGACCTAGATTTTTCTGCACCATACTGACCACTGCGCCTGTCAAAATCATAATAAACTTAGTAAACGTATTTTTGCCTCTTCTCTACATTGTACCACAGAAGCGAAGAAATCCACTGATTGATTTTTAGATATTTTTTAAAAATTCGCTGTGGTTAACAAATACAAATATTGCGATATTAATTTTTATAAATAATAAGCAGGAATAAATAATAAAAAAATTATTAACAGCGAGTTCTGTGTTGAGTTCGACTCATTATCATGACAGTCACGTCATTTAAGTAATCTTGGAACAAATGTGATATCACATTTATAACATTGTAGCTCTTGAATCAAGTTACTAAAGTTGTAAATTAAACTATAGTTGTTTTAGAAAGTAATTGTCCCTATAGAGAATAGGCCTACCTTCGCCCAGCAGTGGCTTAATATAGGCTGAACATTATGATGATGATTTGAAACCTGCCGAGCATAATAACTAAAAATTAGTAGAACTTTGGTCCTGGCCGCAACACGTATTGATATTATTATTGCCAGGGCATTCTCGAGATGAAAGCTTTCTTCAACCGTTTACGGAAACCTGGATAGGCTGTTCTAGAATCTAGACATACCCATATAGATTCTAGAGATTACTAAAATAATTGAATAATATTATAAGTCTGAGGAGGTAATATCAAAATTGGCAAAATCCAGATCCTATTTCTGGAGCATTTGGAGTTTACTTCTATAGTTTATTTCTATCTATCTATATATATATATATATATATATATATCTAGTTTATTTCTATATTTAATAAAAACAGCCTAATACGTTACAGACAATGGATGCAATCGAGTTTATCAAATTAAAGTAAAAAATTGCAACCAATTTCACAAATTGATGGACTACTAATAAGATCATTTTAGATCGCATTGCCTGGAAATCGTGGTAAAATAATTTGCAATTATTTTATCTCTCGGGATGAAAATTTGTAGCTACAAATTCACGGTTTTCGAATTTTTTGTCTTTATTTGTATTGTTGTCTTTATCCAAATTCAACGGGCAGCACCCTAAAGGTTTTGATTTCCTTGCGAGTATCAAGCAAAAGTCAGAAATTTAGCAGTTTAAAGGGTCTTATATTTTGATTGCGTTGACTTATTCTGAAGTTTGATTCTGAGCCAAGCGCGGTGCGGGTGCAGGTGGACCGACCACATCTGGGGGGAGTTGTTCGTCATCTCGGGGAGGTACGTAGTGCGCTGGTGCGGCTCTGGTATTGCTTTAACTTTAGCAGAACCTTTGTGTTTTATATATCTCACCGTAAAATTGTGCAAACCGTTAGTTTATATAGTCTTAACGATTTTTTCTCGTTAGTTTATAAACTGTCGATAAATTGTAAACTATACCATACTGATTGCAATTGAACGGGTTAGTTTATAATCAAACCGTTAAATTGTGAAATGGTTTAAACTTGAATCGCTAACGAAAAACCTGCGCGAAGTGGTGATTCAGGGTAGGTGAAGGCCATTCGCTCTCCCCCTTATCCTTCGTGTTAGGTTGACAAGTAAGAACCATAAACATAAATTTAAAACGCTGTCGGTATCATTTACAATTTATCGATAGTATACAAACTCACGCGTTAGTTAATAAACTAACGGTTTTCACAATAGTACGGTGACATATATAACCAATGTCTGGCAGAGGCAGTTTTGCCAGATAGGTGGAAAGTGAAACCTACCTAATGCGTTGGTTAGGAGTCAACTTGAGTCGAACGCAGTCATCTGTGCACCCCATGATACAAAATATCGTCTTATGGTGGAACGCATCCAACATAAATTAATGCGATATTTGTATTTGTGGCAGTACGGAGCGTGTCCGTTCTATCCGTTAGTGCACCCTGCACACTTTATTTTAGGAATGGTAGGGTATAATGAACTTGGGGTAAGGAGGGACCATATATTGGTAACCTATGTACACAGCGTTCTGGTAGGAGGGATCTGCAATCCTGTAGTGCTAGGTGAGCTGCATGTTTGTGTGCGTGCCGGACGAGGACGTGGACCGCCGGCGCCGGCCGCTACTGATGCTGGTGCTGCGCACGCGCACCAACCTGCTGGCGCAGGTGCTGCTCACGTGCGCGCACTCTAAACCTTATCTCGAACCATATCGACCTATTCCATGTTGCTCAAAGTGAGTTCTGAAGAATGGCTTTGCTCGTACTTTGCTACAGTGAGCATCTATTGTAGTTATTTATTTGTTGTGTGTTATTTTATTACATAATGTTTATGATTGTAATCATGTACAATCATAAACAGTCTTTAGTTGATCATATTTGATTTATTTTTTATTTTTTCCACGTATAATGAGACTTAAGTAAGTGTTTGACTTGTAAAAGTGTATTTTTTTGCCTACTTGCAATAAATTATTTGAGTTGTGAGTTTTTTGAGTTTTACACATCAAATTAGACTTAGCCGGTAAGGATAGGTATTTGTGAAAAAATAAATGAATTAAATGAATTTTATTCACAGCTTTAAGGGAGGTAATTTATATCAATTCCAAATTGATACCTTTACACGTTCCTGAAAAAAAGGTTATAGACAGAGTAAGGATTGACAACGAAGTGAATATACGTTCACACAACACTGGCGTCTTAAATTTTGGCACTTGGAGATCATCGTAAATCGGCTTTTAATATTACTTTGGAAGACTTTTCTTTGTGTTACAGAGGAGGGCGATACGTCCATATTTATATTGCTTGGTCGCGATTCCCTGAGAGAATTGTTTGAAGAAATTGATATCCTCACGATACCGTGATGATATCAATTGTGAGGATACCCTCACAGTACATATTTGAAAACATCTTGTCTGTCCGGAAGAACAAAATGCTATTTCCTAAGAATTCTGATATGCATAATATAATATAAAGCTGACACTCATGTTCAACAAGCTAGAGTATGCAAGCTGACACTCATGTTCAACAAGCTAGAGTATGCAAGCTGACACTCATGTTCAACAAGCTGGCGTATGCAAGCTGACACTCATGTTCAACAAGCTAGAGTATGCAAGCTGACACTCATGTTCAACAAGCTAGAGTATGCAAGCTGACACTCATGTTCAACAAGCTGGCGTATGCAAGCCGACACTCATGTTCAACAAGCTAGAGTATGCAAGCTGACACTCATGTTCAACAAGCTAGAGTATGCAAGCTGACACTCATGTTCAACAAGCTGGCATATGCAAGCTGACACTCATGTTCAACAAGCTGGCGTATGCAAGCTGACACTCATGTTCAACAAGCTAGAGTATGCCAGCTGACACTCATGTTCAACAAGCTAGAGTATGCAAGCTGACACTCATGTTCAACAAGCTAGAGTATGCAAGCTGACACTCATGTTCAACAAGCTGGCGTATGCAAGCTGACACTCATGTTCAACAAGCTAGAGTATGCAAGCGGACACTCATGTTCAACAAGCTAGAGTATGCAAGCGGACACTCATGTTCAACAAGCTAGAGTATGCAAGCTGACACTCATGTTCAACAAGCTGGCGTATGCAAGCTGACACTCATGTTCAACAAGCTAGAGTATGCAAGCTGACACTTATGTTCAACAAGCTAGAGTATGCAAGCTGACACTCATGTTCAACAAGCTAGCGTATGCAAGCTGACACTCATGTTCAACAAGCTAGCATATGCAAGCTGACACTCATGTTCAACAATCTAGCATATGCAAGCGGACACTCATGTTCAACAAGCTAGCATATGCAAGCGGACACTCATGTTCAACAAGCTAGCATATGCAAGCGGACACTCATGTTCAACAAGCTAGCGTATGCAAGCTAACACTCATGTTCAACAAGCTAGAGTATGCAAGCTGACACTCATGTTCAACAAGCTGGCGTATGCAAGCTGACACTCATGTTCAACAAGCTAGAGTATGCAAGCGGACACTCATGTTCAACAAGCTAGAGTATGCAAGCGGACACTCATGTTCAACAAGCTAGAGTATGCAAGCTGACACTCATGTTCAACAAGCTGGCGTATGCAAGCTGACACTCATGTTCAACAAGCTAGAGTATGCAAGCTGACACTCATGTTCAACAAGCTAGAGTATGCAAGCTGACACTCATGTTCAACAAGCTAGCGTATGCAAGCTGACACTCATGTTCAACAAGCTAGCATATGCAAGCTGACACTCATGTTCAACAAGCTAGCATATGCAAGCGGACACTCATGTTCAACAAGCTAGCATATGCAAGCGGACACTCATGTTCAACAAGCTAGCATATGCAAGCGGACACTCATGTTCAACAAGCTAGCGTTTGCAAGCTGACACTCATGTTCAACAAGCTAGCGTATGCAAGCTGACACTCATGTTCAACAAGCTAGCGTATGCAAGCTGACACTCATGTTCAACAAGCTGGCGTATGCAAGCGGACACTCACGTTCAACAAGCTAGAGTATGCAAGCTGACACTCATGTTCAACAAGCTAGCATATGCAAGCTGACACTCATGTTCAACAAGCTAGAGTATGCAAGCTGACACTCATGTTCAACAAGCTAGCATATGCAAGCTGACACTCATATTCAACAAGCTAGCGTATGCAAGCTGACACTAATGTTCAACAAGCTAGAGTATGCAAGCTGACACTCATGTTCAACAAGCTGGCGTATGCAAGCTGACACTCATGTTCAACAAGCTAGAGTATGCAAGCTGACACTCATGTTCAACAAGCTAGAGTATGCATGCTGACACTCATGTTCAACAAGCTAGAGTATGCAAGCTGACACTCATGTTCAACAAGCTGGCGTATGCAAGCGGACACTCATGTTCAACAAGCTAGAGTATGCAAGCTGACACTCATGTTCAACAAGCTAGAGTATGCAAGCTGACACTCATGTTCAACAAGCTAGCATATGCAAGCTGACACTCATGTTCAACAAGCTAGAGTATGCAAGCTGACACTCATGTTCAACAAGCTAGCATATGCAAGCGGACACTCATGTTTAACAAGCTAGCGTATGCAAGCTGACACTCATGTTCAACAAGCTAGCATATGCAAGCGGACACTCATGTTCAACAAGCTAGCATATGCAAGCGGACACTTATGTTCAACAAGCTAGCGTATGCAAGCTGACACTCATGTTCAACAAGCTGGCGTATGCAAGCGGACACTCATGTTCAACAAGCTAGAGTATGCAAGCTGACACTCATGTTCAACAAGCTAGAGTATGCAAGCTGACACTCATGTTCAACAAGCTGGCGTATGCAAGCTGACACTCATGTTCAACAAGCTAGAGTATGCAAGCTGACACTCATGTTCAACAAGCTAGAGTATGCAAGCTGACACTCATGTTCAACAAGCTGGCGTATGCAAGCTGACACTCATGTTCAACAAGCTAGCGTATGCAAGCTGACACTCATGTTCAACAAGCTGGCGTATGCAAGCTGACACTCATGTTCAACAAGCTGGCGTATGCAAGCTGACACTCATGTTCAACAAGCTAGAGTATGCAAGCTGACACTCATGTTCAACAAGCTGGCGTATGCAAGCTGACACTCATATTCAACAAGCTGGCGTATGCAAGCTGACACTAAGGTTCATCAAGCTAGCATACAGAAATATCTTCACTATTAGGCACTCCTATTTCGCCTAACTTGAGTTAACAAAAGGCTGTTTTAGTGTTGCTGTTATTTGTTTTTAATGTTTCCCTATTACTAGCGTTATGGCAGCTCAATGGTTGCCATCCATGTTTTTCTACATGAAATTGCCAAACCTTACTTCTATTGTATTGTATAGTTCAAAATATTGTACGTACATAGTTGACGCCACTCAAATCGACAATGTCACCTAACAGTTCTAGTTGGTCCATATCCAGTTCTAACTTGATAGCAAAACTCCTCTCACATGTACACTTTGCATGCAACGAGGTAACAAACCCACTCATAGTCTCGTGGCCAGCGCAACACTCAACACAAATAACATAGTGCGAAAACGCATTAGGAGTTAAAGTTACAACCCTTTACCAAGTTCTGGGAACAAAATTAATTTATTTCTTTGAAACCACCGAATTGTTAGGGCTGGAAGCACCTAAAGAAGGTAATCCCGTAAAAAAATATCTGTAATTTGTTGGGAGGGGCGAGTATTAGGAGTGTTTAGGAGCGGCCATTAATTACGCGAGTTTTTTTTTTGAAGATTGATTAGATCGTAAACTAGAATCACAGTGATAAAATTTAGCAATAAATTCAAAGGGGAACTTATATTGTTACCTTTTGGTAGTCAATACACCATTTTTTACTTTAATTAAACCTAACTTTGTTCGCAATTTCACACTGTTTTTTGGGGGAAACATACGTGAGATTTAGCTTGATCCACTCTCCCCTTAACGTCTCATGTAATTAATGGACGCCCCCATAAAGTATGCATAGTAACAGGTACGAACAGTACAAAAGAATACAATACAAGATATAATGTAAAAACACCAACAAAATGCTGAGTTTTACACACAACCTGTCGGTAATTAATCTTTTCTGAACTTGTGAATGTAATAGGAGTGGAACAAAGACCCGTTAGGGGTTTATCAAAGTACTTAGTTAAAAGACTGGAGCCCAGTAAAGACTTATCATTACAAGTATTTCCATAAAACTGAAAATTATAAAGAAATAAATATATAAAAAAATTAAGTCGACTTCAAATTAAATCAAAAGTAAGAAATAACATTTTTACATATACACGAAATTAACAAGAATGGTAGCAAAAAAACTTGTGCCGAAGTACAAGATTTTTTGCTGGGCACAGTAATGGCGTTTCCATATTAAAACCTCCTTGTACCGAACCATTAGCGATTGCTTTTAAAACTCTATTAAAACCACAGTTTAGTGTCAAATTACGATCTTCAGTTTCTCAGCCCTTCTTAGCGCCATTAACCTCCGCAGAGGGCCTGCGACGCCCTTCAGGACACATTAGTGACCCTTGGACCGTTTAGGGGTGTTCGATTCCCGGGCAGGGTGATTCGCTCGTGCCGTCACTTCCGGTGGGCGCCGCTGATCGGGATTTTAATATAAAATCCCTCAAAGACCTAAGGAAACTCAACATCTGGTGTACCTACCGTAAATTGGGAGAAATGGAAAAATGTAGAGTTGACTTTTTATTTTTGGGTAGGCAGGGAAGTTTTATATAAGACTAGCTAATGCCCGTAACTTCATCTGCGTGTTCCTAGGAATTATCATTTACCGAGATAACGTTACCCTACTTCTGGTGCAGTCGGATAAAACGTATCCTGTAAGTTAATCTAGCTCATAGACTATCTCTGTGCTAAATTCCACTCAAATCCGTTCAGCCGTTTTAGCGTGATTGAGGCACAAAGACACAAACATCCAAACATCCCAACATCCAAATATACAAACATCCAAACATCGCTGCTTTGCATTTATAATATTAGTTAGATGTTGAGAGCGGTATTAAATTTTAAGATCTAATATATCATAGGGAATCCATCGGGCTCCTGTCAACCAAAATATACGTCGCGCCACACCTTATGAAGCGCCACGCCTTGAATGCGCAATAGTCACATTTCAATACCTGTACATATGCGCAGTAACTCCTGCCAACGTCGCCAAGCGCTCTTAATTCGTGGCGCGAGGTATACCTTTCTAATGCAATGGAGGAAGAGTACACAGTTAAATACTTGAAACTTAATAAATACACAGTTAAATACTTGAAGTATGCATTCTGATATTTTGGCTGTTGTATTTAACATATTCGTCTACCTTCCTTTAATTATCTTTGTGGTTATCCAGCATACTGAACTGACTGGCAAACATTTGCAACAGCCATTTGCACGGAACGCGTTCCACAAAAAAGTTTAATTTTCCCGAGGACATTTCACAAATGCCTTTCCCCCTCAACCATAATACCTCACCTAAACATAACAAAAGACATAACCAACTTTACTCTTCAACTCTGACCCAATTCTCCTTTCGCCATTCGTCTCTCTCTAATTGCACTGGTCTTTCTCTACCTAATCCTAACTGTCATTAGTCAAAATTACGTTGCGCCGAGTATTGTGCCCTGGGGCGCAGTTATACTAACTTCCTGGGTCCGTCCCTGGTTCGACAAGAAGCCGGGTTGCTGTAGGCCTGCGGGGGCGATATTTTAATTAGGATACATTTGTGACGCTGGATGTGATTATGTGGTGTGAGAGTTGGTTGGTATGGGATAAAGTTTTTTGGGGTAAACGTCTGGCTTCATGCTACAACAGGTTCCATTAGTCTATTATTTGTCATACACGTTTCAGTAGCACGAACTTGTATATATGTAATACTTGATATTTGTGGTCGTCGCAAAATCAGTGAGCAAAAAGCAATTTTTTCCTTAGAACGCAGCAGCAGTAAGTATTTTTTATTGGGGAATTATAAAACGATCGAATAAAAAACGAATTAAGCGAATGATCACTGAGCGAATGGCCATGAACAGCCGAAATACTTGAAATGAGCGAAAAAAAACACTAAATTGAGCATTTTTTTCTGATAATAATAAAATTCAGAACGAGCTTTCAAAAAGTGGGCATTTCAGCTATTAAAATTCTAACCGTGCGAACAAATTACTAAGTGAGCGACTAGAAATACAGAGAGGGCAACTTCAATAATGGAACACAGAAACCCAATATTGGCTAGAGTAGGTAATTGTGGCTAAATTTAAATTGGATTATAGTTTAGGTTAGAACTTAGAAGAAGCAACCCCGAAGCGTAGCGGAGCGGTGCGGAGCGGAGCGTATTCAAAGAAATAATAAAATTGGCTAGAGTAGGTTATTGTGGCTAATTTTCAATTGGGTTATAGGTAAGGAAGGTTGGAACTTGGAAGAAGCAACCCCGGAGCGGAGCGCATGCAAAGAAAAGCTTCTCATTTTGTATTTTAAGTAACTCAAATTAATGTTTGTAAATAGAAATTTACAGCGACTGCGACGAGCGATGAGAAATCAACAGAAAAGAATTTCTGTTGATTTCTCATCGCTCGCATTCAGTCGCTCACTTAGTAATTTAGTAACCTGAATTAATTATTATTGTCTCTTAAAACATTAATTTACTTACAGTCACTCGTTTAAATACTACCCTTTTTTATTTTCCACGAATGATTATGAAGAAAACAAGCAAAAATCGGGAAAAACAGATTATGCAACTTTCAGCGCAATACGTTTACAATTCAACACAAAGTCGCAAAACTTATTCCGTCCCTTTTCGAAATATAAGGGCAATAAAAACTAAAGGGCCGGCCTTATTATGAATACCGTAAGACTCAGTTTACGGCTTTGGGACACAATTTAAATTGTATATTAGGTCCTGTTTTCGTTTATGTCCTGCACAAGTTGGTGGGGTCGTGGGGTGTCGGGGAGGTGAAGGGTGTAAAAAAGGATTTGAAGACATGATTGCGTGTGAACAAAGGATTTCGGGTTAAAGTCGTAACTTACGTCCATTTTGATACGCCATGTGGGACTGTTTATTCGCACCAGTTTGGTTGTAGTCTAAAACTTGTTTTTAGACTCCTTTTGATGTTTGTGCTTAGTGCTTACAGCTTCCTATCCTAGTAGTCCACTTCAAGCATCTCACAGTGCCGACATAATACCGCACATACAAATAAATACGCGGCAAAATGGGCTCGTTTGCTGCAAATAAAAGATGAATAGCTGTGCTGATTAATGCCATTCAGGCAGCAAATGAGACTCATTTCAGGAAATTCATTGTGTGTGCTCTTCTTCTAGCGTTGGTATAATTTTCTATCTTACTTGATTGTTTTATTTGTTTTCATGAAACACATATCGGTATGCTTTTTCCCATACGATACTTTCACCCAAATTATGCACTCTACACTCGGTTTTTGCAATGAAGGGGTATAGCGGCCATTGCCGGAGCTTTGACGATTTATGTGAGCTCATAATCGACCCAATGAGTATCTTCAGTTACGAACATAGCCAAACAATAACTAAACCTCGTGTTTCTCATTTCCATGCCAGCGGGCCTTAAAACTTACTCCAAAATAACACATAGGCCGCTGTTAATAAACCGCTCAGCTCAATGAGGATTCGCCATATCAAATCTGTCGTTATCTCAGAGTTGAGAACGGTTTATTAATACGGGCCTAAGTGTAATTTAACCTGCAACGATGATTGTAATTTTAACAGATTGCGTCTTGTGTAGGTATAATTATACAAGTTGTTCGAGATTGTCAAATCGCATAAATTACGTAAAGTGCTCTAAAATCGGCAAATTCTGTTTGACAGTTCCGCAGTTGTCGTTTGCGTGATATTCACAACGGGTTATAAAATTGCTGCTTACATCGATTAGGTAAAGTGTTTAGTTTGCATTCAGTGGAATTTATGATAAGTAAGTAAGATATGTAAGTTTCCTCACAATGTTTTCCATCATCGTTAGAAAGATATGATATACCATCCTATCTTTACTTATAGTCTATTGTTTACTCAGTATGTACCTTATAAACAAATAATAGTCACATATTACAAGACTTGCTAGATCGAGTTCCATTGAATAATTCCAAAACTCCTAACTCGCGCAAACCAGAACATTCCTGGTAGCCAGACCATTCCCAGCTGAAATCATCTCCATTAGTCAAGCCAGACGATAACCACAAGCCGCGGCAGCAGTTAAAATAATTTAGCCCACCGCAAAACTTAGCCCATAAAGAAACTGAGAGACAAAGTCCTAGGACATTTTTCATTAAGAACAAACGGCTCTCAATTCGGCGGTAAACAATTATAGGTGGCGAGGATGGCGGCATGGTGGTTGGTGGGCACAGACCAATGAAGTGCCTCTTTTATGTGTGGTACGTTTTCTTTTTTAAAACGATGCTGCTTTATCATGTATGGCCTGGCCTTCGGTTTCGCGCTGTGCTTTTCCCATTTTTTGACAAATTGCGGGCTGTTCGTGCCTTGCGCTTGACTTACTTTTTCATATCGTCCTATTCTTATATGTAGCACTTTTTTTACACATGGCAGCCTCGCACTTTTTTATACTACATTCTCACGTATGGCTCGGCCTTCGGCTTAGCACTGTCCTATTTTATGGTATGTTTTTGTTATGAATGGAATGGCCCTCGTCCTTGCATTTTCTGGCATATTGTTGCGTATTCGTGACGCTTGAACTTTTATGCCGTTCTTTTCTTATATGGCTTATATGACTTTTTAGCACATGGTACGGCCTTTTGCCCTGCGCCTCTGTTATAATATGTAGTATGTTTTTATTTTGCTTTGCTCGGCCTTCGGCCTCGGACTTTTCTTATTTTTCTGTTTTCTTGGCCAATTTTGTGGCAAATGGTGGGATTTTCGTGACGCTTAACTCGCCTTTTGGTTTGTACTAATCTGAGATGAAGTATAAATTTTTAAAACATTGCTACGGCCTCTTGCCTCTGTTATATACGATATGTTTTCTTAGGATAATGACACATATGCCCGCCTTTGCTCCTGCTTGGTGGCGCTGGCGTAGTTAGAGGCAAAAAGTTTCATTCATCTGAGGTTAGGTTCAAAAACACGTCACGTAACATAATTAAAACTGGCAAAATAACATAAACATAAACAATATCAATATTTCAGGAAGAAGTAAATAAAATTTGACAACTTTGACAGAAGACAGACAGCCTGCAAATACAACCGCGCCATCTGCAATGAGTTTTTGAGATTAGGTGCCATTACATAGGCTGTATGAGTTAGTACGAATAATCTGAATGATCGAAAATCTGGGGCTATCGGCTACACCATTTTCCAAAAATATATAAAATATTTGTTTTCTAACAAGAAGGTTGATGAGAGGTTGTAGTTCTAGCTGTCTTCGACCTCAAGAGAAAGAAACTTTTTGTTGTGATTTAAAACGGCCACTAGGAAGGAAGTGTTTTTTTATTGATATTAAAAATTGCGTCTTATTCGTACAGCTGTAAAATATTTTGCAATTACTTGTAATATGAAACTATAGATAGGTTAATGATGATTTAATTGGTCTTTGGAGAAATTAAAAAAGACATGTTTACTAAATATAATGATGTAGTTATGTGCGCTATGTCAACTTACTATGTCCATTAGGTGTTATTTTGGAAATATGCAGAGAATATGACAGATTTACAACAATTGTTTACCCATCACAAACATAGGTACATATCGCCGATTATTACGCATAATAATTACACAATAACAATTTTTCCTGTCCTGCCTAGGTTTGCTGGTAGAAATCTCTCTTTAGAGATAAGCTCGCCTTTGCTCATAAAATGTTTTGTTACCTTACTATTAAGATTTCTGTGCAATAAAGAATAAAGAAAGAATAAAGAATTTTTAGAATCCTCCAGAAATGCCCTTTCCTGTGACGTAAAAATCTCACTTTAGTCCAATAAAAAAAACACAGACGCATTTTACTCTACAGCACCGCAGAACGTATTTTTTTTAGGAACCTCTAGCAGGAGGCGTTATCTAGAACATATCCAAAATTAAAGTCTCTACATTCATGAGACATTTGGCGAAATTAACCCAAGTTGTCAGACCCCTATGTTTCCAGTTTAGGATTAATGTTTAGTATGTTTAGTACGAAATATGTCGACTCTTACATATACCCAGGGAAACAAGTATCGTTCCAAGATAACAATAACCTACCAGAAGTGGATAGACGAATCAATAGTACCTGGAACAGATTCTGGTCACTAAAAGAGATTTTCAAAAGCAATCTTCCACTACCTCTGAAGAAAATCGTAATGGATATCTGCATTTTACCATGCCTTAAATACGGGGCCCAAACCTGGTCGTTTACATCAACGATGAAAGAGAAGATACAGACATGTGAAACGTCCATGGAGCGAAGTATGAAGGGAATAATTATACTTCAGAGAATTAAAAACTAGAACATTAGAGAAAAAACCAAGATAATAGACGCACGGACAAGCCTTGAAGCTGAAGTAGATACGGGCTGGACATATTTCAATAATCACAGACCAAAGATGGACCTTAGAAATAACCAAATTGCAAGGACCGCCAGGATCTCGGAGAGTATAAAGACCATTTAAACGATGAGAAGACGAAATAAAAGACACAGCTGGAAAAGAGTGGATGCACACGGCTGAAGAGCGGGAAAAGTGGTTCTCTCTGGGGGAGGCCTACACCCTTAAGGGATTCTCATAGAACAATAAATGAAATAAAGCACAATGAAATTGTTAAGCTAATTTTAATTTTATTAATTAATAATTAAAAATTGAAACAAATATAATGATCAGCAAAATATTTTTTTCCTACTCAAAATGGATAAATGAACACCAAAAGTTGCAAAAAATATCAGGGCAAAATACTGCGGTAACTTAGGTGAAGGGTAAAGGGGGTGAGCGAAGCGAAGCCCCCTTTCTTTATCCTTCGTGTTAGGTTGAATATGTAAGAACAACAAAAAATACTTAAAACATAAACTTAAGTACAAAAAACATAAAAAGAAGTTTGGTGATCATTTATCCAAACACAATTTGGTGGGCATTTATCCATTCTGGCAGTAATTTCGAATTTATTGATAGTAAAACAGGTTCGTTTTTGGTAATCGTTTAAACATAAGCCATTAAAAATTCATGCATGCAATTATACTTACTACATTCCTAATTAATATTCATAAATACTTACTTTTATAGTTTACAATTGTCAATATTCTTATGTATGAGAAATAAACGGCTTTTTAATTATATTTTTATTTTATTTATGTTCAGACGATTCTTCTATGATCCCCGCTTTGGAAGTTACTCCTGTAATATTTTAAATGCCATTCTTGTTGCATTAACCGAACGTTATCTAAAACCGTTTAATTAAGTGACCGTTATCTGATGGTGCCACCGTATTGTTTAGGAAGAGTTATAGGCCATGGGGTTAGAAATAAATACTGCAGAATTAAATTTGCAATTAAAAGGTTTCCTTTTGATAAGAATAATTGTATTACTTTACTTTGCTGGTTGGCCGAATTAGATTACTCGAGGAAGTTCTAAAACTTCTAGTTTAATTAACCAATCGCTGTAAAAAAGAACTCCGAAAAACGCAAAGCCGTAAAAATGCAAATCTGTAAAAATCTTGTTTAGAAAAGAATTGCTGATATTTTTTTTATCCAAACCAATTTCGTTACGCCATACAATTCTATGTATTTTAATAAAACGAAGCTGTAGCCCTGTTATAAAATTTGAGGACCTTCGGATTAATGTGGGCAGTATTCACTCCCGGATTTGTGTACTGTTAGCGACGCAACCCGCTTCCACCCTTCTGTTAATGTACTCAGTTAAGGAGGGAATACGTTGACTTGGTGATTTGGCTGGTGGTACATTTGTGGGTATACTGCTCGCAGTTTAATTCTGTGTCCGCTCTTGTCCAGTGGCGGAATGATCGCGTTTTATCGTCAGACCTCTACTAATGGTATATGGAACGACAATTTATGACAAAAATAAATGCTCTTTCTGGATACATGTTCATCAGTATGTGAGTGTGCGTAGATGAGTGCAATAAAAGCAGCTCTACGCTTAGGTAATAAATTAATAAATAAAATATTTTAAAGAAAACATTGAAGTCTAATTTACATCACATTTTCCATACGTTTTACCGAATCGTATGGAAAATGTGATGTGAATTAGAATTCAATGTTTTCTTCAAAATATTTTATATATCAATTTTACTTATATTTTATTTATCAAATTTAAAATTCAGTGAACCAGAAAAAAAAAACATAAACATTTACATACTGGCCCCACACTAGTATACCCTGTGTCGTGGGAACCAGAAACAGCGACGTCACACACATATAAACATCCAAGACCTGTTTTTTTTCCTAACCCCCAGCCGGGGAACGAACCCGGGACCCCTCGCATCGTAGGCAGAGCCACAACCGCTGCGCCACAGAGGTCATTAAAATACAATTTCATTTTGTATTTGCTTCCTATTGAAGTATATCATATTTTAATAACAACAGAAGTTTCTCTACAAGTACCGCAGCCCGGTATTCCGTAAGAGCTCCTTCACATTTATCCAGCAGTAGGAATAAACATCATTTCTAATTACACAGCCCGTGTTCAAATATAGAGAAACATTCATATTCCGGCGAACAATTCATCGCTGCAAGCCCGCTCCCGTTCTCCAGGGCCACCAACAAACAAGCCAGCAGCGAGCCACCTTCGTTTACTGTAATCTAGGCTTACCAACAGAAACCTGGGTTACCAGCTGCAATTTCAAGAAGTCCTGATTTTCGAGAAAATATTTGCGAAAATCGCTCCTTTCTTTGTACATAAACTCTACGCGTCGCTGTGTGTGTGTGCTGCCAGGACATTATATATTTTTCATATGCTTTATTGCACAGAAATCTTAATAGTAAGGTAGCAAAACATTTAATGAGCAAAGGCGAGCTTATCTCTAAAGAGAGATTTCTATCAGCAAACCTAGGCAGGACTGGAAAAATTGTGCAACAGGAGAGCCCTAGTGCGCAATAAAACTGTATACATCTAATTGTTTAAAACTAAAAGTAGCGACCTAAAGGACATTTTTTATTTAGTTTAGTTGTAAATTTTTATTTTTTTATTTTTCACTTTCATTTAGTGTTGTATATAAAGGTAGTTTAGCTTTATAATTTATAACACAAACAAGTAATGTTAAAGGTAATAAAATTAATTTACAAGATTACTTTGCCAAAAAAAAAAAGTTTAAACATAATAATGTAATAAATGATACATACTAAATAAAATACAAAAGCACAAAAATAAAATATATATCAAACATACTTATATTATAGTGCCTGTATTTATTGTTAAAGCAAGCGAAATTACAGTCTAAAGGGCCTTGAATTTTGCACACTTCCTGCGTATAAGTAGACTTCTGTTCCATAGCAGTCGAGATTCTTCCTGATTCACACGTCGATTATAAGTGCAACATGATTAAATTATTATTACAAAAAAAATACGTATTTCACTTTTTATCGCAGGGAATAGTGTAACTTTCACTTTTAACAGATATCCGAAATAGTCTTTAACACCCGGCTAATCCCGGACAAATCTTACACGTGGCAACCCCAGCTACAACTCGTAGCTTAATTTACTTACAAATGCAAGTTTCTCAGTAATTTGCATAATTCAGTTTCTTCTCTTTGTCCCGAAACTATGCTACATTCAAATAGTCTCATTCCTCTCCCATCTGGACTGAAAACGGAACGTAAAACAAGTTCAGTTGTAAAATTCTTCAATTTGCTTGGGATTTTTTGTGAAAAATATGTATTTTTTATTGCTGTAATTTTATTATGACTGCAAGGGAATGTAATTCGGGACGTCGAGATGGATGCTTCAGGTGGTTTGCATCTGGGTAAGTTATTTGTTTATCTGGATGATATTCAAACCAGGGAGAAGATTTCAATAAAAATCTTTGATTTCCTTTTCCTATATCTTCCTATAATACCAACACTGAAACAATATATAAAGAACTAAGAGCAGTAAGAAAACTACTAGTTCCACGTATATCATATAGCGAAACTTCTCGAAACACTTGCGGCTGGGATGATAAATGGTGTAAACACTTTCCGCGGCGCATCTACGAAGAATGGTCCGTATAAATCTACGAAACCACCTCCTGTTCCATATATGACCCCTAAGAGCATGGAACAAGAAAACTAATAATTGTTGCAATTTCCACACCGTTTTACGGGCGCGGGGAACTTCGTAAATTATAGAGGATAGTACTTGAAAAAGTTCTCTCCATATTTATTAAGCTGTAGTCGAGGGCTTTCCGCTGCGAGCTTTGGAATAAACTGGTCAAGTTGGGGCATATTTTTCTTTCTACAGGAGTTCTTTAGTTTGCTTTCTGCAATACAAGTTTGAAGCTTTACGGTTTATCAATTAGGGTTATTCATCTATTCAATTAACAATTTTTCAACCACTCCATTTAATGGTTTTATAACGACGATTTGTCCACGATAAAAATGGCAGCGTAGAAAATAATAAATTGTAAAATCTCACTTGTTATTTGAATAGTCATAGATTTCCAAATTATTTTCACTGCTGGTATTTACCAATCTTTCCTTTGGCTTGGCTTACATCTACGAGTATATACAAACATTATAGAACCGAAATATATATTTAGTATAGATTACAGTGCAGTTACTCCCGAGAGGTATCCAAAAATATTATATCTAGTCTTCTATTTAGTCCTTCGAGCCGAATTTGAACCAGGGTCCATCCAAGTCCATTAACTAAGGTAAATTTTTCATCATTACAATTTTTACAGAACCTGAACAAAAGGAAAACACGAACAATTCGACAAACGCAAAGCTTTCCCAAGGGAGCTGCAATCCCAAACTAAAGACTCGAGATAAGCTCAAAGCTTTCTCTATAAGTATCAGTCAAAGTCTCGGTGTAGCGCTTTATCTCAGTTTTCAGTTTCAGTCAGATGGATCGTCCTTCAGCAAATCGTCGGAAGATTTCATGTTACTTTCAATGCAATGCATAGGTTTAACTTAGGGCGACTTGCGCCGGAGGATTACCAAGGACAAGACGAAAGCTAGCTTTCTAGCAGGTCCAGGTTGAGATAGACCCAGGTCGTAATTAAAATATATATAACTCAGCGTTATTGCTTGGCTCTCAGGCTAACTCTGACTGACACAATACACCCTTAACATGGGTTAATAAGAAAAGTATGAGTAGTTATAATAGTATAACTACTCATACCCTTCTTTTGTAAGTATGGGTAGTTATAAAGCTTATAGTTGACTCTGGTTTTGCCTCCATAACATATTGTTGCTTAAAAACATATCGGGCGCAACAGCCGCATTGGTTCGTTGTAATAGCGTGTGGCTGAATTTGCTCAGTACACAATTTGGGAAAATGAGACGTCGTACTAAGATCGTCGATGTCAGCAAGCGAATCACGAGACTGAAGTGGGTGTGGGCAGGCCAGCGTATTTCCGTTGTATACAAGGCTATTACGCTCCCATAGCGTACTGCTCGTGTATATTTCGGAATGCTGATACTCACATCTGCAACTACAAAATATACAAGAATTTTGCGAACTACTCGTGTATAGTTTGTAATGAATGCGTACGAAAGTTTAGTTCCAAACTATAGAGTGTCACTTACGCACGCTATCAAAGGTATTATTTAATAGCACATAAAAAATACTGATTTGCACAGCAAAAATGGTTCAACAAAAACACTTTAAATATTTTATTTGTCCTTAAGTTTGTATTACGTATTTTTTGTTGTTCTTACATGTTCAACCTAACACGAAAGATAAAGGGGCTTCGCTTCGCTCGTCCCCTTTATCCTTCACCTAAGCTACCGCAGTGTTTTCCCTGATATTTGCTGTGAAAATTAGTATTTTTGATGTGCGGTTTAATATTTCCCTTAAACTCTGATATCAATCGCTGATATATAAACTTTAATACACAAACAATATTTATTTAACAACACGAGTATTTACATTGGGCAATAGCGCAGTATATAACGGAACCATAAAATTGGCGTAGACCATTCCGAAGTATACACGATTGCGGCGTAATGCTGATGTATAGTTCGGAAGACGTAACTGAAAATATTGCGTTCCAAAGAATACGCGATAATTGACAGACCCCTGGGTAATGGCCTTGCATATTACGGAAACACGCGGCAGGACACTTGGCAAGGGCAGATGACGGTAGGTGGACCAAAGCGGTTACAGAGTGGCTGCCCAGAACCGCACGACGACCGACCATATAGTGGTGGTGGCAGTGGATGCGGGAGGCTCAGGACCGAAATGGATGGCGTGGTAAAGAAGAGGCCTATACCCTGCAGTGGGCGAATGTGGGCTGATTGATGATGACAATTTGGTGATGTAATTTCAGTGAGCATTGTCAGCCAAGCTAGCTTGTGAGCATCTTATGCTTTAGCACACATGAAATAGCCTTGTGAACGTGTCACATGGAAATGCTGCTTGTTGTACATAGTGTACAAATCACTGCACATCGAGCTTTCGTTTGTGGTTGAAACAAGGCAATAAGTTCTAAAATCGGTACAAGTGCTGGTCGGACTCGCAGACAAAGGGTTCCGTATCGTCATGTAAGAAAACTTTAACACTGGAAATAATAAAACAAAAAGAGACTAATATTATCTTCGAAAGTAGATTCGAACCCCGAAGCATATGATTGAGAAAAACAAAATCAAACCAATTGCGCCACCACAACCATGTGATGAACGTGAAATCTACGATACCATTTGAATCATGTTATGGTTTGTTATATCGCGGCTGGTTTTAAAACAAGGAAGCTTGTATGGGGACTCCCTTTAAAGGACGGAAAGCGGAGGCTTAGTTATAGGGTGCCGTTGGCACCCTTCGGGTATGAACCCTTAAAACTAAAACATCGCGCTTTAAACGATTACCACCGGGTAGTCAAAATACTATTGACGATTAGACTAAATGCAAGCAAAGCAGCGAGCAAGAGCTTCTAATTAATATATTTATGGAATGTTCTTATTATATTATAAGCCCTTTAGTTTGGTACCCACCACGGCCCTGTTTAATTATTTATTTTTTAAATGCGTGAATGTTTATTATCTGAATGTGCAATTTAAAAAATTCAACGTGGTCCCCATAAAAGAGATATCTTTTTTTTTTTTTGCGATTTTTCTTGTACGATATCACGGAACCCTTCTCGTGTTAGTCCGGCTCGCACTAGACTGTTTTTTTACATCGAAATGACATAGCTGAATGCATAAAAAACTGCCCAAATAAAGCGTCGCTCAAATTGACATCGCATAACATGACTGAAGCCGCCATTTCCTGAACAAGCATTACTTTGAAATTCCGTCAACTTGAGTTGGCGGCTGTGCATCCGGGCCACAATCCCTTGAACAAGAAATCACTCTCCACACTCACACGTGCAATTTTCAGGTAGGTACTCGAAAGAATACCAGGAAAGTGTTTAATGCCCGAAATTGGTGAAAAAGAACCAAATTGTTATTTTAATTAAGATTAAAACGAGAACTAACAGCGGCTGCCGCTGACCTTCTCACCATCGATAAATTCTCGGTAAATTAGAAACAAATATCACGGCTCATGGTTCATGGTTCATGGTCTGGCAAGGCAGCTGAACGGTTTTAATAGCCGGACATTGCAGACCAACTAACACTGGATCCGCTACCTATCCGCTTACCCCTCTGCCGAAGCACAAGTTTTAAAGCAAGCATCATTTTGCGATTACCTGACCTATTTATTTTGATAAAGGGAAATATTAATGTTCGATTCCAAATCGATATTCGATCGATGGTTTCGGAACGGCCATTTTGAATTTGACGTTGCTGCCAACCTGACAGTTTTTTGACAACTGACAGACGAAAGCCCTCGCAATGTAACGCGTATTGGATAGGGTATTGAAATTAAATCGCAGTCCATCTGGAATGTATTCGGGGTTCCCTCAGGATTGTCTAGATAGCTGAGTGTGTTGTGGTTCCCCGAACCAGATAAAGTTCGCATTTACGTGGCCGATTAGTTTTTCCCACGTAACATAACCTGTGTTGGAACACTGTGCTCATCGAAGCTGGCCTGCCAGTCATACCTGGTTGGCTGAAGAACCTGTCTACCAAGAAGAGCCTAGGGTGCACCCGGGCCTTGCAGAGAGACAGGAGGTTGACGGGACCGAAGCACAGACCAGGTTAGATCGACTCCATTTACATTAGCTCGGTGAATCGCCGACGTTCACACTTCTTGGCAACTGATCGCTACGCTACCTCGTAGCTGATGGGCCCCTACGAGGTCATTAGGTGCCGAGAAGCCTGAACATTTTGGTAGCTAGAGCGTGGTTTCCTGAGAATTGCAGCCGTCAAGGGCTCCAGGAACGCACGATTTGGGACTATCAATCTGTAGGTATAGGCGGTTACTAGGTAACTTGGTTGTGTTCCTATATCCACATAGATTGGTAGTATTGTAAGCTATAGGTCTATTGCTGGTAGTAGACAGACAGATATTGAGTTGAAATTTGCATTGAATTACCAGTTAGTCAATCTATTAGTGGTCTAGTAATGCTATTGAAGAATGTTTTGGTTAACATAGGTAGTTACATCTATTGATAGCAGGCTATTGCATTGTTTTCAGTTTATAGCAATTTATAACTTGAACTAATATTGACTATCTGTATGTGTTGTAGTGATAAAGGGAGACTAAATTGTTATTTACAGAATTTATATAGATATAAAACTCGGTTCCTATTGTTTAAGGAAAACAGCATTGTTTAAGTTGTGGTTTAGGGTTCCCTCGTTTGGGTTGTAGACTGGAGGGTCCAATAAAATTGAGTTACTGCAAATTGTGAGTAAGTATCGTTCCGATCATGTCGTTATCTGAAATCCAGAAGGGTGTTTCTAAGGAACTCAGATGGTTTTCCTCCGCACACGGTCTGATAGACCGTTTAGATAGGCATGATGTGGTATTGGAGCGGTCTATGGACGTTAAGGAACGTTACAATAGGGTGCTCGAATTGTCCGCGCAGGCGGAATCAGTTGATGGTTGCGCACCTGACAGGCTGTCACGGTTGCTAGGGGATGTCGACCAATGTATGGAGATGGCAGCTGCTATCACGCAGAAGGCTGCGGACATACGTAGACAGCGCGAGTCCAGCCATGGTGGTGACATCGAAGCACCTCTGCCGCTTCAGGGTTCAGGGTCCAGGTTACCGGCCATAACTATGCCTACCTTTGACGGAGTGTCCGGTGAATGGATGAGCTTCATCAATCTGTTCGACAGTTTGGTGCACATGCGATCGGACATTACCAAGTCTGTCAAGATGGCTCAGCTGGTGGCAGCATTGAGGGGTGAGCCTAGGGAGCTGGTCGCTCATTTGACAGTTACGGAGGGTAACTATGAAACGGCCAGACAATTGTTGGTCAGACGTTACCATAACAAACGGAGGTTGGCCGATGCCCAACTGAACCGTTTGTTTAGTATCCCGGTTGTGAACAAGGTCGGGGCCATACAGACGGAGGTTTTGAACCCGTTGTTGTCCGTCACCAAGGCTCTAGAGAATCTTGGACTTCCGGTTGGTGAATGGTCGTACCTACTGCTGTACATTGAACTTTCCCGCCTACCCGCTGACGTGCAGACTCGTTTCGAACAGTCTCACGGGAGGTCGGCCGAGGACCTGCCCGCCTTCTCCGACTTGGTCGGATTCTTGGAAGAGGAGGCTCGACGGGCAGAGAATTTGGGGTTGACGGTCACCCATCCTTCGGAGCCACAGAGAGCTGCCGGGAGCGCTGTGAGTAGGGGCCCTCCGACGAGGAAGGACCGCACCAACCGGCAGTCGTATGGGACTGTGAGTGCATTGACCCCACATAGTGAGACCTGCCCATGTTGTAGGCAGATTGGCCATGCTGTGGCCAATTGCAATAAGTTCGGGGAACTTAGGGTTGAGGGACGGCGCCGGATGGCCGAGCAGCGGAGCTGGTGTTTCCTGTGCCTCGGGCCACACATGGCTAGGGACTGCACGCGCACAAAAATGTGCGGATATTGTGGTGGGGCCCACAACAATCTGTTGTGCATGAACCGGTCCGGCCAACAGCCACCACAGGGCCGTACCCGGGGTGACACGGCATGGGGCCCTGAGAATTCGTTTGCGACTCGGAGCGCAACTCAGGGGACAACGTCCCCACGTCCACAGGGCCGTACCCAGGGTGACACGGCATGGGGCCCTGAGAATTCGTTTGCGACTCGGAGCGCAACTCAGGGGCCAACGTCCCCACGTGCACAGGGCAGTACTAGGGTGCAGGGCCGCACTCAGGGTCATCACATGGGGGGCCCTGAGTTTTCGGTTGCGACTCAGCATCCGACTCAGCGGGACATTGGGTGTGTTGAGCAGGCCGTAACGGGCGGGTGGCATGGGACACCTTCGAGCTATGCGGGTGCGGTTCTGACGCCGCCTCAGTTGTCGCCCCGCTCGTCGCCTCGTCCTCGTCGGTCACATGTGATGTCCCCCCCGCTCATGGAGCGGCCACGATTGAATTCACGCCCACCCCCCTTTACGGGGAATCGTAGGTTGGGAATGGAACCGGCGCGTGGGCCATTTGTACAATGGGACCCGCTGGCGTATAGCTGCATCCCTGATCGGTTACAGGCAGAGTGGGGCCCCGGGGGCCCTCGCTAGGAATTTGCGGCCCAACAATTTGTTGCCCCCCAACCGGAGACGGTGGTGTTACCGATCGCCTCTGTGCTTGTTTGGGATTTGGCGGGCAACCCAACATACGTTCGCGCCCTATTAGATTCTGGAGCTCAGGGCTGCATTGTATCGAATGATTTAGCAAAATGGTTGGGCCTCAATATAAATAATGTATCGCTGCCGAGGAAATTGGTCCCTGCTGGGGATTACAGGGCAACCCTTCACGGGTTTTGTGATGCCTCTGAACGAGGGTTTGCGGCAGCGGTTTATTTGCGAACCGTCACCTCCACCGGGGAGGTCGACGTGCGTTTGGTTTTGGCAAAAAGCAAGGTAGCGCCTATTCGGACAAGGATGACGATTCCAAAACTGGAACTGTCCGGGGCTGCTCTTTTGACCAAACTTTTGAATCACACTCTAACAGTGTTGCGTGGGTCAGTGGTTTTGGAGGATACGGTGTACGCGTGGACGGACAGCCAGGTTGTTTTGTGCTGGCTGAAGGCTTCGGTCCATAACTTAGAGGTTTTTGTTGCGAACCGTGTCTCCCAGATTGTGTCGTCTGAGGTCCCACTGACCTGGAGACATGTACCAGGAGAATTGAACCCGTCTGATTGTGCATCCAGGGGATGTCGGGCTCCTGAACTCGTTAGACACCATTTGTGGTGGGGACCACCCTGGCTTGCCAGGAGAGAATCGGACTGGCCCCACAGCCATGTAGTAGTATCTTCGGATCATGGCCCCAGAGCGGCCGTGCATGTTACCCAGAAGGCTGAGGACCCTGACGCCGGGTTTCTGCTGGACCGGTGTGGCTCATGTGTGTTTGTTTGTTTATCCGCCAGGGCGGTGCATCTCGAGCTCGTTGCTGATCTCTCGACAGAGGCTTTCATTGCTTGTTTGGATAGGTTTGTTTCTCGAAGGGGACTTCCAACTTTGATCCGCTCTGATAACGGCACTAACTACGTCGGTGCGGAACGATACTTACGAGAGATAGTCAACTTTTTGAATGTAAATAAAGTGGATATTGGAACGGCCCTCTCCCGTCGGGGTATACAGTGGACCTTCAGCCCACCGAGTTGCCCCCACTGGGGTGGGATTTTTGAGGCCGTAGTTAAGTCAGCTAAGACGCACTTGGGGCGTATAGTAGGTCAGACCGCGCTGACTTTTGAGGAGCTCGCGACATTGTTTTGTAAGATCGAGGCCGTTCTCAATTCGCGACCGTTGTGTCCGCTCAGCTCGGATCCAAATGACCTGGAGGCTCTGACCCCAGGCCATTTCTTGATAGGACAGCCACTTAACGCGTTGCCCGAGCACCCCTTCGAGGGAGTGAAATTGTATCGGTTGTCAAGGTATCAGATGTTGCAGCAGTTTACTCAGAATTTCTGGAAGCGTTGGTCGCTCGAGTATCTGCATATCTTACAACAGCGCCTTAAGTGGACTGACAAAACCAGCCCCCCTAGTGTTGGTGACCTCGTTCTGGTTAAGGATGCTAACCTACCGCCACTACGTTGGCGCAGGGGGCGCATTGTTAACTTGTTCCCTGGCAAGGACGGGACCCCCCGGTCTGCGGAGGTTCTAGTAGGAGGCTCGGTTCTAAAACGAGCGGTAGCAACGTTGTCTCGGCTGCCCGTAGATTAGGGGACAGGTGGGTGCCTGTCCGGGCGGGTGATTGTTCGATTCCAAATCGATATGCGATCGATGGTTTCGGAACGGCCATTTTGAATTTGACGTTGCTGCCAACCTGACAGTTTTTTGACAACTGACAGACGAAAGCCCTCGCAATGTAACGCGTATTGGATAGGGTATTGAAATTAAATCGCAGTCCATCTGGAATGTATTCGGGGTTCCCTCAGGATTGTCTAGATAGCTGAGTGTGTTGTGGTTCCCCGAACCAGATAAAGTTCGCATTTACGTGGCCGATTAGTTTTTCCCACGTAACATAACCTGTGTTGGAACACTGTGCTCATCGAAGCTGGCCTGCCAGTCATACCTGGTTGGCTGAAGAACCTGTCTACCAAGAAGAGCCTAGGGTGCACCCGGGCCTTGCAGAGAGACAGGAGGTTGACGGGACCGAAGCACAGACCAGGTTAGATCGACTCCATTTCCATTAGCTCGGTGAATCGCCGACGTTCACACTTCTTGGCAACTGATCGCTACGCTACCTCGTAGCTGATGGGCCCCTACGAGGTCATTAGGTGCCGAGAAGCCTGAACAATTAAACTGCACATCAAAAATACTGATTTGCACAGCAAATATCACGGCGAAATGCTGCGGTAGCTTAGGTGAAGGGTAAAGGGGGTGAAGCGAAGCCCCCTTTATCCTTCGTGTTAGGTTGAACATGTAAGAAAAACAAAAAATACTTCAAACATAAACTTGAGCACACATAAAATATTTAAAACATAAAAAGTGTTTTTGCTGATCCTTTTTTGCTGTGCAAATCAGTATTTTTGAAGTGCAATTAAATACTAGCCTTTGATAAATCGATAGTTTTAAAACTATCAATTTTCACATCTTGCGCCAAACATCTTAGTTTAGCATCTGAAGTGGCTGCGCAGAATAATTTTTACCTGTTTTTCGTTATGGAGACGCGACATGTTCTTCGTTATTGCGAGTCAAATTCAAAGCTAAATAGATGTTTGGCGCTACGCGAGCTGTACCCTCAGCCAATCTTGTCATGTAAGCGTTTATATGCGATGCGTTTAAATTACACAAATGACAAGAGTACATGGTGTTAATCGTACTCAACACAGAACTCGCTTAATGATTTTGTAATGATTAATTCCTATATATGATTTATAATATGTGATATGTGTTAGTACACAAGTAGTGTTAGTAGTGAAACAAATCCTATATTTAAAAGAGATCTAAAAATCTATAAAAATTTAGACAAAATAAATAATTTTGAATTTTGATGAGCATTAGTTTGCATCTGTAGTTGTAAATGTGTTACCTCGTCTACCACACAATTAACGTCATATTACGGTGTGTTAAATGAAAGACTTGATTATTTCATAATAGTATTTGATTCGGGAGGCGGTTCCAGCTCTATTAATTCCAAGCTGAGTATCGAACCTGCTTTGCCTGTAGTTTAATGAAACGGTACACGTAAACGTGAAGTTAGTGTTGAGGGTAATTGTGTTCGTTTTTAAAGATAAGTTGATGCCGGGTTTAGTTTCGGTTGATGATTGAAAGCGAAACCGTATATTTCGCCAAAGGGAAGATTAATGTAACTAACCATGAAGATTGCCAAGTGCTAGTTTGGAAGATTAAATATAAACATTTGCAAATACATTGTTTCTGGTCCCACACTAGGATAACCTGTATCGTGGGCACCAGAAACAGCGACGTCACACATATACAAACAACCAAGACCTGGGGATTTTTTTGCTTTATCCCCAGCCGGGGATCGAACCCGGGACCTGTCGCGTGGTAGGCAGAGCCACAACCACAGCGCCACAGAGGTCGCCTGTATATATGGAATGAAAAAATTTACCCGAGATTAGTACTAACTTGCTTTCTAGTTAGGATCTTAGTCAGTGGAGGTCTTTATTCTCTGCCTTACTCTCTTCCGAAAACGCGGCGTGAGCATATGTATGTAAATACGCTGTACATTTCGGCTCTTACTTAATAATTACAGTTTGGAAATTTAATGTTTGTAAAATAATGGCAAACCAGGCCACAATTTAACTAAAATTTTATTAAAAGCTGACAAGATTAGATTATTTTGGAGGAAGTAAAGGAAATAACAATTCTGTTTTCAACCGACTTCAAAAAGAAGGAGGTTCTAAATTCGTCGTTTTTTACTTTGCCAATTATGAACCGATTTTGATGATTTGTGCTTTGATTGGTAGGTCATACTACAGATGGACCACATCTGTAGTATGACCTACCAATCAAAGCATATATTATTTTATCAAAATTGATTCAGCGCTTTTTGATAAAATCAACAAATAAAAAAATACACGTTGACGTTTTGGTTTGTGGTTCCGTACAGCAAAAGTTTTGATGAGGACTTTTCGTGTTCACAGACTTGATTCGCATCCCGACCGGGTGGAAGAAATAGGGCTTGAATTTGAAGTCGGTTTTTTATCTAAACACGTATCATAAACCCTCTTTACTGCGTCCAAAAATCACACGTTACGACCAGCATAATGATAAACTTCGTGGTAAAAACTCATTTCTTATCTGAATATCGATACATTATGACCATAATATACCAAAATTTGTCAAATTATGACATTAAAATTTCGAACGCCGATGCCCACCTGCGTGCCGCCCCTAGTTTGTCTGTGAAGTTGCTGGTGCTAAACAACTGCAGAGCAATGATCAATGCCACAATGCCGGTCGAACATGCGGTTCCTGAACACATGAAAGAGAGCTTATGATATGTGTGTAGATAAACTAGTGTATGTAACTGTACATAATTAGATATTAACACTCTCGGGTGATATTATTATGAAACTCTCCTTCGGCTCGTTTCATAAACCCACGCTCGAGTATTAATGCCCTCCATTATCTAGCAGTCACATAAACTACTATAACTTGGTGATTTTTTGTATTAATAAGAGCTGTATTAATACTTCCGCGTATGTCTTAATCATCAGCTAAGGCATTATCTGTAATATCAGACTATAAGACAACAACTTGAAATACTTGGAACCCTCAGACCTGCACTGCCCCCTTGGGTGGTGCTAACGAGCAACAAATCAACACTGTCATTTCCAGGTTATCGAAAGAGAACCTGTCCAAATACAGTGAAATCTATAAACACACGGGACATTGGCGAAATTAACGTAGTTGTCAGTCCGCCATTGAATAAATTTATCATCATGATCATTAAAAAAAATAATAAAAAAATAAAAAAAAATGAAGACAGCAACTTTTCGCTGATGATTACCACGACGTGCCAGCTGTGCAGTATAGATGCAACTTGTTGTCGTATTTTCGCGGAACAAACGCCAAGTATCAAAACTTCCGGAGACATCGTCGCGTGGGTAGCCAGGACATGGTTGTACAGTCACGATCAGTGGAACTAGCAGAGTAACAAAAGTATAAAATGAACCACAACTACACTGACGAGCAATGAAAAAGTTCCACCCACAAAATGCCGACAAACACCTTAATATCTCAGATAGAACCAATATTACCACACAATATTTACGTTTTTAATTGGTAATATTCTGATGCGCTGTTAAATGTACTTCAATATTGTAGACGGCATCATTAAGCTAACCTTTCCCGTTTAGGTGTAATTTGGTGCTATGTCACTGGAACTTTTTCATTGCTCGTCAATGTATAATACAAAATACGCGAGCGAGAGAGTTCCCATGTTATCAAAAGGCAAGAGCAAAACCCGCGTTTCGTTAATGTTCATTGAAATATCAATGTTGCTTGTTATCGAGGTAGTCCACGAACAGCACCTGTCCGAATAGCATCTACGCGAAAAGCAACTAGCCTAAAAAAGTAGTGTAAAGTAATGTAAAATTTATTTTTACATTTTTGTCCACGAAGAGCTATACAGGACGTTAGCGCTACCTCGTCCGTGCAAACTTTTACTCCAGGCGGAAAGACCCGCAGTGTGAGAGGGACGAAATAGGGAAAAAATTTAAAAAGTAGCGCTAAACCACAGAAAAATTGTTTAAAAATAAACTACGCTATTTTGTTAAAAAGTTTTTTATGGAGATTTTGAGAGTACATAATATCTACATTTGTAACGCAGTTCCACAATTAAATTAGTTAGGATTTCAGAATTACAGGAAAAAATAAAACAATTTACAGGTGTTTTCGTAATTAAATTCCAAAAATCTAATCTGTAGATGACTTCATGGTGGAGTAAATGGATTCGAAAAAAAACCCATTTTTATGAATGAAAGATATCGATAAAAATAATTAGAATGTTTATCAATGACACATACTTAACTTACGTAGGTACATATGAAATCTGTCTAGGCGACATTAAAAAAATGAAAAATAATAAATAAATATAATATTATATTATTTTTATTATATGAAGATAATATTATTTTTAATTTTTAAATGTCTCCTAGACAGATTTCGCCTGTTCAATAGTTCATTTATTCATAATAGTCAATTACTCGTCAAATTAGTGTAAAAAAATATATATAATGAAATTGTTAAATAAAAAATATTAAATAGTACATTGAATAAGTTGGTAACCTACATAACCTACATGTTATCAATCGGTTTTAAAAATACCAATAAACACAACACTTTGCTTGTTAAAGCGATGTTCTGGTTGTTGTTTTTTTTCAAAAGCGGTTGAATTTCAAACATAACCGAATTACATGATAGTTTACAGGAGGGGTAAATGCTGGACGTGATCGCGACTGTACTTGCTCAGGACTCTGCGTGCATAAATCAAGGACTCGAAGAGCAGCGAGTCGCGGAGTTAGAAACTAGTTCTAGAATTTCTCGAACTTTCTGGAATTTCCTAGAAGTGGCGTTCTTGCGGCAACGGCCGGAGTTGGTGCTTAGTCGTGGAGCTAGTATTTATTAAATATGAATGCGTAATACATAGATAGATTCAGTAAGAAACGGATTCAACTGGGCTGGCCTACATACTAAATAACAATAAGTTTTTCTCACAAAACACCGAATTGGCTACGAAACGAGATATTTTTTATGCCAAGAGTTTGCGCTCTTTCAGTGTCGGCAGTATGTGTCATGCGGACGCGGGGCGCGATACTGCCAGCACCCGCGTGCGGGGTCAGTCCCATCCCAAGTGATGAAACCCGCACGACGGCCTCTTTCAGTGTCATGCGGGTTTCAACACGCACGCGGGATTTTCTATAGGATTCACCCCGCACGCGGGTGCTGTCAGTATGGCGACCCGCGTCTCGCATGGGAAATACCCATTACACTGAAAGAGGCCTTTGCAGAGAGCCTTTGAGAGAGAGCTTAGGGAGGTTTTCAGTCTGCCTGTTATTAATCTAGGAAAAAGTATGCATATGTGAATGATGTAAAGCGTCCGTGGCCTAGCGGTATTCGCACATCGGAAACGATCGTGCGGGTAGCAACATTGGCTGAGATGGGTACTGGATGGGTGTCCGTTTTTATGTGGCATTTATTTCGGGTGCTTCCGAGTTTCGGATGGCACGTTAAGCTGCAGGTCCCGGCTACTATCGCTACTCGGTAATAGTAGTCGTAAAGCTGGTCATAGGCCCTAATAGGGCAGCTGGAAAACAACTGACAGTAGGGTTGGTCACTAGCCCGACACCCCTCCATCATCCAGCACTGAGCCAGCGTGTTGGAGTATGGCTCAATCTTACTCGTATCCGGGTAAAGACCCGTGCCCCTCGGTGGGCACATTAATGGGCTACATTATTTGACAGAGCGAGCGAAGGGCTCCACTTCGACAAGACAGGAGGCCGATTTTGCTTTCGTCTCTCTCTATGTCTGTGTGTCTGTCAGTTCCGGTCTAGGGGCCACATCAAGCGATCCTCACAAAACTCGGCACACGTGTTCTTTGAATTAAAAGTTTTTTTTTGTAGAGAGCTTATCCACATTTTCCCATTTGAGGGGAGTTATGACGTCATATTTTTTTTTTATGTTTTTTTTTCTGAAACCTATCGTGTGGGGTATCAAATTAAAGGGCTTCATGAGCCGGTTTTAAGAATATACCACACCATTACCTTTGGGCCGCCTGTTTCCTAAAAATCCAAGAAATATTTTCAAAACATACCAAGTTCGGACTCCTCGAAGTAGGAGACGGATTAGTAAAGAGGATCTACACAGACCGTGAGAGTGGGTGAAATAGACTATAACTATTTTCGTGAAAAGTCAATATATTGTATTTTGAATCGCAAAATGTAGTTTACAAAGTTATTGGTGCGGCTGCTTTACTACTTGATTTTGATTGAATCTAAAATACTTACCTATAAATTGGTTCACAGTCCCCCCTGTTAGCGAGGTCTACTGCCCACAGGGCCACTAGTATTTATTATGATGTGAACGCTACACTCATATATAACTTGGTTAATGCTGCTTCTAAATGATAGCTGTGACAGGCTGGGTTTCACGCTAGCGAAACACCAGTATCTCTGCCCTTTCATTTGAGAAAAATGTGACGCCCAGTTCCCAAACACCACAATAATTGAGTTATCGAAACCGTGCCACAGAACGTCCCCTGCGATTGAAACATGTCGTGTCGGACAGTCGTAAACAGAACGGCAATTACCGTAATTTGTGGGCAATATCGAGATATGGCCACCGTTTATCGGTTATTTGTGCCCGGTGGGTTAATTAAATAATTTTTGACGGGCCCCACATGTCACGTGCACTCCTTTTAATGGAAAAGTTTTTGTTGAATGTATTATTTTATTTGGTAAAACCGAATTGATTACATGTGTCGTTGCTATTGGCTTAGATTTATACAGCGATGGGTTTTATTTGTTTCAATCTGTTTTTGTATATTATTATAAGACGAGAGTTACACCAACCAGTTCAAAATGCATAGACTTAATCTTTACAAACTTTAATAAAAAATACTACCATGTCGATGTCCAAGAATTAGGTCTTTCGGACCATAGAAGTGTCTTGTTCTCTACTCCTCTTAATATTCAAAACCCTAACCACTTTACATTGATCAAGCGTAATTTTAACGATTTCAATATAAATAGATTTAAAAACGAAATCTCAACAGTAGACTGGGAAAGTATATTAGTACCTGATAAAAATGTGAATGATAATCTTAATACATTTGATAATATTATACATACAGCCCTAAATAAATGTATTCCTAAAATATTAATAAAATATAAGCCAAACCAGAAAAATACTTACCTAACTAAGGGTATAAAAATATCATGTCGCAATAAAAGACAATTAAAACTACTAATATCACAGACTAATAATAAAGTTCTACGAAACTACTATAAAATGTACTGCAAATCTCTAAAAAGGATAGTTTGTAAATCTAAGAAACTTATCAACATATATAAATTTAATAGTTCAGTTAATAAAACCCAATGTATGTGGAAAATAATACACAATGTAACAAACAAATATAAAATTATACAAAATATAAGACTCAAATTTTCAAACAATACTTTATCTAACCCGAAAATAGTTGCAAATGAATTCAATAATCTATTTGCATCTATAGGAAAGTCACATAAATCTAGATCAGAGAAAAACAATCTTCCCGCAAGTAAAATAACAAATTCTTTTTTCCTCACACCTGTTGAACCAAAAGAAACATTTAATATAATAAAAGGCCTTAAGAGTAAGAAGTCTTTTGGTATAGATGAAATTCCTCCGTTGCTGGTAAAACATTGCGCGGATATTTTGGCAGTACCCTTTTGTAAACTTATCAATCAATCTTTTACAGAAGGAATATTTCCCGAAGCCTTAAAAACATCTCTTATAAAACCTAAACATAAAAAAGGAAACGCCACTGACATTCATAATTATCGACCTATTGCTTTACTGCCTACTTCAGCAAAAATTTTTGAAACTGCTATGGCCATACGACTGAATAAATTCTATGAAAAATATAACATACTACATGATAACCAATACGGGTTCCGTAAAAATAGGTCTACTATATTGGCAATATATAACTATGTGCAAAAAATTTTTGAATCAATAGACAATAAACGGTATGCTGTGGGTTTACTGCTCGATATGAGCATAGCGTATGATAGAGTATGCTTTGAAACTCTATTAGAAAGACTATACGACTCTGGGATTAGAGGCTTAGCATACAGGTGGTTCAAGTCGTACCTGCATAACCGTGTCCAATACGTAGAGATTGAAAATACCAATTTTATCACAGGTAAAGTAGAATGCGTTAGATCAGATAGAGTCCTTTCTACTGGATCTATTCCCCAAGGTAGCGTCTTGGGATGTTTATTATTTCTTATTTATATAAATGATCTACCTAATCTAATTGATGACCCTTGCACCCTTTTCGCAGATGACATTTCCATATTATTTTCCTGCTCGAATACCACCGAATTAAACCAAAGCTTAGATATGACCCTAGATAAGATCACCGACTGGCTAGATGAATCAAATTTAGAACTCAACCTTAAAAAAACTAATATAATTCAATTCAAACCCTCACAAAAAGTCCCATTACAAATTTCATATTGCTATAAACAAATACCACTGGAGACTACAAAGACAGCAACCTTGTTGGGGATCGATCTAGACACAAACTTGAGCTGGAAACCTTACATACAGAGATTGCAAAACAAACTATCATCTTTTACTTATGCCCTCCATCAACTAAAAAGGGTAACTGATGTCAAAACTGCGCTCACAGCCTACTATGCATACGCACATTCCAGACTATCGTATGGTATTATATTATGGGGGAATTGTTGTGAAATAAAGGATATTTTTATTCTACAAAAGAAATGTATCAGAATACTTACAAATATTGACCAAATGGTATCTTGTAGATCTTATTTTGTAAAACTCCAAATACTTACCTTAACTTCTATATATATATTAGAATCTTGCAAATTTGTAAGAAAACATGGTAACTTATACTCCCCTCTAGAAAATAAAAATAAAAGGAATAATCGAGCCCAAAATAAATTAAAGAAACCATTTTCAAAGTTAGAACTCGTGTCTTCTAGTCCCCATCATATGGCCATCAAAATATATAATCACATACCAAATTACTTAAAAAACATAGAGAAAGAAACACTATTCATTACCTATTTAAAGAAGTTCCTCATTGAAAAATGCTATTATGATGTGAAAGAATTTTTCAATGATAAAATTAGGTAAATATTTCTAGTCGCTAATTACTTGTTCATTACATGTTATTACTAATTTAATGTTTATATAATTTACTCTTAATTTATTTATTTATTGTTAATAATAATAATCTCTACAATATTTTGTTAATTTTCTCTATACAATTTTGAACATAAATGTAATCATTTTTAAATTTTTTTAAATTTTTCGTAAAATGGACAACTGGCTGTCCTTCGCATGTTGCTGTGCCCTAGCAGGGCGTCACAATTACTAACTTTTATTTTACCACCTTGTGAAATTTTGTGACTTTGCAATAAACTATTATGAATTATGAATTATGAATTATAAGGTTGAGGTAAACGAACGACTTCAAATCAATGTTAGGTTTGTGTATTTTTTTTCAGTTTTCACGTGGCCGAAAAAATTATTTTGGATCTTTGTAGTAGCCTTGACATTTGCTTTAATGTCTCTTGCATGATCAGCGATCTGTCACATCAAAGCAAAGGTATCACAGAACCTAAGAAAAGTTCATTGATTTCAATGGTTGACCACATTGTCAATTGTCAATGTAAAAAAAAAACAAAGGTACCAAACTGAGTTATAATTTCGAGCTAAATTGTGTTTCTATGTAGGTACTTAATTTTTCCTCTAAGGCGCATAGTTTATTCAAATTCATTTCGCCGTTAAGTTGGCTGTTCATTGCTAAACAAGTACCAATGAGATAATAAAGTCGTACTTATTGGGTTTCGATGACGTTAAGCTGAAAGTCCCGGCTACTATCGCTACTTGGTAGTAATAGTCGTAAAACCCCTTAATCAACCCGCACTAAGCCAGCGTGGTGGAGTATGGCTTAATCTTACTCGTATCCAGGTAAATGCCGATTCCCCTCGAAGGGGTCATTAATGGGCTACGTTTAACATTATACGGACGTTCTAACGGTGATAAAAAATGTTGAGAAAACCTTCAACCTCCATAGCTGCGGCGATGGGCTAGCCCCCTGTCACGCAAAATGGAGTGTTGAATAGCTGGCTAAAAGTGACCACAATTGTGTCTCTGTCACCCCGTATGGAAAAAGGCGTAGCTTTGGGATATGTCAAGAGTTGCGGAGTCGAGCTACAGGCTCTTACAATACGGTTATATTATCTGTGAACCTTAGAACGCCGCTATGACGGTGACGTCATAGCCGCGTGAGGTCCCGGTCCGTATTGTAGTTTTTAAACCCTGTTTGCTTCATGTCGTGCCTAAATCGTAGTCACGAAATACACGCACGAAACATTCTGCCGCCATTTTATCAATATTAAAACGTGTTCCGTTTTGGCCGCGATCTCGGTAAATATTTCGGGACGTCTTCAGTTGTGAAATATAGGCTGCGATTACTTCCCGGGCATGCGACAGGGAAGCGTCACGCGACCGCCCCGGGCGGGTACCCGGGAGATTCTCTACGCGATCGTACTTCGAAGGAGACGCTTAGCGTAGCTTGTTTGTACCTAACTAGGCATAAGTTGTTACAGACGAAGCTGAATATCGGCAAACATTACGAAATCTACATAATCCTAGTATCCCGTGATGTGGCGGTTAAATTATGTACGTTTATTTTTAGGTTATCCAACTTGTTTAACTTTAACTATCAGAATAAGAGCTGTGAGCTTCAGATTCAGATTCAGATTTCATTTATTTGCGTAAATGTGGTTACATCAGCTGGTATAATTAACAAGTACAGCACATTTAGCCAGATATTGGCATGCAAACATAGGTACACAAATATTTACAATAAAATAATTAAATTCATAACCTTAAAACTAATCATATAAATCAATTAACCAATAAAACATTAAATGTCAATTAAAACCTAAGAAAAATTGTATTGCAAAATGTCATTTATAATTTATTAAGTTTAATATTATTTGCATTTCATAAAATATTCATTTACGGAGTAAAATGCTTCAGTAGCGAGCCAGGTATTATATATTATTTATAATTTGTGGAGAAATCTTTCTCCACAAATTTATAATTTGTGGAGAAAGATTTTGTTGGTAGTGCCTGAATACTTTTGTAAACACTATTGTATATCTGTGCTGCCATATAAACACTATTTCTCCTAAATAGTTCTAGGCGTGGTCTAGGCACTTTAAGTGGTCTTTGTGTCGCTGTTCGTCTATTAGTGTTGTCCCGTTGCTTAAATAGTTCTAAATGTTTCCTGACAATATTGCATGTTTCAAATATGTATAGACAGGGAAGTGTGAGTATCTTATTTTCTTTGAAAAGTGGTTTGCAAGACTCTCTCCAACCCAAGCGCCATATGGCTCTAATACATTTTTTTTGTGCTATAAAAGCCTTGTTTATGGTCACAGAATTTCCCCACAATGTTACGCAATATCTCAGGATTGAGCAAACATTACTATGGTACACTCGGCGCCACGAATAAAGAGCTCTCGGAGAAACTGGCGGGGATTACTGCGCATGTGTACAGTCGCGGCATAATTCCGAAGTGCGTTTTTAGGGTTAGTGTGAAGGAATGAGTGTTCAGGACTTTCTTCACTTCTATTTTTTCTCTGTTTGATATTTTGTTGATTGGGATATTAGCCGATGTAAATAATGGACTTTGTGTCAAATAAACTATAGGTACTCTCTATTGACAACATTTGTTAACGTCAAGGTTGAAACCTATATATAAATAACCCCCTAGCATAGAATGCCCCTAGTCACTAGGGCCTAGTGAATATAGATACTTGTAGTAATAGTCCTGCACACTCTTTTCTTCCCGCTGACTAATAATTTGTAACAATTAAACCACAATTAAGTTTTTCATCAGACTTCTTCATCAGTATTTCATCAGACTCTTTTTTGATATAACAGTTCACATCGTAAACCATTTTTCTAGCTTGCCTAGTCAGTACTTTATTTTTCGGCATTTTCGACCGGGGCGAAAGATAACGTTGGGTAATATTGTATGCGACTGTACTCAAGAAGCTTCGAGACGTGCTTTCGGTGCGGGCATCGGGAAGCGACTGATCAACGAATCAGGTGCCGGCGCTGACTACCGCCCCCGTCGCTCCTCACTTCCCCGTGCCAAACACTTGTGAAAAGTGACTACTGCGCATTCAAGGACAAAGCTCTTTAGTCGTGGCGCCGAGTATATACCATAACAGCAGTATCCACATTTGTAACAAGTCTCAATTGTTTTAAGGCATACACAAACCTGTTGATTTTTTGACAAGTTATGTCAACCTGAGCTTCCCAGTCACAGTGCTCATCCACTGTAATTCCAAGAAAATTGGTCTGACTGACTTGCTCTATTTTGTTACTGTTATGTTTTATGTCCAAATCGATTTTGTTACCTAACTTAGTTGAAAATTGCATTAATTTAGTCTTAGATGTATTTATTTTTAATTTGTTAATTGTAAGCCATTCAACAATTTGATTCAGCGACATGTTAATGTCCTGTTCAAATGTAGTCATATCTTTACATTCAATTATTATGGTTGTATCGTCTGCATAAAGGACGCACTCATGTGTGACAGCTTGCGGTAGGTCATTGATATAGAGCAGGAATAGAAGTGGTCCTAATATACTACCCTGTGGTACACCATGATTATTATACTTTATATTTGAGTCATAAAACTCTACCGCATTTGTGAGATGACTGACTTTGGAGATTCTTGTTATTTGTTTCCTATGTTCTAGGTAGCTTTTAAACCATTGATTTGCCATGCCACGAATGCCATATTTATCTAATTTAGAAAGTAAAATGTCATGATTAACAAAATCAAAAGCTTTGCTAAGATCGAGGAACAAAGCTACAACGCGTTTTTTTTCATTTAAATTATTTATTATTTTTGACATTAATTTAAAACTTGCAAGCGTTGTGCATTTGTTTTTCCTGAAACCATTTTGTTGGGGCGCGAGAATGTTGTTTTTATTTAAAAAATTAATGAGTCTTTTGTAGATAACTTTTTCTATAATTTTAGATATTACTGGTATAAGTGTAACTGGCCTATAGTTTCCTCTGTCAGTCATGTTGCCTTTCTTTAATAAGGGGACCACAATGGAGAATTTGACTCTTTCTGGGAAAACACCTTGCACTATTGAGATGTTTATTATAAATGATAACGGTTTTGAAATAGAGACAGCAATCGCTTTCAAGATTTTAGTATTAATTTTGTCAAATCCTGCTGCGTTTGTATTTCGTTGTGACATAATTATTTTATATATTTCTTCAGAACATGTTGGTTCCAAAAATATACTTTTACTTAAAATATGACTATGTTGGTTTTTACTTTTGATAGTATTGATATTATTTAAAGGGCCTTGAGCTACAATATCTATAAAATAATTATTAAATGAATTCGCTATTTCTCTACCATCTTTAAGAATAGTATTTTCTCCTACATTGGGTAAACTTTGATAGCTAAAATCTAGGTTCGACTGATTGTTGTTATCAGGAATTAACTGTCGTGGCCTCCGTTGAGTAACATTTGTGGTTGAAAGTGGGGAGTTCGGTGCGCTATAGCTGGTATTGTCATGTATAATAGAGGACCGCTCTTCTAAAGTGAGTGGTGGATCAGTGGTCTTGCTCGATGGAGAGTCACGTTGTCGTTGTACATCTTGGCACGTTTGGCATTTAAATGTCTTCTTCAGCTCAACGGTATTTCCTAGATATTGGGCTGTCGTTATGTTGACGCAGTTATGGTGATATTTGTCACGACAGGTAATACACGCTATGGTTTCAGTAGGAAAGACGCTTTGATTGCATGCTTTGCACAGCATGTTGTAGTTGTGTCTCGTAGCGACCTCTAGTGGCATGATCTCGGGTTAAGTTTAACTTTATCCAGGAATTGAGTTTATAGTAAAGTTAAGTAAGTTGACCACAATTCGGAACAGTCTAGTATAGTTCGTCGAGTGCAGTTCGGAACAATTTTACCATAAGGATGGACGGATGCAGTATCAAAACGAAAATTTCATATGTCAGACGTCAGCTTGCGTCAACCAATCAGCTGATGGAGTTGTTGTTTCGTGGAAGTTTGTTGTCGTGAATTTCTTCCGTTTAATGTATGTTTAAACCGTTGATGTCCTATATAGTTGTTATGTTTATGTTTTGTTACACACAGAAGTATGGAATTTTGGTGTTTCTTAGTTCTTGAAGATGTTAATCGGTGTTACATACTCACAGGTAAGGTTATGTTTGCTATGTGTTTTCACTTTTACTGAGATTTATCCACTTTTTACGTACTTTCGATAATATTATTTAAGAGATGTCTTTGTTTACATGTTATCCGAACAATAGCGCGTTTTGATCCTCTTGCATTAACTAGTACCATTTATAGTCAAATGTGGGTGGACGTCTCTTTTAGTCTAATCTTAACAGCAAACTACCCATAATCAGAATCTTCCACAGAAACTTTTACGAACAACGCCCACCGCTGCGGACCACATTGTGGCTGATATTTCACTTCATCCGCCGTCCCGTGGGCTCGTTGAACGCTCCCTTTGTGTTCAATCTTACCGAGGGGGAGAGAAAGGGTGGTGTGGGTATCTTGGAGGGAAGCAGGAAGCAGTTATGAAGAGTCGCCACGAGGAAACAAGTGACTATCGCGCGAACGGAACCCTCTGGTCTGCCTTTTCGTAGAGATGTCACTCGATAAGAGAAGTCTACAAATTGACGGTTAGTTGCGATTTGGAAGGTGACACAAACTAAAATTAACAGCCAATTTAGACAACTAAACGTCATCATGACGTCATCTTAGTTGCTTAGCTTTAATCGGTATTCGGAAGGCGCCAAAATTAATCGAAATTTGTTTTTAAGTTAATTTTAACTTGTCTCGTTTAGTGTGTGCCAATTTGTATGGATTTCGTATTCGGAAGGCATTTTAGATGGCCGATTTTAGTTCCTTGTTGACAGATAGTAGTTAAAATTAACGGGCATGGTTTTGGTGGCAATTAAAATTAGCTTGAGGCCATTTTGGTCAGATTTCGTATGAAAACTATTATTTCGTGTTTATTTCAGTCTAATTCGAGATAATCAAGCAATTTATTCAATCAATCAATGGAACGTAACTTTAAGCGGGAAATTTATTTTTCTTGTCATAACTTCTATTTTGGCGGTTTTCACGCGTCGTGAATTCTTGATCCTAAAATATGTATAACGAAATAAAATGGATATCGAATGCGTGGCAGCTTCTTAGCCCTAGACGAAGAGTCTAATTACCGGCAGTAAGTTAGAACAGATTGTTATTCACATATTTATCAATTTCCTTCAATCAATTAAATCAGCGCACATTTACGCACTGCTGGGTTCCTTCCTTTACCACGAGATCTATACCTACTCAGGTCCCGTGCCTTTCATTTTTCTACCTCTTCTTCAGTTATGATAGGTAAACTAAATTGATTATACTTGCATATTGCAGCCCAAACTATGCCAGGCTCATAACTATGATAGCAAGATATATAGACATAAGAATGGAAGCTGCAAAAGTCCACCGATTATAACGTTTGCCAAAACTTTCGAAATACATACCTATATTATGTGGACCTACTACGTATTATTAATTTAATTAATTTTAGATTCAGAAGACGAAGGGGAGACCACTGCTGGCGCGGCCAACGATATAGAAGTTGAAGACGCGTTTGACTTCCTGCAGGAAGGCCGTCAGCAGCGGGCTAACCTTGTTCATAATTAATTTACATAAAAAAATAAACACAATCTTATACTTTTAAATATTTTATTAACAAACTGATTTATTTATTGTGGTTCCGTGTGCCTCTGCACAGTCTGGCGGCTCGAGCACACGGCAACAGCGGTTGTGTCAGCCCTGATAGCGGCCGTCTATTCAGACGGACATAAAGAATTTGTAAGCAAACAACTTATTGCTTTCATTATTCACATCTTGAAAAGCAACCGCCTAAATGAAATATACAACAAGGTACCATTCAACTAATTAATATGAAAATGACTAAAAAAAGACATGCAATCCATACTCTTGAGCGAGACGGCATTAAGACGTCAGACAGTAGAAAATCCAACCGACATGGAAGTATTAGAGTAGCATGGGACTTTTCTTGGCGGACAAGTTTATCAACACAATTTATTTATTAGCTATCATTTATGATTATGACACTAGAATGACTTGCTTTGTTGTAATGACCACAGCATGGCCACTAGGTCCATGCCTATACAATACAATTTGTTTATATTGTATAGGCATGGCCACTAGGTCCATGCATATACAATACAATTTGTTTGTATTGTATAGGCAGGGCCACTAGGTCCATGCATATACAATACAATTTGTTTGTATTGTGTAATGTATTATTAAAAATAATACATTACACAATACAAACAAATTCATGAATGACATAACTTTCATAATAAGCTATGTTCTCCGGCTAATTCTAGGCCAGTTAATCTAATTGTATCACTTATGTGTCTCATTCTCGGTGGTAGCTGTGTAAGATTGTCCTCTAATATTTATTTATTTATTATAACGTTTACATTCAGGCACATACACTGCTGCTGTACTCACACTAGGATTCCCTGTGTCATGGGAATCCGAAACAACGTCGTCACAATCATGTAAACCTCCAAATAGCTGGGGGGATCCTCAACGTTTCCCCCCCCCCCCCCCCCCCGGATCTCATAGTGAGCAGTCGTCTATAAAAACTGCATTAAATCAAATTCTTATATTTAAATCGATTTAAAACAATTTAAATCCTATCAAAATATTAGGAGCGCATAACTCCAAAGTGCTCTCCGCTGATACAAATTCGCGCGCCACAACTCCCGCCGCGCGTCCGTGTTCACAGTCACCAGTAGTACGCAAGCCCCACCCACCTACGAGGATCTCATTCACGGACGAAGCAACGTCTCCTGCGCGTGAGTACAACTGCAGCGCCACTACTCCAGCAGCTACGCACTTACTGATCGTACGCGCCGGGTAGTACGCAGGCCCCGCCCACCCACGTGGACCTCATTCATCATATCACATCGCACGCAACCACCTGCTGATTGCTGCGGCCCTGGTACCTTGCCGTCGTCGCATTGACTAAACAGGCTGCGTGGGGCGACACTGATCACTGCTCGTGAGTCTCGTGCGTGCATGACCGAAGCCGGCTAGCCATCTCCTATACCTCGCTCCGGCCCTGGTACTCCACCACGCTGACCACCTCCGAGTTTATAAATCTTGATCACGGAGGGCACTAGTATCTCACGATGGCATGCAAAATATGTAATCTTGACATCGCCACGATGGAATTAATTAAATGCGTTGCCTGCCAGTGCGCGTTCCATTTCAAATGTGCTGGAATGTCTGAATTTGATTTTAAACGTATATTGCCTATGAATAAAGGCAAATGGAAATGCGCTGAGTGTAAATCACTGAAAAAATACGTCACCCCACCACCGGCACTTGCACGGTCGGCCTCCCCCGTGGTAACAGCTATAGACTCACCTAGCCATGCCTCCATGATAAATGTCGATTCCGCTGCATTAACCTCATATTTCGACGCTAAATTTGAAGCGTTACGCAATGATTGGAAGTCTGATATCAATGCGGCCCTCGCCAATATCCACAATCAAATAAAGGCTGCTGTGTCCTCGGAAATTAAAGAAGCTATAGAATCGCTTAAGGATGAGTTTAGCGCCACAACCGACTTCCTGGCTGCTGGGCAAGAAGAGTGTAAGAACGAGCAGCTAGCTTCTAGCAAAAAATGCGTTGAGCTCGAAAAACAAATCATCCAGCTCCAGCAGGACATCGGAAAACTACAGCATCGTGTGGTGGCATCAGAAAAACTCTCCCGGAGCCTCAATCTAGAGCTTCACGCAGTACCCGAGCGCAACAACGAAAATATCGTGCGGCTTTTCAAAGACCTGTGCGAGGTGATCAATGCTCCGATTACTGAACACGAAATTAGATCATGCCGAAGAATTGCAAAACTGTACCCAGACCCCGCACCATACTGATTACCTTGCCGTCCGAGCGTCACCGTGACAACATAATTTATTTATCAATTTATTTCAGATATAAATAATCCATATTTTTACACAACATATACAAAATAAAATTTTAATTTTAGCATAATTAAATTTATAGGCATACACACACAAACATACCCTCACACACATATCTCTACCCTCACACACAACCACTTACACACACGTATTACACATCATTATTTACATGAAGCAATCAGGAAAAACACAGTTAGGTACATCATTTTTTATTAGGAGCTAGATGTACACCTACCCAGTGTCTCATAATAGGGCTGTCGATCCTATTTGCCAACGTATCGAGAATTGTATTCGGGCTGCCGCGTGTACGAATCATTATTGAAGCGATTCTTTTTCGCAGAATCGCAAAAAAGTCGGCGACTTTCGCCTCTGCGAACATGATTGAGGCGCTACAGAATCGCGGCAGCCCCAACACAATCCTCAACCGTTATTGTATTGAACACGCAGAGCGCTGTAGGTCCTCTGCTTGTAACTAACCCACAGGCTGCAGGTGTAGAAGGTTTGACAGTACGCTCTGAACAATGTGAGTTTCACTTCTCGAGTGGACCGTGCAAACCTGCGAGCCAGCATGTTACATCGAACCGCCAGCGCCCTGCGCTCCCTTTCCATGTCCAGGTCATCTGTGAGCCTGTCCGTGACCACATGGCCCAGTTACTTGAACTGCGTGACCCTGACTAAAGGAATACCACAGAGCTGGACAGGTGGCACACACGATGGTACTTTACTGCCGGCCCTAAATATTAGCAGCTCGCTCTTTTTAGCATTGTACCTAAGACCATGTGATTCGGTATATGACCCACAGATCCCCAGCAGCTGCCTAAGCGCTCTGATCGAAGGGCTCAGGACTACCATGTCATCAGCATAGCTAATATTATTGACCATGACGCCGTCAACCGAGCACCCTACCATGGCGTTGTTGCTGAGTTCCCTAATCAGTTTGTCTATAAAAATATTAAACAATTTAGGAGACGTTAGCCCACCTTGCCGTACTCCGCAATTAAGCCTATATTCCTGACTTAATGAGCCGGCCCACCTGACAGCGTTGCGTTGATTTTCATACCAGTATTTAAACATAAAAATAAGCTCATCAGGTAAGTCGGTCTCCTTTGTCAGCTTGTCCCAAAGGATCTCGTAATTAACGAGGTCAAAAGCCTTAGATAGGTCAAGAAAACAGGCGTATACCGGCGTCTTTCTATCTGTGTAGTACCGGACAGTCTGCTTGAGACACAATATTGCACTCTCTGTGGACAACCCGGCCCTAAACCCGAATTGTGCATCATGTAAATGTAGAGATGCAGTAAGTGTTTTGTCAAGCAAACTGTCCAGCACCTTCGCTACAGTAGTTGCCAAAGAAATAATATCCGCGGTGAAGAAATATAACAAGGATCACCCCCAAGCTCACATCAGCTCGAACTTGATTGGCGTATCAGGAGCAGACGAGTCGATCTTCGTTGCGGAGCACCTGTCGCCAGAGGGTAAAGACCTACACGCAGCTGCGAGAAAATACAAGGCCCTTGGTTATAAATTTGTATGGGTGAAATTTGGAAGAGTTTACGTCAGAAAAGACGAACAGTCACCACATATACATATAAAGGACAAGTCTGCTCTTGAAAAGCTGCCTATATATAGGTAAACCTTATCTACTCTAATTACTCGTATATGTTAGTTTAGCTAATTGATATCAGTTTTCTCTTCCATGCGTATATTTTATCAAAATGTCAATAGAATAAGATCTAAACTAAACGATGTTTATCTCAGTCTGCTTAATGATGACTATGACATAGTCTGCTTGACCGAAACCAACTTTGATAGCGGCATTTACACGAGCGAGGTGATAGATGATAGGTACGTTGTTTTCCGTAGGGACCGCGAATCCACTACCTCTTCGAAACAGTCCGGTGGTGGCGTACTACTTGCAATAAAAAAGCACTTTCATGTCACGAGGCATCAGGATATGGAGACCTCTCTTGAAGATCTCTGGATAACGATGAGGACTGGCAAGGCCGGACTTTCCCTCGCAATTTGTCTCGTTTACCTGCCAGACTACCTCAAAATTGATGAGTTTAGGACTTGAATCGATAAATGTTCCAATAACCTGCTTGCGGACACTAGCGACTATAGAACTAAAACCATAATTCTGGGCGATTTCAACCTTCCTAACTTGCAATGGTCACCTGACCCAGCCTCCTCGTACAGCTTGATCAACACAGCCCCACTTGACTCCAAATCCGAGCTGCTGTTCAATCTAATGGCACTTGGTAACTTAAGCCAATATAACAACATATGCAACGGCAACAATATGATACTGGACCTATTCTTAACAGATTACCCTAACTTGACCCTGACTGAATGTGACGCCGTATCGCGAGTTGACAGGCACCACCCGGCATTCGTGGCTGAATTGCTGGATGTACCCAAGCCCTTAGTCTCAATGCCCAAAAAAACACTTAACTACCGCAAATGCGACTTAGCTTAGTGTAACCAAGCCCTTGATTGCATTGACTGGCCCATGGTATTAAGTAACTCTGACGTAAACGTAGACCTAGCAACATTCTATACCACTTTGAATGACATAATCAAACAAAATACCCCCCTTAAAAGAGTTGGTGACAATAAGCACCCCCTCTGGTTTTCAGAATCTCTAAAAGCTTGTATCGATGAGAAAAATAAAGTTCACAGACGGTACAAAAAATATCACAATCCCCGGGATTATGATGAGTTCCAAATGCTACGAACCAGATCCAAAAAACTTATTAAGGACTGCTACAAATCGTTTCTGAGTAGTGTCGAAAACTCCTTGTGTGACACGACAAAATTATTTTTTACCTTCGTCAAGTCTAAAAAAGCAAACAACTCTCTCCCTGAAACTATGTACTTCGGCAACAAATCCGCACGCGGTGGGCTAGAGGTGTGTAATTTGTTCTCCGAATATTTTGCGTCAGTTTTTGAGAAGGACGACATCGATCACGATGGTGACTGTGAAGACTTAACCAACGTCGGTGAATGTAACAATAGCCTAGCCAATATGACTATAACTCAAGATGCAGTTCGTAGAAAGTTGCTGACTGTAAATGTCAATAAGGAAGCTGGTCCTGACGGGATTCCCCCCTACTTCATTCAATCATGTGCCGGTGCTCTATCTATACCTCTTACGATCATCTTCAACAAGTCGTTCAGCACGAGCACTTTTCCAAATAATTGGAAATTGGCGTATGTTGTGCCTATCCATAAATCGGGTGATATTAGCAATTGTGCTAACTATCGCCCCATCAGCATATTATCATGCTTCGCTAAGGTGCTTGAGTCGTTCGTCTTCGATGTGCTCTATAGCCATGTCAAGCCACGTATTGTACCTGAGCAGCACGGCTTTGTCAAGGGAAAATTAACTGTCTCCAATCTGCTCGAGTACACAAACTACCTGTGTACGGCGTTCAGGGACCGCTGCCAAGTGGACACAATCTACACAGATTTTCGTAAAGCTTTTGATAAAGTAAACATCGTATTCTTTGTTGCAAACTATCACTATATGGGGTGCACGGAAACTTTCTGCGCTGGGTGGAATCATATATCAAAAACCGTAGCCAAATAATAGCGCTGAAAGGGCACTTATCGTCTCCAGCTGGAATCCCCTCTGGTATTCCGCAAGGATCTCTACTAGGGCCTTTATTCTTCATAATTTTTATCAATGACCTGGTGATAAAATTCAATAGTCCTTGCTTGTTATACGCTGACGACCTCAAAGTCTTTACACGTGTCCGTACACAACGCGACTGCACAACCCTTCAGGAAGACTTGAACACACTGTCCCACTGGTGCGCAGACAACCGCATGTTTTTGGCTTCGTAATTACGATGACCCGTAACCACAATCCTGTCCTGTCCGATTATACCATAGGGGATGTAACGCTGCAAAGAAAACACGAAGCCCGTGACTTAGGCGTTATTTTCGACGACAAACTAAGTCTTAATCAACACTGCTCAGCCCTAGTAAAAAAATGTAACCAACTTCTTGGATTCATTTCAAGAGTAACTAAGTCCTTTAAGAAATCAGAGAGTCTCATTCTGTTGTATAATGCCCTTGTCCGCTCCAGATTGGAATATGCGTCTGTCATTTGGTCACCATTTTACAAAACCCACATCGATCATGTTGAGTCAGTCCAGAAGCGCTTCCTACGCATGCTCTGCGCGCATCCCGGTCTTCGTCGCGCGGTCAAGTCTTACGATAAAAGATGCGAACGTTTCTCACTGGAATCCTTAGAGTCGCGTCGTAGACTCCAGGATCTAATCCATCTTCATAAAATAATAAATGGAGCAATAGTAACTTCTACTGTCTCAGAAATCAACTTTCAAGTACCAAGCAGGTCAGTCAGAATACCGCGTCCTTTCTTTATCCCAACATGCAGGTCGAACATCAGCGCCAATAACCCCATGCTTCGAATGTGTCGTCGCTACAATTAAGTTGTGGCCACCGAAGATGATGTTCCTGACATCTACCACGTCTCGTTGCCTTGCTTTAAATATAAAATGCGCAAAATCCTTAAGCAGGTATGATAAATCATTGATTGTACCAGATATCGATCATCATTTATTTATGTTTTTAAATTGTTTTTCATTTAGCTTTTTTAGTTCGATTTCATCTCTTAAGTGTAGAAAAATAAATTAAGTTTTCCCAATAGTTAAGTAGGTAATCTTTCCATTGTATGTAGTTTTTGTTTAGTTAGTTCTAGATTTACCTTACACCATGCTGTGTACACATACTTTTGGCGCTGGAGACAGCCCCTTTTGTACTTGTTTTGTTGCTGTAATTTGATGTATTATCTCTAGTGCTGTTTTGTGTACCTAATATAATAAATAAATAAATAAATAAACGTCTTATGCCGATTCAGTCAAGAAACCTAAATCCTCAATATTACCATGACCATCTCAAAACAAGTCTTAGTTTTAGGTAAATAAAGCCCATGGCTTATTGGAATGAAAATGACTGCCATGGTGATGTTCTTGTTTTGAACCTAATCTGAATCGCTATGAAGATCGTGGTAACGCGGGAGTCGAACCCGGCATCTCTCGCTTGGAAAGCGTAGCCCCAACCGCATTGCTGTGTATGTTAGTGGCATCCAATGCGCGTGGAGGCACGATGTGTTCACGCACATGACTGCATCTGTTGGAAGAGTGCACCTGAATGATTCGATCTGTTATAACCCTGTTTTCTTTGTAATAAAAGCTAAACAAGCAGATCACCTTGTAACGTGTATATTTCCATGATATTCTATTGCAGAGTCAGCCCTTTGGTTACCTGCCATTTACTTGAATAATATTTTTTTTTTAGTCAGTTAGAATTGTTCAATTGCGAGGAGCGGTCGCCTCCACTTTCAAGAAGTTATAAAAGTTGTGTCGTAGTGATCTTGTAAGATTTGTCAAAAGACAATAAAACTAGTTAGGCGAACATTGTAGTTTTTTTAAAAAGACAGACACCATAGGCCTCCTAACAAATTGGTGTCAGAAGTGGGATTCCAAAGAGGTCATACAGACATCTAAGGAATCCGAATCCCTGGCCAGTGTTTGTCCTGATCGACGATAAGACTCGTGCCTAGTACGAGCCCGCATCAGCTACAACCTAACTGTCTTGATCCGACGGTCAGTCTCCGCCCTCTGAGCGTGAGCCCGCGATCCAGAACACTACCACTGCGGGTACTCCATTCAACGTGCCCGACGAACAGCTCTAGCTCATCATCACCATCGCCCAACATCCTGGGTGCATTATCCTGCAGCCCGTTTCCAGCCAAAAATCTAACACGCCGCCTGTCGCCGCGTGGTCACCAAGCGCTGTCACTAGACACGCGTCACGCGCTGCCTGCCCACGTCACGCAACCTGCCGCGTGATACCATCGCCAAGCCCGAGAATGCAGCTTAAGACCAATATCGTCGTGTGTCTGTGAGTTACAAAACCCGTTTACTTTTGTGTTCTACCGTTTTCATGTGAAAGTGTTTTTTTTAAGTCCTACTTTTAATTTTACCTGCTACATCTTATGTTTTACGGTGATTTATTTTTACATTTATTTTATTGGTATTGTCAAACATTTTGTCTAAGACTACCTAAACATAGCACAATAATTAATGTCTGACGTCAAATCCGAATCTGAAGATTCCAAATTAAAATCGGAACTTCCAGAAGGTCACGAATCAATCAGTTCAGAATCAGACGCTTCTCATACTTCCTCTGACTCTCATTTTGGATCTAGTGTCGACTTATCTGCTATTCTTCCAACCAACATGCCACCAAAAGTCGATAAAAATGCTGAAATCTCCCTGTCAGTATTGACTAAATTTATAAAACCATACAATGGTGATAAAGAATCCCTTCCAGCATTCCTAACTAACTGCGATAATGCTATTTCGTTGGCAAATGCGGACCAGATCAATGTCTTGTGTAAATATGTAATATCCCAACTGGAAGGCAAGGCGCAGGTTGCCTGCAGCCTCAAAAACTTCGATTCATGGGACGGAATAAAAAATTTCCTTCGAGCAACATTTGGAGAAAAGAAACATGCCACACATTTACTTGTTGATCTTCAAAATTGTAAACAGTTGCCATCTGAAGATGTGACTCAATATTCGATAAGATTAGAATCGATCTTGACACGCATGCAATCTGATATTTATTATAATTGCAAACAGCCAAACGAACTCGTAGGGCGAATAGCTGCCATGGAGGACCTTGCCCTCAACACATTTTTGTTGGGCCTAAACTCCTCAATCTCCAACATAGTGCGTTGCCGTAACCCACCTAAATTAAATGACGCTATACAATGCGCAGTTGAAGAGGAAAAATTATATAACCTCACCAAATCGTCGTCTTCGTCGTTCTACCGAGCAAAACAATGCTCGTTGTGTCACAAGAAAGGGCACACTTCTTCTGAGTGCTTTAGGAACAAGCCTCAAAATCAAACTCAAACCCAACGATCATACGCCGTCAATTCAAGACCTGCTTTTGATTCTCTCCAAGGTCCTAAACAGTGTAGATACTGCAAAAAACAGGGTCACACCATTGACGAGTGTTATAAATTAAAATATAAGAATTCCCAAACTTCCCAAGGTCAAGATCCCTCACAAGGTACTTCGGCACAGGCCCATGTGCATAATGTCTATGATGAACCTTCTGATGATGCTTTAAACCAAGAATGATTTCGGTTGTGTGCCTGCCGAAATCGCTTAATCAAAACGGCACAAATAACAAACCCTTTGAGGTCATCTCTCAATTATCATACGCCGATGTATTAAAGAAATCCCGGACTACAGTTCCGAGGTCATCTCAGGTTACCCTGAGTTCTACTCTGCCTAAACACCAGAGTTCTACGATTAAATCCCGGAATATAGTTCCGAGGTCATCTCAGGTTACCCTGAGTCCTACTCTGCCCAAACACCAGAGTTCTACGATTAAATCCCGGAATATAGTTCCGAGGTCATCTCAGGTCACCCTGAGTCCTACTCTGCCTAAAGACCAGAGTTATACAATTAAATCCCGGGACATAGTTCCGAGGTCATCTCAGGTTGCCCTGAGTTCTACTCTGACTAAACCACAGAGTTCTATAAATAAATCCCGGAACACGATTCCGATGTCACCTCAGCACTCGCTGAGTCCTACTCTGTCAATACAAAAAAGTTTTCAAAACAATTCTCAAAATCAAGATTCGGGAAATATTAAAAACTTTGAACTAACTGAATCCGACCCTGTCCCTGATTTTATACCAATTCTCGAGACTACTATAACTAATAAAAAAATATCATTACCACACATTTATTTGCAAACTAAATACGCTGTGAATCCACTATGCTTGCTGATCGACACTGGCGCAAGCATCAGTATAATTAAAAACTCAAGTTTGAAAGAAACTCCTGCACTCTCACGTGAAATTGTAAAAATTAAAGGCATAAGTAAATCAGAATCCTTAATTACAACATTGGGCACCTTCCAGCTGTATATTGACTTACCCTCAGAAACAATCAATTTTAAATTCCATGTCACAAATGACGATGTGTGCCTCGAAGATTATGACGGAATAATCGGAAGTGATTTTTTCGGACATTTCAAAGTTAACATTAACTACGAATTGAAAAGCATACACATTCGCAATGTACAGTTGCCTATTGTTTATAATCAACCTACCTACATCATACCGGCTCGCAGTGAAGCCGTTATCGAGTGCGGAATATCAAATTACTCACACGAGCTCTACCAAGATAACGAGGCCCTCGTTTTAGATCATCTTTATTGCGAAGGTGTTTATGTCGCTAATTGCATAGTTTTAATCAAACCAAATGGCAAAGTGAATATCTCAGTTTTAAATACTACAAACTCTAGCGTCAACGTCAAAGACTATGCGGTGGAATTAACACCCATTGAGAAATCAGAAACGACATCTGATTCTTGTCGTAAAATAAACTCTATTTCTGTTTCTAATTCTGATCGAATAAATCAAGTCTTAAATCAATTACGCTGTTATCATCTGAACGATGAAGAAAAAGCAACTCTTTTTGAGTGTTGTCGCAAATACACTGATATCTTCCACCTTGATGGTGAATCCCTGACCTATACTAACGCCATCGAGCACACTATTAACTCCGGTGACTCTCCCCCTATTCATGTAAAATCATATCGATTTCCTGATTGTCATAAGGAAGAAGTCGATTCTCAAGTACGAAAAATGCTTGATCAAAATATTATCCGCCCCTCTATCTCACCATGGAGTGCTCCCGTATGGGTAGTCCCTAAAAAAATGGACGCTTCCGGCAAGAAGAAATGGAGGATTGTTATCGATTACCGCCGTTTGAACGACGTCACAGTTTCTGAAAGTTATCCTCTACCACTTATCACCGACATACTCGACCAACTGGGTCATTCTAAATATTTCAGCACTCTTGACCTGGCAAGCGGATTTCATCAAATAAAGATGAGTGCTTCAGATGCCCTCAAAACAGGATTTACCGTTAGTACTAACTCGAGCGTCACTGGCCACTACGAATTTGCCAGGATGCCCTTCGGGTTAAAAAATGCTCCTTCTACGTTTCAGCGTCTCATGAATACAGCTCTTTCAGGCCTTCAAGGCCTTCACTGTTACGTTTATCTCGACGATTGCATAATCTACTCACATGACCTGGATTCCCATATGACCAAGTTACAACTTGTCTTCGACAGGATGCGACAATTCAATTTAAAATTACAACCTGATAAATGTGAATTTCTCAGACGGGAAGTCGCTTACTTAGGACACATAATTACAGACAAAGGAGTCAGTCCCAATCCCGAAAAAATTAAAGCTGTTACTGAGTTCCCAGTACCAACCAATGTAAAGCAAATCAAATCCTTCCTTGGTCTTGTCGGTTATTATCGACGCTTCATTGAAAATTTCTCGAAAATCACAAAACCCTTAACATCACTACTCAAAAAGGATATCCCTTTCGATTGGACTTCAGAACAAGAAAACGCTTTTCAACTCCTCAAGGTAAAGCTCACCACTGCACCTCTACTCCAATATCCTGATTTTTCTGCCCCGTTTGTGATCACAACGGATGCTTCTAATTATGCGGTAGGTGCAGTCCTTTCACAAGGTGATATAGGTAAAGACAAACCTATAGCCTATGCATCCAGAACCTTAAACAAGCCTGAAGGAAATTATTCGACCACTGAAAAGGAATTACTAGCCATAATTTATGCTGTCAAAACATTCCGCCCTTACCTTTTTGGTCGCAAATTTAAAATCGTGACGGATCACCGGCCATTAGTCTGGCTATTCAACGTTAAGGATCCTGGCAGCCGACTTATTCGCTGGCGCCTTAAACTAGAGGAATACGACTATGAAATTGTATATAAACAAGGTCGCCTTAACTCCAACGCCGATGCGTTATCGCGTTGTCCTGTGAATATCATTGATTCCCAAAATCTACTTAACTCTCCATATGAAAAATATTTTAAGGAACAATTTACAAATAGAATCCCTACTCCAAATACCATAATGGAAGAACATACCGAAGCTCTCCATCTATCTAAGCTTAAATCAATCGCGTGTCCCGTCTCACTGGACTTTGACTATTCTATGCCACATTGTGAAGAGCTAATGTCTCAACTAAATTCCGCTGACTTACTTGATTCCGAACGCGAACCATTTACGATTAAAAGCGTAAATATGAATAATAAAATGTACTACTTTCTATTCACAAAAATCCACCACTACGAGGAAACTAAATTTAAGGATGTATATAATTTACTCATGAAACTCCGAGACCAGATTCTGGAAGATAGTCCGGAGACCACAGACCTTGCATTACCAGATTTTTCCGATCCATTCTCTAAGATAGCTTACACAAAGATTTATAACATGATCTCTCACATTTTCCACAACACGAACATTAAGATACATGTTTATAAAAATCAAATGATTTACCCAACTCCTGCCGAAGTTCCTAAAATTCTCAAAGAAAACCACGATTCTACTATCGCTGGTCACCCAGGTTCAAAACGAATGTATAACAGAATCAAGGCCTCCTACTACTGGAAAGGCATGCGGTCTGATATCGAAAACTATGTCAAAAATTGTAAATTGTGCCAAATTAACAAACCCTTAAGGATATCAAATAAAGCCCCTATGGAAATAACTTCTACCTCCACTAAACCATTTGAACGATTAGCTCTCGACGTCGTAGGTCCCTTACCGGACGCTGGCTTCCAAAACTTCAAGTTCATCTTGACACTACAAGATGACCTCACAAAATTCTCAAGCGCCTACCCTATGGTCGGTGCAACAAGTGAAGAGATAGCACGTAACCTAGTGCATTTCATATCCCTTTTCGGATTTCCAAAACACATCCTAACAGACTTGGGTACCTGTTTCACATCAGATCTTTTCAAACAACTGACAGAAATTTTAAAAATTAAGCCCCTTTTTACCACTCCATATCATCCACAAACAAACGGAGCTCTTGAACGCTCTCATGCAACTCTAAAAGAGTATCTTAAATCATTTGTCAATGAAAATCAGAATGACTGGCATTGCTACTTATTTACAGCTATATTAGCCTACAATACCACTCCACACTGTACTACTGGATTCACACCACACGAACTTCTATATGGTTATAAACCATCTATTCCCAACTCATTATACGATACGTCTAACAATACTACGATGCTCATTCTCGCGATTCACATTATAAAACCGGTGACATGGTTTACCTAAAGCAGCATCATAGGTTACGCAAGGCTCTATCCCCTATTTGGAAAGGTCCATATAGGGTTGTCAAAGTACATAACAAACATAATGTCTCTTTACAAGTGGGCCGTAAACATGTCAAACACCATACTAATGAAATTAAACCTGCTAACTAGTCTAAACATAACCTTTTTCATTATCCTTGTTTCCAGAGCCTTGCTCTACGGATGCAGCGCTGAATCGAAAATCACGCCAATAGTTCATAGCCCAGGAATTTACTTTGAACCCGTAACTTCGATTAATTTCTATAACGACTACTGGAAAGTAGTAACACACATTGAGCTTATATCATTACATCCTTATCTTGATAATATCGAAACACTTTTACAAAAATCTGAGAAACTTTGCAATAAAATACAACTATCAGATTTGATCCAATGTAAAGAAGCTTTCAGCCCTATCGATGTTTTAGTGCAATCAAATTTAATTAAACTGCAATCACTATCTCACATAACTTTGAGTAAATCCCAAAGTAAAGTCAAGCGATCTCTAGAATTTGGTGTGGAAATCCTGAAATTCTTTTTCGGAACCCTGGATGCCGATGATGCCAGAAAATACGATTCCGCTATCGAATCGTGTAAGAAAAGTGAAAATGAACTATTTCACTTGATGAAGGATAACATTCATGTTGTTAAATCTACTATAAATAATTTTAATTCTACTATTTACAAACTTAGTCAAAATGAAATCAAAATAAACTCCCAAATTGACAACATGAATGGGATCCTGTCTCAAATTACCAAGATAGACAACGAACTGTTCTATATCTCTAGGATAAATAGTTTACTAAACATCATAGAAAGTTCTGTACTTTCTGTATCGAATTTATTAGATACTACGTTAAATGCTATTTTATTTTCTAAGGTCAATGTATTACATCCTAGTGTGATAAGCCCTTTAAATCTGTTCAATGAGTTATCAATGCATAGTAACCAACTAGACAAACGTCTGGACTTTCCATTGCCACTCAACGTAAACAATATCCACTCTATAATTGACGCGTCCAAACTTAGTTCCTATTACTACAACAATAAAATAGTGTTTGTCCTGCAGGTCCCACTGATAACGTCAGAAACATTCATGGTTTATAAAAACATACCTTTACCTACTCCACATGATGAATCACGGGTTACCCGTACTTTTGCGCTCATTCAACCTTCTGATAACTACATTGGACTTAGTGATAACAGAATTCATTATGCTATGTTTAATAATCTAGACAAATGTAAGTTTATTAGTGGTAATTATTCTATATGTGAACTAGTTTCAATATTTTCTAGCTTAGGTAACCCTAACTGTGAATCTAAGCTCCTTACGGAAGTGACATTATCACTACCTTCCCAATGTTTTTCAAAACTACTCATAGGCCAGATAGATATTTGGCAAAAGCTTAGTAATAATAGATGGATTTATGTACAGTCCGATCCTAGCAAACTTACTATAAAATGTCACGACGATATTGTCGACTATTCTATCATAGGAACTGGTATAGTTAAACTAACTGAAGAATGTATTGGATTTTCAAGGACTATCCAACTCATGCCAAGTAATTCTTATACTAATATAATTAAGTCTCCTCTAGATATAACTTTCGATATTACACAAGATGACTGTTGTAAGAAAGAAGTGTTTAACAAAACCTTACCTCATTTAACCCCTATCAATTTGAGCAAAATTAACTTAGAGTCCTTGAAATACGCATCTCACCACCTAGATAATTTGGAAAATGAAATAAATAAATTACAGTCAGAGTCACACTTTATAAGATATGCTCAATACTATTCAACGTTTACTTATGTTTTGATTATTTTGATGTTTTTATTTATAGGATACAAACTGTATAAATGTTATAGGTACCGGAACATTAAACCGGATTCTGGATGTTGTATACAGATTTTTAATCAATGCCACAACAAAAAGATGGTGAAACATAACTCTAATATTACCAACTCCATAGAAATGACTGATGTCTCCTCATCCGAAGATGAGAAGAGGTCAATCAAAACTTTACCAGCCCCTCATACAAGTTTTAAATTAGAATATAAACATCCATCCAGAAGGAACCTTAACTTTTAGTTTGATAAGATGCTAAACTAAGTATAATAACATTTTCTCAATTTTCCCATGTATTGTAAAATGACTTCTTGAAATCAAATCGGTTATCTGCTTATTTATCTTTCTTCATTATTATCATTATCATGTATTTACTTCGCTTCATTCTTAGGGATGAAGCTTCGTCAAAATGGGGGAGCTGTTATAACCCTGTTTTCTTTGTAATAAAAGCTAAACAAGCAGATCACCTTGTAACGTGTATATTTCCATGATATTCTATTGCAGAGTCAGCCCTTTGGTTACCTGCCATTTACTTGAATAATATTTTTTTTTTAGTCAGTTAGAATTGTTCAATTGCGAGGAGCGGTCGCCTCCACTTTCAAGAAGTTATAAAAGTTGTGTCGTAGTGATCTTGTAAGATTTGTCAAAAGACAATAAAACTAGTTAGGCGAACATTGTAGTTTTTTTAAAAAGACAGACACCATAGGCCTCCTAACAGATCACCGAAAACTGCATAGTCACCCTACTAAGCATGAGGAACAAATTGACATGCACCAGACTTTTATTAACAGCTGCAAACAACATAACATAACATAGCGTTACGCCTTTTCCCATACGGGGTGACAGAGGCACAGTTGGGCCCTTAGCCAGTTATTCAAATGATAGCTACTAAACATAGTATAAATACAACTTAAATACAATACGGCCATGTAAGGTGGGTTCCTGGCTGACAGACAATAACCTTGCCGTGCTAGACCGTGTTGTACTTAAGTTGTGTTTAGCGGTCGTTAAAACTCTGGTGAAAGTCGCCCTGAGTAGAATTTCAAACGACACATCAGGACACTCCGTTTTTATGGGAAAATCGTGACAATATTTTTTGTGCTCCAATGACTTATATTTTATGCTGTCTCAAACTTTTCCCCATAGGGTGGGCAACAGAGCCATCGTTAAGTTTAGCCAATTCAATTCTCCATTTTGCGTGACAGGAGCCCAGCCCATCGCCAGCATCGCATGTATGGATGTGAAGGTGCTGCGTCGGTGATGCCGTCACGATTCGAGAAAAGATACATATTTTGTATTATCAAGTAACAATACCAACCGTGACGTAAGATATCTCCAAAAGTACAAAACATTTGAATGGAAATAAGGGCCTCGACACGCTTGATTGCTCGGTAACGCTCCCACTTATTTCTTTGTTTTGGGCCCTAATCCGTAGTCATTGAGCATTGTTTTGAATACGGAAACAGACAATTGTTCGCTTCCTGTGAGTGCTTGTTAATCCGTGATTTGGGAACAGATTTGGGGGACCAGTTTCACAAAGCCGGTGTGCAGACTAGGCTTCGCGCTATGTTTATTTTAATGGCAGCTGAACACTCTCGCGCGAGGCGACCCAGAACATTAGGTTTTTCTGACTACCAATATCAGATATGCAAAACGCAGTACATCAGCCCCGGCTCATCTCGCGCAAGAGTATACTGCCCCTGCCATTCGTCTAGTAGCGTGGAAAGTAACTAAGGCAAAGGAGGCAGAGACGTAGTGTGGCCTCGTTACTCGTCTTGCTCCTCGTTCTGCCCACTATTTCCTCTTTTGTCGGTTTTTTGGCGCGAGTCCAAGTTACGGCATTATCAGTGGCAATATCGACCATAGTCACATGGGGCGCCGCGAATAATTGCGCGAGTAGAGCAGTATGTGACCAGACGGGCAACAGAGCGAGGAGCAGCCCGAGGAGCATAGTGTGGCAGGGCCATACAGTGGCCATAATACCAGGAACAATTATGTGGGTTTAACTCGACAGACGTTACCGCTAAAGAGCTGGATGGATAATCAGATCATACGTTGATAATGGACGGAATTTCGCTCGAGAAATGACAGCGACAGTATGACAATACGGGTGGACGGTAGACGGTGCGCGCGCAGTACAAATTTGGTTCAACAGTAGTGTTTGCATGCGCGGTTTTGTTTGATGTGATTAGTTGTGATTGAGCATTCTGTGTACTGTGTGGGCAACTTCGATTGAGCAGCAGTTCTGCATTCGCCGTTAATACGCTTTCGTACATCTCGACGCAGTATATGTAACCTTAACCCCGCGATTCGTGTAGATAAAATAAATGTAGCCCATCGAAATCCCCGCCGAGGGGCACAGGCCTACGAGTAAGATTGAGACATACGACCTTTCCTTGGTGCTGCAGTCAGGGCTTTGATTCCCAAGCTTGAGGTTCCGAATTGTATTCCCTTCTGGGGAGAAAAAAAAAAGACAAGTCTTGGATGTTTACTTGTTTGTGACGTCGCTGTTATTGGTTTCCACGACAAAGGGTATCCTAGTGTGGGGCCAGAAGCAATGTGCCATGAGAACGGATGTTTGTACCCTAGTCATGGTTGTTTATCTATCTAACTAAGTATAGTATTTATTTATATAAGTATGTGTATCGTTGTCTAGTACCCAAGATACAGGGAATCCTAGTTTGGGGCTAGATCAATGTGTGTAAATAGTGTCCAAGGTATTATTATTATATAAATGTTATAATTTGTTATTGTACCACGCTGGCTTAGTGCGAATTCATGGAGGGGTTTTACGACTACTCCTAGTATTTTATAGTATTGTAGTCTTTGCTACAAACTACCACACCAAGTAGCGATAGTAGCCGGACCGAAACACAAAACGTACGATAATGTAATTAAGATAAATTACTTATCTCTTTGGTACATGGTCAGCACCGGATTTGACCATCTCCACATCATCTCCTGCATGAGAAGCCATCGTGAAGCCACTAGGACACGGAGTTTCTCTACTAGGACACGGAGTTTCTCTACTAACGTAACTTATTTTGTTTCAGATATTAAACTAACAATGGAACCATAAGAGATGTAAAATGAGGTAAGAAACACTAAGTTAGAGATTGTATTTGTTTATGGCACCACAAACTATGTAACAATAAAAAATGTAGATTCATCCGCTTCCGGTGGAATCCAATATGTCTTCTAAGTTCGGTCTATGGTGTGTCGTGCGTGTCGTGTGTGCGATTAAAATATTAACGGAGTTCTCAAACGTTTTAATCATCAGCCTACCTAACGAAATGTATTACAGTCCACACAAAATAAGGATCTTCACATTGTATTTTTTTTTTGTGTGTGTGACCATAGCTCTGTCGCAGTTGGTTCGTTAAATCATACACTTAACTTACTCTCTAGACCGTTAATTAAATACCGACGTTTAACCAAGTCACTAGCATTTTGATTTAAACTAAGCATCGTCAAAAACATTTAACAATCTGTCTTACCGAAAGCCGGCGTGTTGGAAAACAAGATGGAGTCACGACAACAGCTGATTTTCACAGCTTATATCAGGGCAAAACATTGCGGTAGCTTAGGTGAAGGGTAAAGGGGGTGAGCGAAACAAAGCCCCCTTTATCCTTCGTGTTAGGTTGAACATGTAAGAACAACAAAAAATACTTCAAACATAAACTTCACATAAAAAGTTCAAGTTCACATAAAAACATATTTATATTGTATATGTCTTGTTGCCTAGGAACGTTTAGACAACTCGTTAAACGTTTCGTTCACTCACTTGTCTGACGGAATTTTAGTGACTTGGTTAAACGTCGGTATTTAATTAACGGTCTAGAGAGTTAGTTAAGTGTCTGATTTAACCAACTAACTGCGACAGCTACATTCTGATCTTTATTCAGTGAAATCAATCCCGACCCGAATAATACCGAAAACTTTCAAAATTGATGCTCATGTATTTCTGATATCAGTCCCAAAATTATCAATTAGAACATGATTATTCTTCAGGAGCTGTCTTTGCGATTGGACATTTCGACTCTTGCGAATGGTCACCTAATTCAAAGTTGACGTTGACCAATCAGAACGCGATTATTTTACACGAATTGTTCTTTATAGCGTGTAGTAACTTAAATTTGATAGAACTGAGATCTAAGAATTTCAATCGGTTTGGAAAAATTAACCTATCACAAAGCGATTATTTGACACGAGCTGTCAATTATTGCGTCTTTGCTTGTTTATGCGATGTCGTCTAAAATTGACCAATCATAACTGGATTGGCCAAAGTCGGATGACACATTTTACTTTTATGTTTTGTATACATATTCATAATTCTTATTCATATTTTTTATATCAAAGAAATCTTGATAGTAAGGTAACAAACAAAAGGTGACGACCCGAATGGCCGAGTCGGCAGTGACCCTGCCTACGAAGCCTAGGGTGCCGGGTTCGAGTCCCGGTGGGGGCAAATATTTGTTTCATGAGAACGGATGTTTGTACCCTAGTCATGGTTGTTTATCTATCTAAGTATAATATTTATCTATTTAAGTATGTGTAATTGTGTATAGTTGTCTAGTACCCAAGATACAGGGAATCCTAGTTTGGGACTAGTTCAATGTGTGTAAATACTGTCCAAGTTATTATTATTATTATTATTATAAAACATATTATGAGCAAAAGCGAGCTTATTTCTAAAGGCAGATTTCTACCAGCAAACCTAGGCAGGACTGGAAAAATTGTGCAACAGGAGAGTCCTAGTGCGCAATAAAACTGTATACATCTAATTGCTTACAACTAAAACATAATAATGTAATAAATTATATATACTAAATAAAATACAAAAGCACAAAAATAAAATATATATCAAACATATAATACATATATAATGCATATATAAAAGTACCAATCACGAAAGAGAAAGGAAATGCTCTTTCCTGTACACACATCTATTTTATTTAGTTATATAATCTATTTATTTTTATTTATAGTTTTGTACACACCTGACTATTTTATTGATTAATTATTTAATACACAACAGGACTTGCTGCAAGTCCTGCAGCACATGCTGAGTCGGAACACATTCACTGTTGCGTTACACACTGCGTGGTGGATCTGGGCATTTTCTATTATAGAATTTTACTGTGTTGTAATTACATAATTTGTGTGGCCTTATTTACTTTACTTTTTTAATTCTTTACTATGTGTTGTGTAAAATAACAGTTCGAATGAACGGAATTATTATCGTTTGTTTTTTAGTTTTTTTTCACTCCTCTTCTAGGAGGTTACAGTTAGTCCTGAGCACGCGCCGTAGCCAAGTGCTAAGAAGGATGTATGAGTTCCCTAAACAATTTCAAACTTTCCTACATGTATTAAGGATCACGGCTTTTGCAGCAGGATGATGGCGGATGGTTTCATATTTAGCAAATTAAGGCGATTGTTTAGTCTCTTCGGTATGATTCCAGTTGTTGATATTATTGATATCGGTATTGTTAGTACTGTGTTGACGTTCCATTGAGTCTTCAGTTCTGTGGATAAGAATATTTGGCTAGTTTAGTTGCGCGTGTGGTTATTGGTGATACAGATGTTCTTCTTCTTCGATGTTCTCCATTATTTCATTTGTGTAAACGATGTTTTACATTGCTATTATTATTATTATTATTTCACACAAGCTGTCTATTAGTATTCTGACAACTGGTAATTTATATCAGAATTCTATCGTTATCAAAACTAAAATCAAAAATATATATGTTTTGTAAAAGTTAATACATATAAAATCCCTTTTCAACGATATAACGATACGTGGTGACTGTTTCTTTTTCGTTTTCTCAACCCCTCCACTTTTTGTTGGCAATATTTTTTTCTATTGCACTTGAAGTATGTTGCGGTTATCATAATAAGTATTTTTGCAGAAGATTTCAAGTATTTCTTGTAGTTCCTGAGAAAAGTGCCTATGACAGACGGACGGACGGACACGCGAGTGATCCTTTTGTACCTTTTGAGGTACGGAACCCTTAAAATGATTGATTTTTCAATTTGAAAGCGATTCTGATAAAAATTCTTAGATGTCTTATTGATCAACTTTTGAAAAGTGGGATGGGTTGATCTATCAATCAACGTACTGCCAAAACCTTTTTGGGTCAAACTTGCTACACTGGTTATTGTGGAGTCGTAGACATAAAATAAATTTACATTTGTTTCAGTACAAAAGCAAAAACTATGCTCAGAATGATGTTGCAGATATAATTCAATTAGTATAATCCTTCTGATTCTGGATTATCCGCGGACTAACTATCTTTATCTTTTTCTCTCCTCTTAGGGTTACGCTCGCGTTGGAGTATACGGACCTCAAAGGTTCACCATCTTGTTGGTTTATCTCCGAAACTACTTGAGTGCCAGCTAGCATTACTAACAAACACCATGATAACATATTCAGGAAAATTATTCGCTTAGAGTTTCAAGCTGTTATCCACATACCTATCAGAACCAACGTTTTACTACCTATAAATCTAAATAATGAAATATTACGTTTATGACATGATAACGGAAGAACTTTTGATGTTCGGGCCATGCTCGGACTTGATCGTTTTTTTTTTATAAAACTCTGTGCAAGTCAGCAATAAGGCAAGAGAAGGAAATACGACCGCTTATTTTTATTTCGCTTATTATTCAGGGTAGTACTTTCAGCAGGCGATTTAGATATACTGCTGGTGATTTAAGCGGGGTTTCGCTTTTGTTGTTATTTATTGTTTGTGGCGATGTGAATGTGTATCTTTTATGAACTAACTTAATTCCAAAACATTAGGAGAGATTTTTGGTTACAAAATAATAGCGTCCTAGGATCATCCCTTTTTTCTAAATGATCTAGCAGAGACACACCTTTGTCATCTACGGACGGGCTGCTGACATTGAGACCATCTTCATGTTGCAGAAGAGAGCGATCCGATTTATTTATAAGCTAGGTAATAGAGAGTCTCTGAGAGATTTCTTTAAAGAAGCCAACATACTAACAGTTGCAAGTTAATATATCTATTACAAAATTAATGATTTTGTTACAAGACACCGACATCTGTAATTAAACCAGTTCATTGCACCCTATGTTATGTCATAATTAGGCACCTACTCAATGTTCTATTATGCTTGCTTGATTATGTTATGATGTTCATTAAGTCTCAATTTTTGTGCTATTATGAATAAAAATCTTTGAACTGGAACTTGAACTTGTACAAGTTATTCTTGGTTGCTCGGCGACAAAACCTTCACCGAGCCCACATCCCAACTCCTAATGACATCTATCCCAGTATTTTTACACAAAAAAATCGCCATTTTCTTTAAAAACAATATCTCCCACATCTCATACAATAGCACAAAAACCTCATATACTACGGTATATGTTTTTTTCAGCCGCTTTCCTTCACGATACTTTACTACAGGTTGTATTATATTTTCCACTGAAAAGCACTGTAATTAGAATGCCCCTCGGCGTTGGGGCAAGGAAACTATTTTCCAGGTCGGGCCACTATTTTCACTTGATAAGATCTCGACAAGATTATTTATTACCACTTCGGGGAAACTAAGCCCCATCGATATGCCTCTTTATATGAGGTCAGTGTACTGTTGTTGGGAAAAGTGCTATTTTTAGGACTTCATACAATGTTCTATTTTAAGCTGTTATCATAGCGTCACGAGTTTTCCCATAAGGAGTGACAGACTATGGCCCTTATTCCTTATCTATGATGATGATGATGATGAGGTGGGACCCCGCTGAACCCCAGGCGGGTGATCGGTCCTCTATTGGAAATATTCCACCCCATTCCCAGTGTTTGGGCACTGGTTACTGTTGGTGCAACAGATGTCCCTCCCCAATACTTCTTGTTCGCTTAGTGAATTCTAGGATGTCGCAAAATTTTAAGTTTGACATGCCATCTACTTTAATGCTGTCCACCCCTAGTGCTCGCCATCTTATGTTTGAATACATTACGCATTCTCCCAAGAGGTGCTGTCTACTTTCCGCCTAGCCAGAGTGAGGGCATGATGGATCTTGGGCGAGCTTTAATAATTACAGGTGTCTATTTAGTTTACAGTGGCCTACCAGTGTTGCTAAGTTTTCTTGTTAAGTTGCTAAGTGAGATTTTGCCATATCTAAGCTAATAATTAGCATAGCTAAGTTTTCCCTAATGAGATTATGCCATATCTAAGCTAATAATTAGCATAGCTAAGTTTCCCTATTGAGATTACGCCATATCTAAGCTAATAATTAGCATAGCTAAGTTTCCCTATTGAGATTACGCCATATCTAAGCTAATAATTAGCATAGCTAAGTTTTCCCTACTGAGATTATGCCATATCTAAGATAATAATTAGCATAGCTAAGTTTTCCCTACTGAGATTATGCCATATCTAAGCTAATAATTAGCATAGCTAAGTTTTCCCTACTGAGATTATGCCATATCTAAGATAATAATTAGCATAGCTAAGTTTTCCCTACTGAGATTATGCCATATCTAAGATAATAATTAGCATAGCTAAGTTTTCCCTACTGAGATTATGCCATATCTAAGCTAATAATCAGCATAGCTAAGTTTTCCCTACTGAGATTATGCCATATCTAAGCTAATAATTAGCGTAGCTAAGTTTTCCCTACTGAAATTATGCCATATCTAAGAAAATTATTATAAGAGTAAGGGACGCTTATCCCATATCGGAGGCCACACCTACCCTTCATTGAGGGACCTAATTCAAGGTAGTGTACGCCTTGTTCGCCTATTGTCCATGTCAATTTAAAGACCATTTTTAAGTGAAGTATTCGATGTTCATAGTTGCCAAATAAGGAACACGACAAAATAAAGGTTGAATATATTCACCGCTTTTAATTTATTTATCATAATCAAAATCAAATGTACATCAGGAATCTACTTTCGTCACTGGTTACTCCGAATCATATGATAAAATATTCCATCTCTTTTTCTATTTCACCTTGGCAATTGACCTTTGCGGCTGTGCGGGGGGTGAAATGAAATGAAATGTTTATTTGCTTGATATGTGGTACAATAAGTCACATTTCACCTGTATGCAAAATTTGGATGTAGTGAATAATCCTTTCCTATCGGCAAAACCCGGAACAACGATAACACCCGAATGGTGCCGAAGTGTCTATGAATTACTGTATTATTAAATTACGTGTAGGTATCAAATAAATCGCATACTTTATTTATCAATGTCAAATGTCAAATTGCCCGTTTGACGTATATTACACTGAGATGTTAAAACCACCACGATTCTATCATATAAAGAATTCGTTAGGTAAACAAAAATATAACTAGTTACTGAGGACGTTTTATTTCAATAAAACGCACTGATAAAAACCAAATTCCGGTTGGGATGATCTAATGATTCTATAAGGATTGGAACCCCAAAAGTCTAACTATAAGTCAAAACTACAGTAGGATTTTGCAGACCTTTTTTATAACAATAATTTTTTGTAATTAATTAAAAATACTATGACATAACAAAAAAGACACCTCAACATAAAACAAAACAAACCAGCAGAGAAATTAATATAAATAAATATGATTTTCTGATTGGATGAACGACTTCGATTATGACAGCGGGATAAGAGGAGGAGGAGCGGGGTGGACAGTGTGATGCGAAACAATACTTCCAACTTCCATATCACAGTCAGAATCAGAACTATTTTCTGGTGTATCATCGTCAGAGTTTTCATGAACGGTGATTACAAAACTAGCCATATAATTTTCCAACTCAGGTTCGTGTTTTCGGTACTCGTTTTCGCATTTGATGGCGTGGTCACATACTTTGGCCCAAACATCGGAACCAATCATATTAACCTTTTCCTGTACCAATTGTTTCACAGTAGTCATATTCATACTGATGTTTCTTTTGGATACGTATCCCTTTATTTGAGACCATATGTTTTCAATCGGATTGAAATCAGGATGATATGGTGGCAATCTTAGTACGCTGTGTCCATATTCGTTCATAAGTTTATCTATAGAGTATTCTAAAAAGTCTTGTTTGTACTTGCAAATAATTTCATATATTTCAAGTTTTGTTAATGACGGATCGATCGGAACGTTATGTTTGGATAGCCAATCAATCATGTCTTGCTTCCTGGTATTTGAATTAGGAGGTTTTTCTACGTACTTATTATGATATGCAGCATTATCTACTACTAGTACCGAATGTGGAGCTAAGTTTGGAATGAGTTGATTACGAAGCCATTTTTCATAGTTTTCATTGTTCATCGCGTTGTGATAGTCACCTGTTTTATCAGTAGACTGATACATTAACAATGCCCCAGGTATAAACCCCTTTCTACTACTAGCGTGCACTATTATAAGACGTTGTCCTTTAGAAATTAACTGTTTCACTCCGTTTTCTGACGAGTCAGCCCAGCTTTTACCTGCCAAATGTGAGGTATGGATGTACGTTTCATCCATATAAACAATCTCTCTCCCTTGCAATCTGTACTTTTTTATCGCGGCTAAAAACTTTACTCTTTTTAAACGAACATCATCTTTCTCGATAAGTAATTTTCTGTTGTTTTCAACTTTTTTATACCGAAATCCCATTTTTCTAAGATTTTTTCTTAGCGTAAAGTCACATCCCTTAAAATTTATGGCTTCGGATAACTTGGACTTCAGGGCTTTAATTGTAGGTACTTGTTTGTATATATCAAATGGAAATTATATACTAATCGGCGTATAACTTTGTAGACAAAATCGTCAAGACCTAGACAAAATAATTTATTTGGTCTACCCAACTTTGCCGACTTCGGACTATTGGAGGTGGATTGATTTATGTATTCTTGTTGCAATATTTTATTTACTGTTCGTTGAGAAATTCCACTGGCCTCCGAAACTCGTTTTTGGACTTTACAAAAGTAAGCAGTATAGTTGGTATGTTTGAATTTATCATTTTCAGTTAAGAAATATAAATAAATATTGAAAATAACTTCGCAGGCTTGCCGATCTAAACGTTTCCCTTTTCTTAGTGCTTTCGGCATGTCTGTTATAAATTGTTAATGTGGATCGAATAAAATCAATGTTTATTATTTACAAAAATGACAGACAAGAGCGAAATGTAAAGTCAAAAAAAAATATAAAGGTGGCCTGCATTAATACACGAGTCCATGAAGTTTATTACAAAATCTAACATAAATATCAACAAAATATTTCTGTGGTATTAACTACTCTATATAGATACTTCCTCTTGCAATGCGACCGTTCCCAACGTTGTCTCGATGGGTACTGAGTGCGAGTGAAGTAGTCAGACAAAAACGAACATTTCCGAGAAAATACGAAAGGAAAGGATTATTCACTACATCTGTACTTAAATCTATGTCTGTTTATGTACGGTATCATGATGATTTAAGTAATTATACATTATTATTTTTTCCACAACACTTCTATGTCATTCCTTTTATATATTAATTATTTTAAGATTAAGGTACTCATCTACATAATGAAAATAAACTTTTAGCATAAAAATAATTAAATTTACTTGTGCACTGAGTGTAATATGTAGTAAAATGCTGGCAACTATAATTTCCTTATACCTATGTATTATTATATCTATCAACCCTCGATATCCCAGAGAATCCCCATCCTTTTCCCAACCACTAGAACTGAACTATCAAATCCTCCCAGATACAAACTATCGCTTTCTCGCTACTTTACCATACCTTGCCCTAAAGCAACTGACATCTTTAACTGCCTCTTGCAACAATCACCCCCCTTGACTTAATTGAAACTGTTAATCAAATAGACAAATCTTTCACAATAGAATGTCAATTGCACGACAAAATAGAAAAATGTAGCGAGTCTTTATTAACGTTTAACCTTAAAATCCTTACGTTCAATATCCGCAGTATTGCCCACAATTTCGATGAATTTTTAGTAGCCCTTAAACGCTTCGATACCAGCTTCGATGTTATTGTGCTCACTGAGTGTTGGCTGGCAACCGGAACCGGCGTAGGAGAAATACAAGGATACAACTCATACTTTACTAAAAATACCCACAATCGATGTGGTGGTGTAACTACATACATAAAAGAGTGCTGGAACGCAAGTGTACAGGAACCAAACTTAGCTGAAACTGAATGCCTGTCCATAGAGCTTCCAAACTCAACTACTATAATATGCCTATACAGATCCCCCTCCTTTACAAATTGCGGAAATTTCATTGCCTCTCTTAATGATCTTCTAGTCGGCATTAAAAATGAACAAACGGTAATTGTTGCTGGTGACATCAACATTAACATCCTTGACGAGCAAAACAGCACAGAGTATCTTTGTATAATGGCAGAATCAGGACTCATTCCTGCAATAACAAAACCCACCAGACTAAACAACTGCCTAGACCACATTTTCGTCCGAGCTAAAACCAAAGAAATACTCGGCATGGTAGCTCAAACAGACATCACCGACCATAACATAGCGGTGATGGCACTGTCTCTAACTAATGGCTGCCCGAAGAAACCCGATAGAATCATAAAAAGGGTCGATTCTCTGCTAGTGGCTTCCGAACTGCGAAACACAAACTGGGCACCCGTTATGTTGGCCACCGATGTAGAAGAGGCCGTCTCAGAATTCAATCAGATTTTGAGTGATGCTGTAGATAAACACACAACCTTGAAGCGGGTCAGAAGATCAAACCTCATCCTCAAACAATGGATAACCCCAGGTTTACTGAGATGCATCAGACATCGTGACAATCTTCATCTCGATACTAGAAAACATCCCAATGATCCTGTGAGAAAAATTGTTTACATCAGGTACAGAAACTTCTGTGTGGATCTGCTCCGCAAACTTAAGTCTGCTCATGAAACTGCCGAATTGGAGAGCAAAAAAAATGACCCGAAAGGTCTGTGGAAAGTAATAAATAAAATTAGCAACCGTACAGACAAACCATCTACATCATCTGGACTTATAAAAATTAAGCCCGACCCTCAAGAGTCAGTGGATCACTGTAATAAATACTTTGCCAATGTAGGCGTGAATCTAGCGAACCAATTGCTTCAAAAACAACATAAATCGTTCAAGGATGCCACTTCAGAGATCACAATTAGTGAGTCGACTCCTGAATCCTTTTTCATGCAGCCAACTGATGTTTTTGAAGTAAGGAAGATCATCGCGAATTTAAAGAACGATAGCTCTCCTGGTCACGATGGCCACACACCCAAGCTAATCAAAGAAATAAGTAGCGAAATAGTTGTCCCCCTAACTCATATCTTTAATCTGAGCCTCTCAACAGGCATATTCCCCCAAACGTGGAAGTTGGCACAGGTCATTCCCATTTACAAAAATGGCAATAGAGAATCTCCAGAGAACTACAGACCCATCTCACTTCTTGGCCTCTTCTCAAAGATTCTCGAAAAAGTTGTTAACAAGCGCTTGGTATCTTACCTTGAGAAATATCGGCTAATTTCGGAAAACCAGTTTGGGTTCCGAAAGGGATTATCTACGGAGGATGCCGTTAGGTCTCTGATTGATCAGGTATCTTCAAACCTTGACCTAGGCAAAAAGTGTATTGGAGTATTCCTAGACCTCGCAAAGGCCTTCGACACCGTATCTGTACCCATACTACTCAAGAAGCTTGAAACCAAAGGAATCCGAGGGCAGACTCTTGATTGGTTCAGAAGCTACCTCACGGACAGAAAACTTTGCTTAAAAATTGACACTAACATCAGTCGCGAGCTTCCTATTAATTTCGGAGTACCACAGGGAAGCGTGTTAGGCCCTACACTCTTCCTAATATACATAAATGATATTCATAGTGCCCCACCCCCAGACGTAAGCATACTCTGCTACGCCGATGACACTGTTGCCATCTTCAACGGAGATACTTGGCACAATGCTCTGCAAAAGAGCGAAATAGGTTTGGCGAGCATTGCTGAATGGCTTAACTCCAATCTCCTTACGCTCAATGGCAAAAAGAGTAAATATATGTGTTTTCACAAAACTCGAGCATCAGAGCCCAAGTCCGACACCCGCATGCGGATTCACTCTCTCTGTGACTCAGTGTCATGCAAGTGTGAGGTGATCGAACGTGCTGAAACCATAAAATACCTGGGAGTCACGATCGACCAGAACCTCTCCTTTAAAGCTCATATCGCCGACACAGCCAAAAGGGTAAGGAAAGTTATTCACGTCATGCGTGCGCTACGAAACTCTGCCTGCAAGCGTATTCTTAGGCTGGTCTATGTGGCTCTGTGCGACTCAATACTGAGCTACTGCATTGCAGTCTGGGGAGGATCTGGTGTGTCTGTTATGCTGACACTTGAGAGAGCGCAGCGATCGGTTATAAAAGTCATGCTAAAAAAACCATACAGATTCTCGACTGATGCTCTGTATGCTGAAGCGGATCTTTTGAGCGTACGACAAATCTTTATACTGAAAGCTGCTACCCACATGCACGGCAAGACAATCCGCAGTGTAATTTATGAAGATCTTCTGAAAAAAAGAATCTTCCGTGTGCCGCAACCTGCAGCCAAAACATCGTTTGCTCGTCGTTTCCCCAATTTCATTATGCCCTTCATCTATAACAGGGTTATCGGACAATGCGACATCAAGCACTGTACGGTGAGAGCTTCTAAACTCATTATTCTAAAATGGTTGAAATCTATTAAATACCAAGAAACTGAGGATTTCATGAAAATCGATACATAATCACCTCCCCTCCCTTTTAATAAAATTTGTGGCCTCCACTTTCAAGAAGTTATAAAAGTTGTGTCGTAGTGATCTTGTAAGATTTGTCAAAAGACAATAAAACTAGTTAGGCGAACATTGTAGTTTTTTTAAAAAGACAGACACCATAGGCCTCCTAACAGATCACCGAAAACTGCATAGTCACCCTACTAAGCATGAGGAACAAATTGACATGCACCAGACTTTTATTAACAGCTGCAAACAACATAACATAACATAGCGTTACGCCTTTTCCCATACGGGGTGACAGAGGCACAGTTGGGCCCTTAGCCAGTTATTCAAATGATAGCTACTAAACATAGTATAAATACAACTTAAATACAATACGGCCATGTAAGGTGGGTTCCTGGCTGACAGACAATAACCTTGCCGTGCTAGACCGTGTTGTACTTAAGTTGTGTTTAGCGGTCGTTAAAACTCTGGTGAAAGTCGCCCTGAGTAGAATTTCAAACGACACATCAGGACACTCCGTTTTTATGGGAAAATCGTGACAATATTTTTTGTGCTCCAATGACTTATATTTTATGCTGTCTCAAACTTTTCCCCATAGGGTGGGCAACAGAGCCATCGTTAAGTTTAGCCAATTCAATTCTCCATTTTGCGTGACAGGAGCCCAGCCCATCGCCAGCATCGCATGTATGGATGTGAAGGTGCTGCGTCGGTGATGCCGTCACGATTCGAGAAAAGATACATATTTTGTATTATCAAGTAACAATACCAACCGTGACGTAAGATATCTCCAAAAGTACAAAACATTTGAATGGAAATAAGGGCCTCGACACGCTTGATTGCTCGGTAACGCTCCCACTTATTTCTTTGTTTTGGGCCCTAATCCGTAGTCATTGAGCATTGTTTTGAATACGGAAACAGACAATTGTTCGCTTCCTGTGAGTGCTTGTTAATCCGTGATTTGGGAACAGATTTGGGGGACCAGTTTCACAAAGCCGGTGTGCAGACTAGGCTTCGCGCTATGTTTATTTTAATGGCAGCTGAACACTCTCGCGCGAGGCGACCCAGAACATTAGGTTTTTCTGACTACCAATATCAGATATGCAAAACGCAGTACATCAGCCCCGGCTCATCTCGCGCAAGAGTATACTGCCCCTGCCATTCGTCTAGTAGCGTGGAAAGTAACTAAGGCAAAGGAGGCAGAGACGTAGTGTGGCCTCGTTACTCGTCTTGCTCCTCGTTCTGCCCACTATTTCCTCTTTTGTCGGTTTTTTGGCGCGAGTCCAAGTTACGGCATTATCAGTGGCAATATCGACCATAGTCACATGGGGCGCCGCGAATAATTGCGCGAGTAGAGCAGTATGTGACCAGACGGGCAACAGAGCGAGGAGCAGCCCGAGGAGCATAGTGTGGCAGGGCCATACAGTGGCCATAATACCAGGAACAATTATGTGGGTTTAACTCGACAGACGTTACCGCTAAAGAGCTGGATGGATAATCAGATCATACGTTGATAATGGACGGAATTTCGCTCGAGAAATGACAGCGACAGTATGACAATACGGGTGGACGGTAGACGGTGCGCGCGCAGTACAAATTTGGTTCAACAGTAGTGTTTGCATGCGCGGTTTTGTTTGATGTGATTAGTTGTGATTGAGCATTCTGTGTACTGTGTGGGCAACTTCGATTGAGCAGCAGTTCTGCATTCGCCGTTAATACGCTTTCGTACATCTCGACGCAGTATATGTAACCTTAACCCCGCGATTCGTGTAGATAAAATAAATGTAGCCCATCGAAATCCCCGCCGAGGGGCACAGGCCTACGAGTAAGATTGAGACATACGACCTTTCCTTGGTGCTGCAGTCAGGGCTTTGATTCCCAAGCTTGAGGTTCCGAATTGTATTCCCTTCTGGGGAGAAAAAAAAAAGACAAGTCTTGGATGTTTACTTGTTTGTGACGTCGCTGTTATTGGTTTCCACGACAAAGGGTATCCTAGTGTGGGGCCAGAAGCAATGTGCCATGAGAACGGATGTTTGTACCCTAGTCATGGTTGTTTATCTATCTAACTAAGTATAGTATTTATTTATATAAGTATGTGTATCGTTGTCTAGTACCCAAGATACAGGGAATCCTAGTTTGGGGCTAGATCAATGTGTGTAAATAGTGTCCAAGGTATTATTATTATATAAATGTTATAATTTGTTATTGTACCACGCTGGCTTAGTGCGAATTCATGGAGGGGTTTTACGACTACTCCTAGTATTTTATAGTATTGTAGTCTTTGCTACAAACTACCACACCAAGTAGCGATAGTAGCCGGACCGAAACACAAAACGTACGATAATGTAATTAAGATAAATTACTTATCTCTTTGGTACATGGTCAGCACCGGATTTGACCATCTCCACATCATCTCCTGCATGAGAAGCCATCGTGAAGCCACTAGGACACGGAGTTTCTCTACTAGGACACGGAGTTTCTCTACTAACGTAACTTATTTTGTTTCAGATATTAAACTAACAATGGAACCATAAGAGATGTAAAATGAGGTAAGAAACACTAAGTTAGAGATTGTATTTGTTTATGGCACCACAAACTATGTAACAATAAAAAATGTAGATTCATCCGCTTCCGGTGGAATCCAATATGTCTTCTAAGTTCGGTCTATGGTGTGTCGTGCGTGTCGTGTGTGCGATTAAAATATTAACGGAGTTCTCAAACGTTTTAATCATCAGCCTACCTAACGAAATGTATTACAGTCCACACAAAATAAGGATCTTCACATTGTATTTTTTTTTTGTGTGTGTGACCATAGCTCTGTCGCAGTTGGTTCGTTAAATCATACACTTAACTTACTCTCTAGACCGTTAATTAAATACCGACGTTTAACCAAGTCACTAGCATTTTGATTTAAACTAAGCATCGTCAAAAACATTTAACAATCTGTCTTACCGAAAGCCGGCGTGTTGGAAAACAAGATGGAGTCACGACAACAGCTGATTTTCACAGCTTATATCAGGGCAAAACATTGCGGTAGCTTAGGTGAAGGGTAAAGGGGGTGAGCGAAACAAAGCCCCCTTTATCCTTCGTGTTAGGTTGAACATGTAAGAACAACAAAAAATACTTCAAACATAAACTTCACATAAAAAGTTCAAGTTCACATAAAAACATATTTATATTGTATATGTCTTGTTGCCTAGGAACGTTTAGACAACTCGTTAAACGTTTCGTTCACTCACTTGTCTGACGGAATTTTAGTGACTTGGTTAAACGTCGGTATTTAATTAACGGTCTAGAGAGTTAGTTAAGTGTCTGATTTAACCAACTAACTGCGACAGCTACATTCTGATCTTTATTCAGTGAAATCAATCCCGACCCGAATAATACCGAAAACTTTCAAAATTGATGCTCATGTATTTCTGATATCAGTCCCAAAATTATCAATTAGAACATGATTATTCTTCAGGAGCTGTCTTTGCGATTGGACATTTCGACTCTTGCGAATGGTCACCTAATTCAAAGTTGACGTTGACCAATCAGAACGCGATTATTTTACACGAATTGTTCTTTATAGCGTGTAGTAACTTAAATTTGATAGAACTGAGATCTAAGAATTTCAATCGGTTTGGAAAAATTAACCTATCACAAAGCGATTATTTGACACGAGCTGTCAATTATTGCGTCTTTGCTTGTTTATGCGATGTCGTCTAAAATTGACCAATCATAACTGGATTGGCCAAAGTCGGATGACACATTTTACTTTTATGTTTTGTATACATATTCATAATTCTTATTCATATTTTTTATATCAAAGAAATCTTGATAGTAAGGTAACAAACAAAAGGTGACGACCCGAATGGCCGAGTCGGCAGTGACCCTGCCTACGAAGCCTAGGGTGCCGGGTTCGAGTCCCGGTGGGGGCAAATATTTGTTTCATGAGAACGGATGTTTGTACCCTAGTCATGGTTGTTTATCTATCTAAGTATAATATTTATCTATTTAAGTATGTGTAATTGTGTATAGTTGTCTAGTACCCAAGATACAGGGAATCCTAGTTTGGGACTAGTTCAATGTGTGTAAATACTGTCCAAGTTATTATTATTATTATTATTATAAAACATATTATGAGCAAAAGCGAGCTTATTTCTAAAGGCAGATTTCTACCAGCAAACCTAGGCAGGACTGGAAAAATTGTGCAACAGGAGAGTCCTAGTGCGCAATAAAACTGTATACATCTAATTGCTTACAACTAAAACATAATAATGTAATAAATTATATATACTAAATAAAATACAAAAGCACAAAAATAAAATATATATCAAACATATAATACATATATAATGCATATATAAAAGTACCAATCACGAAAGAGAAAGGAAATGCTCTTTCCTGTACACACATCTATTTTATTTAGTTATATAATCTATTTATTTTTATTTATAGTTTTGTACACACCTGACTATTTTATTGATTAATTATTTAATACACAACAGGACTTGCTGCAAGTCCTGCAGCACATGCTGAGTCGGAACACATTCACTGTTGCGTTACACACTGCGTGGTGGATCTGGGCATTTTCTATTATAGAATTTTACTGTGTTGTAATTACATAATTTGTGTGGCCTTATTTACTTTACTTTTTTAATTCTTTACTATGTGTTGTGTAAAATAACAGTTCGAATGAACGGAATTATTATCGTTTGTTTTTTAGTTTTTTTTCACTCCTCTTCTAGGAGGTTACAGTTAGTCCTGAGCACGCGCCGTAGCCAAGTGCTAAGAAGGATGTATGAGTTCCCTAAACAATTTCAAACTTTCCTACATGTATTAAGGATCACGGCTTTTGCAGCAGGATGATGGCGGATGGTTTCATATTTAGCAAATTAAGGCGATTGTTTAGTCTCTTCGGTATGATTCCAGTTGTTGATATTATTGATATCGGTATTGTTAGTACTGTGTTGACGTTCCATTGAGTCTTCAGTTCTGTGGATAAGAATATTTGGCTAGTTTAGTTGCGCGTGTGGTTATTGGTGATACAGATGTTCTTCTTCTTCGATGTTCTCCATTATTTCATTTGTGTAAACGATGTTTTACATTGCTATTATTATTATTATTATTTCACACAAGCTGTCTATTAGTATTCTGACAACTGGTAATTTATATCAGAATTCTATCGTTATCAAAACTAAAATCAAAAATATATATGTTTTGTAAAAGTTAATACATATAAAATCCCTTTTCAACGATATAACGATACGTGGTGACTGTTTCTTTTTCGTTTTCTCAACCCCTCCACTTTTTGTTGGCAATATTTTTTTCTATTGCACTTGAAGTATGTTGCGGTTATCATAATAAGTATTTTTGCAGAAGATTTCAAGTATTTCTTGTAGTTCCTGAGAAAAGTGCCTATGACAGACGGACGGACGGACACGCGAGTGATCCTTTTGTACCTTTTGAGGTACGGAACCCTTAAAATGATTGATTTTTCAATTTGAAAGCGATTCTGATAAAAATTCTTAGATGTCTTATTGATCAACTTTTGAAAAGTGGGATGGGTTGATCTATCAATCAACGTACTGCCAAAACCTTTTTGGGTCAAACTTGCTACACTGGTTATTGTGGAGTCGTAGACATAAAATAAATTTACATTTGTTTCAGTACAAAAGCAAAAACTATGCTCAGAATGATGTTGCAGATATAATTCAATTAGTATAATCCTTCTGATTCTGGATTATCCGCGGACTAACTATCTTTATCTTTTTCTCTCCTCTTAGGGTTACGCTCGCGTTGGAGTATACGGACCTCAAAGGTTCACCATCTTGTTGGTTTATCTCCGAAACTACTTGAGTGCCAGCTAGCATTACTAACAAACACCATGATAACATATTCAGGAAAATTATTCGCTTAGAGTTTCAAGCTGTTATCCACATACCTATCAGAACCAACGTTTTACTACCTATAAATCTAAATAATGAAATATTACGTTTATGACATGATAACGGAAGAACTTTTGATGTTCGGGCCATGCTCGGACTTGATCGTTTTTTTTTTATAAAACTCTGTGCAAGTCAGCAATAAGGCAAGAGAAGGAAATACGACCGCTTATTTTTATTTCGCTTATTATTCAGGGTAGTACTTTCAGCAGGCGATTTAGATATACTGCTGGTGATTTAAGCGGGGTTTCGCTTTTGTTGTTATTTATTGTTTGTGGCGATGTGAATGTGTATCTTTTATGAACTAACTTAATTCCAAAACATTAGGAGAGATTTTTGGTTACAAAATAATAGCGTCCTAGGATCATCCCTTTTTTCTAAATGATCTAGCAGAGACACACCTTTGTCATCTACGGACGGGCTGCTGACATTGAGACCATCTTCATGTTGCAGAAGAGAGCGATCCGATTTATTTATAAGCTAGGTAATAGAGAGTCTCTGAGAGATTTCTTTAAAGAAGCCAACATACTAACAGTTGCAAGTTAATATATCTATTACAAAATTAATGATTTTGTTACAAGACACCGACATCTGTAATTAAACCAGTTCATTGCACCCTATGTTATGTCATAATTAGGCACCTACTCAATGTTCTATTATGCTTGCTTGATTATGTTATGATGTTCATTAAGTCTCAATTTTTGTGCTATTATGAATAAAAATCTTTGAACTGGAACTTGAACTTGTACAAGTTATTCTTGGTTGCTCGGCGACAAAACCTTCACCGAGCCCACATCCCAACTCCTAATGACATCTATCCCAGTATTTTTACACAAAAAAATCGCCATTTTCTTTAAAAACAATATCTCCCACATCTCATACAATAGCACAAAAACCTCATATACTACGGTATATGTTTTTTTCAGCCGCTTTCCTTCACGATACTTTACTACAGGTTGTATTATATTTTCCACTGAAAAGCACTGTAATTAGAATGCCCCTCGGCGTTGGGGCAAGGAAACTATTTTCCAGGTCGGGCCACTATTTTCACTTGATAAGATCTCGACAAGATTATTTATTACCACTTCGGGGAAACTAAGCCCCATCGATATGCCTCTTTATATGAGGTCAGTGTACTGTTGTTGGGAAAAGTGCTATTTTTAGGACTTCATACAATGTTCTATTTTAAGCTGTTATCATAGCGTCACGAGTTTTCCCATAAGGAGTGACAGACTATGGCCCTTATTCCTTATCTATGATGATGATGATGATGAGGTGGGACCCCGCTGAACCCCAGGCGGGTGATCGGTCCTCTATTGGAAATATTCCACCCCATTCCCAGTGTTTGGGCACTGGTTACTGTTGGTGCAACAGATGTCCCTCCCCAATACTTCTTGTTCGCTTAGTGAATTCTAGGATGTCGCAAAATTTTAAGTTTGACATGCCATCTACTTTAATGCTGTCCACCCCTAGTGCTCGCCATCTTATGTTTGAATACATTACGCATTCTCCCAAGAGGTGCTGTCTACTTTCCGCCTAGCCAGAGTGAGGGCATGATGGATCTTGGGCGAGCTTTAATAATTACAGGTGTCTATTTAGTTTACAGTGGCCTACCAGTGTTGCTAAGTTTTCTTGTTAAGTTGCTAAGTGAGATTTTGCCATATCTAAGCTAATAATTAGCATAGCTAAGTTTTCCCTAATGAGATTATGCCATATCTAAGCTAATAATTAGCATAGCTAAGTTTCCCTATTGAGATTACGCCATATCTAAGCTAATAATTAGCATAGCTAAGTTTCCCTATTGAGATTACGCCATATCTAAGCTAATAATTAGCATAGCTAAGTTTTCCCTACTGAGATTATGCCATATCTAAGATAATAATTAGCATAGCTAAGTTTTCCCTACTGAGATTATGCCATATCTAAGCTAATAATTAGCATAGCTAAGTTTTCCCTACTGAGATTATGCCATATCTAAGATAATAATTAGCATAGCTAAGTTTTCCCTACTGAGATTATGCCATATCTAAGATAATAATTAGCATAGCTAAGTTTTCCCTACTGAGATTATGCCATATCTAAGCTAATAATCAGCATAGCTAAGTTTTCCCTACTGAGATTATGCCATATCTAAGCTAATAATTAGCGTAGCTAAGTTTTCCCTACTGAAATTATGCCATATCTAAGAAAATTATTATAAGAGTAAGGGACGCTTATCCCATATCGGAGGCCACACCTACCCTTCATTGAGGGACCTAATTCAAGGTAGTGTACGCCTTGTTCGCCTATTGTCCATGTCAATTTAAAGACCATTTTTAAGTGAAGTATTCGATGTTCATAGTTGCCAAATAAGGAACACGACAAAATAAAGGTTGAATATATTCACCGCTTTTAATTTATTTATCATAATCAAAATCAAATGTACATCAGGAATCTACTTTCGTCACTGGTTACTCCGAATCATATGATAAAATATTCCATCTCTTTTTCTATTTCACCTTGGCAATTGACCTTTGCGGCTGTGCGGGGGGTGAAATGAAATGAAATGTTTATTTGCTTGATATGTGGTACAATAAGTCACATTTCACCTGTATGCAAAATTTGGATGTAGTGAATAATCCTTTCCTATCGGCAAAACCCGGAACAACGATAACACCCGAATGGTGCCGAAGTGTCTATGAATTACTGTATTATTAAATTACGTGTAGGTATCAAATAAATCGCATACTTTATTTATCAATGTCAAATGTCAAATTGCCCGTTTGACGTATATTACACTGAGATGTTAAAACCACCACGATTCTATCATATAAAGAATTCGTTAGGTAAACAAAAATATAACTAGTTACTGAGGACGTTTTATTTCAATAAAACGCACTGATAAAAACCAAATTCCGGTTGGGATGATCTAATGATTCTATAAGGATTGGAACCCCAAAAGTCTAACTATAAGTCAAAACTACAGTAGGATTTTGCAGACCTTTTTTATAACAATAATTTTTTGTAATTAATTAAAAATACTATGACATAACAAAAAAGACACCTCAACATAAAACAAAACAAACCAGCAGAGAAATTAATATAAATAAATATGATTTTCTGATTGGATGAACGACTTCGATTATGACAGCGGGATAAGAGGAGGAGGAGCGGGGTGGACAGTGTGATGCGAAACAATACTTCCAACTTCCATATCACAGTCAGAATCAGAACTATTTTCTGGTGTATCATCGTCAGAGTTTTCATGAACGGTGATTACAAAACTAGCCATATAATTTTCCAACTCAGGTTCGTGTTTTCGGTACTCGTTTTCGCATTTGATGGCGTGGTCACATACTTTGGCCCAAACATCGGAACCAATCATATTAACCTTTTCCTGTACCAATTGTTTCACAGTAGTCATATTCATACTGATGTTTCTTTTGGATACGTATCCCTTTATTTGAGACCATATGTTTTCAATCGGATTGAAATCAGGATGATATGGTGGCAATCTTAGTACGCTGTGTCCATATTCGTTCATAAGTTTATCTATAGAGTATTCTAAAAAGTCTTGTTTGTACTTGCAAATAATTTCATATATTTCAAGTTTTGTTAATGACGGATCGATCGGAACGTTATGTTTGGATAGCCAATCAATCATGTCTTGCTTCCTGGTATTTGAATTAGGAGGTTTTTCTACGTACTTATTATGATATGCAGCATTATCTACTACTAGTACCGAATGTGGAGCTAAGTTTGGAATGAGTTGATTACGAAGCCATTTTTCATAGTTTTCATTGTTCATCGCGTTGTGATAGTCACCTGTTTTATCAGTAGACTGATACATTAACAATGCCCCAGGTATAAACCCCTTTCTACTACTAGCGTGCACTATTATAAGACGTTGTCCTTTAGAAATTAACTGTTTCACTCCGTTTTCTGACGAGTCAGCCCAGCTTTTACCTGCCAAATGTGAGGTATGGATGTACGTTTCATCCATATAAACAATCTCTCTCCCTTGCAATCTGTACTTTTTTATCGCGGCTAAAAACTTTACTCTTTTTAAACGAACATCATCTTTCTCGATAAGTAATTTTCTGTTGTTTTCAACTTTTTTATACCGAAATCCCATTTTTCTAAGATTTTTTCTTAGCGTAAAGTCACATCCCTTAAAATTTATGGCTTCGGATAACTTGGACTTCAGGGCTTTAATTGTAGGTACTTGTTTGTATATATCAAATGGAAATTATACACTAATCGGCGTATAACTTTGTAGACAAAATCGTCAAGACCTAGACAAAATAATTTATTTGGTCTACCCAACTTTGCCGACTTCGGACTATTGGAGGTGGATTGATTTATGTATTCTTGTTGCAATATTTTATTTACTGTTCGTTGAGAAATTCCACTGGCCTCCGAAACTCGTTTTTGGACTTTACAAAAGTAAGCAGTATAGTTGGTATGTTTGAATTTATCATTTTCAGTTAAGAAATATAAATAAATATTGAAAATAACTTCGCAGGCTTGCCGATCTAAACGTTTCCCTTTTCTTAGTGCTTTCGGCATGTCTGTTATAAATTGTTAATGTGGATCGAATAAAATCAATGTTTATTATTTACAAAAATGACAGACAAGAGCGAAATGTAAAGTCAAAAAAAAATATAAAGGTGGCCTGCATTAATACACGAGTCCATGAAGTTTATTACAAAATCTAACATAAATATCAACAAAATATTTCTGTGGTATTAACTACTCTATATAGATACTTCCTCTTGCAATGCGACCGTTCCCAACGTTGTCTCGATGGGTACTGAGTGCGAGTGAAGTAGTCAGACAAAAACGAACATTTCCGAGAAAATACGAAAGGAAAGGATTATTCACTACATCTGTACTTAAATCTATGTCTGTTTATGTACGGTATCATGATGATTTAAGTAATTATACATTATTATTTTTTCCACAACACTTCTATGTCATTCCTTTTATATATTAATTATTTTAAGATTAAGGTACTCATCTACATAATGAAAATAAACTTTTAGCATAAAAATAATTAAATTTACTTGTGCACTGAGTGTAATATGTAGTAAAATGCTGGCAACTATAATTTCCTTATACCTATGTATTATTATATCTATCAACCCTCGATATCCCAGAGAATCCCCATCCTTTTCCCAACCACTAGAACTGAACTATCAAATCCTCCCAGATACAAACTATCGCTTTCTCGCTACTTTACCATACCTTGCCCTAAAGCAACTGACATCTTTAACTGCCTCTTGCAACAATCACCCCCCTTGACTTAATTGAAACTGTTAATCAAATAGACAAATCTTTCACAATAGAATGTCAATTGCACGACAAAATAGAAAAATGTAGCGAGTCTTTATTAACGTTTAACCTTAAAATCCTTACGTTCAATATCCGCAGTATTGCCCACAATTTCGATGAATTTTTAGTAGCCCTTAAACGCTTCGATACCAGCTTCGATGTTATTGTGCTCACTGAGTGTTGGCTGGCAACCGGAACCGGCGTAGGAGAAATACAAGGATACAACTCATACTTTACTAAAAATACCCACAATCGATGTGGTGGTGTAACTACATACATAAAAGAGTGCTGGAACGCAAGTGTACAGGAACCAAACTTAGCTGAAACTGAATGCCTGTCCATAGAGCTTCCAAACTCAACTACTATAATATGCCTATACAGATCCCCCTCCTTTACAAATTGCGGAAATTTCATTGCCTCTCTTAATGATCTTCTAGTCGGCATTAAAAATGAACAAACGGTAATTGTTGCTGGTGACATCAACATTAACATCCTTGACGAGCAAAACAGCACAGAGTATCTTTGTATAATGGCAGAATCAGGACTCATTCCTGCAATAACAAAACCCACCAGACTAAACAACTGCCTAGACCACATTTTCGTCCGAGCTAAAACCAAAGAAATACTCGGCATGGTAGCTCAAACAGACATCACCGACCATAACATAGCGGTGATGGCACTGTCTCTAACTAATGGCTGCCCGAAGAAACCCGATAGAATCATAAAAAGGGTCGATTCTCTGCTAGTGGCTTCCGAACTGCGAAACACAAACTGGGCACCCGTTATGTTGGCCACCGATGTAGAAGAGGCCGTCTCAGAATTCAATCAGATTTTGAGTGATGCTGTAGATAAACACACAACCTTGAAGCGGGTCAGAAGATCAAACCTCATCCTCAAACAATGGATAACCCCAGGTTTACTGAGATGCATCAGACATCGTGACAATCTTCATCTCGATACTAGAAAACATCCCAATGATCCTGTGAGAAAAATTGTTTACATCAGGTACAGAAACTTCTGTGTGGATCTGCTCCGCAAACTTAAGTCTGCTCATGAAACTGCCGAATTGGAGAGCAAAAAAAATGACCCGAAAGGTCTGTGGAAAGTAATAAATAAAATTAGCAACCGTACAGACAAACCATCTACATCATCTGGACTTATAAAAATTAAGCCCGACCCTCAAGAGTCAGTGGATCACTGTAATAAATACTTTGCCAATGTAGGCGTGAATCTAGCGAACCAATTGCTTCAAAAACAACATAAATCGTTCAAGGATGCCACTTCAGAGATCACAATTAGTGAGTCGACTCCTGAATCCTTTTTCATGCAGCCAACTGATGTTTTTGAAGTAAGGAAGATCATCGCGAATTTAAAGAACGATAGCTCTCCTGGTCACGATGGCCACACACCCAAGCTAATCAAAGAAATAAGTAGCGAAATAGTTGTCCCCCTAACTCATATCTTTAATCTGAGCCTCTCAACAGGCATATTCCCCCAAACGTGGAAGTTGGCACAGGTCATTCCCATTTACAAAAATGGCAATAGAGAATCTCCAGAGAACTACAGACCCATCTCACTTCTTGGCCTCTTCTCAAAGATTCTCGAAAAAGTTGTTAACAAGCGCTTGGTATCTTACCTTGAGAAATATCGGCTAATTTCGGAAAACCAGTTTGGGTTCCGAAAGGGATTATCTACGGAGGATGCCGTTAGGTCTCTGATTGATCAGGTATCTTCAAACCTTGACCTAGGCAAAAAGTGTATTGGAGTATTCCTAGACCTCGCAAAGGCCTTCGACACCGTATCTGTACCCATACTACTCAAGAAGCTTGAAACCAAAGGAATCCGAGGGCAGACTCTTGATTGGTTCAGAAGCTACCTCACGGACAGAAAACTTTGCTTAAAAATTGACACTAACATCAGTCGCGAGCTTCCTATTAATTTCGGAGTACCACAGGGAAGCGTGTTAGGCCCTACACTCTTCCTAATATACATAAATGATATTCATAGTGCCCCACCCCCAGACGTAAGCATACTCTGCTACGCCGATGACACTGTTGCCATCTTCAACGGAGATACTTGGCACAATGCTCTGCAAAAGAGCGAAATAGGTTTGGCGAGCATTGCTGAATGGCTTAACTCCAATCTCCTTACGCTCAATGGCAAAAAGAGTAAATATATGTGTTTTCACAAAACTCGAGCATCAGAGCCCAAGTCCGACACCCGCATGCGGATTCACTCTCTCTGTGACTCAGTGTCATGCAAGTGTGAGGTGATCGAACGTGCTGAAACCATAAAATACCTGGGAGTCACGATCGACCAGAACCTCTCCTTTAAAGCTCATATCGCCGACACAGCCAAAAGGGTAAGGAAAGTTATTCACGTCATGCGTGCGCTACGAAACTCTGCCTGCAAGCGTATTCTTAGGCTGGTCTATGTGGCTCTGTGCGACTCAATACTGAGCTACTGCATTGCAGTCTGGGGAGGATCTGGTGTGTCTGTTATGCTGACACTTGAGAGAGCGCAGCGATCGGTTATAAAAGTCATGCTAAAAAAACCATACAGATTCTCGACTGATGCTCTGTATGCTGAAGCGGATCTTTTGAGCGTACGACAAATCTTTATACTGAAAGCTGCTACCCACATGCACGGCAAGACAATCCGCAGTGTAATTTATGAAGATCTTCTGAAAAAAAGAATCTTCCGTGTGCCGCAACCTGCAGCCAAAACATCGTTTGCTCGTCGTTTCCCCAATGTCATTATGCCCTTCATCTATAACAGGGTTATCGGACAATGCGACATCAAGCACTGTACGGTGAGAGCTTCTAAACTCATTATTCTAAAATGGTTGAAATCTATTAAATACCAAGAAACTGAGGATTTCATGAAAATCGATACATAATCACCTCCCCTCCCTTTTATTATTTTATTTATTTATTATTATTTAAGTATTTCTATTTAGTAAGTATTCCTATAATTTTTCTCTCCATTTAACGATCTTATCTCCATATCATACATCCATTGTTTATTAAACAAACTGCATAATTATAATGTACACCTCTTGCCGTAAGTAAAACCTAAGTTGTGATTCTTATGTCAAAGAACTGGGCCTCACGATACAGGTCTAACCTAGTGTGAGGGCCGCCGGTAATCTATGCAATTCCTTAGCAAATACGTACCTAATTAATAAGTGAAACTCTGTATTCTTCCGTTAAATAAACCATTATCTTATCTTATCTTATCTTAGCAGCCACCTTAAATAGTGGCCTTAAATAGTTTCAGTGGAAAAATCTGAATCGACTGCGGGACCTTAATATATATTTTTACTAACATCTGTAGCAACTTCTCTCACAGAATTCAGTCCTGCATGATGGGTTCACAATTTTATCCGGATGTCTTGTTTTGAACGTGTACGCGTCTCTGTATTTCATAAAAATATTTGGTTGACTGTGAGCAAAACGCACGGTGTGCGGAACGTCACCCCCTCCACGATTTCCTCTTTCCCCTTTAGCCATCAATACTGACATGGACTATACGTTTAACCTGTTATTCAACACTCTATATAAATGATATAAAGGTTTCCCCACCATGTTTTGCATGACCACAAGTACAGTTATGAAGTCACATTTGTTTTTGTAAATAGAAGGCATTAATTTTTAATGAATACTACTTAATCTTCTTCAGGTAGTTCCCAATATGTGTGAGTTATTGGAGTGCGTGCTTTTTAGGGCCGGAAGGACGACTGACCACTCAAAGGCCATTCAAGTATGACGTAAGCACCAAAAGGGAGCGGGGGATCTTTTGGTGGTGGACGTTTGTACCCTAGTCATGGTTGTTTATCGATCTAAGTATACTATTTATCTAAACAAGTAGGTATGTGTATCGTTGTCTAGTACCTAAGGTACAGGGAATCCTAGTTTGGGGCTAGATCAATTTGTGTAAATTGTGTCCAAGGTATTATATTATTATTATTATTCACCATCCAGATTCCCCGTCTGGATGGTGAATATTTATTTATTTGGTTTTTCTGTTGTTTCTTTTGCAAAATTAATGATTTGCTTGAATAAAAATTAAATGTGTATACATTTAATGTATACTTTATTGTCTATTAATTCCATATTTTGCTAGGCTTGAAAACTGCCTCTCAATAATTGCCATAAAGATATTAAAAAAATATATACCATTGTTTACGCAAGCGTTTTCGAACTTAGCTTACTTTTCATGACAAGTGGAAGGGGAGGATCAATACTATAATTCTGCTTACGTAATTCTTGAATGAATGTCACTGACTTACTCCGGAACTGAGAACGCCAATATGACATTTGAGCGGCACTTAAATCGAGCAGCAATCAGTGCATTGAAGTCCCCTTACCTCAATCGCTGTTGCCACCGATTGTACTTTACCCGACTGCTGTTAGATAAGTTTTTCAGTTGATTCGTTAAGTGGCCCGTGAAGAAGCAATTTATTGCACCAGCACAACACGACTGATAGCTCTACCTACGTTACACAGGCTGTTACAAAAAGGTGCAGTCATTGTTTAATTGGTTGATAGGGAGATCATTCTGAACAACTTTTACTTATAGACCGATTTGATCAAAGCAACTTTGCAGAAGCAATTTGCTCTGATCAAATCGGTTTCAAAGTATCAGTTGTTAAGAATGATCCCTAAAACGTCCCCTTAAAATATGGCTAAACCTTTATCTTACACCCTGTAGTTAAGCTAGAACTTTTGGCATCTATACCACCCTTATTGGTCACGACATAGTGCCTAAAATCTTGGAATGCATACACGTATACCGAAACGCAAGCCTTTAAGACTTGTGGATGGTAATTCTGGAACTCTCTTCGATAAATAGAAGGTACTATTTTTTAATGGGAAATACTTAACTGCGCATCAATAATACTGATTTGCACAGCAAATTTACTGATTTTCACAGCAAATATCAGGGCAAACTACTGCGGGTATAAGGTTGAATTTGTAACAACAACAAAAATACTAAAACATAAAAAGTAATTTTTGCTGAACCTTTTATGCTATGAAAATCAGTGTTTTTGCTGTGCGATTAAATACTAGCCTTGTTTAATGTACTGACACCCTCTGTAGCGCAGCTGTTGTAGCTCTGCTTACCATGCGAGAGGTTTCGGGTTCGATCACTGGCTGAGGGTGAAGAAAAAAATATCCAGGTCTTATATGTTTATATGTGTGTGACGTCGCTGTTTCTGTTTCCCACGACACAGGGTATCCTACTGTAGGGCCAGAAGCAATGTCTGTATATAAATGTTTATTTATTTATGTTTATTTGTCCATGTATATCTAAATCTAGGGATATTAATTCGTAATTATATTCCCTTTCAAAGACTGAAAGACGAAATATCAAGTCTTGTCCCTCTCTCTCTTACAGATCTGTACATCTATGTATTTTGCATACATAACCTGCACAGCCGTAGGACAATGCACAGAGCATGGAAACATCCCGCGCGCGCGCGCGTGATGATTCAGTGCTCTGTGGGACAATGCTTTTCTGAAACGGATAAAAACCCCGTAGGTAATTAATACTCTTTGTTCGAACTATTTTGAAAAGTATTTTAGGGTTCTGCATCTAGGGGTCTGCATCTAAATCTAAAACAGCCCTGTAGTGTCTTTGGGCCTTACCACAAAAAAATAAAATACCGTTCAACACTTGTTTAAAAACAAAAATGTATGGGATTTGACGTTTTTTTTTAGGTTAAACGCTGTTTAATATTTTTTGTGGTTACACGGTTTGTCTGTTTTTAAGACCCAAGGCGTGGATGTATGTCATTGGAATTCATATCCAATTCTAAACTGTGACATAATCAGGCTTATTAGTTAAGATTGCGTCTACAATGAGGACATTTTTAAATAACTAAATAAAAAAATACTTACTTCCCTTTGACGAAGTACAATGAAATTAGTCATTTACATTGCATTTAGAATATATGTGAGAATAGTTCTCGCGATCCCTTGGTCCTCGAGTTCGATTCACACTTAGCAGTTTTTGTTGTTGTTTTTTTCTTTCGAATAATGGCGAGCAGGTTGTACCACAACGTCTTATGCCGATTCAGGTTAGGAACCTAATTTGATCCCGTCTTAAAACAACTCTTGGTTTTAGGTAAATAAAGCCCATTATGGCAATTTGGAATGGAAATGATTGCCATGGTGATATGTTCTTGTTTTGAACCTAATTTGAATTGAAAAAAGATTGTGGTAACCCGTGATTGCTTTCTGGAACAAAAGAGTTTGGTGCTTTGGAGCTGCAACTTTCAAAATAATGGTTGGTTGGATGTGTAAAGGAATGTTATAGTACACTTTTTTCTCGAGCTTTTGAAGTTTTTAAGGGAATGTGCGAAAATGAAGCTTAAACAACGAAATTAAAATAATGATTCAGCAAGAGTGCGATAGCTTTTTATTTATTAGATTTGATACGATTGTGAAATATTAATGTATTTTCATTCATATGTGCTTAAAATTTTGGTTAGTATTCATGAACGAAGAAGACATTATAATCATTCATAAACAAAGAGTAGAAATTACCACATTTTCCAGAGAAAAACCGAAAAGTATCTGAAGCGTTACTCGTTCTAGACGCCCCTTTAAGCTTTAAGCTTGTCTGAGTGGAGCTTAATCCATTGTTCCTGCCAATTATTGAGTTTTTTGTTTACCTATTGTACTTGTTTGTTCATACTTATCCGTTGAAAGGTTTTCTTTTATTTGGCATTCGTGCCTGTGATCGTAGAAATAGATTTTCGGAGAACGGAGCATTTGGCTGACCGGATTTATTCACTCCTTTATCTTTTAATTATTATTTGTATGTACCTGCATCTTTATCTGGAGCATACAAGCAAAAGTATTCTTCGTCAATATCAGATGCCGTCTGAAACTAATTAGTAACAGTCAGTATAAAAACGAATTTTCTTTTCCAGCTTAGACAGGATTTGTGCGTCAATCCCAGTCTACCCAAATAAAAAAAACTATTTGGAAAATTAAATTGACATTATTTTCAGAGTATTACTGGAGAGACGAAATTTCTAAGTATTTTTAGAAATCTTTGGGGACCTTAAAAAGGAAAAACGAAGCCATTATAGGATCACTCATGTGTCCGTCCGTCCGTATATAATAGTAGTTTATGAAACAGTCGCAAAAAAGGGGTATTAATATGTATTAGGCGAGTGTTTTAATACCTAGTTATGTGCAGTTTCATACACTACTTTGTCTACTCTCATTAGGCGAAGTTTTTAATAGTATCAGGCGAGTGTTTTAATACCTAGTTAGTTATGTGTAAGATCATACACTCCTTTATCTACTCTAATTAGGCGAGGTTAGTGTTTTAATACCTACTTATGTGCAGTTTCATACACTACTTTATCTACTCTAATTAGGCGAGGTTTTTAATAGTATCAAGCGAGTGTTTTAAAACCTAGTTATGTGCAGTTTCATACACTACTTTATCTACCCTCATCAGGCGAGGTTTTTAATAGTATCAGGCGAGTGTTTTAATACCTAGTTAGTTATGTGCAGTTTCAAACACTTCTTTATCTACCCTCATCAGGCGAGGTTTTTAATAGTATCAGACGAGTGTGTTTTAATACCTAGTTAGTTATGTGCAGTTTCAAACACTACTTTATCTACCCTCATCAGGCGAGGATTTTAATAGTATCAGGCGAGTGTGTTTTAATACCTAGTTAGTTATGTGCAGTTTCAAACACTACTTTATCTACCCTGATCAGGCGAGGTTTTTAATAGTATCAGGCGAGTGTTTTAATACCTAGTTAGTTATGTGCAGTTTCATACACTACTTTGTCTACTCTCATTAGGCGAAGTTTTTAATAGTATCAGGCGAGTGTTTTAATACCTAGTTAGTTATGTGCAGTTTCATACACTACTTTATCTACCCTCATCAGGCGAGGTTTTTAATAGTATCAGGCGAGTGTGTTTTAATACCTAGTTAGTTATGTGCAGTTTCAAACACTACTTTATCTACCCTCATCAGGCGAGGATTTTAATAGTATCAGGCGAGTGTGTTTTAATACCTAGTTAGTTATGTGCAGTTTCAAACACTACTTTATCTACCCTGATCAGGCGAGGTTTTTAATAGTATCAGGCGAGTGTTTTAATACCTAGTTAGTTATGTGTAAGATCATACACTCCTTTATCTACTCTAATTAGGCGAGGTTAGTGTTTTAATACCTAGTTATGTGCAGTTTCATACACTACTTTATCTACTCTAATTAGGCGAGGTTTTTAATAGTATCAAGCGAGTGTTTTAAAACCTAGTTATGTGCAGTTTCATACACTACTTTATCTACCCTCATCAGGCGAGGTTTTTAATAGTATCAGGCGAGTGTTTTAATACCTAGTTAGTTATGTGCAGTTTCAAACACTTCTTTATCTACCCTCATCAGGCGAGGTTTTTAATAGTATCAGGCGAGTGTGTTTTAATACCTAGTTAGTTATGTGCAGTTTCAAACACTACTTTATCTACCCTCATCAGGCGAGGATTTTAATAGTATCAGGCGAGTGTGTTTTAATACCTAGTTAGTTATGTGCAGTTTCAAACACTACTTTATCTACCCTGATCAGGCGAGGTTTTTAATAGTATCAGGCGAGTGTTTTAATACCTAGTTAGTTATGTGCAGTTTCATACACTACTTTGTCTACTCTCATTAGGCGAAGTTTTTAATAGTATCAGGCGAGTGTTTTAATACCTAGTTAGTTATGTGCAGTTTCATACACTACTTTATCTACCCTCATCAGGCGAGGTTTTTAATAGTATCAGGCGAGTGTGTTTTAATACCTAGTTAGTTATGTGCAGTTTCAAACACTACTTTATCTACCCTCATCAGGCGAGGATTTTAATAGTATCAGGCGAGTGTGTTTTAATACCTAGTTAGTTATGTGCAGTTTCAAACACTACTTTATCTACCCTGATCAGGCGAGGTTTTTAATAGTATCAGGCGAGTGTTTTAATACCTAGTTAGTTATGTGTAAGATCATACACTCCTTTATCTACTCTAATTAGGCGAGGTTAGTGTTTTAATACCTAGTTATGTGCAGTTTCATACACTACTTTATCTACTCTAATTAGGCGAGGTTTTTAATAGTATCAAGCGAGTGTTTTAAAACCTAGTTATGTGCAGTTTCATACACTACTTTATCTACCCTCATCAGGCGAGGTTTTTAATAGTATCAGGCGAGTGTTTTAATACCTAGTTAGTTATGTGCAGTTTCAAACACTTCTTTATCTACCCTCATCAGGCGAGGTTTTTAATAGTATCAGGCGAGTGTGTTTTAATACCTAGTTAGTTATGTGCAGTTTCAAACACTACTTTATCTACCCTCATCAGGCGAGGATTTTAATAGTATCAGGCGAGTGTGTTTTAATACCTAGTTAGTTATGTGCAGTTTCAAACACTACTTTATCTACCCTGATCAGGCGAGGTTTTTAATAGTATCAGGCGAGTGTTTTAATACCTAGTTAGTTATGTGCAGTTTCATACACTACTTTGTCTACTCTCATTAGGCGAAGTTTTTAATAGTATCAGGCGAGTGTTTTAATACCTAGTTAGTTATGTGCAGTTTCATACACTACTTTATCTACCCTCATCAGGCGAGGTTTTTAATAGTATCAGGCGAGTGTGTTTTAATACCTAGTTAGTTATGTGCAGTTTCAAACACTACTTTATCTACCCTCATCAGGCGAGGATTTTAATAGTATCAGGCGAGTGTGTTTTAATACCTAGTTAGTTATGTGCAGTTTCAAACACTACTTTATCTACCCTGATCAGGCGAGGTTTTTAATAGTATCAGGCGAGTGTTTTAATACCTAGTTAGTTATGTGCAGTTTCATACACTACTTTGTCTACTCTCATTAGGCGAAGTTTTTAATAGTATCAGGCGAGTGTTTTAATACCTAGTTAGTTATGTGCAGTTTCAAACACTTCTTTATCTACCCTCATCAGGCGAGGTTTTTAATAGTATCAGGCGAGTGTGTTTTAATACCTAGTTAGTTATGTGCAGTTTCAAACACTACTTTATCTACCCTCATCAGGCGAGGATTTTAATAGTATCAGGCGAGTGTGTTTTAATACCTAGTTAGTTATGTGCAGTTTCAAACACTACTTTATCTACCCTGATCAGGCGAGGTTTTTAATAGTATCAGGCGAGTGTTTTAATACCTAGTTAGTTATGTGCAGTTTCATACACTACTTTGTCTACTCTCATTAGGCGAAGTTTTTAATAGTATCAGGCGAGTGTTTTAATACCTAGTTAGTTATGTGTAAGATCATACACTCCTTTATCTACTCTAATTAGGCGAGGTTAGTGTTTTAATACCTAGTTATGTGCAGTTTCATACACTACTTTATCTACTCTAATTAGGCGAGGTTTTTAATAGTATCAGGCGAGTGTTTTAAAACCTAGTTATGTGCAGTTTCATACACTACTTTATCTACCCTCATTAGGCGAGGTTTTTAATAGTATCAGGCGAGTGTTTTAAAACCTAGTTAGTTATGTGCAGTTTCAAACACTTCTTTATCTACCCTCATCAGGCGAGGTTTTTAATAGTATCAGGCGAGTTTTTTAATACCTAGTTATGTGCAGTTTCATACTCTCCTCTATCAACTCTAATTAGGCGAGGTTTTTAATAGTATCAAGCGAGTGTTTTAAAACCTAGTTATGTGCAGTTTCATACACTACTTTATCTACCCTCATCAGGCGAGGTTTTTAATAGTATCAGGCGAGTGTTTTAATACCTAGTTAGTTATGTGCAGTTTCATACACTACTTTATCTACCCTCATCAGGCGAGGTTTTTAATAGTATCAGGCGAGTGTTTTAATACCTAGTTAGTTATGTGCAGTTTCAAACACTACTTTATCTACCCTCATCAGGCGAGGATTTTAATAGTATCAGGCGAGTTTTTTAATACCTAGTTATGTGCAGTTTCATACTCTCCTCTATCTACTCTAATTAGGCGAGGTTTTTAATAGTATCAAGCGAGTGTTTTAAAACCTAGTTATGTGCAGTTTCATACACTACTTTATCTACCCTCATCAGGCGAGGTTTTTAATAGTATCAGGCGAGTGTTTTAATACCTAGTTAGTTATGTGCAGTTTCAAACACTTCTTTATCTACCCTCATCAGGCGAGGTTTTTAATAGTATCAGGCGAGTGTGTTTTAATACCTAGTTAGTTATGTGCAGTTTCATACACTACTTTATCTACCCTCATCAGGCGAGGTTTTTAATAGTATCAGGCGAGTGTTTTAATACCTAGTTAGTTATGTGCAGTTTCAAACACTTCTTTATCTACCCTCATCAGGCGAGGTTTTTAATAGTATCAGGCGAGTGTGTTTTAATACCTAGTTAGTTATGTGCAGTTTCAAACACTACTTTATCTACCCTCATCAGGCGAGGATTTTAATAGTATCAGGCGAGTTTTTTAATACCTAGTTATGTGCAGTTTCATACTCTCCTCTATCTACTCTAATTAGGCGAGGTTTTTAATAGTATCAAGCGAGTGTTTTAAAACCTAGTTATGTGCAGTTTCATACACTACTTTATCTACCCTCATCAGGCGAGGTTTTTAATAGTATCAGGCGAGTGTTTTAATACCTAGTTAGTTATGTGCAGTTTCATACACTACTTTATCTACCCTCATCAGGCGAGGTTTTTAATAGTATCAGGCGAGTGTTTTAATACCTAGTTAGTTATGTGCAGTTTCAAACACTACTTTATCTACCCTCATCAGGCGAGGATTTTAATAGTATCAGGCGAGTTTTTTAATACCTAGTTATGTGCAGTTTCATACTCTCCTCTATCTACTCTAATTAGGCGAGGTTTTTAATAGTATCAAGCGAGTGTTTTAAAACCTAGTTATGTGCAGTTTCATACACTACTTTATCTACCCTCATCAGGCGAGGTTTTTAATAGTATCAGGCGAGTGTTTTAATACCTAGTTAGTTATGTGCAGTTTCAAACACTTCTTTATCTACCATCATCAGGCGAGGTTTTTAATAGTATCAGGCGAGTGTGTTTTAATACCTAGTTAGTTATGTGCAGTTTCAAACACTACTTTATCTACCCTGATCAGGCGAGGTTTTTAATAGTATCAGGCGAGTGTTTTAATACCTAGTTAGTTATGTGCAGTTTCATACACTACTTTGTCTACTCTCATTAGGCGAAGTTTTTAATATTATCAGGCGAGTGTTTTAATACCTAGTTATGTGCAGTTTCATACTCTCCTCTATCTACTCTAATTAGGCGAGGTTTTTAATAGTATCAAGCGAGTGTTTTAATACCTAGTTAGTTATGTGCAGTTTCAAACACTTCTTTATCTACCCTCATCAGGCGAGGTTTTTAATAGTATCAGGCGAGTGTGTTTTAATACCTAGTTAGTTATGTGCAGTTTCAAACACTACTTTATCTACCCTCATCAGGCGAGGATTTTAATAGTATCAGGCGTGTGTTTTAATACCTAGTTAGTTATGTGCAGTTTCAAACACTACTTTATCTACCCTGATCAGGCGAGGTTTTTAATAGTATCAGGCGAGTGTTTTAATACCTAGTTAGTTATGTGCAGTTTCATACACTACTTTGTCTACTCTCATTAGGCGAAGTTTTTAATATTATCAGGCGAGTGTTTTAATACCTAGTTATGTGCAGTTTCATACTCTCCTCTATCTACTCTAATTAGGCGAGGTTTTTAATAGTATCAAGCGAGTGTTTTAATACCTAGTTAGTTATGTGCAGTTTCAAACACTTCTTTATCTACCCTCATCAGGCGAGGTTTTTAATAGTATCAGGCGAGTGTGTTTTAATACCTAGTTAGTTATGTGCAGTTTCAAACACTACTTTATCTACCCTCATCAGGCGAGGATTTTAATAGTATCAGGCGAGTGTTTTAATACCTAGTTAGTTATGTGCAGTTTCAAACACTACTTTATCTACCCTGATCAGGCGAGGTTTTTAATAGTATCAGGCGAGTGTTTTAATACCTAGTTAGTTATGTGCAGTTTCATACACTACTTTGTCTACTCTCATTAGGCGAAGTTTTTAATATTATCAGGCGAGTGTTTTAAAACCTAGTTATGTGCAGTTTCATACTCTCCTCTATCTACTCTAATTAGGCGAGGTTTTTAATAGTATCAAGCGAGTGTTTTAATACCTAGTTAGTTATGTGCAGTTTCAAACACTTCTTTATCTACCCTCATCAGGCGAGGTTTTTAATAGTATCAGGCGAGTGTGTTTTAATACCTAGTTAGTTATGTGCAGTTTCAAACACTACTTTATCTACCCTCATCAGGCGAGGATTTTAATAGTATCAGGCGTGTGTTTTAATACCTAGTTAGTTATGTGCAGTTTCAAACACTTCTTTATCTACCCTCATCAGGCGAGGTTTTTAATAGTATCAGGCGAGTGTGTTTTAATACCTAGTTAGTTATGTGCAGTTTCAAACACTACTTTATCTACCCTCATCAGGCGAGGATTTTAATAGTATCAGGCGAGTGTTTTAATACCTAGTTAGTTATGTGCAGTTTCATACACTACTTTATCTACTCTCATTAGGCGAGGTTTTTAATAGTATCAGGCGAGTGTGTTTTAATACCTAGTTAGTTATGTGCAGTTTCAAACACTACTTTATCTACCCTCATCAGGCGAGGTTTTTAATAGTATCAAGCGAGTGTTTTAATACCTAGTTAGTTATGTGCAGTTTCAAACACTTCTTTATCTACCCTCATCAGGCGAGGTTTTTAATAGTATCAGGCGAGTGTGTTTTAATACCTAGTTAGTTATGTGCAGTTTCAAACACTACTTTATCTACCCTCATCAGGCGAGGATTTTAATAGTATCAGGCGTGTGTTTTAATACCTAGTTAGTTATGTGCAGTTTCAAACACTACTTTATCTACCCTGATCAGGCGAGGTTTTTAGTAGTATCAGGCGAGTGTTTTAATACCTAGTTAGTTATGTGCAGTTTCATACACTACTTTGTCTACTCTCATTAGGCGAAGTTTTTAATATTATCAGGCGAGTGTTTTAATACCTAGTTATGTGCAGTTTCATACTCTCCTCTATCTACTCTAATTAGGCGAGGTTTTTAATAGTATCAAGCGAGTGTTTTAATACCTAGTTAGTTATGTGCAGTTTCAAACACTTCTTTATCTACCCTCATCAGGCGAGGTTTTTAATAGTATCAGGCGAGTGTGTTTTAATACCTAGTTAGTTATGTGCAGTTTCAAACACTACTTTATCTACCCTCATCAGGCGAGGATTTTAATAGTATCAGGCGTGTGTTTTAATACCTAGTTAGTTATGTGCAGTTTCAAACACTACTTTATCTACCCTGATCAGGCGAGGTTTTTAATAGTATCAGGCGAGTGTTTTAATACCTAGTTAGTTATGTGCAGTTTCATACACTACTTTGTCTACTCTCATTAGGCGAAGTTTTTAATATTATCAGGCGAGTGTTTTAAAACCTAGTTATGTGCAGTTTCATACTCTCCTCTATCTACTCTAATTAGGCGAGGTTTTTAATAGTATCAAGCGAGTGTTTTAATACCTAGTTAGTTATGTGCAGTTTCAAACACTTCTTTATCTACCCTCATCAGGCGAGGTTTTTAATAGTATCAGGCGAGTGTGTTTTAATACCTAGTTAGTTATGTGCAGTTTCAAACACTACTTTATCTACCCTCATCAGGCGAGGATTTTAATAGTATCAGGCGTGTGTTTTAATACCTAGTTAGTTATGTGCAGTTTCAAACACTTCTTTATCTACCCTCATCAGGCGAGGTTTTTAATAGTATCAGGCGAGTGTGTTTTAATACCTAGTTAGTTATGTGCAGTTTCAAACACTACTTTATCTACCCTCATCAGGCGAGGATTTTAATAGTATCAGGCGAGTGTTTTAATACCTAGTTAGTTATGTGCAGTTTCATACACTACTTTATCTACTCTCATTAGGCGAGGTTTTTAATAGTATCAGGCGAGTGTGTTTTAATACCTAGTTAGTTATGTGCAGTTTCAAACACTACTTTATCTACCCTCATCAGGCGAGGTTTTTAATAGTATCAAGCGAGTGTTTTAATACCTAGTTAGTTATGTGCAGTTTCAAACACTTCTTTATCTACCCTCATCAGGCGAGGTTTTTAATAGTATCAGGCGAGTGTGTTTTAATACCTAGTTAGTTATGTGCAGTTTCAAACACTACTTTATCTACCCTCATCAGGCGAGGATTTTAATAGTATCAGGCGTGTGTTTTAATACCTAGTTAGTTATGTGCAGTTTCAAACACTTCTTTATCTACCCTCATCAGGCGAGGTTTTTAATAGTATCAGGCGAGTGTGTTTTAATACCTAGTTAGTTATGTGCAGTTTCAAACACTACTTTATCTACCCTCATCAGGCGAGGATTTTAATAGTATCAGGCGAGTGTTTTAATACCTAGTTAGTTATGTGCAGTTTCATACACTACTTTATCTACCCTCATCAGGCGAGGTTTTTAATAGTATCAGGCGAGTGATTTAATACCTAGTTAGTTATGTGTAAGATCATACACTCCTTTGTCTACTCTAATTAGGCGAGGTTTTTAATATCATCAGACGAGTGTTTTAATACCTATTTATGTGCAGTTTCATACACTACTTTATCTACCCTCATCAGGCGAGGTTTAAATAGTATCAGGCGAGTGTTTTAATACCTAGTTAGTTATGTGCAGTTTCATACACTACTTTATCTACTCTCATTAGGCGAGGTTTGTAATAGTATCAGGCGAGTGTTTAATACCTAGTTAAGTGCAGTTTCATACACTACTATATCTACTCTCATACATTGGTGTTGAACCTACTAAATAAGAGATCTAAGATAGAATATGATAGTAGTTTGCTGGTATTAGATTATAAGTCATTTCCGCATTTATAATATCGGTCGGAGTAAAATTTTCTTCACAATCACTGCTATCGGTCATTTTAAAGCAAAAATAACAATATTTCCACGAAATGCAACGAAACGTAAATCGCGCCAAAACTCAGCATATCGATCAGCAGTTGAATATACCTTTGTCTGCCTCAAGTCAAGATGCGAACAGGACCAAAATAGTAGTTTATGTGACTGATACATAATGGAGGTCATACAAACTCGAGAGTGTTCATAATAATATCACGAGAGTTTTAATGCCTTATTATGTGCAGTTACATACACTAGTTTATCTACACACATATCATAAGCTCTCTTTGATGTGTTCAGGAACCGCATGTTTGACCGGCATTGTGGCATTGAGTTGTTTAGTTTGTTCTATAGTACCAACTTCACAGACAAAGTAGGGGCGGCACGCAGCCGGGCGTCGGCGTTCGAAATTCGAATGTCATGATATTTAGAAATTACACATTATGACCATAATGTGTAATTTTTCAGATAAGGAATGAGGTTTTACCAAGTAGTTTAATATTATGCTGACCGTAACGTGCGGTTTTTGTACGCAGTAAAGAGGGTTTATGATACGTGAGTAGATAAAATAACTTTTTTATTAATTACGTGGGTACCAGAAAGAGCTCAAACATGTTAACATCCAAGACCATCCCAGTCGGGAATGGAACCCCGCACCTTTCGCTTGGGAAGCTTCGACCGCAACAACACAATATAGGTCTTTACTAAAATATTTCAGGAAAACGAATGAGAAATGTGTGGTTTAAATAGGGCACAATTGGGGGCTAATCAGTTTTTGTGCGGTGGTACGGAACGCTTCGTGCGCGAGACCGACTCACACTTGACCGTTTATTTGTCTTTGATACAGTTTTGCATATCTTGCGTAGCGTTGCATCTTGTGCCTCTGCCAGCCCATATCTGAAGAGGCGAGACGCTATGCAATTAAATAGATATTCTATTCTTTTCTTTTGCTTGTGGTTAGGCTTGTAAACGAAAGGTTGTGTAAATGTCAACTTTGATTTGATTTTAAAACCACACTTTCAGTTTCAAAGCACGCACATGTTATAGTTATCTCGTTCGCCCATGTATGGAATATTCAATTATTGTATGTATGAGCAAACTTTTTTATTTTTCATGTCCATTCCGATGAACGCCTGCCTCGAATAGATTTATTGTACCTATAATCCAATATCCCCCAGAGCGCTACTCTACGAAATGACTGGACAAGAACAGCTTTAGTTAGTGGGATACCTCGTCCGTGCAAAGGTCCCTGTTACTCCAGGCGGAAAGACCCGCAGTGTAGGAGGGACGGAATCGGGGGAAAATGACATAACGTAGCGCCAAACCACAGCAAAATTGTTCAAAAATAAACTACGCTATTTTGTTAAAAATATTTTCATGGAAAGTTTACGAATACTTAATATCCACATTTTAAACGCAGTTTCACAATGAAATTAGTTAGGATTTCAGAATTACAGGAAAAAATCAAACAATTTAGAGGTGTTTTCATAATTGAATTCTATCGAAAAAATTTCATCCAATCACGTTTTCCTTTAGTGCGAATCTTAATCAAATACTAAATAACCGTTAACCCAAAAATAAAATCTGTAGATGACTTCATGGTAGTGGAGTAAATATATTCGAAAAACACCACATTTTTTTTCGTATCACCTTAATGTCTTCCAGCTTTTGCAGATTTTCATTCACAACTACCTATTTTTAGGGTGCCGTACCCGAAGGGTGCCAAATGGGACCCTATTACTAAGCCCCCGCTGTCCGTTTGTCCGTCCGTCTGTCCGTCTGTCACCAGGCTCTACCAGATCAACCGAAATAGGTAGAGAACTGAAATTTTTACAGATGGTGTATTTCTTATGTCGCTGTTACAACAAATAATGAAACATTTTGGTTTCTAAGAATTAAAAGAAGTAACCATACAAGAAATTATTGGTATGGCTATTTTCTTAGCCATTTTGTTTTATTTGTTTATCGGTGAAAACTGGACTTTCCCGATCTTATCGGAAAAAATTGTTAATTGCAGGTTGAGTTTTGTGCTTAGATATATGTAATGACAAATAGATAATAGGTAGGACTACATCCAAGGCCATACATCAAAACATTGAAAAAAAAACCTGCGTACATAGTTCAATACTTACATCATCTAAGACCATTCGGCGGCCCAGATAAACATCTGCCGACTTAAGGGTTGACTGAAATTCAAATTAAAGATGTCGTTGTTTGCGAAAATTACAGTAGGCAGTTACAATTCATTTTGATTGAGCACTTTATTCGAACAGCAGTGTGTGTTTACGGTCATAGGAAAACCTAGTTTACAGTAACGACTTTAGGCGCAGTTTGGTTTAAACGCCAGTTTTTATAGTTCACTTTACGTGATGCCGACTATAACTCATTCGCCGAATGCGCCTTTTGTTAGTGGTTGAACTACCTTCATTATACCCTGTAGGCTTGTGTTAATTAACGAGTTAGTTTTATGTTTATTTAACGCATGTTTGTTTGTTTAACTCGAATGCTTTCTTTGCTAAACGTGGGGGTCTGTGTCTCTATGAGAAATCGTCAAATACTCTACCTGCATTAGGATCAGTAGTTGTACCTCTAGGTCTGTCAAAGAAATGGGCACGGCAACAAGTCAAGAAGGATTTGGTCGATATATCTGTCGCAGTTAGTTGGTTAAATCAGACACTTAACTAACTCTCAAGACCGTTAATTAAATGCCGACGTTTAACCAAGTCACTAAAATTCCGTCAGACAAGGGAGTGAACGCAACGTTTAACGAGTTGTATAAACGTTCCTAGGCAAAAAGAAATATACAATATAAATATTTTTTGTGTGTACTTAAGTTTATGTTTTAAGTATTTTTGTTGTTCTTACGTGTTCAACCTAACACGAAGGATAAAGGGGGCTTTGCCTCGCTCACACCCTTCACCTAAGCTACCGCAATGTTTCGCCCTGATATAAGCTGTGCAAATCAGCTGTTGTCGTGACGCCGCCGTCTTGTTTTCCAACACGCTGGCTTTCGGTAAGGCAGATTGTTTTCGACGATGCTTTATTTAAATCAAAATGCTAGTGACTTGGTTAAACGCCGGCATTTAATTAACGGTCTAGAGAGTTAGTTAAGTGTCTGATTTAACCAACCAACTGCGACTTAGCGACTGCATGTCAGCGACGGCAGAGTATATATAATAATAATAATACCTTGGACACTATTGACACACATTGAACTAGCCCCAAACTAGGATTCCCTGTATCTTGGGTACTAGACAACGATACACATACTTATATATGTCACCGTAAGATTGTCAAAACCGTTATTTTTCTCGTTAGTTGGTCAACTATCGACAATAGTAAACTAGTAGCGTTCTGCTTACAATATGACGCGTTAGTTGATAAACTAAGGGTTAAAACCGTTAAATAGTAAACTGGTTTAAACTTGAATTGCAAACGAAATACCAGGGCGAACACTGTGGTAGCTTAGGTGAAGACTAGAGGGGGCGAGCGCAGCGAAGCCCCCGAATAGTCTTCGTGTTAGGTTTACATGTAAGAACAAAATAAACTTAAATTCTAAACCCTGTCGGTCTGGTTTACTATCTTTCGATAGTTGATCACAAACGCGTTAGTTTATCTACTAACGGTCTTGACTATCTTACGGTGACTTATATACATAAACGTAGTATAGCATTTCCATATTCATTTACATTAAGGCATAGGCATTAAACGACAACATAAACTTTTAAAGAAAAATATATATGCATCAATTTTAACAATTAGGTTAGGTATAGTAAGTCTAAATGAAGAGAAGGCCTTTGCTCAGCAGTCGGTACCGGGGGTTGGATAAACTTGGATAGATAGATAGATATTAGCGAAAATGGCTTGCATACGCATCACTACCTCAACCAATTTGCAAGGCAAACAGTTTCCCGCGAGATCTTTCACATTTGGCGGGAAAACAAGGTTACTGACTATGGACGGGACAAACGTCAAACGTTCTCGCGCTCAAATGAAAGTTAAATAGACGCGCTCATGTAATTAAAACGTGTTCGTTACGTGCAGAGAGGGTGTGCAGGTGACGGGAGCGGGAAGGCTGGGGAAAAAGGGTTTATAGTGGTCGATGTTAAATTGAGAACAAAACAAACAAAAATACTTTCCCAAGAAATGAGAGGCATTATAATAATAGGTACGTAAATATGTTATTCCTGATTTCCATGGCGGCCATTTTGGACTTTGCGAATCTGGTTTTTCATTATTTTTTGTTAACGCGGCTATAGAAATACCCGCTCTGTGTTTTTTTTTTAATTCTTCATATTACGGCTCATAAGATACAGCCCGGTGACATACAGACGGACGGACACCGGAGGCTTAGCAATAGCGTCCCGTTCGGCACCCTTCGGGTATAAAACCCTAAAAAGTATATGTTTTGACTCATCAGGAAACCGCCGTATTAAAAGATTCAAAGTGTCACCCAAGTACTTCCCAACACAGATGAAACACAAAAGATATCACCACAGGGCACCACTGACACAGACATTACAGAGCACAGTCGGGTAGCTGGAGGCAGTTTTCGTAATTAAAAACCGCCTTTTGAGATCCCGGCCGGTCTCGTATCTATGAAACTGAGATGTAGCAGATAAATAGGTACCTATGCTGTTTGAATTTTCGTGTCTTTGTGACGACGTCTATGGTACTGCGGTCGAGGCTATGCTTCGAGGCTGGGGAGGGAAAAAAACAAAATACATGTTTGTGACGCCGCTTTTTCTGGTTCCAACGACACAGGGTATCTTAGTGTGGGGCCAGAAGCAATTTAATGTTATTACCTATTATTATTTGTAATGCACAGGCAGCTTTAAGCTGATGCGTGCATATCACTGCACATTTCACTGCAATTGTGATAAACAATTGTCAAGTCTATTTTTGAAGCTGTTCATTGATGGCGCACTAATTGCAGTTTATGGAAGCCTGTTCCACTCGCGGACCACTTGGTTTTCAGTACAAAAGCGAGCTTATCACGAGATACGAGGTAACGTCGTCCAGTTGAATTCAGTTTTCCTCCAGACAGAATATTCCCCAGAGGACAATCCCAGTGACAAGTCACCTGCAAGTAGGTCAGTATCAGACTCTGGCGAGGAGCCAAATCGATTACCTGTTTGGAGCTTGACGGCGCGGTGTTAGTATAGTCGCCATATCGACAAGCTACACCCTGGGAAGCTATACCTATGATACCTATGGCCGCGCCAAGTTTCTTTGGCTCTAATGAGCTGTGACCTCTCTTGACAGAAAAGAGAGCGACTCGAACCGACCACTCCAAATTTGCGGGCGGGACGGTCAAAGTCATGTCGTAAAACGGTCAAAATCAAAGACAAGTTCTTCTATATGCGCCAGAAAATTATCTAAGCAAAAGCGCATTCAAAGCATATCTTAGTCTGCTGGACTAATTTTTGAAACTCTGAGGTCCACTTGCATCAAATTCAATAAGTATGTTGCGTGCGTTTTAAATTGACTGTATTGTAAAAAGGTCTGAAATGTGTGTTTTTAATTAAATCAGTTTACCACGTGAACCGTACTTGTAGGCTCGAGTAACGAATATAGTCCTGTAATTGTACTGATGATTCGATTGAGGGCATTCGATTGATGGCATTTGTGGAGGAACAATATAAAAATTGCCTTAATATTTATGTAATTTAAACTCATACCGTAGTACCACAAAAAATATTAAACAGCGTTTAACCTCAACACAAACGTCAAATCCCATACATTTTTGTTTAAAAAAAAAGTGTTAAACAGTAGTTTTTTTTATGGTAAGCCCAATAATCTTCATTAAATCCAATATTCTAGTAGCACAACATAAACCCTTAAACTATCCCAGATTAAATCCCCCCCCTCTCGTCCGAGTCTTGATCGCAAGCAGACGTGTGTCCAGTTTTAATCAAAAGTCAAATATACTGTATCCCTAAATTAACCTTTATTCAAATCAACGAAGTGGTTATAACTGTATCTAATTGCGAAAGTGAAAGGCGCTGGATGACCTTCGACGCCCCGAGTATGAGTACCGCTCTGCTCTGCACCCCGCCTCACACACCTCGGGTATCCGAGATAGCAATATTGCTGTCCTACTCACCCGTCGCAGGCGCACAAGTGCTACGCTACTGGCTGCTACGGGCAATATCTGCTACGCGGCGACACGACGTAGCACAGGCCAGTGTTCCGCGGACTATTATTTATACAAGTACTAGACGCTACGACTCACGACTCGCCTAATAACGGAAATTACAAAATGGATACCTCTCTAAATAAGTCGTACTCAGAGACAGACGTTTCATCAATGGATATACAGAACCATACCCCGACAAATTTTGTAGCATCAAGACAACCCAAGAGAAAAAGAAATGAAGAAAAAGACTATGGTGAATTTAAGGAGGAAATGAAAGCTATGCTCGAATCTTTCATCGAGAGACAAGATCGAGAATCCGTAACAAAGGAAATTCGCCAGTCCATTAACAACATAGAAAACTCACTGACGATTCTTAGTGAGCAGAATGAAGACCTCAAAAAGAAGCTTGATATGATGGAATCTGAAAAAAGAAAAGACCGAGAATATATAACACTGTTGGAAGATAAACTGGAAGATATGCATAGGCAAAGTAGAAAGACATGTATTGAAATTAGAAACGTCCCATACAAGAAGGACGAAACTCAACAGGACCTACTGACAATGACACAGGAACTTTCCAAAACAATTGATGTTCATGACTTCTCAAATAAGGATGTACGAGACATATATCGCGTGAAGAAAAAGGAGCACAACAAAACAGTGGTTGTCGAGCTGCAGTCCGCCTTGGTAAAAAAGGACATCCTGTTTGCCGCAAAAAAGTATAACTCCAAAAATAAGTCGGCCAAGCTCTGTGCTAGACACCTCGGAATCACAGAAAAATCAGACGAGCCAATTTTCATCGCTGAGCAACTAACACCGAAAGCAGCGCGACTTTATTTTCTCGCTCGAGACCTAGCAAAATCGAAAGCTTATAAATTCTGTTGGACCGCTTACGGAAAGGTGAATGTAAGGAAGGATGAGCAATCACCGTTCATTAACATCACCAGTGAGGAGCAAGTACAACGTCTTATGAACGTCACTAAATGACTAGCTACAGTTAGATGGTATTTAATGAAGCTTTATTTCATCTTATATTTAATACTAGTTAAGTACACATTGAAAAAACAAACAAACACAAATACTCATTACAACAACCACATAACAAACACACCTCCCTTAACACATACATACACACATACCCCAGAACTACCAGTTTATACTTATATCCTGAAACTATTTGCAGTAGAACACCACCGGACCCTACAACACCTTACAAATGGCTTATTTAACGACTAGACTTCAAGATATAGATCAAATAGAAATAGCAGAGTCAACTAAATGTACCATTCAGGACCTTAATAAAATGATCAATATTAAAACTTCGGACATCACAATACTTTCTCAAAATATGAGGAGCATATATGCAAACACTAGTGACCTACAAATAAACCTGAACGAATTAAACTTCGCAGTTGATGTTATGGTCTTAACAGAATGTAGAATTGATAAACACAAAAATCTGCCTAATATTATACCATACTCATCACTTTCTACGACAAACTATTTGAATCAGAACGATGGCGTTGTCGCATACGTTAAAGATGGCTGCAGAGCCCGTGTTCGGGAAATAGTACTGGTCCATGCATCATGTTTAGAGATTACTCTTGATAACATGGTAGTGTTAGGTATATACCGCTCACCCTCAAACGATAGTATAGATCCTTTCCTAGAATCTCTAAACACACATTTAGAGACACTAAAATCAATCAAAAATATTATAATCACAGGAGACATTAACATAAATATAATACCTAGATCAACTGAGACAGCAAAAGAACGCATAAATAGACTACATTACCTGGACATGTTGGCTGACCACGGTTTACTACCAGGGCACTCACTACCGACCAGGGAAAATAGCTGTTTAGACCACTTTAAATTGAATATTGATAAAACAAAAAGTAGTGCTTTCATTGCTGTTTTGGACACGACGATAACGGATCATGCAATGATCTTATTAAAACTGTCTAAAATTCAAACGGAAAGTCGCAGTCAAAAAACTAAAACTGTTATTGATTATGATGGGGCACTTGAGACTTTAAAACATATAAACCTATCAGACTTAACACTAGAAATCGACCCTAATAAAATTACTGATAAATTAGTGAGTAACATAACTAAATCATTAGAGGACAACACAAGTATAATACAAATTACTAAGAGTAAACGTATCATTAAACCCTGGATAACCCCAGGCATACTACGATGTATTAAAAATAGAAACAAGATCCAAAAAAAACTTCGTTCTAATCCAGATAATGAAACACTTAAAATCACATTCAGAAGATATAGGAATTTTTGTAATAATTTAATTAAGAAACTGAGGAGGAAGTATGAAAGGGAAGAAATAGAAAAAAGTAGTAATAACCCAAAGTCTTTATGGAAAGCTATAAACAAAATTAGCAACTACAAACCAAGTAAAATCACAAACTTGGATCTGCTAAGATACAAATCAACAACAGACGAATCAGTAAATTCTGTAAATGATTATTTTGCTCATATAGGGAAGAAGCTTGCTGAAGAGATCATAAATAATCCAATGAATCAAAATAAGGAAGTGAAATTACCTAATACGCAACTACAATCTTTCACTCTACTCGACACGGACTATCAAGAAGTAGACACGATACTTATGAGTCTTAAAGCAGATAGTGCGCCAGGGTGGGACGGTATCACGACAAAATTCCTAAAACAAGCTAGATTTATAGTTGTGCCTATCATCTCCCACCTGGCAAACGTGTGCTTTGAGTATGGAGAATTCCCTGTATCTATGAAACAATCTATAATCACACCAGTTTACAAAAGTGGGGACAAGGGGGAAGCTGGAAACTATCGCCCCATATCCGTTCTTACGTCTATATCGAAAATACTCGAAAAACTAATAAACTGCAGATTGATAAACTATTTACAGAAATTTGACATACTCTCAAAATCTCAATTTGGTTTTAGGGAAGGCTTATCCACAGAGGACGCTGTCACAGCACTCACATCACTCATAGTGGAAAATGTCGATAAAAAACTTAAATGCATGACAGTCTTCCTTGATTTAAAAAAGGCGTTTGACACCGTGTCAGTGCCTATCCTCATCCGGAAGCTAGAAAATGTAGGTATTAGGGGAAATTCACTTTCTTTACTGTCAAGCTATCTAAAGAATAGAAAACAGAGAGTTAAGATAGGTCAAAACATCAGCAGCGACACGGATATTACTTTTGGGGTACCACAGGGCAGCGTCCTAGGCCCTACGTTGTTTTTAATATATATAAATGACTTGTGCAACATTAATATAGCAAAGGGGCAGGTCTTTTCTTATGCTGATGAAACAGCGATAGTCTTTACTGGGATCTCATGGAATGATGTTCGCGAGAGTACGGAGGCAGGTCTTGCTGAGGTTAGTACCTGGTTACGGAATAACCTTCTTACGTTGAATACATCTAAAACAAACTACATATGCTTTACCCCATACGTATCCACACAACCAGAAGCAAATTTTAAAGTAAGAATACACGAATGCAGTTACCATAATCTTGCCTCTTATTGTTCGTGTCCGTTGATCGAAAAAGTGACACATACAAAATACTTAGGTGTTATGCTGGATCAACGTCTATCCTGGCACTTTCAGATTGACTTAGTTTTGAACAGAATACGTAAACTCATCTGGCTCTTTAAAACTATGAGACACATAACAACAAGAAGTTTGCTGATGTCTATATACAGATCACTGGCACAATCCATCATTGCATACTGTTTGCCAATTTGGGGTGGGGCTATTAAATCAAAAATGATTGATATTGAAATAGCTCAGAGAACGCTTCTAAAGGTTATACACTTTAAACCACGTAGATTCCCAACTGACGAACTCTATAAACTTAGTGAAGTACTCTCCGTAAGGAAACTGTATGTTTTAAATCTAATACTAAAAACACATAAGACACTCAAAGTCGATCCTAACATACTTAAAAAGAGGCGATGGTTTATGGTTGTCCCGCATCACGTTGTAAAATCAAAGTTTGCTGAAAGACAAATCACAAAAAGAGCTTCAATCCTGTATAATCAGGCAAATAGATATATTAAAATTCATGATAAGACCCTTTATGACTGTAAGACAGCAGTAACAAGATGGCTAATGAATAAATCATATAATGAAATCGAAACTCTTATTGACAATAATGTGATACTAAATAAACAAACTAAAACACTTACACCATAGTATTTCCATATAATATTTACAAAAAGCTAAATATGTTCACAGCTAAATACTTAAATAATAAAATAAACTAATCATAAACTGGTTGATAACGCAAGCACACACACACACACACACACACACTCCCCATCTTGCACACAACACATACACCCTACACACACTCACTGCACACACACACACGCACACACCCTCAAACACACACCTCCTCACACACACATTTCACACTCGAATCGACACTTACATACTTACGGACGATATTTCAATCCCAAAATAAGCCAGAACTATTGATAACACTATTGTAAACGACGTCGATTTGAATTTTGGCTGAGTAAATAAAGTTGTATCACACACAAACGTATGATTAATGTTTTCACATCTTTATTTGTCATTATTTTATAAATTGTTTAACTCAACTCTAAGATGACTTGGAATGAGAGAGCGAAGTCTTCTGGTACAGGTACTTTTACTTAAAAGAAGGCTTCAGCCTAAACAATGTAAATGATTTTCCTTGTTAAACAATAAACATTTTTGTATTTTGTATTTTTTGTATTTGTATTTGTAAATGGCGAGAATACAGACGTTAACCCGTTTGTGGTGACCCCTAAACATTCAACTGCGTTACCAGACATGTAGCAATCTGACCCTTTGAGAAATATTTAATTAAGGGCCGAAAAGGCCTGGTGAGATATGCAAAAGAATCTCATGCATGACTTCAGATGGAATTCCCTTTTATTTGAATTAAATTGGATAAGGGTTTGGTTCTCGTTTTCATCGTTCTGTAAAGGGCTTTCTTTTGTGTCTCAGTTTGTTTGAAAAGTCTTGTGTCTCACATAGAGGATAATATGACTAGTGGTTCTGTGAGAACAGTAGACCTCGCGAGCCCTCAGAACTATTAGAAGTTTGATGATCGATGATGAGTCAGTCAGTGACAAAATGACAGAACTTTGAAAGGCTGTCGTTTCCAATCTATTGGTTCAAATTGACAGTTTTTTTTGTAATTTGCCTGTTTCAAATGTGACCTGTTAGTCACAAAAAATTCAGGTGTCTAGCTTTATCAACAACATAGTTACAGGGGGGTCAAAAATCCCCCGAAGTGCTTCCCCCGATAAATAACATAGCGTCACGCCTTTTCCCATATGGGGTGGCAGAGGCACAATTGTGCCCACTTTGAGCTAGTTATTCAATACTTCATTTTGCGTGACAGCGGGCTAGCCCATCGCCGCAGCTATGGAGTAATGAAGGTTTTCTCACGATGCTTTCCATCACCGTTAGAATTCTTAGAATGTCCGTATAATGTATTTAAGACAAATTAATTATCCCATCGATACATGGTCAGGAATCGAACCTGCATATCCTGTGTGAGAAGCAAGCGTGAAACCTATTTAAACACAGAGCTCTCCCACAACACCGCATTTGTTAAAATCCGTCTAGCCGTTCGGGCTGTAGCGCGTGCTCACAAAATGGTCATACTTACACAAAAATACATTGCATCCATATATGTATACGCTTGAAAACCATTACCCTCCTTCACATGTAGTCTTGCAATGAAAAGCGAATGAATTTTTAGAAAATTAAATTGTAATGTGAATTTTCATGCGAAATAAATATAAACAAATACAAATATGTAACATTAATAAATTTAAATATATGACAGCGTCAGACCAAATCACCAACAGCCCTTATATTTGAGTTAGATTCAGCACCAGATTTTTCTTGAAAAAATCGAAAGATAATTATCCCAAAGAAAATGAAAGTGGTCCGTGATCAAGATTGACGACTCCCGCCTTGTCTGCGACTGACGTGAGCAATTTCAGTTCCAACTAGGGCTTCCCACGCGATCCCAAACTCTATCACCGACAAAGAAAGTTGACATTGCGTTTTGTTTACCGTTCGCTTTATCAGGAATTAAATTGTGGATCAGAATTACTTTTTGCAGCGAATTAAACTTTCACGTGTAGGGTCTTGAACACAAACCAGACGTCGGGTCTGTGGTCGTGAACTTGTAATTTTGACGGCTGGGTTTTTAAAGCCTGGTACTGTTAGCCTTATCAACTAGGAATTGAAATTGCTTTTGGAAAAAATACCAATCAAACCGGCCTTAAGTTCAAGCCCTTTTTCTTCCTCCCCGGACGTCTATGTACACAGACATGTAAGTACATGAAAAGTCCTCATCAAAACTTTTGCTGCACGGAAACACAAACCAAAACGTTATCTGTCTACATATTTTTTGTTTTTAATCAAAAAGCTCTAAATCAATTGTGTTGCAATTTATATGGGACCACCTCTGAAGTATGACCTACCATTCAATACAAGAATCATCAAAATCGATTCATAATTGACAGAATAATCGCGAAACAAACAGTTCCTTTTTTAAGTCATCATAATTCATAAATTTTTCGAAAGCGATTGAAGTTCTTACTAGTCTCTGACTGAGTTCTGAATTCTGATTACAGGATAAAACTGGTACTAACTATTTAGATAGATAGATAGATATATTTATTTATTCATTAAACGTACAAATAGTACAAACAGATAATTTAAAATAAATATGTATTGAAAATTTCAAACTAAAAATCAACTGTACTGACAAAAATGAAACTATACTAATTACAAATCGCACATCAAAACAATGAACACAATTGGGCAACTATGTGGTGATGTGGTTGTACCGCGACAATGAATTGGCCCTGACTCAACAAAGTCACAGACGAGTCCATGACACTGGTATTCAGCCAGAGCCAAAACGGACGAGACAACGATAGGCTCAAGTACATATAACATAGTGTGTTTAATTCCACGCCTCAACCGAACGGCGTGGAATCTTGAGGGGCTGGGTTTTTGCCAGCACGGGAGAGAAAATCTTGATTGTTACTTTACCTTGTCGTCGTAGACCGGAAATCGAAAGCTCGATTCGAGGCAGGAATACGGGATAGGAGCACAGAAGTTTGGGTAGGATCGGGACTGAATCTCACTATTCGCTGCCCGACGCTGTCGCCGGCGTGCTGCCTGCCGACACGAGGAGTCGCCGTCCGATACGACGATGTCCAATCACAACACGGATCACTCAACCGCTGACGCGAATCTACTTATTTCCCGACGATGTGGTAGATTAACACTCCGACCAGGCTCGACACCTGTATTAGACAATTGTTACACCGAAATACAATCAATGGCCCGACGCCTGAGCAGACATGTTTTTTCTCCCGACGAGAAAAAGATAACCTCCAATTTTTCATCTCGTTTCGATACGAGTGACAGCTGCGGTTCCGTTTCCGTTCCGAGTCGCGCAACAAGAGGAGGTGCGTTCCGAAGCATAAATATTAAACATAGTGTGAATTATAAATTAAAATAAAGAATATTCATATTCATAGTAAAACTAATGCCAGGAGGTGAGGTGAAAATCAGTAAGATTTATTTGAAATTAAATATTGAAATTATTATTGTATTAAATTGTGATAACATTGAAATATAAATCAGTAAGACAGTAATTTGAAATTGAATATTGAAATCATTACTGTTTTAAATTGTGATAACATTTGAATTATATTTAGATAAATGTATAGGAGAATAATTTTATACTATAAGAAAGGCAACAATAATATCAATGTGATGTCAGTAGCGGTAGTCGGATAAAAAGGGATACTTTTATGTCGGGATGAAATTTAAGTTATGTAAGCAATCATACCCAGTTGCTCGATTCTGTATCTCTTGCCAGATCCCGATTTCATTCAAAATGATACTTCACCAATGGCAATCGCTTTATATGACAGGCTCCGGACACTAACCATTGCGCCCTGAATAGTCGAACGTAAAGTTGAAGCAAGCGAACATCCTTTAAATTGTGATCTTTCAAATACACGTGACACTGGCAAAATTAACCTCAAAAGAGGCTAATTTTGTCGCACACCAAATGAAAAGAAGAAGACGATCCTTTAATAGTAGTTTATGTGACTGCTACATAATGGAGGGCATTAATACTCGTGAGCATTTTTAATGTCTAATTATGTACAGTTACATACACTAGTTTATCTACACACATATTATAAGCTCTCTTTGATGTGTTCAGAAACCGCATGTTTGACCGGCTTTGTGGCTCTGAAATTGTTTGGCTTGTTCTGTAGTATCTTGAAATTTGAATGTCATAATATGTAGAAAAATTACACATTATGGTCATTATGTGTAATTTTTCAGATAAGAAATGAGTTTTTACCAAGTAGTTTACCATTATGCTAATCGTAACGTGCGGTTTTTGTACGCAGTAAAGAGGGTGTATGATACGTGTGTAGATAAAATCATTTTGAAAGAGATCTGGGTAAGTGAACAGAGCAACTGTTTACCCTCGAAGTTCTGTCAGTCTATGACCTATTATTTTGTCATCACAGATACTTCTCCCATTTTAGACAATGACTGTTGGGACATCACGTGATCCTGTTGCGTTAGTTACTTACGTGAATACTGCCATGAGTTTATGCGATGTGATGTGAATATGGTATTTGACTGGAAAGTTTTATTTACAAAAGTGCACGTCAATATCACAATCGTATAAATCTCTTTTTACTTACTTACTCTGAGGTCCTCGGCTATGGCTTATGAGCAAGAGAAAGAACAAAACGAAAGATTTAGTGAAGTGACAAAATGGGAATAACGGATAGCCGTGATGACAATCGATCGGTCGCTATTAGTATCGATCCGTTACAAATAAAATACCCAAAAATAAAAGGCTGGTGATAGAAGCGCTGTTAACAACTAAAGGTCTATCTCAATACTTACTACATTATCTAGACTATTCGAAAGAATAATAAACTAAAATTAGTAAAATTTCACGAACAAAATAACTTACGTTTTCGATCATGCAAGTCTGCGGATGACGTACTTTTAGCTTTTACAAGTGCAATCGCTAAAGACCTTGATGAAAAGAAAAAAATGTCTCACAATTTACCTGGACTTAGCGAAAGCTTGCGACACGGTATATCCAAAATATTGAAGCGATCTCCAAATACTTTATGACCGCCACCACTATATTAATCATCCGTCCACTCAAATGATTGCACCAATGCCTAGACCACCCACTGATATGGCAGGCTCTATTTATATCCGGTAACTTGGAGCCCCGGGACCTCGATTACGTTGCAGGCCCGATAACCTGATTGACCCATAAATATTGCCCCCTGCGCCTGGTGAGGGGCATTTATGACCCGGCGGCTTGATGTGTTGGTGGAAGGATTGGGGTTGTGCCCAATTATGGATGAAAAGGTTTGTGACGAGCTCCGTGGTCTAGTGGATTCACGCAGGAAAAGCGGGTTCGAATCTTGTACCAATGATACGTTATTTATCTTAAGTATTATACCAAGAGTCCGTGGCCTAGCAGTATTCGCGTCACGTTAGAATGAGTAAATGATACGAAGTTTCTTGAAATAACCATTGCTAGCAAATTGCAGTGGGGACCGCACATAGATAAATTAGCAACATCAGACTAAACATGGATGTGGCTACATCTAGGCTAGCCTATTCTGTTACTTTAATTGTGTCATGTTCTTTGGTATCTTGTTGGTTGTGGGGGAAAGCAGCGGATATTGAAATTATTTTTTTCCTTCCTTCCGCGCTTCTGCAGTGCTTCAGCAATGTTTGCAGGCGCATGCACGGATGGCTTCCACGTTATAATGAGGAAAAGAGCTGCCTCATTTCTGGGCAGAATGCGCGACATCCTAAACGATTTTAAAGAGAAATGGAGTAGCCCAAGTAAAAATGTTAATTTAATTTTAATTTTCATTCTATAATATTGACGACCTCTGTGACGCTCTGGTTCTGGCTCAGCCTGCCATGCGAGAAGCCGGGTTTCGAAGCCCGGCTGGGGAAACAGAAAAAAAAACCCCAGGTCTTGGATGTCTATATGTGTGTGATGTGACTTTGCTATTTCTGGTTCCCACGACACAGGGTATCCTAGTGTAGGGCCAGAAGCAATGTACGTGCCTGTATGTAAATGTTTATGTTTATATACCTCGGTACATAGAAACATACAAACTTAACGTTACCATACATTAAAGAAAAAATATGTTTATGGATCTCGTAATCTGAAATAAATATTTAATAATAATAATAAATACCCTTTCAGAAGATGAATGGGATTCAAGTAATATTGGAATTATTTTTTCTCAAAAACTGTCGTAAAGTTATTAATCAGTAATCACATTTACGTTACAATTAAATATTTTTTACAAATTTCCAAATTTAAGTAACTTCTCGAAACCATTAATTTTCGGCTAAGCTTAAATTTGGTGGAAAATGGGCTCTTCTTTAACCCCTCACAATATATGCATTCCGGATGCATCGGACTTCCGGTATGTAATTTGCTCAATGGCACAAACAAACACTATCATTAGCTAAATGCTTTTCATCTTATCCCGTATTCTGTCTCCACAGGGTCCGTCAACTTTTTGTTCCTCACACACCACGCTCATTAGTGTTAACTGGCCATTGTTACTGCTGTCTGTCTGTCTGGCTGGACCACCGTAGTTTTACTATTCTTACAACGTAACGTTTACGTCTCGTTTCCTTACGTTGGCGTTGGCAGTGGCCGGTCTTTCCACGTTAGCCCGTTAGTCAATATTTTATAAGTATATTTGCTAGCAAAGGTATATCATAAAGCTCTTCTCCACAGATTCCGCCATTGTGTTAGTGAACTCACCCAAAAAAATGTAATGACGGATCTAAGTGATGTAACAACATCCTATGGAAATAAATGATTTTTGATTTGATTTGATTTGATTTGATTTTGTTGTTTTTTTTTTCTGATCGAAATTTTTGGCTAAACCTCCCAGATAATGGTTAACCTTTGGACTGCCAAACATCAGATACAAAATGCGTCACTCACATACGCCACACATGTTTGCTATGCTATGCAAAATACAACATATTTCATAGGAGATAAGGTCTCTTTTAATATAAGACTGACGTGGCGCCAGTGGCATGACTTTCAGTTGTCGGCCAGTGTCGACCGGAACCCTTCGTGTGTGAATCTGACTCGCACTTGACCGATTGGATTGTTTGTTTTCGAAACGACTTCAGGACACATAGTAACATGCTTATATCTGCTGAAGAGGCAACGTTTTCATGTAAGAAAGCCTTTGGTAATAATAATGTTCAGTAATCATCGTCACTAAAGATGACAAGCCAAGGGAAAAACAAAAGGACTATTTGCAGACGATCGGAGCTATTTTTGTGACACTGTTGTTAACAAGACCTGGATAAACGAAATATGTCGGTTAATTGTAGTTTTAAAATGGAAATATGCAAGTAGAAATATTTCGATAGCTACCGAAATATTTGTACTTGCATATTTCCATTTTCAAATGCCTGTTCTTTTATTCTTTACTGTAATAAGAAAGGTTATCGCATGTCAAATCGCGAAATTTTAATTTCAACCGGTAAAGCCAACCGAACTCTGTCGTTGGTTGTTACCACTACACACTAATCCCTAGAGTTTTCTCCTGAAACAGACGTTCAGTATCAAACAACTTTTCTAGCCTGCAGCAGGAAAGTACTATTTTGTTACTGAGTGCGACATAAATAGGAGTCTTTTTAGCGTAATCCTCTCCAGCTCTTAAGTAAACTACGGAAAAGTGGTCACTTAGAGAAATCATCTTGTACATTATGTTGTCCATAAATAAACGGTGCGCACTACAGGGGGCCAACCTTGGTTTGGTGCAGGAGTTTGTATGTTTTATACTCTTCGGGGTCGGTAGGGGACAAAAAGGGACAAGCCCATTGCCAATAAGCCAAAACAAATAAACCTTCAGGCCTTTTCCCATACGGGTGACAGAGGCACGTTTGTTTTCTCCAAAGCTGCGGCGATGGGCAAACCTCCAGTCACTCAAAATGGAGTAGAGAATATCTGACTAAAAGTGGGTGTACCTACCTATGCCTCTGCTAAGCAGAAGTTGACTTGTTTGACTCACCTGTGAGTCAGTTCAAAGACCATACGTAAGCTGTTGTTCACTTGTTAGTTAAGTGGTGGAAGAAGTGAGCTCTTAGGGAGCAACAAACTCTGTGGATTAATAGTCTCTGGTCTAACCAAAAATAATACAAAAATAAAAAGTAAAATATTACATCTAACGTGACTAGCGTGAATCTGCGTGCAATGTGCAACGCACCCACAGTGAAAAACAAGGAGAACAATTTAAATGACCACCAAAATTTCTTTTTCTCACCAAAATGGGTAAATATTCACCAAAAGTTGCAGAAAATATCAGGGCAAAATACTGCGGTAGCTTAGGTGCAGGCTAAAGAGGGTGAGCGAAGCGAAGCACCCTTTATCCTTCGTGTGAGGTTGAACATGTAAGAACAACTAAAAATACTTAAAACCTAAACTTAAGTACACAAAACATAAAAAAAAATCATTAACCCGTTCTGGCAGTCATTTCGAATTCATTGGTAGTAAAATTAGTAAGTATTGATTGAAGTAAGTATTATAAAAAAATAAGCCAAAAACAAGTAGTTTAATACATATTAAGTGAATGTTACTCATATTATACACAGTGTAAAATTAATTATTGTTGGTAATTGTGACATTTAATTTTACACCATAAAAAACTTATATTTATATAACATTCACATTACGGTACTTAATTTTCACTGATGGTATGTTGCACTTTTTTATATAAATTTACATTTGGTTAATTACACTGAGTTGGTTGCTCAAGAGGAGCTCACTTTCGTCTAGCACTTAACTCAGCTCACAAGTGGGATACGTTGAGGTATTATTTAGATTTTAAGATATTGTGTATTTATCCTGTTTTATTTTTTTACTTTAACTGGTCTTGATAATAACTAAATAAATGACCTCAATAAGCCAGTATCAGGTTTTTTTTCCGGCACATTTTTTTCTCAAAATACTCTATGAGGGTGATGCCGCTGACAATGTTTCGCTGATAACAAATAAGTGATTATCATACCACGCAAACAATGGGAAATGTGCACGGCAGTTTTTCAGCTGCGGTGATTGGTTAGCCCCCTATAGACTCCTTAAATTATCCCGGAAATATACATTTTCAATGGAATTCATCGCCCGCTACACAATGAGGCCCAAATACTAATACTAAGTAATACTCTCGGGTCAACGAACAAGTTCAAGTTCAAATGTTCAAAGTTCTGTATTACTGTGGATATTTGCAAATATGCTTAGTCTTAGTAGACGTGCTCCCTTGCCTCTTCTCTACATCGGGCCACTGTGGGTGAGAATGACAAGTAATCCTCCAAAGATTGATCTTTAGAGCTTAGATAGGTTGTGATTAAATTACTTAATTTATATATAGATACAAAAACTACATATAAAGTAAAAAAAAAACTTGTGATGACATGAATAATCACTTAAACCTACGAAGAGAGAGCCAAATCTGTCCATATGATTATTTTATCATAAAATACTGGTAGGTATAAACTGCATACATGCACCACACAGGAACACACACACCACACAGTCACACACACACATACGCATACTCACACACACTCGCACGCACACGCATTCTCACCCTCACACACACACACACACACACACACACACACACACACACACATACACACACACACACACACACACACACACACACACACACACACACATACATACACACATAACACACAAATTCTTAATTAATTTCTTAATTTATTTTTATTATTAGCTAGCACCAGTGATGATCATAATAAGTTGATTAAAGGTTATGTCTGTCTTTCTATCTTTCGGGCATAAAGATTGTAAAAGTGTCCATTATCAATATCAATAATAAAATCAAAAATAATATTAACAAAATAAACCGCCGCAGGACATATCCGTGTCAAAGGTTCCCGTGACGCTGGCAGCACAGACATACAAATAATTTGCATAGCAAAAGCCCCAGAGCGATAGTAACCGAAATCATTGAATGTCAGCCTCGGCGCACACGGACTACAAAACGTCGCCAGAAGTGTTCGGCGGCCGCTACTTGTTTCCCCAGTTGCTTGCCGTGTCATAAACGACTTCGCCCGGGTTGACTGAAGCGAAGGGTGAGAGGGATGGGTTGAACGCACGAGTGGCGTGTGTCAGCTTTTTGTGGCGAAGTTTTGTGCTCCTTGTGCGCTGAGGCTTACTCTTACTAACGGTACCGTGTTGACTGAGCATTGTTTGAAGCTTGAATTATCAAGGGGAAATAAATAGGTCGAGGGACTATTGAAAAGAGCCATGTCACCCCAATAGGAATAAGAGTTCTTGTTATTTGAACGTACTTGTAAGTAGTACTATTCGTCACGCCTTTTACCCAACGGGGTGGCAGAGGCACAATTGTGCCCAATTTGAGCCAGTTATTCAATACTCCATTTTGCGTAACAGGGGGCTAGCCCATCGCCGCAGCTACGGAGTAATGAAGGATTTCTCACGATGTTTTCCATCACCGTTGGAACTTCCGTATAATGTACTTTAGATAAATTAATAATCTCATTGGTACATCAGTCGGTACGGTCAGGAATCGAACCTACATCTCCTGTGTGTGAAGCAAGCGTGAAACCCATTAGACCACGGAGCTCTATCGTACTATTCGTTGTAGTAAATGAGACACTTCCGGCAGAAATATCTTAAAAACATAAACCTATGTAAAATACCAACATTTCAATTCCAAATATTGAAACGTAACAAGCATCTATTTTCATGCAACTCACGAACAAGATTGGCGTTTTGACATTTCTTAAATCAGGCCAAGTGCGAATCCGTCTCGCACACGAAGGGTTCCGTGCCGACCAATAAAATACGCAAAACTCAGGTCGCTTGTAGGGAGACACCCTTTGTTTTTTTTTATTATTTGCACCTATTTCATTATGTGATGCTGTAGCGGCAACAGACATTCTCTGTAAAGTTCAACTCTCTATCCATTACGGTTCATGAAATACAGCCGGCTGACGGACAGACTGACAGAAGGACGGACGGTCAGCAGAGACTTAGTAATATGGGACTCCTGTTTTGCACCCTTCTGGTACAGAACCCTAAAAAAGTATATGTTTCGAGTAATCAATCATTATCACTATTTGAAAAGGAAAACAACACCAAGACATATTTCAAATTGAAGAACGTTTTCTTTCTTCGTCTACATTTAACACCTCCCCTGCCACACTGATGTTCAGGGTCTAATGAGTTGTCACCGCCAGCCATTAGGCGCCCCCTGTATAAGAGTACCACTTGCTACCGCGGCCAGACGAAGTAAAATGCTTCATTTGTGCTGCTATTTATAGTTCATAAAATCGTTCGTTCGTTATGGTTACTACAAAAACTATTGTATGACAGAAAAGTAATGAAAATGAATAAATTTTTCGCATTACACGCCCATGTGACGGTACCGAAACGGCCAAGCCACATATTTCGACTAAGGTGTAGAGTTGGTAAAGTTATGGCTTAATCAAACGCACTACGGTCCGAAGTGCACACTCAACGCCACAACGAAGATTAGTCGCTAAAGGTTCCAGCTTTCACACATGAATAATACAGGGGAGGGGTGATGGGGAAGATCGCAGGAGTCCGGGTTGGCATCAGGCGTCTAAGAGTTAGAAGCTTGGCTCTACATGAGATCTGATAACTTTTTAACAGTGCGAGGCCATATGGTCTTCGCAACACTTTACATGAAAATGTTTTGGTGGGATCGATATGACAGGTAACCTAAAATTTCATAAAATATATTTTTTTAAACTCTAGGGATGTTACCAAATCAATCGGAAAGAATCGAAATTGTTCATTCAGTTGAACTAATAGAAGGGTTGTAATCGTCACCACTGCTATCCCCACTTAGGGATATTATTAATTCATTTGACGACCGGTTTAGCCTAGCAAGAAGTGATCCTGCCTACGAAGCTGACGATCCTGGGTTCGAATACTGGTAAGGGCAAATATTTGTGTGATGAGAGAGGATGTTTTCTATGTGTTTCATATGAGTATTTATCTCTATGAAATATATCGTCGTCTAGTACCCATAACACAAGCCTTGTTGAGCTTACTATGGGCCTAGTTCTATCTGTGTAAGATTGTCCTCTAATATTTAAATATTATTTATTTTTCCGACTTCCGAGCTAAAAATAGCGCCTTCGCCGCTTGATTTTGGGTTCTCAGGCGGCAACATTCTATTCCAAACTCGTTCGGAAAGGTTTTTTATGAACCTCGCTACGAGCCTCGCGTTCGACTCGTGCCGTAAACTTCTCGGTTCGTAAATGCCTTTGCGAACTCGAGGAAAATGTACGTACTATTTTCCTAAATCGATTGCAATTCCTTGATGTAAGATTTACATGATCAAGCTCCAGCTTTGACGACTATAGTACGACAGGTGTGATGGCACTGGCAGGATGTGTTGGGATCTAAAGTGCGACTATATATAATGTAGCCCATTAATGTCTCCACAGAGGCCTTTACCCGGATACGAGTAAGGTTAAGCCATACTCCACCACGCTGGCTCAGTGCGGGTTGATGGAGGGGTTTTACGAATACTACCACGTAGCGATCACTGAACACTGAACTGAACAAGCTACCGCACTGTTTGTCCTGGTATATCGTTTGCAATTCCAGTTTAAACCAGTTTACTATTTAACCGTTTTAACCGTTAGTTTATGAACTAACGCGTGATATAGTAGGCAGTACGCTACAGTTTACTATCTGTCGATAGTTAACCAACTAACGAGAAAAAAAACGGTAGTTTATCAACTAACGGTTTTGACAATCTTAAGGTCTTATATTTTTTTTTGTATTTGTTGAAGGAATTTTGATAAAATTGTATGGGACCACTTCTGAAGTATGACCTACCCATCAAAACAAGAATCATCAAAATCGGTTCATAATTGACGGAGTAATCGCGTAACAAACACAAAAAAAGACGAATCGAGAACCTCCTCTTTTGAAGTTGGTTGAAAACCTAAATAATTATAATTTTCATGGTAAGTACATGCATAAACATTACGACTCAATAAATATATGTGGTCCTTATTTTTCGACTTTTGAATTATCCCTGGGGTACTTTGTCATTTGATCATATGCATCTAAATAGGTATTTTTTTTAAGATTTAGAGGTCGCTGCCAGCTGTCATTATTTTTTTTTGCTATTCATAGGTGAAGTATTGCGTTTGTTTTTTTTTAGAAAAGAAAAGCAGAAAAGCAAAGAAAAGCAAGCGAAGTTATAAAATTGTGGGAAAAAGCTGGTATACCAATTCAATTAAAAAACATAACATCAGTAAAATTTATAACTATTCAAAGACTGGCAGAATCTAAAAAAAACGCGAAAAAACGTTCAGAAGCATTAAAGAAAAATGAACAAAACTGACAACAAGAATAAGACGATTTATTTGATTTAATTTTTATTACAGATTTTGAGTTTTATTTAAAATTCAAACCTTGGTAGCGACCCTTAAATGTCTTTTTTTATTATTAGTGGAATTGTTTCTTATGGTAAATCAAATTATGTGGTGCCAAAAAATCCTTTCTTATGAATAAGGACTACCCTAATATATAGGTAGGTATATACTGATAAATACACACATACTATATTTCTAAAGAGATAGTAAACGCTTCTTCACGCGACTTTTAAATGTATTGAGAGATCTTTTTAAAAATAGGTTTTTCGTAAGTAGTACAAATATTACTGATTAATTATTGTCAATATTATGCAGGAACAATATGCTTGGAGCTTGCACACGGCGGATGTCGCGCGGATGACGCGCGGACGACGCGCGGCTTGCGCGATTTGGACGCTAAGAAAACGCACGCGCGGCCGTCGCCGACGACGACTGTACTTTTGAAACTTTCTTTTGTGATAAAATCGTGCTGTTGCCGAGCGATCAAAATCGCGCGGCAACGGCGCAATTTCTATCCACCTTGTGGCTCTTGACAGTTTTTGGGATGTATGTTAGGGTTCCGCAACCCAAGGGACGAGACCCTATTGGTCTGCCTCGCCCGTCCGTCCGTTAGTAAGCGTCTGTCCGTCAGCCAGCTTCGTAATAGGTAGAGAGTGGAAATTTTCACAGAATGTTTATTTCTTTGCCGCTAAAGCAAGCAATAGAACTACAAATCAATTATCGAAAATTTAAGTGGGTCCCCTTACAAGAGACATTTTTTGCATTTTTCTTTTACGGAACCCTTCGTGTGCAAGTCAGACTCGCACTTCTAAAGTCCTCGAGACTCAGCCTTATTCGTATCAACCTCATCACTCGGAAAAACAAGGAAATAACAACCTTATCGCTAAATAGCTAACCACTAAATTGCCTTACCGAGCATTATCTGTCTGCACTCCATTACTCTCATCATCATCGCCTTAGGTGAAATTCATTTGCTTTACCTAGGAGGCATGTCCTGGATCTTATGTATCTAAGCTTAGGGGCGAGAATCGAAAGAGATTCTTTGAAAGTGCGTAATCGGATTTGCCTCATTTTCTGAGGAAACCTAATATTTTCCACTCCGACTGATTTCTTTAGTAAGCTGAAAAGGCACTCTTTATATTTCCTGGTGAAATATGACATATTGTTATTTATCTATTAGTTTTTTGTTAAAATAATATGGCTAGTATTTAAACACACATCAAAAATACTGATTGTCACAGCAAAAAAGCATCAGCAAAAACACTTTTTAAGTTTTAAGTATTTTTGTTGTTCTTACATGTTCAACCTAATACGAACCTAAGCTTCCACAGTATTTTGCCCCGATATTATCTATGAAAATCAGAATATTTGATGTGCAGTTTAATATTTCCCAAATAATATTTTAACGGTTATTATTATTAGGATGAATGAAAGGAGATTGACGAAACAGATCTACACAGCGGGTAGGAATGGAGCCGGTCGAGTCGCCCAAGAAGGTCCCACAATTACCAAAATGGCGATTTATTAGTGAAGGGGAAAATTAGAAGTACCCGTAACCGGCGATCTTGTACGAAGAGACTTATGAATGTTGAAGAAACGAGAGATATGCCAGGATCGTAGCAAGTGGAGGTCTTTAGTCTCTGCCTGCCCCTCTTCCGGGCAGCGTAAAGCCGCATTATTTGTATGAATCAGCCCTGAACGTGCTTAAACCGCACAGTTCGTGTCCTCCCTTTTTGCTCTATCGGGAATTTCACATGATCAAAATCTATTTACCTGTCAACTCAGCCTGCGGAAGGCATTGTGACACAAAATGATTTCATGTGTACTCTTTAACTCTATACGTGTTTAAATATTAACTATAGCAACCAATTCGTTTCTGTGAAACGAAATGGGGTCGCCTCGCTCCGCAGGTTGTTTTATAAAGTTGTGATCTAACGCAACAAAACTTCAGCATTCGGACAGAAAGTGGCAGCCAGTGACAGCCAGCAACCAAATAACAACATTAAGCGTTGAGGCCTACACAGTTTTTTTTCATCGGTGTGCGCATCAGTGAATGTCACAACTCTATGTTCTAACTGGAGCCGAGCGAAGCGGAGCGGAGCGACGCGACCTCATGAAGTTTCACTGAACCGTATTGGTTGCTTATTTTGCATTTATTTTCGACCAGCAGTTACATACAAACTTTGATTTTCGTTATTTCACTAAACCAGTTTTTCATCAGCGTCGCACCGGACGAGCTTGGTGCTCTAATCCGCTTTCCCTTTCACGCCTAGTACAAGGGTCGCACGCGTTTTACCGCACGGGAAAAACGCACGACGCACAACGCAGCGTCGCGTTGTAGCGCTCTGGCTTTTCGAGCGGTTCGAAAAGCCCGTTGGGCAAAAGCGGGCCAGAGTTGTACCCCACGGGCTTTTCCAAAGACGTGGCCAGGAGCGCCCGACCTGTCCCGACTATATCGTGCGAAATCAAATCGGTTCATGTGGATGCTGATTGGGCCAACTTCGCATAATATTTCTGAAATCGGTACAGTCCAACTGTTGAATATTATTGACACGGTTAAGTGTTTTCTTTTTAACAATCAATTGTTTGGCCAACACCTCATGTCACGCGTCACCACAAGTCAGCCGTGACAATGTGTCGCGTGGAATTCACTTCAAGTGCAGCATCCCATTTGATTACACAAAGCAATTGGCTACTTGACATGGGTAGTCAACACTGTGCTGCGGTTGTATCCTGCCTACCATGCGAGAGGTCCCGGGTTCGATCCCCGGCTGGGGTAAAAAAAAAACCCAGATCTTTAATGATTATATGTGTGTGGTGTCGCTGTTTCTGGTTCCTACGAGACAGGGTTTCCTAGTGTGAGGCCAGAAGCAATATATATGCCTGTATTTTATGTTTATAAAAAAACCTTTTTATGAACTTTCAAAATGTTTTTTGTTTGTCAGCTATATGGAAATATTGTGACAAAATGTAAAAATACCTTAGATTTACAATTCTGATATCGACGCGCCCTTTTGTATAAAGCCTTGAATGTCTGACATGATGTTTCTCTTTTTTTTGAGTCCTCTGTCTAGAAGCCAATTCAGAGTAAACTTGTCACATAATTCGCGACACTGATCAGTTCCTTCTCCGAAGCTCCGTGTCTTTTAGTCGTCCACTCTATCAGTGCGAAAATCTGTGTATCAAGCTGGTCCATTAGAATTTGCATCCAGACATTACCTTTATCTGCAGCTGCTGCCTGCCCCTAAGCTCCATAGCAATAAGTTCCTATCACAGAGGCTGTGGTTGCCAAGTTAAGCCACTTAGCGCCATCCGAAACACGTTGTGTTGCAGCTTCGTGATGCTTTCTCTGCGCGGCTGCTGGTGATTTTGGAAGGGAGTTCTTGTTTAGATGTTTGGGCAATTTGTTCAAGAAATGGAATTAGGTGGGTCGTCTTGCGTACTATTTTACCAGAGTGATAACTAACTCGATTATGAATCTCAGACATCAATCTGGATCGCTAAAAAAATATTTTTTAAATGTTCGGTGACCTCAGAACACAATTGACTCTTGTGATTCTTACTGTTTTTGGCGGATTTGAATCGCTAGTTTGATTTGGCTAGTATTTAATCGCACAACATAATACTGATTTGCACAGCAAAAACACTTTATATATTTTAAATAGTTTATGTTTTAAGTTTTTTTTTGTTGTTTTTGCATGTTCAACCTAACACAAAAGATAAACGGGGCTTCGCTTCGCTCACCCCCTTTACCCTTCATCTAAGCTACCGCAGCATTTTGCCCTGATATTTCCTGTGCAAACCAGTTATTTTATGTGGAGTTTAATATTTGCCGTTTGATTTGATCATATAAAAGTTGCAATCAGGTTATCTTAATCAAATTTTATTAAAGATAAAATAAAACAAATGGTTAAATTCTTCTTAATATTGTCTTTCTATAATGCACAGTATTGCACAGGATGTTTATTAGATAGGTGTAAAATATTTTATCTACGCGCGTATCATAAATGCTCTAAATCGACTCAGTAACCATAGGGCAATGACCTGCATTAGGACACATCGATGCGGATATGGCAATTTACAGACAAACAAAGGAGATTTGTACTTTTTCCTAGAAAGTTGTTACTTTAACCACAGAATACTTAATAGTAGTACGCATTAACGCATCGATTAATCGATGGTAAAAAGTAAAATTGGCAAGTCTGTGATACATTCGTATTGACGGATATAACAACAAAGTCGAATTTTGACAGTTGTCAGTTGTCATTTCTTTGTTTTTTTTCTGATAAGAGGTTTGGAAAGAGATTACATCCTCCTTACGAAGTAGAATTGTGAATTTACCTACGGCTTCTGAATCCATTTTAGAGCACTTATGCAGATATGTTTCTAGATAAAATATGTTATGTGTACTCAAGTTTATGGTTTAAGTATTTTTTGTTGATCTTACAAGTTCAACCTAACACGAAGTATAAAGGGGGCTTCGCTTCGCCCACCCCCTTTACCCTTCACCTTGGATGTTCACATGTTTGTGACGTCGCTGTTTCTGGTTCCCACGACACACGGTATCCTAGTCTGGGGAATGAATTATTAATTGGGCACTTAGTACTGGGCGGGTAAAATTATAAATCATCTGGGTACTATCATAATCATGAGTACTATCATAACCATGGTTATGATAGTACCCATGATTATGATAGTACCCATGATTATGATAGTACCTATGATTATGATTGTACCTATGATTATGATTGTACCTATGGTTATGATAGTACCCATAATTATGATAGTACCCATGATTATGATAGTACCCATGATTATGATAGTACCCATGGTTATGATAGTACCCATGATATGATTGACCCCCCCACCTGAGACCAAAATGACGAAACCGGAGAGTGTAGCAGCGGCAGCATGCACGCCATCCCCATCGTATGCGGAGATGGCACAGCATGCATCTATCCCGCCCACACCTACGCCTATTTCGCTCACACAAACACCTTCGCCCGGTGGCAATACGAAGCGGTTGGTTGAAGGTCACAAACCAAAACTAAGTGGCACCGCAAGCGCAAACAAACAGCCGATATCGACTGCAGCGCAAGCAAAAGTTCCCACACCGGCACCAGTACCTCACAATGGGACTAACGCCAAGGACTTAAAGGAAGATGGTGGGGAGGGATGGACCAAAGTCACTAGGAAGCCACGAAGGCCCCGGTCGCTGCGCGGCACAGCAGGACCCACAATTACCACTCTTCGCGCGGCGGAGCGACAGCGGTTCTTCCATCTCTGGAATATGAGGTCGGGACTGGAGGAAGTTAGGGCATATTTACAGGAGTTGTGCTCACCCGAAACCGGCACCGTGGTAGAGTTGTCGACAAAGTGGGCGTACAAGTCCTTCAAAATAGGTGTTCCAGAGTCGCTTTTTGACACCTGCTTCTCCATGGATGTGTGGCCTGTTGACGCCCGTATCAAGGAGTGGCTGCCCTTTCAGACCTACATTGAGCGCTACAAAAACAGTAAAAATAAATCACCGCCCCGCCCACCCCAATGAATATCTTGATATCCTTTATCAAAATGTCCGCGGTATCAAAACGCGGTTGGAGTTTTGGCGGCATAACCTGCTGGTGCTGGATCACCACCTCGTCGCCGCTACGGAGACGTTCCTAGACTCGTCGGTTGGAGATGCCGAGGTCACAACGGGAGGCTGGAGCGTGCTGCGCCGGGACCGCGCTACCGCGTGCGGAGGCGTGCTGCTCGCCGCCCGCCCTGGCATCACACTGAGACGACGCCGCGACCTTGAAACGCCGAACGGTGAAGATCTCTGGGCGACTGTGACTGTTGGGGTAGTGACGGTTACCGTCTGTGTAGTTTACATAGATCCCAGCAGAAAGAAAAACAAGAAGAAAATCACCCAGGCGGATAAGGACGCCGAGTATATGAACTGGTTTTCGAAAACAGAGGAAAATGTAGCCCAAGTGAACGGTACATTAATTATTCTAGGAGACCTCAATTTGAACAGTGCTTCAGTTGCAACACTTAACTATTATTGTTATTTTCTAAGTGTATGTGGTATGTATGAAACGAATGAATTGAAGAATGATCATGATGGCGTGCTTGATGTGGTGTTACTGCCGAAGAGTGTGCGTGACGTAACTGTGCGCGCTTCCGTGTCAGGAAGCCTGGTGCCACGTACTGACGTCTACCACCCGCCTCTCGACGTCATTGTGCCCGTGTTGTATGCGCAGAAAGCTGGCCAGCGATCTGGCCGCTTGGATCCCAGCAACATTGGAGGTCGCAATGACTGGAACTTTGCCAAGGGCAATCACGCAGTCCTGTACGAACTCATGTGTAGCATATCTTGGGACAGTGTTCTCGAAGCTACTGATGTAGAGACGGCAGTCGGTCGCTTCTACGATTCCATTTACGGAGTCTTCAACAACTGTATCCCGAAGAAGACCAGACCAACCCAGCCTACAAGGAGATACCCGGTGTGGTTCACTGGTGATATAATAAGGGACTTGGCCACGAAGGCCATACTCCACCGTAAATGGAAAACGGGGAGGAGGCCGGCTGACTACGTCTCATTCAGCGAGCTAAGAGCCAACCTCAAGTGTCGCGTAGATACAGCCTACGCCAACCACATGAGTAGTATTGAAAGCAATATGAGACATAACCCACGCGCATTTTGGAAATATGTAAGTGGCCTACGATCGAAGGGTGGTTTCGAACCTCGGGTCACGCATCGGGGCCGGGAATACGTTGGAGAGGAAGCAGCAGCCGCATTTGCAAACTACTTCTCAGACGTTTTCCTCCCTGATGAGCCAGCGCTCGATCCAGATCTGGTAAACATTTCTAATGACTCGTGCACTGCTAATCACATACAAGTTTCACATATTTCCAGTAGGGACATAAAGGAAGGGCTGAAGCAGCTAAGGCCAAGGAGCGCAATTGGACCGGACAACGTCCCTCCCTACTTTTTGAAGGCCTACAGCGATCAGCTGGTTTTACCTTTGGGTCGGATATTCAATCTTGTTCTTGAACAAGGTAAGTACCCCACCAGCTGGAAGCTTTCTCGAGTCAGTCCTTTCCCCAAGACAAGTGACACTGCCTCCGTTGATCAATATCGACCTATTGCGATCCTGAGTTCATTGGCAAAACTGTTCGAGTCGATCATAAAAGACAAAATCGGTTCGCAGATTGCGCCTTATCTGAGCGATTCGCAACACGGATTCAGGAGTCGCCGCTCAGTTAACACCAACTTGCTGACTTTAGTCGAGATTGTGTCGAAGTGCATGGACAAGGGATTTCAGGTGGACGTCGCCTATATGGACTTTCGTAAGGCGTTCGACAGAGTCGATAATGATGTCCTAATGAAGAAGTTATGTGCCATTGGATTTGTCCCGCGGCTGTTGGTTTTCTTCGCTGACTACCTCAATAACCGCCAGCAATATGTGCGACACGGCTGTTTTGAGTCCCAGCCGTACCATACACGGTCGGGCGTTAGCCAAGGGTCTATTCTCGGGCCGTTGTTATTTGTCATTATGATAAATGACCTGGAATTAGAGCGTAAACACGCCAATTGCCTTCTGTATGCGGACGATCTGAAACTGATACTTCCCGTGAGTTCAGAGGATGATTGTAGTTTGCTGCAGGAAGATTTAGACGCGGTTCATAGGTGGAGTGTGAACAATAAACTCCTCTTCAATACTGCCAAGTGCTATGTAATGTCCTTTACGCGCTCCTCTCATCCTATAAGCGCGATATATACACTCGGTACGGAGACTTTGACTCGAGTGTATTCGATTAGGGACCTCGGTGTTACGTTCGACCCTAAACTTACATTCCATGAGCACATGAGCACATTCGCCAAGGAATGCTTCAAAAGATTGGGGTTTGTAATACGGAATAGTAAGGGATTCCATAACCTGGGTGTGGTCCAGCTTCTCTACATGGCCCTAGTGAGAACCAAACTTGAATCTAGCTCGGTGGTTTGGAATCCGCATGAAAGCTCCTACATACTTTTGCTCGAGAAGGTACACAAAGCTTTCCTACGATACCTATATAAGCGGAAATTTGGATACTACCCTTATCTCTATCCATCCGCTTTTATATTGGGTATGCTCGGATACAACTCACTAGAGGTCAGACGTAACACCGAGCAGCTTCTGACTGTGTGTCGATTGTTGCGAGGCGACAGTGACTGTGTCGCGCTTGTCGGCACGGTATGCGCGCTATACGTGCCCGACAGTTATCTCCGCGCGCGTAGGCACCAGCTGTTAGCGGGCGGCACGTACCGCACGGTGGCGCGCCAGCAGTCTCCACTGGTGAGAGCGCGGGATAGCCTCAATGCTCTGCTGGCTGCTGCACCACTGACTGATCTGTTTGGTGATGAGTGGAGGCATATTGTGCGAGAATGTGGCAGGTTCTGCGAGATGAAGGAGTGAAAGTGTTGTCTTAGATTTTTTTTTTTTTTTTGCATAGACATTTTAATTTAGTACCCTTGACATACCTAATAATGTTTAATACTATTTGAATTTGACCTAAAGTTAATGTTTAATGTGATTTGATATGTAGTATTTTCTACGAATTTGTACCCTTTGTTCCCTACCTGTGAAATCGACTTACCTAAATTGATTCTGACATTGTATAACTATTAGACTTTGTACAGCGCATTGGGTGTATACCTGTAATGTTGTACATCGTAATTGTATATTAAATAAATAAATAAAAATAAATAAATGATAGTACCCATGGTTATGATAGTACCCATGATTATGATAGTACCCATGGTTATGATAGTACCCATGATTATGACGCAAATGAAAAAAGAAATTTTGTCTTCCGTAGTAACTTGTAATCAGCTAATGGAGTCAATGTAATCAGTAGCAGAAGTGGAAGCCCACTTTAAAACTTATTTCCCTTGCATTTAGCATGTGGCGGTAAACCCTTACTTTTGTAAAAAAAATTGTCGAATTTCAAAAACCATTTGTTTTATGACTTTTAAGTGTTGGGCTGCATGGGAAAAGAACCCTTATAGCGGTCTTCCACAACTGCTGATGATGGTACTGAGGGACGAAATTTTTTTTTCATTTGCGGCCATATGTTTCTTGGGGAAAGTTGTTCATATTGATGGGTACGACCATTATACCCAAATTATGGTCAGCTAATTAAATGTCATATAGTCCATTTGCGTGACAAGGGGCTTGTCTCTACTGTCAGCGACATGACTATGAAACATCCCACAATAGATCGTCCACAAATAAACATAAACAAGATCACGGTTTTAAGTTAAGTAATAAATTTATAGATAAAAAATCGCCAAAGGCTCACCGCGAGTGCCCAGAAAAAGGGTTGACCCCAATTTGGAATGGGTTTCCGCCGATAACGCTGTTGATAACATTAATCAAAGCACATAACTCTTAGGGGAACAGCTAGATAGCGATGGCAAGAAATAGGGTGAGAGCTATTTTGCTAATAATAAACTCATGGAGGTAAGCAGAGTCACTCCGTTTTCCATATGGGCTTGTAGATGGCAGAAGCATAGGCCGACGTCTAGCCATTTTCGTGTGACAGGTCCCTAATCCATCGCCGCAGCTAGATATCTATAAAACGAATCGCTTAATGTTGGTAAGCGCGAAACTCGCAAATGGCTGTACCTATTTTTTATAGACTTAAAAAAAGGAGAGTTTCTTAATTTGTCGGGATGTTTTTTTCTTTATGTTCGTTCAGCGATTTCTCCAAGACGGATGGACCGATTTAAGATATTTTTTCGTTTGGAAGGATTTACCTTCCGGTTGGTCCCATTGACAACAGGTAAGGATCTGATGATGGGATACTGGAGATATAGAGGGAATTCTTTAAACACTATTTATCAGTTTATTTCATAGTGACTCACTTAGATGTTTATATGTGTGTGACGTCGCTGTTTCTGGTTCTCACGACACAGGGTATCCTAGTATGGGGCTAGAAGCAATGTATGTGCCTGTTTGTAAATGTTTATGTTTATACTGTGTATATGTCACCGTGAGATAGTCAAAACCGTTAGTTGATAAACTAATGCGGTAGTTGATCAACTATCGACAAATAGTAAACCAGATTTAGAATTCACGTTTCTTTTGTTCTTACATGTCAACCTAACACGAAGACTTCGGGGGCTTCGCTGCGCTCGCCCCCTCTAGTCTTCACCTAAGCTACCACAATGGTTCAAGTTACACCAGTTTACTATTTAACGATTTTAAATGTTAGTTTATCAACTAACGCGTCATACAGTACGCTACAGTTTACTATCTGTCGAAAGTTGACCAACTAACTAGGAAGAAAAAAACGTTATTTTATCAACTAACGGTTTTGACTATCTTACGGTGACATATACATTGTTCAGTTCATCCTTGTCAATAGATGGCGTTGGTAACTGTTGTCAGAACGAACTTGTGATCGGAGCTGTGGGAACACATAATTATCCCACAGCTCCGGCGGACTAGTCTCCGATGGAGCGATGTAAGCACCTGATTATCTTCGTCGACTATTTGCGACATTCACGGGAGTACATCTACGTGCTTTGCTCTGTCCCAGACTAGGGGCCAGAAGCAGCGTATGTGCCTAAATAAATGTTTATGGTTGTTTATGTTTAGTAACGCTAACGATCGCCGCTTCCAACAGCCAGGCTTTTCCCCATATGGGTTGGCGTAGGCACAGTTGAACCCACGTTTAGGTAGTTTTAAGTAACAGGTGGCTAGCCCATTGCCGAATCTATGGACATTATAAGGATTCCTCACGGAGTTTTCCGTCATGATCATTAATCTAAAACTGTCCGGAATCATTTTGATTCAAAATCGATGGATCCTAAACGCGGATTCAGCTGAAAGTCAACCCTACCCGGGCTCTGCTACCCTATTTTCTGGCCGCCGCCCTTTTAATTTCTCATTTTTCATTTTTAATTTTTCACCCCGCTACACGGTGAAGGGTAAACAGTTATTTTCTAGCCCTTTTACCGCGAGGCGATTGGTGGTTCATCTGTAGCATTCTCATGACATGACACATGACGTCTAGGAGTTTTAATCGCTATCACAACACGATTATTTGACATGAGATGTCTTTTATTGCGTCTTTGCTAGTATATGGGATGTTCTCATTGGTCAATTTTTCAAGCGCTTCAAATTCCTAGTTTTCAGCATAACATGATAAGGCTGCAGGACGATTGTAATTGGCCGGTGAATATTTAGTGGGACTGTGGTGTTTTACTTAAAAACGGGGAGGCTACTGTGCGTTAGTTTTACTTTATGACGATTATTACTATGGCGGAAGTTCTGTGATTTATAACGGGAAATTATAAGTCAAGCCACAGATTTCTTATTTGGCCACGTGATCTAACTTCTCATTTTATAACGAAGCAACGGGAAAATGAGATAGCCTCTAATAAACTTATTCGTCGTTTTTACAACGCCAACTAAATATTCTATAGAAAGCGTCAAGTAAAGATCAACAATTATTTTTACTTGTCCTTCTTATTTATATATTGCCACCTAATTTACTAACTCAGTCACGAATATTACATCTTATCGCCATTTGACGTTTTCCAGCTTCAACACAAGGTCCTCAAAAAATATAATTCAAGCTGCCATCCCCAGTATCATTAATTATAACTTAGCATGAAAAATAACATATCATATTCTTTTATCGTGAAAATAGCCACTGCAAGATTTGGCGCGAGTGCGCGAGACGACAGCGACCGGCCATTTGCACCAATCAGAGAGCGCCATTCAATTCATGTACCGACGAGTACAAAAAAAAAAGTTGTAAGACACGTGTATTTGTTTATTGAGGCTAGTGCGTTCGTGTTGCAATTGTTTCTCTGTAATTAAACTAAGGTATGCCAATAAGGTCACCTGCTCTTTGGCTAGAGAAGGTTATTGTGGCTAAATTTCAATTGGTTTATAGGTTATGTTAGAACTTAGAATAAGCAAAACCGGAGCGCAGCGAAGCGGTTCAGAGCGAAGCTTATTCAAGTAAAAACAACATTTAATGATATGAATAGTTTTTTTTGGCTAATATTCTTTTATCAAAGCAAGTTATGGCCAATTTGATGGCAATTTAAGCAAAATTTTGACCATCAATTAATGTGGGATGAGTTACATTTTAAATGTACTGAGTTAAAAAATTAGAAGCTAATAGAATATCTTATTTGATATCATATATTAATATTTTAGAAGTTTACTGCTTGCATGCATGTTACAAATTAAGATGTTAAAAAATAACCACCATGCTGAGTTGTATTTAGAGTGGCTTACATAGAAGATAACTAGTGGCTAAGATAGTATCACTCAGACGCTCCTTTATTGTAGCTGACTTAGTAATTTAGAAGGCAATGTAGATTTTTAGAGGCAAAAAGAAGTCTGTTTAATTAGCTCCCATTTATAACTTTCTTATCTACCGATATTAAAATTACACATTCGAAATATATTTTTGCAATCTATCATTATTAGCCACCGAGTATGGAAATAAGCGTGATGCGACGCTTTGCTTTATTATATCACTTCATAGTATTAAAAAATATTAAATGATTCATGGGTTTCTTGTTCAACAAATTCTATCGGATCAACTATGTCAGCTTCTATTACGTCAACAAGGCACGCTTCTCCAACCCCTCATCTTCAGAACTCGTAACACTGAAACCGCCTTACGAATTTCCTACCCAAAAGTCATTCGCTGCGTTGGATGAGGAAATACTTTTAAAAGAAAAGTATCGACAGATGCTAACTAATTCTCGTCGCGACAAACCCACACATCAAAATACCATAACTTTCAGAATAAAGGTCATCGCTGAATTATACAATTAAATTAATTAAAAAACAATTAAAACTAGTGGCCCTGTGGGGACTGTGAACCAATTTATAGGTAAGTATTTTATATACAATCATAATCAAGAAGTAAAGTACCAATAACTTTGTAAACTACATTTTGCGATTTAAAATACAATCTATTGACGTTCACGAAAATAGTTATAGTCTATTTCACTCACTCTCAGGGTCTGTATATATCCTCTTTACTAATCCGTCTCCTACTTCGAGGAGTCCAAACTTGGTATGTTTTGAAAAGATTTCTTGGATTTTTAGAAAACAGGCGGCCGAAATGTATTGGTGCAGTATATTTTTAGAACCGGCTCATGAAGCTCTTTAATTTGAGACCCTACACGATAGGTTCCAGAAAAAAGAAAAAAAAAACCGATACAAAAAAAATATGACGTCATAACTCCCCCCCAACGGGAAAATGGAGAAAAGGTCTAGGCAAAAAAATCTTTTAATTCAAGGAACATGTGTGCCAAGTTTTGTGAGGATCACTTGAAAACTGTGGCTCCTAGACCGGAACTGACAGACACCAGACATAGAGACAGACGAAAGTAAAAACGGCCTCCTATCTTGTCGAAATGGAGCCTTTCGCTCGCTTCGCTCGCTCGGTCAATAATAATAATATTAGGTTGTGCTCCGTAGATATAATGTCGAGCTTACAGCGAGCTGTATGGTAAGTTATGTCAACAATGTAAAGTATGACCACAGAGCACAACCTAAAACCCTTATTTGTATGAACATTTTTCGCCAGGTGGGGGCGGGGCCGTCAGCGATGACCTTAAACCTGCTCACGTACACGCCAATCAACTCAATCCTGTAATAATGCATGCAAAACTTCAGTACTTCGGTAGAGTGGCAAGCGTTGGCGGTTCCATTGCTTAATGTTCTAGTGCCACATTCAAATTTTACCAACAAAATCACACGACACAAGCTCAAACAGGATTTGTGACTTCAAAACTTGAATCTATTTCGCTGTGCTTTATGCTAATGCTTGAAGATTAACCTGTTGTTTTGGTGCATAACGGAAAATGCTTTGATTATGAATTGCTTCGTGGCTTTTGTTTTATTTTTGAAATTTATTTTCTCTTGTTTTACGAGTACATCGCCTATTTGGGACAAAAAAGATAATGCGTTCTTGTTTTTATAGGATTACGAAAGGGAGCAAATGAAAAGCGGTCAAATTAGAAAAATACTCTGCCGTCTAACTAAAAACAACGATTGATCCATCACAAATTATAAATAGTACCTTTTTCAATAGTATAGTCAAAAAGCTTAAAAAATGACAATGAGTGAACTATCATAACATATTTAATGTCCTTTTAAATGACGTATCAAACAACGAAATTGATGCAATATAACTCGAGAAATTAACAAAAACATGAAACGGTCGGCCGCCATCTTTGTGACGTCACAGCTATGCGTGTTGCCACTTTCTCATCTTAAAACCGGCAGTTACAGCCGGTCTTAAGAGGAGAAAGTGCCAGCCACAAGGAACACATATAAAGTCAAAGTTCTTTATTACTGTGGATATTGACATATACAGCAAACGTCATTTTTTGCCTCTCCCCTACATTGGACCACTGTGGGAGAAGAAGGGCGTAGAAACTCCCACAGATTGATTTTTACATCTCTTTTAAAAATTGGTTGTGCTTAACTAATTGAAACATTAATAATTATGATTAATAAGCAGGAATAAATAATTACATAATTATTAACAGCAAGGTACATACATTATATTTTCGAAAATAAATTAACTAACTACACTAACTATGTCAATTTCTTTGAAAAGCTCTCTTAAGGAGTCTGTTCGTTTTAAATTATAAATTGCTCGAATAGCTCTTTTCTGTAAAATAAAAGTAGTTTGAATATCCGCTGCTTTCCTCCATAACAAGATACCATAGCGCATTACATAATGAAAGTATATTTATTTTATTATATATAAAATATACTAGCCTAGATGTAGCCACATCCGTGTTTTGTCTGATGTTCCTAACCGCGTAAGCCGCAGAGCTTAATTTACCAGCTAATTTATCTGTGTGGGGTCTCCACTGCAATTTTCTATCAATGGTCATTCCAAGAAACTTCGTATCATTTACTAATTCTAACGTGTTGAAGTCTAACATTAAACTGGTCTCAACTTGCCTGTCATTTGGAAGTGAGAATTTGATACTTGGTTTTATCAGCGTTTAACAATACATTATTAATTGTGAACCCATTCAAGGTTAAAGACACCATTAACAACATCAAAATCTTCTTTTTGTCTTTCAATTTTGAAGACCATTGAAGTATGCTCAGCAAACAACACTATGTAAGTCAATTTCTCCGCCATGAAAGGCAGATCGTTAATGTATACCAGGAATAACGCCAATTTTTACACCCGATCCATCAGATTTAACGCCTTTGACTTCTGCCTTTTGAATTCTATTGCTTAATATGATCTTAGTAGATCCAGCGCTTTATTTCTAACTCCATAGTGATTTAATTTCAGTAATAGCGTATTATGATCAACACAATCAAATGCCTTCGACAGATTGCAAAAAACTCCGATGGCATAATATGCGGAATAAATTTTAGATATAAGGGTAATACCTGCATCCGTAGTCGATTTACCCCTGGTGAAACCGTATTGTTTGGCGTGGAGTTGTTTTGTACGGTTGAAGTGTGGGAGCATTTGATTGAGTATAGTCTTTTCAAATATTTTACTTAATGATGGAAGAACAGATATTGGTGTGAAATTTGAAGGATCACCCTTATCTCCAGACTTGAACAGACGTATATGTTTCATGAGGTCTGGGAAAGCTCCATCGTCAACACATTTCTTGAATATATAAGCCAAGCTCTTACTAGAATTACTGAACCAATGACTTTGACTGATATACTATACCCCACAGGTCTTCAGTAATATTTAAGTTAAGTAATCTAAACGTTTTGGCAATGTCCTGGGGATAAATATGATGAAATTTTAAGTATATATTACTGACGCCAGTGTTCCTTTTTAATGAAGTGTCTGCTTCATATGGCGATGAATTAAGACGATCTGTTGTGGGTAAGGGTACTTGGGGAAGAATGTTTCGAAAGCTCGAGCAACCTCAGCGTTTCATTTAACAACATCATCACCTATCTTTAGGCAGAAATCATTGTTCCTTGGTATAACTTTGCTAGTTTCACGGTTTATTATTTGCCAACCAGTTTTCATTTTATTATTTGAATTTTGTATTTTCCTATTAATGTGTAAAGTTTTTGCATTTCTACAAAGCAACTTGAAAGTTTTGGAACATTTGTTACCATAGTCATGAAATTTTCGATCAAAGTAGGTTTTTTGATCATAATGGTCATACAAGATAAGTCTACTTTTACGATCCAAACGATTCCATTTAGATTTACCGTTGTAGTCACTGACTTTCTTTAATTTAAAAACTTTATTGAATTCTGTTTGAATACCATTGAAAAAGTCTGAGTAGATTTTGTTTGAGTTCTGTTCTTTGAAATTCGTTACTGGCAAACTTCTATCTAAGTTTTTCGTATATGTCTCTAGTCTATGGGATGTAATAGGCCTATAGAATGATGGATCAGTCTTATCCTTACTAGCAATTGGGAATAAAACTGTTTGACCAATGTGATCGCAAGTAAGCAGTTAATTACATTTTTACTTGTGAATCACAAAAAACGTTATCTAAGCAAGTTTGGCTGGTAAGTGTAAATCTTGTCGGCTCTAGAAATAAATGACATAAATTAAGTGATTAGAATAAAGTTATTAATCATTGTTTCATTGTTGTTCCTACAAGCAAATTTACATTAAGATTGCCACAAATTATTAACTTTTTTCTGTTATTATTACATAGTTTAGTGAGGGATTCCTCCATAATTTTCTCAGATATTCGAAATTGCCATGGCCTTTTTCAAGTCTCGGAGGCCTGTAGACACAAATAATAATATGGCTATCTAACTCAACACATGATAAGAGATCATTTGTCTTTCTACAGTAAGTGCGAGAATATGTTTCCATTGTTTCACCTTATTATTTTTTTTACTAAGATTAAAGAACCACCTCTGTCAGCAGTCTTTTTATTGTAACAACTGACAATTTTGTAATTATTTATGTAAAAAGACGTCATATTTTCCTTTAACCAGTGTTCTGTAACGCAAATTACACCGATGTCAGTTTTTTTTAATAATTATATTACAAGTTCTTTGCCAGGTAGCCCCTGGATGTTTTGGTGGGTAATATTTAAGTGGGGCTTACCCTTTAACATATTTAGTGGCTCTTGTATGCTAAAGATTTCCTTTAAGGTCTTATGAACTAATTTAAATTACTTGGAACAGATTCCAATGTTGCATACAAAGTATGATTAACCGGTGAATTCCCAATAGGGGTGCATGTCATATTACTCTTAACATAAGCAGGTTTCTGATTAGTCTGTTCAAAAAAAACAGCTGATGTCAAGTTGAACTTGGTTAAACCAACTATAGCTGCGTCGCATATATTATAAGCTACCGATGTAGCTACTAATTTTCTATATTTATTAAACAGGTACAACGTATCCTGAGTCAGAGTAAAGTTATGAATACAATTATTCATGTCGAAATATAAAATAGCATAGCTGTGATGACACGCTAAATTAAATAAATGAATAATCATTCTATGCACATATTTGTTCTGTAGTTCTGTCAAATTATAAACGTATGGAAAATTGCAAGTATAAATTTATAGTGTTTCAATCATTCCGACTAAATTTTGAATGATTTCCCACCATAATTACAATAGTGATGTACTCATCATAGATACCGCGACTAATTATTCTCACAAGATCTACAAACGAACTATTTGGACAGCAAATACATACCAGTCTTAGGTATACAGGGTGACATTTAATGAGTTGACCATATTTTAGGGAATTATAGTAACCGTCATTATGAACAACTATCCGCAAGCAACATATTCAAGGAAAGTTGTTCATAATGATGCCTACTATCATGGAGCAAGTATCATTCCCCAAAATATGGTCAGCTAATTAAATGTCACTTGTGCAGAAGAGATGGCCACGAAAATGGTGAAGGAGACGAATTCTTGCAGATTTTCCTATAGGCTATTAGACCAACAAAATTGTTCCACTCTGATGCAAACTCACAAGAGACGGAGACACGCACTATTGTTTTGTGACTAGACCAATGAATGCGATATACGAGAAGTATCCGCTGATGTCGATGTGAGTGTGAGTTGTAAGGCGCGTCTGTAAGAGTTGTATGTTTGTTTGTAAGGCATGTGCATGTGTGTGTGAGGTCCTTTATCATTGAAATTAGGTGTGGGCTGTTAAACGTCTGCCGTTGAATCTGTGGCAAAACGAGGTTCTCAAACTTAGCCAGTTCATTCAATACGGGAAGAATAATCGGATATGGAAATCTGCGAACAGTTTATGAGTTATGAATATCTAATCTACTATTTTATTTATCCAATATCGGACTCATGGTATTAACGAAACATATTTGGCGTGTCTTTTGCGGGGAAAAGAAGTAGGGATTTCTCGTTTGATACAACGCATCGTCGAGAAACGGAAGATAGAAATGGGTAGTTACGTCCCTGCTTTTCAAACTCAGGTTAACAAACGACAAAATATGTACATAATCAGAGATATACAAATAGTTTTTACTGTGCAGTGTGCCCTCCCTAGGTTGCTGGTTAAAATCTCTCTCTTTAGATATAGGCTCGACTCTGCTCATAGATTGTTTTGTAACCTCACCATTATGTTTTCTTTGCAATAAAGAATATGAAAATGAATTACTTACTGTGAAATACATGCTACAAGTGGTATACACAGTAGCAGTAACTGGTATATCATTCCACCTGAGAACGGGTCCCACCAGCCTCAATCGTTACTCCCAAAGTATGAGAGCCACTGCTCATATAGGTGAAGTCTAACTAATTTTGAATATCAAAGTGTCTCGTCCGTCGACTCTACTGCGAGGGGACGCCATGTATACCTCGCGCCACGAGCTATGAGCGGTGGCCTTGAATGCGCAGTAGTCACTCTTCAATACCTGTTAATATGCGCGCAATTCCCGCCAACGTCGCCCAGCGCTCTTAATTCGTAGCGCGAGGTATATCTGTCACCGTAGCACCATCACAGATAGTCAAAACCGTTAGTTGATAAACTAACGATTTTTTCCCGTAAGTTGGTCAACTATCGACAGATAGTAAACTGTAGCGTACAGCTTACTATATGACGCGTTAGTTGATCAACTAACGGTTAAACCGTTAAATAGTAAACTGGTTTAAACTTGAATTGCAAACGAAATACGGGGGCAAACACTGCGGTAGCTTAGGTGAAGACTAGAGGGGGCGAGCGCAGCAAAGCCCCCGAATAGTCTTCGTGTTAGGTTAACATGTAAGATCAAAGGAAACGTAAATTCTAAACCCTGTCAGTCTGTTTTACTATCTGTCGATAGTTTATCTTGACTATTTTCCGGTGACATATCTACTACTCGTACAGTTCGCGCCAAACATCTATTCCGCTCTGAAGTTTCCGCGCCGCGCATTGCACAGGGGTCGGTTCGGGTCATAGGACGTGTCACTGTGGATTGTTTTCACAGATTGCAAATGCAATCCGTAGATCGCTTATTAGCACGAGCCAGCTACAAAATGGATTGAACCGTCTATCTTAGATAGCCCAAAATGGATCTGGATTGGTTAAAGGATCGGGCGTATGAAAGTAACTAAAATAGACTAGCCTAGCTGTAGCCGCATCAGTGTTTTGTTTGATTTTCGTAACAGCGTAAGCTGCAGAACTTTATCGCTAATTTGTCTATGTAGGGTCCACACTGCAATTTGCTATCAATGGTTATTCCGAGAAACTTCGTGCCATTTACCAATTCTAACGTGTTGCTGTCTAACTCGAAACTGTTCTCAACTTGCCCGACATTTGGAAGTGAGAATCAGATACACTTGGTTTACCAGCGTTTAACAATAAATTATTCACGCTCGCTTCTCATGCAGGAGATGCTGGTTTTTTAATCCGGTGCTGACCATTTACCAATGAGATAAGTAATTCATCTTAATTACATTATGCGGTCGTCCTAAAGGTGATGAACTCTTCATATCCCCTAGTTGCGGAGATGGGATAGCCCCCTATCACGCAAAGTGGACTAATAAAAATCTGCCTAAACATGGCCAAAAATGAGTCTCTGAGACACCCCGATGGGAAAAGATGTGACGCTATGTATTTGTTTTGTTTTGAATACCGGTTTTTGATCGTAGTCATCAAGTAAAGTTGCAACTTCAGAGCCAACTACAAATAGATGTTTGGCGCGAGCTCTACCGGAGTCTTAAATGAGTGTATCTCTTCTATTGCCGGCCACAGTTTGATGTTATCTGGTCTGATGGAATATGCCCGTTTCACGTGTGACTAATTTGGTGTTTTTTGCGGGGTGGACTTTAAGGCTTTTTTAACGTGTTGACTAATAGTGAGTTTGGTACGAAAATAGTTAATTGATTGTTATGTCATGGAGTAATTTATTAAATGATAGTATTAGGCTGGAAGAAGCTACTTTAGGTACTATATGTATCTACTGTAACGTTACTGTCCTTACATGTTGGTTTTTTTATGTCTACCCTATGTTTATTTTTTTATGTTTATTTGGTCGTACATTTTATCATACGGGATTGCAGAGGCCCTGTTCCCGCCCACGTTATAATAATAATAATAATATTACCTTGGACAGTATTTACACACATTGATCTAGCCGCAAACTAGGATTCCCTGTATCTTGGGTACTAGACAACGATACACATACTTAAATGACGGGCAGGCCTATCTATATGAGATGAATGCATAAATCCACCTGAATGTATTGAATTTAATTGTTATTTGTAATTTGTGTCAGTTAAATTTTAATTTATTTATTTTTATTTTATTTCATTAATATTGTAAAATAACCTAATTTAATGTAATGATCTAATTTGAATTTTTATTAGCATGACTTCATTTTAATTTTAATTGACTGAATCTTATTATAATTTTAAGTGTTATTGTTATGTTCATGTTATTAATAGTACTACTAACAAACTATGGAACTTTGTATTCCGAAATAAAAATGATTGATTGATTGATTGATTGATTAAATAGATAAATATTATACGTAGATAGATAAACAACCATGACTAGGGTACAAACATCCGTTCTCATCAAACAAATATTTGCCCCCACTGGGACTCGAACCCGGGACCTTGGCTTCGTAGGCAGGGTCACTGCCGACTCGGCCATTCGGGTCGTCTCGTTCATACAATACTCCATTTTGCGTCACAGGGTACTAGCCCGTTGTTGCAGCTATGGAGGTGTACATTAGTAAGAGTGTAGATAGAGTCTACAGTATAAAACATTACCATAGATAGTATAAGACGTATTATTAGACCATTACTCCCCAATTCGATAATAAAAAAAGCATATATGTCTCCATAAACTCTATCAAAATCAAATCCCACCCACACATTGAATGTAACCTCTTGTGTAACATTAACTCTCGACTCTAGACAGAATAAAACATCATTAAGCTTAGTTTTACGCCCGTCCATCACGCACGACATCCGGGTATAGGAGCCGAGCAGGATGATATGTTGTAACAATCTAAGTTAATATAGGATGCAATAGTCCATCACGCACGACATCCGGGTATAGGAGCCGAGCAGGATGATATGTTGTAACAATCTAAGTTAATATAGGATGCAATAGTCCATCACGCACGACATCCGGGTATAGGAGCCGAGCAGGATGATATGTTGTAACAATCTAAGTTAATATAGGATGCAATAGTCCATCACGCACGACATCCGGGTATAGGAGCCGAGCAGGATGATATGTTGTAACAATCTAAGTTAATATAGGATGCAATAGTCCATCACGCACGACATCCGGGTATAGGAGCCGAGCAGGATGATATGTTGTAACAATCTAAGTTAATATAGGATGCAATAGAAAGGTGCCTCATATCTATGTCAATGGGAAATAGTTTTAATTGAACCTTTGCTAGGTATTCAACCGATTTCAAAAAATACAGTTGCTCAGTTGCTCCGAAAAAAAAAACACTTCTGTTTTGGTTGAAACAGCCAAAATTAAGTAAAAATAAAATTGCTCTGATCAGAACAGTTATGCTATGATACGAATATGACAGTAACCTATAAACCCTTTAAGCCTTTATCCCATACGGGGCGGCAGAGGCTAGCCCATCGTCGCAGTGGACTAATGTAGGTTTCCTGATGATGTTTTCCATCACCGTTAGAAGGTCCATATAATGTTCTTATAAAATGAATAACTTGTAACGCAATCAAATTAAAGGAAGGAAGAAAGGTAATAGTCGACTGAGACGCCTTTTGATTGCTTTTTAATATTGAACCTAAATCGCTAGTTTGACAGTTGTCATTTTAAAATTCCTATCAAATTACGTGTCGCAATACCTGTCAGAGTTACAGAATCGGGCTACTGATTATACGGAACGGTAAATCACGTAAATCACCTTAGTATGTCAACTGCTCAGACGGCTGTTACCGTGTTAACACTGTCCAAAATTAGTTTTATAGTTAACCCGAGGAAACTAAACGCGGTTTTATTGTGGCCAGCAATTAAGGTTTGTCTTTCAGACATAATTCGTGGTGTCTCCGAGAATAGATGGCGGTAGTGGCTTACGGAAAAACACCATAAAATATTTATGATTTAGGCCATTGTCCTCGCTTGTTTTTTTGTAGTTTGTACACTAAACAGAAAACTTGCTTTGATAATTAGGAATCTGAATTTTTATTACTATATTAACATTAACACTCTTCATTATATTGAAAATTGACATACCTATCAGAAGTAGACTTTAATAAAATTACTGTTTTCCGTTTTGTTTCCACATAAAACAAACGTACCGACGACGCAGATACTAATTGGCAGATATTCAAATAAATTGCTTAATGTTTTCTCCGTTTGTAAATATCATAGTTCAACAAACTGTCTAATTACCTCTTCCTGTATCGCACCTCAACACCATTGACTAACTCCCAATTTTGTTTGTTTCAGCGCCGAAAATAAGAAAAACAAGATGGCGTCACAGATTGCGCGCCAAATCCCGCGTCAAGCGGCCCAGCGCCATCTCGCGGCGTCGCGTGACAACTTCCGTAGTTCGAATCGTTTGGACCGTTCGAATTCGAAATAGTCTTCATTTGTGATCTGTGACTGTCGTGATGTGAACCTTGTTTGTGTATTGAGTGTTGTGTTTGTGTTAAAATGTCGGAGGAGAGGTCGCGGCGGTTGTCACAGATCTTTGACCCTCTGGCCAGGTTCGGTGACCTAGGGGTGGGGCCAGGCTTGGGCGCGGGGCACTCCATGAGCACCCCCAATAGTCCCCGACTGATGCCAAGGAGGTCCCGGGAGCCGCCGCCCCCGCCGCCTAGGTAAATAAACAAGGCAGACAACATTTTAGTACTTAGCAAAGTCTGTTACACACTACTGTGTCACATGTTCATTTATGATTCATCACATAATCTGGGTCTGGTCTCTGGTCTCAATTGCTTTATTTTAATATTGATATAATACCTAGTAAATATATGAATCTAAGCTAACTTCTAAGAAGTGCATTAGAGATCATGTCGGTTGGTAGTTAAAAGATGCATTCCGCCATCTTATGTAACAAAGTATAAAAGTTTTATCGCCTTAGTTTTATGCAGATAGGAGTACTATCTCCGCTGAACTAAAGAATGGCTCTCTTTTATGAGTTTGAGATATGCATAAAAAATCTCTTGCCAACTTTGTATGGCTTATCTGTAATTCCTTAGGTAGCTGTAGGCTTAGCTGTATCTGTAATTACAATTATTATGTATATTCACGTACAGCTACAATATAACAGTGACTTTCGGCCGATGTCGCAGAACAAAAAGTGTTTGAAATGGACGAGAAGGTGAACGTACATAAATTAACTTCCTATTGTCATCTTCTTACCTCAATGTAGTAAAGAAAGATAAAATGAAACAATCAGTTGTACATTTCCAAACTTATTAAAAGGCTAGTATTTAATCGCACATCAAAAATACTGAATAGCACAGCAAAAAAGGATCAGTAAAAACACTTCTTATGTTTTAAATATTTTATCTATACACGTATCATAAATCCTCTTTACTGCGTCAAAAAACCGCACGTTACGACCAGCATAATGTTTATACTACTTGGTAAAAACTAATTTCTTATTTGAATATTGATACATTATGACCATATTTGCATCCCATATTTGCTGTGGAAATCAGTATTTTTGATGTGCAGTTTAATATTTCCCTTATTAAAATGCTCGAATAAATCCTTGCCAAGATTTGCCAAACCCAAACTTGTAGTTTGTTGATCTTTTTACCCAAGTTTCTGAAAGAGAGGTCGTATGTGACAGGTGATTAAGATTAACGAAAACGAAAGATGTGACGAAGATTAACTCAAAATAGAGGCAGATGATTAGATGAAATGAGTATTGTTATACGAGTTTTACAAGTTGTAACAGCGAATTTTCATTTCGGAAACCGGGTGTTAATTGTGCCTTTCGCCGAACCGGCCGACGTTTGCCGGGGCTTGTCGTTTGCGGGAGTGTGGCGAATTAGCAAGCGCAAAATGTGTCAGTGAAAAGAAAAGATTGAAGTATATTGTTTCTGTCAGTGAACTACTTCAGTTCAGCAGCTTCCACCTTATCAGAACGAGTTAATGAGAGATACAGATCGTAAAGAAGTAGTAGAGATTTAGTTAAGTAGTTCATTTTGTCCAAAATATCAGAAAGCGTCAATGAGAAAGGGATCGAAAAACGCTTGACGAACCTTCAAGAATAGTGCAACCAAAAATATGATTCTGATGAACGGCGCCACTTTTAAAGGACTTGGACAAAAGGTCATAGAAAAAAAACCCAGAATCGCCAGCGACGAAATGTATAAAAATGGGTTCACTATAGTCAAACCATTATGTTTTTTTATAAAATCAGCCCCCGAAACGATTGTAGTATAGAAGTTATGATATTATATACATACATTTATTTTTCTTGACTTTTATGTTATCGCTGTCATTTGAATGCCCTTTAATATACAGGGTGTAACAAAAAGGCAACTTTATTTTTCACTACTCTATCTATTCGAATCAGCTGAACGCCCGGAACAAAACGTATGGAGGAATAAAAAATAAAGTTGCTCTGATCAAATCGGTTTCATTGTTAAAGTTGCTCATAATGGTCTCCCTAACAACCCCCTAAAATATGACTACATCTTTCTGTTCCTGTCTAAATATATGTGTGCGTGCGTTCTTCAAAAAAAAGGAGGTTCTCAGTTTGACCTGTATGTTTGTATGTATGTATGTTTCGCGGACAACCGCGATTATCTCGCGTTCGACTAAACCGATTTTGATGTGCTTTTCAGAAAAGTATTTGTTACATTCTAGAAAACGATTTAGTGCAAGTTGTATCAAAATCGGTTCAGTAGCTCAAAAGATATAACATTTTTTTATTGTTTCATTAATCTAAAATATCTAGTATACCACATCGTTTTTGCAGTAACTTATCATATATTTTTGATGTACATATTATATGAAATTTCTGGCGATTCTGGGTTTTTTTTTGGCCAACTCCTTTCATTGGCGTTTAGCGGACTGCGATGCCAGCGAGCGATGGATGACAAAGAGAGATCCATGAAACGAAATGTAGTAAAGACACATTCTGATGAGTGGTGAATGAGTGATTAGGTTTTCATTCGAAATGAACTACTTCATTTACTTCAATCATTCGTGTGATACTCATGTCTATGGAAAACCTTGGCAGACAATATGGGCATGACACCAGATTGGCTTCATAAAAAAAGTTATCTTGCAGACCAGGCGCCCCGCCCCCCCGCCTGGACGAGTACCTCGCCCTCGGCGCCCTGGGCCCAATGGGTCCATTCGGCCCGATGGGTTCCGTGAACTGGCAGGAGCGGTGTCTGGAGCTGCAACTGGAACTGCACCGGAGCAGGCACCAGGCGACCAGGGTACGCGACATGCTGCGGGATAAGGTAAGTGGCTTTAAATAAGGCTTATGCTAATCTGTTTACCAAATTTACTAAAGTTACATCCCAAAATTAATTTTCATCCCAAAGACAATGGTTGGAATGGGCACAGAGGGTACCGCTTTCCAATCCAAAATGATGAAATGATTCATCAGCAGGCAGCACGACTCTGATTAATCAAATAAAAAAGTTACAGCCGATTCGAAAATGAAAAAAAACCCGGACCAGTTTGTCAATTTCTTTGTAAGTTGAAAAGTTGTATAGTGAAAGGAAAAATAAATGAAGATTTCTGTTGTTTCACAATCGGTCAAGGCCTTCCATATATATGTCATGTCTGTACCCAGATAGGTTGGCAGACGCAAAACTTCTCATAAAGAAAATTCCAAACTTCATGAAACTTTTGATAGCTGACATTATTTTTGACAACTGTCATAATTTTAGACACGTGTTACTATTTTGACAAGTGTCACTATTTTAACAGTTATCACTATTTTTGACAGGATATCATGATCACCAGTGTAACGAGCTAGTGCAACGACGGGTCTTAAGTCAAAAATACGACGTCAAAATCGTTAAAAAAACACAAAATTATTATATCTCCGAATGGTTACGTTTTAAAACAGAGATGTCATAGTACTTTTGTTTGTGTTAAGAGTTTAAGCTACCTACCCTCTATCAGGATAAACAAGTTTTGAACGAGCGCAGTGACTTTGTAAAAAGCGTCAATTCCTAAGTAAAATTTTGGGTGGTCTTCTAATTATATTACCAAATTGATGCAACATAGCTAATACGCTATAAAGTTGCATGCACTATTATTGCCTACCTACTAACAGGAGAGGACAGATGTAAGACTAGGAGTTATGGCAGGTTTATATTGCTACCAATTAGAATACCTAAGCTAGACTTATATAATTAAACTAGACAGCTGAAGATTTGCATTAGCAATTCAATAATTCGTAGCGAGATGACTGTTTCAAGAGAAAATACCAACTAACCTATGCAAATATCTACACAAAACAAAGAAGCTAATTGCGTCATTTTTTAAATAACTACACTACCTACTTAAAACAAAAAAACTCAATCCGGGATCCGCGGGATAGGATTCCCTGGAGCCCATCATCAATACTTACTCCATTTTACGTGACCGGGGGATAGCCCATCGCCGCAGCTTCGGAAATTCATGGTTTCCTCACTATGTTTTCCATCATCACATTGTTTGACAGCGAGATAAAAATGGAATAGTTATCCGACGTTTTATCAGAGGATTGAAAAATCGGCCAGCACCGGATTCGAACCCTCATCTCCAGCGTGAGAAGCAACCTTGACAACAATAATTGTAATGCTATATTACCAATAAATGAACTCTTATGTCGTCTTATGTCTAGACCACGGAGGTATTTTAATATTCAAATCCTCAGTACATTGCGGAATTGGTAGATGTATACCCGTTAAGGTAAAACACAACGTGACCGTTCTTATATCAAGCGCCCTATGCACTACAATCGTGCAGAAACCCGACGTTTCCCGACTAAGCCTTGGGCCCACGGGACATGGTGTTGTCGATAATTTCTCCCGAGGCCCACAGTAGGGTTCGATAGATCCACTTTATGTGCAATCACGGGTTTGAATCCTACCGTGGTTTGGTAATGGAATTGATGAGCTTACACGCAAACACGATTTTACCAGAGAGGCTCGCATAGGCACAGTAGGAACCACATTTAGCCAGGTCAAAAGTTTCCTCTACTAGAATACTAAGACTAAATTCAAATATTCAAACATTCTTCTGGCAGTAATAAATGAGGTATCCACCTCTAAATAAATGATTTTGTGATGATAAATGTGAGAAGGTTTGAAGTCACTGACTTCAAGGGAAAACTATTTCTATACTTATTGTTGGTTTTACAAAGACGATAAGTTCGTTCCTATTTTGTATACAGTTATTGTTATTTTTTGCCATGATGAATTGATGTCATTCTTTACACCTGTCCAAAACATAAACATAACATAACATAAACATTTAAATACTGGTACATACATTGCTTCTGGCCCCACACTAGGATACCCTGTGTCGTGGGAACCAGAAACAGCGTCGTCACACACATGTAAACATCCAAGACCTGGGGATTGTTTTTCTTTCTTTAACCCAAGCCGGGAATCGAACCCGGGACCTCTCACATGGTAGGCAGAGCTACAACCGCTGCGTCACGGAGGTCGTGACCGAAAAAATATATTTATTTTCAGATATGCAACGTACTTGGCATACCATAGACAACCTCTGTCGTTTATTGGTCGAGTTGTGCTTACCAAGCGAGAGGTCTCGGGTTCGAACCCCGGTTGGGGAGTAAGGAAAACAAAATCCCCAGGTCTTGGATGTTTACATATTTGTGGCGTCGCTGTTTCTGGTTCCCACGACACAGGGTATTCTAGTGTAGGGCCAGAAGCAATGTAAGTGCCTGAATGTAAATGTTATGTTATATTTCGCTAGGTTAACCCTAGTCTTCAGTACAAAACAACCAACAAAGAGGCTTGACTTTTCCCATAGTAGAAGTGTAGTTCCGCGTATGATAAACAGTTGTGCAATACTCCATTTTGCGTGACAGAGGGCTAGTTCATCGCCTCTAAAAGCCTGCAAACAAATAAGATTTGTCGGCGAATTCAAGAGTTTAGCTCGTCGGTTAGTTTATTTTGAATTAACCAACGAACAACTAGAAGAATTGTAAACAATATTTTGTTATCTATGGCATTCTAGTTCATTTAACTTTATAGGCCACGCGTCGGATGTGCTCGAAGCATCTGAGTGACGTCAGTCATGCATGCCCCATTGCGTTTTTGGGTTACTCTGTTTAGTTTATTAAATTTATTTCTGAGTTCAATATAGTTATGAAAAGGTCTAATATAGGGAAGTCGATCCACTAATGCAATCATCAATATGAATACTATGAATATTATGTTGAGACGGTGGTCGGGGACCTACCTAGCTAATTTCACTAGGTTTACTGTATATTGTATTACAAAGACCGCGTCTAGGCCCTTAGTTGTGACTCCTTAGAGTAGTTCCTATCGTTAGAATACGACTTCCCTGGTGTCTTCGCCTCTTGACGGCACGGAGGAGAGCGTCAGGGATGCTGGAGTGTAGAACGCGTCGGCAGGTCTCAAGGTGTCAAGGGCCAGACGGGATGAAGAAGTGTGCAGAGCAGGAACAAGCTAGGATCAGGTCGGTGCATGGTTGCAGGACAGGCACCAGGTAGGGTGGAAGTGGCCCCCTGTTGAGGACAACACCCTAAGTACATGAGAGATAAAATAGCGACTGCGATGTTCCCTTCTCTTTGTCCAGGCACGCCGAAAGATCGGGGTGCCGTGAAAGGAACTAGCTATCACACGCAGTTGAGATTGTATCAGTAGGGACAGGTGGAAAACTAATATAATAAATATGTACCCATCGGGGAGATTAGCACATCACTTTAGAAACTGCAGGCTGGAAAGCTCTTGAAGAATTACCCATAGTAATATTACCGTAGACAGTACCATATTTCACAAGTGCACACTTTAGCGCGACAGAAGTTGTTGGAAAATATTAGCAGATTAGTGTACGTCCGAAGTTCTCGGAGATCAGCCAAAGAATGGAGTCGGAGGTAAAATCAAATAGTCTTGACAAGTATTTGAAAATTTGGATCTAGACAACAAAAACTATAGCAATTTAACAGCCAGTATAACTAAGTAGGACCTTTTTTCAATAACTACAAGATCAAAATTAATGTTTTATAATGTAGTAGGTAACAGTTCTCGTTGCAGCACTTACCTTATTTTTTGTTTATTTTGTTAGTAGAGTAGTTTAGTAGTATCAGATTATTTAGGGTACAACATAGAATTTTCAACATTTGGTAATCTTATGATAACTAACAAAGATGAGTTTAACCTACTCGTCGAACAGTTTAGCCTAGCAGGTTAGAGACCCTGCCTTCGGAGCTGACGGTCCCGGGTCCGAATCGCCACAAGGGCAAACGTTTGTGTGATGAGCACGAATATTATTATTTATTTTTATATTTCTTAGTCGCATGTTTTCTATGTATTTTCATTTGTTTTAATCACTATGATATATATCGTCGTCTTATACAAGCCTTGCCACAAATAACACAAGCCTTGTTGAGCTACTAGTTCAATTTGTGTAAGAATATTTAGTTATTATGAGTTTAAATATTGTAACATCAAGCACTTAATATTTTTTTCCTCAGGCAACAAAAAAGGTCCATCAGTGAAGCGGCACAAATGGCCGACCGACTGAAACAACAACTTTTACGAAGTATCAGATATTTGAAAATGTTGGTAGTGTTTCAGTTTTGGTAAACAGTGAATAATTTTACAATTTGTTGATTTTCCACAAGGTTCATGAAAATTATGATAGAGAATTTCGTAGCTTGAAATAGTTCACACAAAGAGTTTGCGCTTGTAGCTAATTGGCGATTGAATAATTTGTTGAAACAATATATTTCAATCAACCGACCTAGCTTTGGTTACCTGTAAATTCGCTTTAATTAGCAAATTAAAACTGCATCATTTTAGTATCAAATTAAACTTTAGGGGCCTTACCACAAAAAATAAACTACTGATCAACACTTGTTTAAAAACAAAAAATGTATGTGATTTGACGTTTGTTGTGAGGTTAAATGCTGTTTAATATTTTTTGTGGTAGCACGGTTAAACTCTAATGCTCTTAACCCTTATTTTATCATAGTTAAACTACATATGTAGCAGTATAGGTAGGTTCATATGCACAGAGTGTGATATTAATTAATCATTTAATCTTTAGTCACTCAGTATTACCATTACTTTCGTTAGTTTCTGATTTAGCATCTTTTCAATAGATTATTGTTATGTATATCTTAGTGAATAGTTCCACTGTATAAGAGTATACAGAGTATCAACTGTTTTATCTCGAATAAAACAACTCTTAACTCTTCAGAACCAGTTTAAATTGGTTTCTCTATAAGAGGTCCGGAAGAGGGCTAAATTCAGTTAAGGGCCCTTCGCCCTGTTGACAGTCGTTAAAACTTTACAAGTACGAAACGACATTCGCCCTTAATTCCCTTCGATTAATTTAAATTTAAGGCATAGCCGTTTCAAGTCAATAAATTCTACGATTCTTTCAAACTAATTGTGAAAGCAAAATGAGGTTCTGGAAATTCTTGAAAATGTTGGAGGCTGAATTCATTTTCATTATATATAGACGAAATATATTCTAAATTGTTTTGGCCTTGCCATTGACGTAGATTTCGTATGTAACCTAAATAAAGAGTCGTTCATGATGAGACACTGACCTAGATTTGTTCTAAAGAGTTAAAGATTGAGGGCCTTACCACAAAAAATAAACTAGTGTTCAACACTTGTTTAAAAACAAAAAGGTATGGGATTTGACGTTTGTTTTGGGGTTAAAAGGTGTTTAATATAGTTTGTGGTAACACGGTGACTGTTTTTAAGCGCAAACATTCCCACTACGTCAACATTAGCTTAATCAAAATAAGTGCAGTATCATAACAATATACATATATATGGTAGATTTCGCCAAAGTATCCAATAGTTACCTATAGATACATTTATCACACTCATAAGAATTCTCACCAAAAACGTCTTGAAACAAAGAACGGAAAGTTTCGCCGTTTTTACGATTCAAATCGCATAGGCAATCCCTCCCAAGTTTTTGCGCGGGCAAATATGAAAAATGATTCAGGCACCTATCAAAAACTCTTTCCCCAGAAGAGAATCCGCAGAAAAACTTGCGCGGAAAAAAGAGTGAATAATGTCAAGCGAAATTAAATCCAACTGCCATAAAGAACATATGACGGGTTATTTTACCACAGATGCATTTTACTGTGGTTTTAAAAGGAGTGTTGCGTCCAATTTGTACAGTCGGTAAATAATACTTGAGGGTTGAGGTTAAACGCAAACTGTGCCTCTGCCACCCCGTATAACAAAGGGCTTGATGATATGTTTGTTTTGAGGTGAAGGGCTTTTAGTCTGTATTCGAGATGGATGGCTCCTCAGCACAAAGATGCGATCAGTTGATAAGATTATATTACACTTTTATAAATAAACTCTTGCAGTTAAATATTCTACAAGTATATTTTGTCCACCGTCAGACAGCACATAATAATATAAAGTAAACAATCAGACCAATTTGCTTCTTCACCGCTCGACTTAGGGTAACAACAACGTGCAGCGTGCGGTGTGAGCACAACAAATTACTTGGCCGGTTATCGCGGAGGCTAAGGAACTAGCGGAAGAGATGGGTCGCGGATTAATTCAGGCAGAATAATTCGGCAGGATAATTCCAAAATGGGATGATTACCGGGAAAAAACCAAAAAGGATTTTTTTGAGGATAAAAACGTTCTTCGTCGTTTTAATTGCAAGAAATGTACCGCTTCAACGTTACTGGGGATTAATTCCGTAGGAATAATTCCGCAGAATAATTAAAAATGGGATGATTACCGGGAAAAACCCAAATGGGTATTTATGCGGGTGAAAACGTTTTTCGTCGTTTTAATTGCAAAAAATGTACCGCAATCAAATTCCGGGAAAAAAACCCGAAATTGGTGGTTTCGTGGGTAAAAACGTTTAAACTACGCGGATTAAACTACATAAGGGATCACGTCTAAACAACAAATACTACAACTATTAAATCACCATACAGTGATTTTACATAATTTAAACAACTTAATGAATGTTTGAGTCAATATCAACGTCTGTATCGAAATTTCACGCACCTATGTCGAAAAATTCCACATCGTGGCTTTGTCCTTGTGATGTTGACGACTGCTGATCAAAAGCCGTAGGAATTGTCATTTAGCTTCTTGGGAGGGGACTGGTAGTGATTCCTCTTCTTCTTCAGCGATTGGTTTCTTGTTCAGCAAGTGCCAATTATATGAAACATATGCTATTTTTGTCGCACTCTCAGTTATCAAAACTGTGGATGTGTCCATGTTTACTGAAAGACCGTTCAATAGCTGCTGATGTACAGGGCACTGGCAATATTCGCATAGCAAACTTTGCTAAGTGGTATCGCTTTACAAATCCCTTTCCACCAGACAACTGCGTCAATATTTTCTTAATTATTTTATTCCCCGGAAGAATCCCCTCAGTAAGCGGAACTCTGCTTCTTCTACTTCTTCTTGGGTCCTCTAACCCCTTGGGGAGCATAGGGCTTATTAATAGCCTTCCACTTCTTTCGGTCACGGGCGGCCTAAACAATTTCTGGCCATCTGATTCCGATTGACTTGGCTTCGTCGGCAATTGTCATCCTCTAGCAACACTTGGTCGCCGTCTCTTACGTTTCCCTTGGGTTGAACTAGCGAAACTCACTTGAACATAAACTTTTGTATACAAAACATGCACTGCTGCTTCCTGCCCCACACTAAAACCCCCACACGTGGGCACTAGAAACAGCAACGTCACAATAATATAAACACTCCCCCGGATTTTTCTTACCACCCGGCCGGATTTCTAACCAGGATGCACAATCTACTACCAAAAGTTTGAGGGACGGTCAGCTGCCTCTGTTTTCTGCTCGGGATGAATGATGATGAAAGCCCCAGTATGATATTTGAACGGCACATTATTTGAGCAAACAAATCGGTAATTAATGTAATCGCGCGAAGTGATCGCCAATCTTCAGTTTGAACAGTTAGGCCAATTCCCCACCGGGTCGTTGGTGTGTTTTAGGTTCGATACCGATTCTGTAAAGAATCTGTACAGATTTTCTGCCGAGAGACATTTTCTCAATGGCTCGGAATGTTTTCCGTACGGTATCGTTAATTCGATATTGTGAGTGTGACTGACGGGACGGGGCAGAGGCCGGCCACTCTGTACAGATTCTGTATCGATTCTGTGCAGAAGCGATGTGCGTTCGGTACAGAATCTGTACCGAAACGTGTCAGTCAGAAATTTAATGATATGTGCTCGGTAAAGACTCTGTACAGATTCTGTACCGCGCGAGAAATATACCAACCCAGTGAAGAAGTGGCGTAACGCTTCCACCACTGCTAGCAGCCCAACCCTTAGCTGGTAGTAGCGACTGGTCCCTGACCACGGAACGCACAAAATACGATGCGGTGGGCACCGGCTGTAGCTACACTGGCAACACTAGTAATAGTGACGGTAGCAATACTGGCAACAATGGTAGTAGTGACGAAGGCGCTCTTAATTACTGCCGGTGTAATGGCTTTTCGATCGGCAGGTGTTTACGGTGCGTGCGTACACACCCTTAAATAGGAATATTGTTTGTTGAGTTTATTTGGTTCACCATGTAGTTAGAACGTCGAACGCATAATGAACTGAATGGATAAAAAGATCGTGAGGAATCTTCATAATGTCCATAGCTGCGGCGATGGGCTACCTCACTTTGCACAAATTGTAGTTTTGCGTAACTGGCTAAAGTGGACGCAAATGCTAAATAGATCAAACTTTTCAAGATTATGAGGTGTACATCATCTGAATGTATAAGTTTGGATCGTTTGAAATGAATAACTACTACAACAAATGTCAAAAAATTCGAAGATCTCCACCCGAGCATAAATTCCTAGATACGCGAAGCAATATTCACATTGACCGGTCATCTGCGCAATTCGGCGGGCAGATAAAATATTTGCCGACGAAGGCAACTATTTGACTGCGGACTGATATATGGAGTTCCCTGGCGGTTACACTATGATCTATCGCTGTATTGAGATTGGCGCTGGATATTGTGGGTACTGTGGGTACAGAGACGTACGGCAACGCAGTCGTTCTTTGAAAAACATAACATTATATTGCAATATTAATACCTTGTTCTGGCACAGGCATTCTTATTGCAGATGCTGAATGTATGCATGTGCTAATAAATGACGTAATTAAAAAAACTAAAAACCTGACTTCGTTACACTAAGGAGCAATTTTTCAATACCTAAATAAACAGACACATTACTTTATTTGACATTTCATGTACCGGGCAAATATCAAATTCCTCAGATAAAAAGACAGTTAAACGTAATCTGAGGATTGAAGAATAGGCTGTAAAAAGCACAAAAAATGCAGATAAGATAATTATTGAGATTCGGTCGTAATTATCAAGTTTTTCAGGAGTATGGCGATTGCTTTTCTAAAACCGAATTTTATTAAAAGAAATATTTATATTTTTAGTTAATATTTTCATTTTCAGAAGAAGTCATCATCAGATTTGCCTTTCCCTAATCTGGCCTAACACATGTTTCCATACTACCTACGCTGTGGTTCAATTTGTGCATGTATAGGCACTGAATACCGTACACAAACTATAATCTGAACTTTAGAATGAAAAATATAAAATATAGGCGGATTAGAAACATCGGCTGGACCGATTTTAACTATCTCTTATTTGTTGCATTTGGGTGGAGATCGCCCAGAATTGCAGAATAACTATCAAAATGTCGGAAAAATGGACGGAAGGAAATATACAGAATATTGATTTTTAAATAAATTAGGTTTTGAACTCAGCCAACTTCCACAATTGACCAGCTCACCCATCAGGTACTGAAGAGGTAGTACGAAGTTCGCGGGGTCAGCTAGTAATAAATAGATGTGAAAATCTGTATTTGGTGACAAATATGAGGTTTGCTGGAAGAAATCTCTTGTTAGAGATAAGCTCGCCTTTTACATGTTATTTCCTTTACGTTTTGTTTTCACTGTTTTGTGCAATCAAGTATTACACGTATTTGTTTTCCTAATATATTTATTAGGAAAACAAAATGTGTAGTTAAAAATACAGTACATTATGAAAAAATCTTTTTCACTTCTCATGCTCGAAAAAGTACTACTTTATGCAGGATCTAGGCGACATAAAGTTGAATTTTATGCTCTTGTGCATAAAAGTAGCTTTTTAAATGTGTCTACACTAAGGCAGTGACCATTTAGCCCATACAGCCAAAAACAATTAGGTAATTGTACATGGATAAAACTTGCTAATTTATAATATTTCCATCCCTATTTGCATTTTTGATTTATAATAAGATAATACGAAAAAGAAACTAAATATCAAAACGTGTTTACCACAAAAAAAAAACATTATTCCAAAATAATTTAAGAATAGGCTGTATATTTTTTTTCTTTGCCCGAAAATTATGCAGGAAAATTAAAAAAAGTAAAGTAGCGGGAAAGAAGCCGTAGTAATTTTACTTTGAATTTTAATTAAAGAAATGTTAATACGTTATGTTACTGTTTTATTTTCTCGCAATCGAAGTGAAAAGCAGAGTTTATAACTCGTCCACAAAACCATTTTTATCCTCGACATTACTATCAGCCTATATATAATAATGGTTCGTTTTGTGCACTTGTTGTAAAATCTACTATGTTAGGCAATTAAGAGTTTGATCGTAAATCATTATGTAATCTTTCTATTGGAGTTTCACATGAATTAATCCACAGTAACATCTTTTGTCATTGTTCCTAAAGAATGGGCAATTTTGTTGTGTAGTTCATTAAAACTCACGCTTTTGTGAAACTTAACTTGTAGGCGGTACAAAGGAAACGCTTTAATAAGTATTTTTTTGCTTATGGCTGGCAGGTATTAATTACTGCGACACTATTGATTAATATGCGGTTCAAAGACTAATCAAACCCGTAGCTTAAATCTATTCTTCTAGTATTTACATCATTATGCATGTATAGGTGGGTACAGACAGAAAAATGAAAATGAAAAATGATAATGAAATAATTTATTTTGCCTTATTAATTAGACATACAAACAAAACATACAAGGATACACAAAATCAGACAAAAAGGGAACGGTCTCAGCATGTGCTGTGAATAGCAGCACAAGTTCGATCTCACAGCGCTGGTTTCTGACCGCCCCACAAAATTAAACTAAAGCTATAAACTAACACTCACACAATAATGGACAATATATATTTTTAATTATGCGGAATAATAATAATAATTATACGTTACAAATAATTATAAGTATATATAAATATAATAAGTATGTGCATATGAATTATTATGGTACCCATGTTATTTAGATTAAAAACACATAAGTTATAGTTATAATATAAGTATAAGATAATAAATATGCAAGTAGAAATATATAGGTACACCTTTACAACTAAAAACAAATTTTGATTAAGGACAAATATAATTTAATTTATCTACACACGCATCATAAACCCTCTTTACTGCGTACAAAAACCGCACGTTACGATCAGCATAATGTTAAACTACTTGGTAAAAACTCATTTCTTATCCGAAAAATTACACATTATGACCATAATGTGCAATTTTTCTACATATTATGACATTCAAATTTCGATCGCCCCGACGCCCGCCTGCGTGAAGTTGGTACTACAGAACAAGCTAAACAACTGCAGAGCTACAATGCCGGTCAAACATGCGGTTCCTGAACACATCAAAGAGAGCTTATGATATGTGTGTAGATAAACTAGTGTATGTAACTGTACATAATTAGGCTACATAATGGAGGGCATCAATACTCGAGAGTAGGCGAGTTTCATAATAATATCACTCGAGAGTTTTAATGCCTAATTATGTACAGTTACATACACTAGTTTATCTACACACATATCATAAGCTCTCTTTGATGTGTTCAGGAACCGCATGTTTGACCGGCATTGTGGTTCTGCAATTGTTTAGCTTGTTCTTTAGTACCAACTTCACGCAGACGGGCGTCGGCGTTCGAAATTTTAATGTCAGTACCAACTTCACAGACAAACTAGGGACGGCATGCGGGTGGGCGTCGGCGTTCGAAATTTGAATGTCATTATATGTAGAAAAACTACACATAATGACCATTATGTGTAGTTTTCCAGATACGAAACGAGTTTTTACCAAGTAGTTTAACATAATGCTGATCGTAACGTGCGGTTTTTGAACGCAGTAAAGAGGCTTTATGATACGTGTGTAGATAAAAGTAGTTTTAGATTCAAATTCCTAATAGGGGGTGGTATATTATTCCAGCATCAGTTGACATAATTTTAGCACACCAGGACCGACGCTGGAGGCGAGACAACTAAACAAACTAAACTAATTAAAAAAGTTGGTTTAAAAATGGAATCTATGGCTTTCGCACAAGAGCTCTCAGATTTAAGGTTGTCAGTTTACTTCCCGAATTGGACAACTGCAGAATAGCACTTTTTGGCTGTGTAAATATTTCTGGTTGTTTATGATGTTTCTATTTAAGTACCTTGCGTGCAGGGTTATGTATACAGGGTTATTGGTTAATCGATGCAGATATTGCGAGGGTTTAAAGTAGAGCCCATTTATAGTAAATTTAACCATATAATACCCTATCCGAAAATTAATGGGCTTCGAGTAATTTAGGTATTTATTTGTTTCCAAAATATGTCATAAATTTATTTATGACGAAAAAACAAAATTACAATGAGTAACTCTTTCGCTGTCGCTTTTAGGGTTCCGTTCCCGAAGGGTGCCAAACGGGACCCTATTACTTAGCCTCCGCTGTCCGTCCGTCTGTCATCAGGCTGTATCTCATAAACCGTGATAGTTAGACAGTTGACATTTTCACAGATGTATTCTGTTGTAACAACAAATACTAAAAAACAGAATAAAATAAATATTATTAAGAGCTCCTAAACAACAAACGTTTTTTCTCTCGTATTTGCACGATATTGATATCAACAACAGGTAGATGCTTGAAATATTCACAGAATATTTAGGTTTATATTCACTTTAAAAATAAAAAATAAACAAATATTTAAGGTGGGCTCCCATACAACAAACGGGTTTTTTTGCCGTTTTAATAGATAATGGTACGGGACCCTTCGTGCACGAGTCCGACTCGCACTTGACCGGTATTTAATTTTAGTTAATACATCAATGATTCTGAGGAATATTTTAAAAATAATAAATCACTATCACATCTGATGAAGTGATCTTGATCGTGATGAGTTGAACAATGATACGCTTCTAATGAAATTAAATCATTACGGAGTTAGAAATATAGCGTAGGATCTAGTAAGTTCAACTTAATCAATAGAATTCAAAATGCAGAAGTCAACGGCGTTAAATCTGATGGATCGGGTGTGAAAATTGGCCTTACACGAGGTTCCATATTAGTCCCTTTCTTATTCCTGGTATATAGAAACGATCTGCCTTTCATGGTTGAGAAATTGACTGGCGTAGTGTTGTTTGCTGATAATACTTCACAGGTCTTCAAATTTAAAGACAAAAAGAAGATTTTGATGTTGTTAATGGTGTATGTAACCTTGAATGGGTTCACAATTAATAATTTATTGTTAAACGCTGGTAAAACCAAGTATCTCAAATTCTCACTACCAAATGTCAGGCCAGACCAGTTTAGTGTTAGACAGCAACACGTTAAAATTAGTAAATGATACAAAGTTCCTTGGAATAACCATCGATAGCAAATTGTAGTGGGGACCCCGCATTTATAAATTATCTGGTAAATTAATTTCTCCACTTACGCTTTTAGGAACATCAGGTAAAACGCGGATGTGGGTACATCTAGGCTAGTATATTTTAGTTACTTTCATTGTGGCATGACCTATGGTATTTTGTTGTGGGGGAAAGCAGCGGATATTCAAACTATTTTTATTTTGCAGAAAAGAGCTATTCGAGCAATTTTAATTTAAAACGAACATACTCCTTAAGAGAGCTTTTTAAAGAAATTGACATATTAACTGTAGCTAGTCAATTTATTTAAAAAAAATATATAATGTGTGTTCACAACATTTTCCAAACTTTGCGATAGCTATAATGTTTACCTAAGAAATAACACACACTAGTAGCGTCGGGTTTAGACTCGCGAAGGTTAGAGTCAGTGCATTCTCTACTACAATAAGATACTTCTGGAGATTTTGAAATTGCCATTTGAGCAATTTAAAAAGCAAATTAAAGCGACTTTGTTGAATTAGGGATATTACAATGTTCAATATTACACACAGACCTTGCTGTTATTAGTTTTGTAATTAATTATTCCTGCTTATTAATCATAATAACTAATATTTGATATCATAACTATAGTATTTGTTAATACTAACTAATGTTAAGCACAACCAATTTTTAAAAGAGATCTGAAAAATCAATCTGTGGGAGTTTCTACGCCCTTCTTTCCCCACTGTGGTCCAATGTAGAAAAGAGGTAAAAAATGACGTTTGCTAAGTATATGTAAATATCTACAGTAATAAATTAATTTGACTTTGACTTTGACTTTGAGCCATCCCACGTGATGACAAAACTGCCAGTTCATGAAGAGTTCTTCAATCCGACGACAAAGTAATTACAAAATTGTAATGTAGCATGAGAATACCTTAGAAGGAACAAGAATCACTTTTGTATAGATAATTAAATATGGAATAACTTTGATCTCCCAGGCAGTATAATTTTTTTCCATTTAATAAAATACACTGGCCTGCAAAACTAACTATTACACTTTTTTTTTCTAAGCTATTGAAGTTAAAGATTTAAAATAAAAAACGTTTTGTAGCAAATTTTATCAACTTTCCTTGAAACAATAGTACGAAATTAAACTCTTTTTCGAGACTTTTATTTTGTAAGTATATCTTGTTTACTGAAAAAGATATTGCATTATATTTTAAAGACCTTTCTCCTGGTATGCCTCATTGGTTACTACAAGGGTGAGCCTGAATGACTCCATACAAATGTTTGTTTTAAAGTTTTTGTGAAACAATTCACTATCTTGGATAGCTGATGAAACATTGATTGTTTTTAATGAATTCTAACTGTCAATTACTTACAATATTTTGGCATAGTCGCTGTTATAAAATTTAAAATATTTTGAAGTATTTTCATCACGTGAATTGATGGGCTCACTGTATCAAATTAAACCGGTCCATGACCGTGCTTGCGGGCGAGGCATCGTGATTCTGAACCTTATGCCATGGTAATAAAATTTGAAACCTATAACGGAAAATGGCTTTTTTTGAAATGCCATGATAGTTGATTTCTTTAGAGTGATTTGTTAAGTTTAAGCTATTCCACAAAATAATTGATGTATTAGCTAATAAAAGTCAGTCAAGGAATTAACCAATATAATTTAGTTTTTTCGTAATAAATACATTTATGTCACACTTTGAAAAAAATAAACAGTTATAATCCTAAATAACTCGAAACCCATACATTTTTCGATAGGGTATAATTATAGGGTTAATTTTACTGGAAATTATCTCTACTTTAACCCCTCAAATATATTTATTGATAAACAATCACACTGTATATCTGATGCTGACTGTACCTATTCAAACTCATCAAAAACCGTTGTTCCTGTTACACAACCATTTTAGAAAGCCAATGTTATAAGAGGAAAAATAATTACTATTAGAAAACCCGGTAATTTGGCCGGCGTTATGTCCTTCATCTAGGACGACCTCTGTGGCGCTGGGGTTGTGGCTCTGCCTACCATGCGAGAGGTGCCGGGTTCGATCCCAGGCTAGGGATAAAGAAAAAAATCCCAGGTCTTGGATGTTTACATGGGTGTGATGTCGCTTTTTCTGGTTTCCACGACACAGGGTATCCTAGTGTGGGATCAGAAGCAATGTGAGTGCCTGTATGTGCATGTATGCTTATCTTTAACTTAAAAAACTGTAATGTGGAAGAAGCGAAGTGGACTAAAACGTGCAGAACACTCTGATACCGGCCTCGTCACTAATTTCGGAAGTGGGATGTCTGTTTCTCCAATCTAATCGTAGCTCCTCTAATTCAAAACGGTGTAGTGATAAAAAAAATGCTGCTGGTAATACTGAAAAACTTTCACTGTTTCTCTTGTGATTGTTGACTTAGAATAACGCCATTTTTTTTTGCTTTCGTTATCAACTTTCAACTTTGTACTCAATCCTGATTAGAAACATCGACTTCCACTGAAACCTACACTCGCTTAATAAACACAACAACTCAACCATTAATCAAACACAATATCATGAAACGGTCTCTATAAAACGGTGCTGCAACGGGTTTTAATATAAAAACAACTTGTTTTCAGAATCTAATCGCACCTCATAATTGCCTGTCCTGAGAAATAATTACATTTTGATTAATAATGACTTGCTGCACGCAATAATCTACTCTATTAAGTTAAACTTATACGCTATGTATGAAGTAATTGTCAAATATTTTTGGCAAATCTCTTGACACGATTACAGACCTAGACAAACGAATTTTACCTAAAAACCATGGGTAGCAAGAACGTTAAGTCATCAATTAATCATTATACTCCTTATTTTATGTGAAATACGGTTTCAATCTATAAAAAAATGAAAAGCCCATTAATGTCCCCGTCGAGGGCACTGTTCTTTACCCGAATGGGAGTAAGAGTGAGCCATTCTCCACCATGCTGGCTCAGTGCGGGTTGATGGAGGGGTGTTGAGCTACTTGCTAATCCGACTGTCTGAGGTTATCAAGCTGCCCTATTAGGGCCTCTGACACAGTTTGACGACTTCTGCCACCGAGTAGCGACCTTCAGCCAGTAGTTGCCGAGACCTACAGCTTAAAAAACATAATCTTTAAAATTCGATAATATTCTGAGTTCCCCCTTATTCAGTAAGTCAAATCAACAGCAAATACAACACAGAGTCCAATTGACGAAACATTATGGGAAAACTGTCATATTTCCACAGTTATCGGTCGGACTCTCTTAAACTTAGTTTAAAATTGTTGTGTTTAAACGCTTTAAAGGCTTGTGTTTAAACGATTAGCATTAAATTCGAATATTTACCACCAAAAAATTTGAAATGACTGCCAGAATTAGTAAATTATGTTTGGATAAATGATCACCAAACTTCTTTTTATTTTTGTGAACTTAAGTTTATGTTTTAAGTATTTTTTGTTGTTCTTACATGTTCAACCTAACAACTTTTAGTGATCATTTACCCATTTTGGGTAATTTTATTGTTTGGTGATCATTATATTCGTTGCTTTAAATAATTATGTACCATACGTCCTCAATGCAATACAGAGCACGTTGTCAAAACACCCTTTAGGATAATTTACTAGAAATAAAACCGTGGCTATCTACTTAGAAATGAAAAGTAAAAGATCTGTTGTGTTTTTCAATAAATAAAATAAAATAAAATAAATAGTTGCTGAATAAGAGGGCAGGATAGGATTGTAATAAGAAAAAAGAGTGTGCTTTAGACCACACAACTGAAGTAAAACTTCTTTAGCTCTAATGCTTCAAAAATACATCTCCTTCACGGTGTCTGGCTATGAGAGGAAGAGAGAAACAAAATGTGCGCGCACACCTCTCGTTCGCCTCGCCCGATCACACTCTTCGTAACGCTCTCGTCACGCATTCGCCAGCTTACTCCCCAACTCAAGCGTGCGTAAAGAAGTTTTACTTTAATTAGGCTTTCACTTACATGCTATATTACGGTGGGAGTGTAATGTATTCAGGATGTTGTTACACCAAGCTAAATCGAGCTATTAGTCAGACGTCAACGTGCTGCCCTGAAGCTGGCACGATTGCCTGTCGGCCGTTTTGTGTAGAACGATATGTTGTGCTGAAAAATTACGCGTATAAGCATGGCGCTTTTGAAAATATTGAACGTAAAATGTTTTCGTATCATATACACTTGAGACACTAGCAAAGAATACATATAAGATAGCGTCACGCCCTTTCCCATATGGGGTGGTAGAGGCACATTTGTGCCCACTTTTAGCCAGTTCTAGGTCGATACGAATGTAGCACAAAATAACTTGTTACAAAGTCTTATCATACGTCACTCAAAACTCAGAAAGTCAGGTAATGGAGTCACACAGATTATAATAAGTTCTCTTGCCACAAACAAAAGTTGCAAAAGTCCATTAGAAAAAGCGCATTTGTAAAGTACGAGAATGCCAGAGTTCTAAAATGGGGCAGGATTTATACAAAACATTGATTTATTCGGGTTGAAAACTTCCTGACGATAATCCGAATGTAAAACAAACTTTTTGAACGCAACGAATTAAAAAAAAACTCCGTGCATTCAGATAATTTAAAGTTGTCATTTCTAAAATAATACTCTTATTGTATTTTTGATGTAATTAGATTAATGTTTTGTATGACGTGGAAAAGGGGTTTCGGGTAGCATATATTGTGGTAACCAGATAACTGGTATTTCTTTCCGCTTTCTCGATAAGGAATTGAATCCTGTGTAGGAAGCTGAAATAATTACGCTTCGAAAAAGTATGCGAATCTAACTGTCAGTGACTCTTAAGCACAACGACATTAGATTCATTTAACTGGAACACTTTCACTCTGGTAATTGTTCCTGCTGGAGCCACTGGTAACCCTTTGGAAATGGAAACTCTGTGTTGTGACCTTTTTACCCCCAGATGCTTCCATTTGACTTTTTCTTTTCATTTATGGTTATCCCAGTAACATAAGACATCCAGCCCAGTCAGGTTATGCCCACGTGCATAATTTATCACTCTCCTCCGGTCCGCTAAACACCTTCCCTGATAAAGAAATTAAAAAAGGTTCGGAGATTTCCCTTCATCAAACATAAGCCAGCCGACCACTGATTGAATTAACATGAAACTTTCACCTTTGGGCGCCCCTCTGACAAATTTATATCGGTTGGAAATTCGGGCTCCAAGCGGGGTTTCAACTTTGTATCAATTTTTCCGGTGTTTTATTGAAAGGCTGTGTTGGTTGATAATTGCGTTTTTTTTTTGAAGCGCCGTTTTTGTTATTTACTCGTCTGCCTTAATTCTATTGCTTTGCTAAGTTGACCAGGCGCTAACTTGAAATTTTGACATACTAGCACAGAATTAGTAATAGTACCTCTACCTGAAGACGTGCCGCCATTCCTACATCTACTTTTATATTTTTAATTCAAGTATTAAATAGATATGCAACAGCTTCTTGAGTTCGCGGCAGCTGTTAAAACGCCCAATCAACACGCCCTGAGTGAAAACCTGTGGCTTTTTTTTTCTTTGCACAACACAGCGTCATTAAATGCGTTTGCTCCCTCAATCCACAATTCTTAGCCCATTCCGAAACGATTCGTTCTTAAATACAGGCGCGGCGTTATAAAAACGCTTCCCCAGCAATAAGAAGGAGGTCATTAAACAAGATCGCTATCATAATTGAATTAAACATTCCAAAGCGGATCCCCTGAAATGCGACTGCGACGTGCCTCTGTTATTGCAAACGGACTTGCAGATTTGATGAGGAAAAAACGGACAAAAAATGGCGGGAATATTCCTCCTAGTCGATGACAGCGGACGGGCGGAAGGAATGAGGGAAAATAAAAAAAAATACCTTTTGCATTTGTGTACGTTTGTGACTATGTTTCAAGTCCCACGACTAAGAGTATACCGCTGTGGACCCAGAGGCAATGACTCTTTTACATTGGCAACAAATATAATGAGACCAAATATTTTTTTCCTATCCAAAATGGATAAATGAACACCAAAAGTTGCAAAAAATATCAGGGCAAAATTCTGCGGTAGCTTAGGTGAAGGGTAAAGGGGGTGAGCGAAGCGAAACCCCCTTTATCCTTCGTTTTAGGTTGAACATGTAAGAACAACAAAAAATACTTAAAACATAAACTTAAGTACACAAAACATAAAAAGAAGTTTGGTGATCATTTATCCAAACACAATTTGGTGGACATTTATCCATTCTGGCAGTCATTTCGATTTTATTGGTAGTTAGGTGCGTTTTTCGTAATCTTTTAAACACAAGCCCTTTACATTTACTAGATCATGGTTTTTGGTTCTGCATTTTCACTCGAAATTATCTTCGCTCTCAAATCAGATTTTTCTGTATGGTTTGCATGCTGAAGATGCTAGGAAGATGAAGGAATCAGTTTTATTTTTATGACACAAACTCGGAGGAAAATCTCGAATTCGCACTCAGCAGAAATCTTATTTTATATACGGCGACTGCAGGGTATATCCAGTGCAGCTCGTCAGAACTCCAAGTTTTGATTCGAATTATGGCTCAATAGGAAATTCCATCTGAGTCTCATGACACGGAAGTTGTATTTAATATAAAACTTTTGTTGCATTTTAAAAGAAGAGAGAAATAACAGTGGAATAAGCGAGAAAAGAAATATGAATATCGAATTCTAATACACTTTGTGCTTATTACTTTCCACACCAAGCAGACCTATGGCGATCGTTAGTAATGTCTGTAGTTTGAACATTAGAATTAGATTTCTGAAGTGACAAGCAGTTTTTTAATGATTTGCCAAACGTTTTGGAGACTACCACATGTTTAGGGAATAGGAACAGAGACAACCCTTTGAAGGAGCGTGCAAAATTCTGACCTCTTTTAGTAGGGATGGCAAAAGAGAATAAAATAAATTGTTGAACATTACTGTAGGATTGCTTATGTGATCCTTCAGCTCTGGCTACCCCTTTATGGGAATATAGCCATGAATATATGCATATGAAAATGACTATTCGGAAACCAAACAGCAAAATATTTGTAGATTCACCCAATTAGTTATGTCATTAAATACTAATAACAATTACCTACCTAACTAAATAACACGGTTTGTGCGATAGGTATTAATCTCGTATTCATGAACTTACCTAGTAGACTCCTTGGGATAATAGAAGTATGAAACATATTTTCTTTTCCTCGTATTGTTCATACAAACAGTACAGTAAAGAAACATTGTAGGACTAAACAAAACGTACACTTCCTAACACTTAAATAACTATTTGCTGTTTATTGCACTTAAAACAATTCGATAAGGTAGGTGATGAAACAAAGAATACGTGATTTATGCAGTGCAGGCCCTCCGTTTGTCATCATCCCGGACGAGCGCAAACCGGTTTTATGCGGTGGCGGCGCGTATGCGACACAGGGGCTGATGACACGCACACATACGCCGAATGCTTGTAGTACCTACGATGGCGTGTTTGTATAAATCTTTGTCTCTGTTTGTCCGTTTTTTTATTCATGTGGTCCTCTTAATCTGTAACTCCAATCCACAGGCACATCGGCTCAGTGTATTGCAAATTGTCAGCGGTCGATTTGTGATAGTGAACGAAAGTTACAGTATTTGTGCACCTAGATTCGTGACGTCATTGCGACGTGAAAGCTCTGCCACGCCCGATCCGACCTCATATATGACGACCCGAATGGCCGAGTCGGCAATGACCCTGCCTACGAGGCCAAGGGTCCCGGGATCAAGTCCCGGTGGGGTCAAATATTTGTTTGATGAGAACGGATGTTTGTACCCTAGTCATGGTTGTTTATCTATCTATGTATATATATATATATATATATATATATATATAAGTTTGTGTATCGTTGTCTAGTACCCAAGATACAGGGAATCCTAGTTTGGGGCTAGATAAATGTTTGTAAATAGTGTCCAAGGTATTATTATTTTATTTATATGTCGTAAGATTGTCGAAACTGTTAATTTATAATTTTCACTTCGGCCGTTTTTAGAATACGATTATGACATTTTCTTAATACGTACATAATAAAAAATGTTTTTCATTGCAGATTTCAAAAAAATATGGCTTTTGAGCGGTCAGGTTCGCATTCTCTCAGCGGCCAGACTTTAACGTTTTATCTCGTTAGTTTACAAACTATCGATAAATTGTAAACTGTACCGTACTGCTTACGATATGACGCGTTAGCTTATAATAAATCCGTTAAATTGTGAACTGGTTTAAACTTGAATTGCAAAGGAAGAACCAGGGCAAACACAGCGGTAGCTCAGGCTAGGATTACTAGAGGGGGCGGCATTGCTTCCGTAAAAAAAACACGAATCGTGACAAAAGACGCTTCGTCAAAAAATGCAAATCGGTCTCGTATGAATTAGCCCTTTATTGCATTCCAGTAAGGTTTACAGATAATGCGACCATGTTGTACTTTCGCATGCGGTGTTTAATGTCCGTAAATTCCTCTTCATACCGAGCACGGAGCAAGATGTTCTACCAATTATCGAGCGTATTGCTCAGGGCTTGCCTGTCAACCTGTCAAAGACTTTATACAAGGCGGAAGCCTCCGGGTGTGAGATAAGTCTGAAGTTTCATACCGCCTCTACGAGTACCAATATGAGTAGGACGAGGTGTCTTTGTTTTGAACCGAGGTATTTCGGGGTCCGGATTTCGGAACTCAATACTCAATACCTACTACGTAAAAAGTCGAAGTAGAAAAAATCTACCCGATAAAACGACGTCGCCAAAAGACTTGTTATATAGCAAAAATACTACTTTAAAAAAAGTACAGTCAGTAATAAAAACTCTTTTAGTTAGGTAACAGTTCTTATGTTTACCTATTGAAACTATGATAAATAAAAACCTAAGGCCTGCATAAAAAAAAACTAATATTTTTGAATACTTAAAATATGTAATTTTAAAATATAACATTTGGCGTCACACGCCTTTTCCCATATGCACAATTGTGCCCACTTTTAGCCAGTTATTCAATGCTTTCATTTTGCGTGACAGGGGGCTATCCCAGCGCCGCAGCTGTGGAGTAATGAAGGTTTCCCTATGTTGTTTTCCAACACTGTTAGAAATTCCATATAATTGTATTGTATTGCAATTGTAGTAATCGGCAAAAAGTTCCTGAGCAATCTTTGCTGAGGTAAGTTTATTTAGACAAGTTTTTTAAGACAAAAATCGCCTCTATTTACGTCCAAACTGCAAATCAAAAATTGTGGATATCTTTAGACGAGACAACTGATTTTTTACGGAGGGATATGGTAAATTTTCTTGTAAAACCCTTAAATTCAATTAAAAAAACCATTCTTAGTTGCGTGCAAGGTACTGAAAATTGTTAATGGGAACACAATTGCCCAATATGTAATAGACTGCCTTAAAAATGTGGCGCCATTCGTATGAATCCAAAATAGGAGACGTTGCTGTTTTATGCACTGATAGTGTAGCATATATGCTGAAGGCGGGACGTGCTTTGAAAAAATATTTCCCTAACATGATACACGTCACTTGCTTAGCACATGCAATGAATCTCGTGGCAGAAAAAATACTATCAGAGTACTCAGATGTAGATTAATCAATTTCAAACGTAAAAAATATATTTTTAATATCACCTAATAGAATGAAATTGTTAACAAACACATTTCCCTACATGCCACTACCTCCAGAACCTGTCATTACTAGATGGGGTGGGTCATATTATGCAAAATATTACGATCAGATTAAAACAATAATAAATCTTTTAAGAAGTTCCGACGCATTATCTATTACCAAATAGGTTTATTATACACATAATTACTAGACAGACAATATAAATTATAATGAAAATAAATCAATGTTCAGCATCCGTCAACTGCTTTGTCCAAAACTTAAATATGCAAAAACACACACACACACACACACACAAACACACTAAGAAAATAAAGCGCCCCGGATCTATTAGGTGTGCAAAAATGTTCTTCAAAAAGAAAACTTGAAGTCGGTCTTGGACTATATTGAGGATTTTTTTAAAGATGTACAAATTGGGTTAAAGAAACTACAAAAATCGAATTTAACTCTAGTGGAATCCTTCAAGATCTTTGACCACGTGAGGACTGTGCTAAGCTGGTGTTCGTCTGAGCACATAAAAAATAAACTTGAAAATGTTATATCACTAAATCCCGATCTAGAGATATATAAGATAAAATAAGAGATATGTGGGACTCGATAACTGCAGGAACGGATGATCGATCAAACTACATATATGTACGTGCCTTTGACCTCAGTTGATGTTGAGTGGTCGTTTTCAACTGATAAATGGATTCTTAACATAAAACGAAATTGTCTGAAAGTTGAACTTATAGAAAAAATTATGATTGTGTATTTTAACATTAACATTTCTTCTGACGCAGAATACTTCGGTTCTGACACTGAAGTTGACGAATGAAATCAAGATAATTAAAGGTTTTATTTTATTTTTTATGGTATTATTTAAGACAAATAAAGTCGTAGTAGTAGTTGTACATCTTTATTGCACACCAACAAATAAATTAACATATAATCTTATGACTAAGAGTTAGTATACATCAGTAAAGTTTTTTTTTAATTCTTAGCAATCTTCAATGCGTCAAGTTCAGTAAGAACCGAACAGTTAGTAGTTCAGTATTAAAACTGAGTGTCCTAAATTTTCTACTTCAAAGGTTAATTTATCAATACTATAATTTAAGTTAAAATCGCATGTCTCAACGTCATTAAAATAATTAAATAAAAGTCTAGTTTGAGTTAAAACCAACAACTCTCGACGTCAACAAGTAGCAAGTTGATATCTATTTGCAATATTATCTTATGTAAGCATAAAGAGTACACTTTGTAATTTAAGTTATTCCGTCTGTACATTTTGTTTAGCTTTCCAATTATATGTGGAAAAAATATTCAAATATTCACTACAACAATATTCATTGTGTTTTATTTTTCTTTACCCGTTTTAGTTTTATACAGGGTGAATCAGAGACAACCGATAATATTTTAACCACATGATCTACTGGTCATACTGAACAACTTTTAGTATCGGGCCAACTCTGAAATCGCGAAAAAAACAGCTGTTTCATACATTTTGGCTGAGTAGGTATTGAACTTTAGTATGGAACAGCTGTTTATTTTCGCGATGTCGTAGTTGGCCCCTTAATGAAAGTTGTTCATTATGACCATGTGGTTGTGTGGTTAAAATATTATCAGTTGTCCCTGATTCACCCTGTATTTAAATAGATATACCCATCGTCTTAAATGTCACCATGTCAAAGCTAATAAATAAACGATTTTCCTGATTGTGGCGAAGTGTGCTCGCTTCACTCGCGCTAAGTTGAATGATTGATATTTATTTGCATATGCACACACACACAAAACATAGAACATAATTAGCATTGAACAAAAAATAACTTTATAAAGATTCGGACACAAATCAAAGTGTACTTCATAAACAGTTAAAATAAATTACACACTTTTTTTTAGGTAGGACAAAGATGCCGAGGTACCTATATCACACCGGAACTGAGGGTGGTGTGGCACCTGCAAAAGGGTTCTGACTCACACTATTCACAATTAAATACATTTTCAGCGTTCAATCTCAGACGCTTTATGATAAACTTTTCCTCCTTATATCTCCGTTTTGACGGCAATCAAACTCCTGCAAAATAAACAAGTTCTGCGAATCTCTCGAGTTTGGATATCGATTTATGCTCGAATCGTCTGCCCGATCAAAAGTTTGTTCGTATTTACCGTTTTCCCGCTGAAATCATGAATCACGTCTTCGGTTTCCATATGCTCAGTCTCATGAAGTACTGATATAATCTAAAATGTAAGTATTTCAAGTGTTGGTTCGCAGATTTTGATCACATTTTTTGACTAAAATAAGATGGTAATCACGTGGCATTACATAGGTATAGGCGTCGTACATATAGATGTACGACGATAGATTTTTGTTACGCTAGTATTTAATCGCACATCAAAAATACTGATTTGCACAGCAAAAAAGGATCAGCAAAAACACTTTTTATGTTTTAAATATTTTATGTGTACTCAAGTTTTTGTTTTAAGTATTTTTTGTTGTTCTTGCATGTTCAACCGCACCAGCACCTTCAAGCTACCGCAGCATTTTGCCCTGATATTTGCTGTGCAAATCAGTATTTTTGATGTGCAGTTTAATATTTCCCTTTTTGCTATTCTAGTACATTTAACTCTAGATTCAGACCATTGTTCATTGAGATATTATTCAGGCAACGTCTGCACAAAGGTGACGACTCACATTTATAGAATCTCATTAACCCTCTCGGCATTCCGGCGAAGTTCACATGCTCATACTCATACCTACTAGTAACGGGGCCCCGATTCCGCTGATGAAGACTCAGTGACGATGACGGTCAACTTTAGGTATCAATTATCTGGCGTTTGAAGAATATTTCAGGGCTCAGGAGCTCTATTTTTTAACCGCGAGCGAGCGACTGGCGAGCGTTTGCTAAGCACAACGATTGGTTCATGTCACTCGACTTAACTTGTCTCTACCAATCGTGTCGCTTGGCGAGCGCTCGCTTGCGTGGCGAGTGATTCAAAAATAAAGCTCTTGATATCCTAGGGGACAAATTTTGCCTGACGTGTCACTGCAACGTAACACAGTATCCCGAAACATGCCCCGCGTGGCTCGAAATATGGCCAGCGACATTTTTATTCGTAAAATTATGTGTATTATTTAACTTATGTTCTGTGTTGGGTCGCACACGTTTTGGTCCTAGAAGCTGTAAGTATGACCTTTTTGTAAATAAATCTTTTAAATATAAGACGTCGCGTGGCATGTGTTTATTTATTTATTTAGTTATTTAGGGGTTACAAACAGGAAAGGGTACATAAAAAATATACAAAGGATAAATACACAATTACTTAAAATCTAACAAATTCCTTAGGGTATCCCACTTCTTAGTTAAGTGGTGGAAGAAGTGAGCTCGTAGGGAGCAACAAACTCTGTGAATTAATAGTCTCTGGTCTAACCAAAAATAATACAAATGAAAAAGTAAAATTTTACATCTAACTTGACTAGCGTGATTCTGCGTTCAAAGTGCAACGCACGCACCCACAGTGAAAAACAAGGAGAATAATTGAAATGACCACCAATTTTTTTTACTACGGCAAAATACTGCGGTAACTTAGGTGAAGGGAGAAGGGGGTGAGCTTGGGTGTTGGGACACTGTGCAAAGTTGCAGCGACAATTTGGGAGATATTTTGTCCCTAGTGTATCTGAGCCTCTATGGTATAAATTGAAGATATTCATATCCATTGTGAATTAATTGTTCATATGAAACGAAATGAAATGAATATACTTACGGTTACCTGTCAATATAAATACGAGAATATCATGCATGTAAGAAAAAACATAGCTTTATTTAAAATTGTAGGTGATAGCGATACAATTAACACTAGAAATAGAAATAGGTTAGCACTACCATTATTTAGACTAAGTAAAGTAGGCACATCATTCATGGGGCACTGTATTCGCTTCTACAATAAAATACCACAGGAATCATTAATCCTTCCTGAAAAGAGATTCAAAAACTATGTTAAAAATGAGCTGATTGGATGACACAACTGCATGGTCCATACCACCTCAGCGCACAGAAATTCGACGAGGGGCGATGGATCAAGTCTATCACTCGCCGGCGAATTTCCTTAGACCGAAACCAGTACCTGTTGTAAAGTCACTTTTTTTTTAAAAGGAGGTATGGGGGAGTTTCTTGCCGTTTCTTCTTAACCCCGAGGCCCATCTTCCGAAATGACTTGCAGTTATAAGTAAGTATAATTTTGACGTTGAATAAGATAATTTATTTATTCATATTCAATAAAAAATGATTCTGATTCTGATTCATAAAAGTGAAAAGGATCACGGGAAGTGGACCGCCATTGTCATGTCACTGCCACTGAGCGGTCTATGTTAGCAGAACCGAGACGCAGGGTTTTCTTCGTACAAATTAAAACGAATAACTTGAGCTTCCCCGAAGGGAGCCCGTCTCAAACTGTTTTATACGTCACGTGCCCGCGTCACGTCACGCTGGTTACTCACGCCTTTCGTGCTGCAGACGGAAATGCTTGGTTTAATGTGTTGTAATGTAATGTACGTCTGTACTGCTGTTTTGTGTATTAATAAATAAATCACGTCGCTAACGATAGCAAATTCTCAAAATTACGTCGGTCCATCCCACAGTAACACTATACAAGTCGTTTTGCAATCAAATACGTCTCCTGACGTTTGCCTTGGTTTTGTCAGGATCAGAAGCAGGAGTCTGTGAGGTCTGGTGTCTGGATATGTCGCAGTTAGTTGGTTAAAACAGACACTTAACTAATTCTCTAGACCGTTAATTAAATGCCGACGTTTAACCAAGTCACAATAATTCCGCAAGTTTTTTTTTTTTTTTTATGTGTACTTAAGTTTATGTCTTCCGTATTTTTGTTGTTCTTACATGTTTAACCTAACACGAAGGAAAAAGTTGGCTTCACTTCGCTCACCCCCTTAACCCTTCACCTAAGCTACCGCAATGTAATAAACTGTGCAAATCAGCTGTTTTCCAACACGCTGGCTTTAGCAGACAGAAAAGTGTGACTGTTAAACGTCGGTATTTAATTAACGGTTTAGAGAGTTAGTTAAGTGTCTGGTTTAACCAACCAACTGCGACAGATACAATTGCAAAGACTTAATTGAGATTTTCCCATGCAGGTGAATATGCGTACTTGTTTGACTGTAGGCTTATAATTAGACGATCTCGTTGGCGCTGCGTTTCGCCGCTCTGCCTCCCAAGCGCCCTGGGTTTGAATCTCGGCTGGGGAGAAAAAAAAACACCCCAGGTCTTGGTTGTTTATACAGGATGTACTCGGGCTCTGTATAAATATTAAAACAACAAATTCTTTAAATACCTACTTCAGATAAATGTTTATTAATGCATATTTATTCTTTAAATTATTTTAAAACCAATTGCACAATGTTATATCGCTCAGTTTAATATTTACGGATAAATCAGCGGTTTGCGAAAAGTCACGAAATGCAAAAACACAGATATAGCGACCGAATTCGCACTAAGAAATTCTTTTTGATAAATAATGTAGTGAATATACACTTCATTTTGAGATACGTCTCTGACAAGTGAAAACTCACTACCTACCATCTACCTACTCAATAAAAAAATTACATATTGATATCGTGTATGGGATAGGAGCTCCATGGTCTAATGGGTATTGAATAACTGGCTAAAAGTGAGCTCAATTGTGCCTTTTCCCACATGGGGTGGCCCATGTGGGAAAAGGCGTGACGCTATGTTATGTATATGTGTGTATGGTATAAAAAGATAAATCAAGCTATCTGCTGCTACCAAGAAAGGTGAGTCAGTTACATGAAAACAAAAGGTAATTGAATTAACCATCTCACCTTTAATGATATTGCCTACAACATGGTTTAAAACGGGATTTATACATGACATTTATTACTGTTGCACATCTATTGTTATAACGTTGAAATAATCAAAGCTTTTGTCGCTTAATGTACGGTTTTAATAATACTTTAATCGGAATAGGTATGTGATAGGGAACTCACTTCTTCAATAGGCACAAATAAATACAAAGCAAGGATAAATTACTATGTTCTTTTTAATCAATAGAATACAGTCAAGTACTAATACTTCGCTGTTTCAATTTAATACCTGAGGAAATTGTGTCAACGCCAGTTATTCTCAAATTTTAAGCCGCGGTCCATATTGATTAAGCCCCGGCGGAGGCGGCACGCGAAATCCGCAATCATTATGCACGGTCACACACGGCATATTAAAGTCGTACGCATCGCAAATAGACATAGCTGCCATTCGGTGCGCGCCCGTGATGGTATTTCAATCGTTTTAAGCGATAATTTAAAGGGTGATAAATCATTTTATACGGGCCATTTGATGGTAATTCGATGTCCGAGCTAAGGAAGGATAAGTGCTTTTGTAAATAACTTTCTAGAGATTTTCGAAACAGCGTTTTCTCGTAACTATTGTTCCGGTTGTTAAGGTGCAAAACTCCATTTCTAAATAAACCGTCTCAATTTTCGGTGTGTGATGATATATTACGCCACCACCATAAATACCACCCTCCGCACTTACGGAACCTTATATCTGAAGAGTCTTTTATTCGCAAATCACACGGCTCATTACGTCTCGATATCGAACCACGATTTTAGCATAAGGCCTCCGCCATCTTTGGGATAGTTTGCGCCGGGAACGCGACTTCGAATTCAATTTTGTATGTTAAACCGCCCCGGGGCGCGCACGGCGACGGGGCGGTGATGTGAAGAGAGCATGCGTGTTTGCACAATCAACCCGCCAAATGTTATTTGCATAGAAAAACAGGATTATCTTTTTTTGTTTATGATAGTAAGATGGGATTTGTTTGGCAATAATCTCAGGAGGCGGCAAGATGTTTTTTGTTTTCGGCACTGTACCTGTGTTTAAGTGATGTTTTAGGCAAATCTCTTCTAGTGCCTCTCTAATATTGGGACTTGGCAGTCAGCTTTGGATATCGTAACAGGTCGACGTCGGCTATACTGGCCGTAAAGCCACGATGTCCTAATCTAAGAATGAAATTCACGCAACTTGGGATGCACCTTTATATGTATATGCCTTTATATAAATGTTTATGGTAATGTTGTGTTACATGTCGTTTAGATGACAATATAATAATAAGATACCATCGAGCTGGTCCGATGAAGGTGCTGGAAGGTGGTAGACGGAACCCTGGTATTCTTGCTTGTAAACCCATCGAGTAGAGCTCATTTGGTTCGTCTTAGCAATATAATATTGGAAATAACACTACTGATTTCAAAAGTTGTGTTAGTTTTTAAGCTACCGAATTTATTCTGGTGCTTGTTGGCGGGTGCAATATTAGGATATACTTGATAATTAATTGGAAATGCGTATTTTATCATCAGCTGATCTTTGTTGTGTATGACTGTGCCCCGTGACTTGACGTATCTGCATGATTCTGCTATCTTAGTTAGTTTAAAGTTAATTGGTTCTTTTAAGATTACATTCTTGAAGGTTTAGGTCTCTATATATTGACCAAAACTTCACTTATAAAACCGAAGACTTTCGATAACACTCATGCGATTATAAAAACAATAAATTAGTGGCTCTGTAAGATGTAGACCTCGCGAGTGACACTTTCTTTTTATATCACAAGAAATGCATCTGGTTACGCACATGGAGTATGAAAGTAGTTGCATCAATAACTTTGAAATAATAATTTTGAAAATAAATCTTAAAAATTAAAATGACATGACAATGAAATGACAAAAATAATCTATTTAATTATCGAACATGCTCACAAAAATTCAAGAGAATTGGTTGAAAAATTCGGCCTGTAGAGGAAAACATTCGGACACACATCCGGACGTACGAAAGCATTTTCGCCCAATCCTGAAAGTTCCTGAAACGGAGACGCTTCGTCGCTTCGCCCGCTCGGTCAATTATTTTTTTTAAATCGCAGAGCCTTAAGATGCTAGGCACCGGACTACTAGTTCCATTGTGGCACTATGTTAGTCATTCCATTACGAAAGAATTTCAGTTGGCAGACTTTTCCATCCACTTCGTTGTCCTGATTTTCCCTGAAAACATATTCCTCGTTTCCAATCAAGAGTTTCAGCGCGGCAACAGGAAATGATGCATTATATCACACGTGTCCGTACGAAGTTTAATAAAGTTTATTAAACTCGACGCATCCACGTCGGAAATACTGGGTAATGCACATTTTCCCGGATGCCCCGGGACGCGACAGTTCGCAGAATCCCCGCGGGTGTTGTGGAACTCGCAGTTTGGAAAACGCTGGCGAGGCGTGTTTCGAAACAGCGACGAAACTATTGCGCTTGCGACTGTACAAGACGAACAAATTCAAAATTCTAAATTATTTATTTTCCAAAAAGTACAATTAAAAAACCGGCCAAGTGCGAGTCAGATTTGCGCACGAAGGGTTCCGTACCACCGAACAATAGAAGGGATGGTGTGGATGAAGTGAATAGTTTGGATTTTACATATCCAAATGTTATTTACAAAGTTATTGGTGCGGCTACTTTCATACTCCATGTACTTTACTTTTATAAGTTTGTATGTGGTAGGTTTTCCTGTTATCTTTGGCATAGGGTCTATATTCTGTATTTTTTTCATTATAGTTTATAAAAAGCCTTTTTTAACGACATTGACTACATGAATTATTACGGTGTCTTTTTTCGTTTTGTCATTTTACCCCCTTATTTTTTGCAGTAGATTTCAAGACTATCTATAGTTCCTGAGAATAGTGCCTGTGACCATCGGACGGACGGACACGCGGGTGATCTTATAAGGGCTTTTTTCTTTTTGAGGTGCGGAACCCTAGAAAGATTATTCAGTGGCCCCCAAACTAGGCTCAGCCTGTGTCGTGGGTGCCTGTTGGCAGATTATTCAGTGGCCCCCACACTAGGCTCAGCCTGTGTCGTGGGTGCCTGTTGGCAGATTATTCAGTGGCCCCCACACTAGGCTCAGCCTGTGTCGTGGGGTGCCTGTTGGCAGATTCAACATTCGAAGTTGATCCTTTTTTTGCTTCGTCTTAATTACATACAATAACAAAATTGTATCTAGCTTTTATAATTTACAAGTTCTCAGTCCGCCTGAGTAGTTCAATTAAGTGTTTTTTTACGAAATCACGATTGTTGTTTTCATAATTGCGGCGATGGGCTAAACCCTTGTCACGCAAAATTAAGTATTTATAGGATAAACATGGGCACAACTGTGCTTCTACCGCACGATATGGGAAAAAGTGTGACGTTGTGTTTGTTTGAATGCATCAGCACCAGCCCTAGCTCTAATAACAGTTAAATAAACAATAAGTTAATACAATGCAGCAAATACATAACAGTGTTTTATAGATTTTGATTGTTTTTTTTTTATATTGATATTATTGATAAACAGATGAATTACATGAATATTTTTTTTATAATAAAGTACATACATATAAGTACAATAATACTAGCCAAACAAAAATAAGTTTCATATAAAAAAAATATATACATATTTTATTATTAGTATAGAATTACTTACAACAACTTATTCCTATGAGCATTTCGGTATAATTGTAATCTTGTTAGTGACGCCAACTGGTTATTTTTCGTTTCGCTTCTCTTACTGTGGACAACTGGGTTGGCCGCTGAAAGCTAACCACAGGTGGCGCCACCTGCATTTGGTTCCTTCATCCAGTTGCCACTTTCAACGATCGGCAAATCAGAAAACTAAAAAATGTATTCCAATCTGTATCGTGTGACATGTCTAATGAAAGGGCTTGTTGCGAGGATCTAAATGTATTTATTTTATATTCCTGAAATGCTCAGTTAAAACAATATTTAAGATAATAGGTAAAAAAATACCATTCCCTTCCTCTTATCTCTTAACTCATGATTCTAACATTAATAAAAAAATCGTAATATATGTCTGCTTAAATATTATTCGAACATATTGAGAAATTTATGGTTCAAATATGGGGGGCAAATAAGAAATAAAACTCAAACGGTATCATGGGACATGTTGAAAGGGCTTGTTGCGAGGATTTTTGTTTTCATATTTAAAATTAAAAAAAATACGGTATCGAGGTCTTTACTTAAATATTACAGGAAAAATAATGGGAAATTTATAATATTTTATTTATATATTTTAAAAATATAATATTTTCAAACTGTATCATATGACATGGTTAATGAAAGGGCTTGTTCTTTGTGGCGCCGCGGTTATAGCTCTGCCTATCATGCGAGAGGTCCCGGGTTCGATCCCAGGCTGTGGATGTGAAAAATAATCCCCAGGTCTTGGATGTTTATATGTGTGTGACGTCGCTGTTTCTGGTTCCCACGACACAGGGTGTCATAGTCTGGGGCCAGAAGCAATGTATGTGCCTGTTTGTAAATGTTTATGTTGTTGCGAGGATCCCATAAATATTTTCTCATAACCTGAAATGCCTTAGTTAAAAAAATTATGAAAAAAAAAACAAAAAGAACATTCCTCTTCTTATCTCCGAAACTATTTACCCAAAACATTTGTAAAATTACGTAGGTCTTCACTTAAATATTACAGAAAATATAATGATATAGGTATGGATTAAAAAGGGGCAGCATAATTGGGGGCAAATAATAAAATAAAAAGTTTTCCAAACTGTATCGTGCGACACGCCCAATGAAAGGGTTTGCCAGAGGCAATTATAAGGAGAGCGACATCTTCGGGAGTATAGGTACGAGGATCTTACTATTTATATATCTGAAATCCTTAGTTATTTAAGGAAATGGACAAAATAAGATCTCGTCTTGGATCCAAATTCATGGCAACGCTGTATCCGTCTGACACAATCAATCTCCTTAAGATTGATATCCAAACTCGGAAGTGCAATTGGATGCATTGATACTCAATAATTCAGGACTGCAGAGACGGATGGCGTAGTGAGTGGTATCCCTTAGCAGCGAGTATCATGTGCTTAAATATTTGCAGGTACCTTTATATAGTGTGGGGGTGTAACGGTGGTATTTGACTAAGGATCTGTTCTAAATAAAGAGTCAGATAAATCACCGGATAATTTTATTTGGAGAAGGATAAATCAGGGTCGTGAGAAGTCGGCATTGCTGATTGAACGTATTAAACCCAGAAGTGACTCGCCGAGTGGTTTGGGTCTCCTGCGGCGTCGCCACTGAATTTCAGCTTTAAGTCGTCAATGAGGGCAGGTCTCCGTCTTGACTTCGGTGACTTGGTCCAAGGGCCTCGTAGGTTAGCCGAGAGCTGGGCGTTCAGCCCTAAGGCTTGGGAATTTGCCACCACAGGCTTGATAATTGGAAATCAAGGGCTTGGACCCTGGAAGAGACAGATGTGAGAACAGAGGTTACGAAATTGCCCCAACGTCCCGACGTTCGGCGGTCGTAGCCCATCGCGAGCCCATGTCCGGCGAGCGCTTAGTGCAACTAGGCATCAGATGTACGGTACTACAGCTGTTGTAAAGAAAGCTGTAGAGACAATTATCGAAGATACATACCCGTAGAATGGGGAAAACAGTATGTAGATTAGTAGATTTTACACACAATCAATAGCAACGACTTTGAGCGCAGACCTCAGATATAGATTTTCTTGCAGACTTTAAAGAAGAACGACTGTGTCGTTCAGAATGCAGCTCCAGAATGACCTCACGACAAAAGAAAATAAAATAAATCTGAGCTAAAGTTATTTAAAATTAGAAAGATTTTTTGGTAGCAGGTTTGACAATAAAAATTTAAAAAAACAGCTACAGTCCAAACAGCTTTACGGATGTCAACAAATGAGATGTCGTTGGTATTGTAGAGACCGTGAGGGTAACAGTCTATATAATTTTAGTGAAAACTCAATAGGTTGTGTTTAAGACCGCAAAATGTAGTTTACAAAGTTATTGGTGCGTCTACTTTCATCCATGTACGGTAACCAGGTGCATTCATAAGTTCGTATATGTTATTAAAAGAAAATTTCACTCGCGAGGTCTAAGTGCCACTAATTTTAAAATTTTAAAAACCTACTCATTTAAATAAATCATCATTTTAGTACTAACTAAAGCATTTTTTGGTCCACCTATACTTATGTGTCCAAATGTGTTTACATATAACAGTATCTACCTACATGTGGGAAGTGCTACTACTCACCCTTTGCCACAGGGTCCGCCCTTTCTTAGGGAGTAGTGAACATCCATCGTTCTTTACTATGTGTAAAAACAAGATTTATTGTAAACTTTTTACTGAATAAATACTTATGAATTATGAATTAACAAAACCGCTGTAGTAAGCTAATTGGTCACTTATGTTGCCATTTTTGACCCGACCGCGGCGACTACCATAAGGAGGGTTAAATGTTTTGGCCGTACGCATGTCCGTACATCGGTTCTAGGTCTCGTTCCGAACATAAGTTCACTCGTGACTACTCAACTTTTTTTTAAATATAACAGCATTACATTCGACTTGATGTCGCTAGAGTGTCAATGGATATGTCACCGTAAGATAGTCAAAACCGTTAGTTGATCAACTATCGACAGTTAGTAAACCAGACCGACAGGATTTAGAAATTACGTTTATTTTGTTCTTACATGTCAACCTAACACGAAGACTAATCGGGGGCTTCGCTGCGCTCGCCTCCTCTAGTTGTCACTTAAGCTACCGCAGTGTTTGCCCTGGTATTTCGTTTGTAATTCGAGTTTAAACCAGTTTACTATTTAACGGTTTTAACCGTTCATTTATCAACTAACGCGTCATATAGTAAGCAATACTCTACAGTTTACTATCTATCGATAGTTGACCAACTACCGAGAAAAAAAACGTTAGTTTATCAACTATTAATATAAATTCTTATTTTTTTATTAAGTTATTTACTTCCACATTACATTGCTTAACTGTATCTTCTCTGAAATTGGGATCTGGAATTTAAATTATAGAAACTACTGCAATATCATTGCGACTATTATTTATCATTCGCGTCCTGTAGCTCCACGAGATAACTCATATGCGGCTAACACAGCGGTTATAAACGCGGCTATAAAGTGGACCACAATCGGTAGAGCCGTAGTGCCCTCGTGAACACTTATAGGTGGCTCCCTCTGCGCTCGTGAATTCAGTTGCGTTAAGTGTTAAGGAGAGTCTAGCACAAATAATTCAAAGAAAGCCTTTTAGGTCTATTATGACCACATCCCGTTATGACAAGATTTATAAATGACTAGTTAGCAGATTGCCCACAATCCCATTTATCCAATTCCCATTTTGACCACTTCCCAATTCGACTACTTCCCAATTTGACCATTTCCCATATTCTCATCGTTTTACGTAGATTTAACCTCGCAAATCGTGGGCAGACCCCATAGAGTTATTAAGTCTAGAGAGAAAAGATTGGTTAATTTAACTGGGTGGCCGCACTTGATGCGCACTTCGCACTTTTGAGATTGATATTTGAGCAATTTAAAAAACAGACTTATTAAAAATTTACTTAAATGACAGGACTGTATGAGGTTCATCTAACTCAACACTCATTATGAACTCGCCGTTCGTAATTTTGTAATAATTTATTCCTACTTATTATTTATTATAATTAATATTGTAATAATTGTATTAGTTAACATAACCAATTTTTTGAAGAGATCTAAAAAATGGTCAAGTGCGAGTTGAACTCGCGCACGAAGGGTTCCGTACCCCGCACAATGGTGGGATGGTGTGGAGCGAATAGTTTGAATTTAACTTAGCAAAATATTGTTTACAAAGTTGTAAACAATATTTTATGTTGGTGCGGCTACTTTTACACTCCATATACCTAACCAGGTGCATTCAAAAGTTTGTATATATGTGGTTTACAGATAAACAAATTATTTTATTCTGTTTTCTAGTATTTGTTGTTAGAGCGGCAACAGAAATACATCATCTGTGAAAAATTTTAACTGTCTAACTATCACATTTTATAAGATACAGCCTGGTGACAGACGGGCGGACGGTCGGACGGACGGACGGCGGAGTCTTAGTAATAGGGTCCCGTTTTACCCTTTGGGTACGGAACCCTAAAAATCAATCTGTGTAAGTTTCCACGCCCTTCTTCTCCTACAGTGGTCCAATGTATAGTAGAAGGAAAAAAATGACGAATGAAGTATATGTAAATATCTAAACTAATAAAAAAACAACTGTTTGACATACAGACGATAAGCTGACGATACCGGAAATGATCCATATGTAATCCGGTGAAATTACGAAGTGGTCACTTGGGAACATGTCGTTATGAACCTTGTCGTAATGGGAACTTGTCGATTACCACAAAAATGAGACGCTGAATAATCGCAATGGACTTAAAGAAAAGAAAGTGTATGAGCTTCTGCCAGCTCATGTGGGAAGATTTAACCAAATTTTTGTTTGTTTGTTGAGGTTTCACACTCTACGTAGAAGGCATTTTCAAAATAAGGTAGTAATTCACAGAAATGCACCTACGATTAGATTGAGTATTTTAGTGAAATGTACAGTTTTGTTTGATATGCCACTTTGAAATATCGTTTGATAAAACGATCAATTTTTTTCATAGGATTTGAACACTAACTTAAAGTTCAATTTTTGAAAGTTCCGTTACATTTGGATAAATTAATCTACCCCCTTGACTTTGAAAATGGCGGATTCCGGAAAAACAATTGTTATATAGTAAAATACCCACTGATGACAGGCTGGGTTTTAAGTTTGAACAAATCTTGTGCCACCATCCTTTCATGTTTTTCTTTAAATGTAGACGATCATACATTATTCAAAATCTGTGAGCGTCAAGTGAGCAGTCCCTCTTAGAATAACACCCCACTTACCTACAGCTCGTAAACAAACCGCATTCTGCAATCACAATAAAGGGTCCCTTATCGCCCTCTCATTTCATAGCGCTCTCAATCTAAAAACAATAACGTTAAAGCATTCATGACAAACTGCGCTCTAACGAAGAGTGAAAACTGTCTAAACTGCGGGCGGGTGTCTTTAGTGGAGGGTTCTTTAGATTCGGTTGGTCGGATTCCCGCTTGTGTTAAACCACTAGTTACTAGCATTAGTAGTGACTGTGATTTAATGTATGGTTTGGCATCCGTATAAATAACTATAAATTCTAAACTTAAATCACAACAAACCACACCACCACCACAAAAAAATAAACTCCTGTTCAACACTTCTTTATAGACAAAAATATATAGGATTTGACGTCTATTTTGAGGTTAACATTTTTTATAGTAACACGGTAGAAGTCTGAAATTTATTTCACTTGTTTCCTTGTGAAGCTCATAAGTTTCGAACCGCTGAACCGATTTCGATAAAACACGGCTAAGAACCTTCGCAGGGAAGACTACTCTACCAATAAAAAAAAACACATCACAATCCGACCACCCGTTTGACCGCTAGGGTTCCACATAAAGTCATATACCTATATACAGAAAGACGTATCAAACTTATAACACCTCTCTTTTATCGTCGGGGGTTAAAAAAACCAAATCAAAATTGTGATCCTTTTTTGAAAAACCTCCGTTAAAGAAAGCAAAGATAGCGTCACGCCGCTTCCAACACCATTTCATTCGTGACAGAGGTTAGCCCATTGTCGCAACTGAAGAGATTTGAGTTTAACTCCTTTAGTGAAAAATTTAGTCAGCTTTTGGCGATTTGTTAAGCCAAACCTCTAGTTCTTCCCCTGTACCCTAGTACAGGGGAAGAACTAGAGGTTTGGCTTAACAAGTGATGTAATACAATGCTGAATTTAAATCTTACTGGGACTTAAGGCCTGTAGAGCAGTGTGTTCCTTAGAGCCTCACGTAGTTTTGTAAGGAAAATCATGCATGAAGTAGTAGCCAAAAGCCTTGATTTTCAATGACTCCTTATAATGAAGTCGGGGTCAAAAAGGGTAAAAAAGCAAGGGTAAAAGGGCTTAGAATGGTTGTGTACACTAGAACAAAATGCATGAAAGGAATTGAATGAGACAGGGCTAAACAGGAAGAGCCCTGGAAGTTAGGGTGCGTTACGAAGGAGACGGATGGCTGATGCAATTTGCGACAGACTTGGATTTATTAGGGACGATAAAGGGACAATCGTGGAGTGATGTCGCCTAGCAACGGCTTTGCGTCGTAATTGTTTACGATAAATATCGAGCAGGTGAGCAGGTGTGACGCATTTGTTTGGAAGCCCCCTCGTAATAACTGATGATGCGAGATGATTTGTCATTTTAAGGCTATGAAGAACAATCTAGTGTTTATTCCCTCTTTGCTATTGTAATATAAAACGGCTTGTGTTTAAACGATTAGCAAAAAGAATAGAAAATTTACTACTAATAAATTCGAAATGACTGCCAGAATTAGTGATTATTATTGATGGTGATTAAATGATCACCAAATTGTGTTTGGATCAATGATCACCAAACTTCTTTCGTACTTAAATTTATGTTTTAAGTATTTTTGTTGTTCTTACATATCCAACATAACACGAAGGATAAAGGGGGCTTCGCTTCGCTCACCCCCTTTACCCTTCACCTAAGCTACCGCAGTATTTTGTCCTGATACTTTCTACAACTTTTGGTGATCATTATATTTGTTACCATGTAAAACAAAGTTAAACAAAAACATTAACATTTATGTACAGGATCTGCCCTCACACTAGGATATCCTGTGTCGTGGGAACCAGAAACAGCACCATCACACACATTTAAACATCCAAGAGTTAACAGACCTTTACTGATGCTATTGGTGGGAGGATATGTTTGACAGTGACTTGGTTGCATTACATGTTTTTATCTACGTATCAGAAACCCTCTTTACTGCATCCAAAAACCGCACGTTACGACCAGCATAATGTTATACTAGTTGGTAAAAACTCATTTCGTATCTTAATATTCGACAAATTATGACATTCAAATTTCGAACGCCGACGCCAGCCTCCGTGCTGCTCCTAGTTTGTTTGTGAAGTTGGTACTACTGAACAAGCTAAACAAGTGCAGAGTAATTATTAATGCCACCATGCCGGTCGAACATGCGGTTCCTGAACACATCAAAGAGAGCTTATGATATGTGTGTAGATAAACTAGTGTGTGTAACTGTACATAATTAGGTATTAAAACTCTCGAGTGATATTATTATTAAAACTCGCCTTCGGCTCGTTTCATAAACCCACTCTCAAGTTTTAATGCACTCCATTATGTATCAGTCACATAAACTACTATTACAGATGTAGTGAATAATCCTTTCCTTTCGTATTTTCTCGGAAATGTTCGTTTTTGTCTTACTAAACGTCGTCGTCTTTGTCATTTGACATTGATAAATAAAGTATGCGATTTATTTGATACCTACACGTAATTTAATAATACAGTAATTCATAGACACATCGGCACCATTCGGGTGATATCGTTGTTCCGAGTTTTGCCGATAGGAAAGGATTATTCACTACATCTGTACTTCCTCTAAATCTTCGTCTTCAGCGTGTTCTTGTTGGACATAATACCCATTAACCAACCAGTATTCAATGTAATCCAGATCTAACTAAACACAACTATCTATTCTACTGATACTTGAATCATAATCTTCACTTTGTCCCTTCAAACAAAACCATTCAATCATCACCCCGCCACCATAAACCATCGCGCCTTCAATCGGGGGTAGACAGACACAGAGTTGCACTGCAATACACCAAAACTAATGGGCGATAAAACAAATTGCACGCAGAATAAATCAACGTACAGCCAGATACAGCCTAATGAGGCCTGCTGCTGGCTGATTTACTGGCACCTGGGTGGTACGAAGGGTTCTCGAAGGTTTTGCTGAACATACATGTCACTCTTTTTCTCATGTGAGATGGCAGAGATTGAGCAAGTTATCCATAACTTTATTTAACGTGACACAGGGATAGGGAGTAGAGCTTCATCGTATATTGCTGTCTCACGCTCTCTCGATCTCGATAATAGACTTCAGTGTGAAATTGAGTCTAATTGGTGAACTTTTATCAGTGAACTATCAAGTCAGGCCTCGTACACTGAAGACTCTTAAATTTAGAGCAGTACGATTTTTCAATACCCAGATGAATAGACAGCTAGCTTTAATTGACATTTCAGATAATCAGGTACAAATTCCTCAGATAAGTCCGATGTGAAGTTATACGTGAAATTTGTCATCAGGAAAATATTCCTGACTCAATTTTAAAATGCAAGTTTAGATACAAAAAGACTCTAGGCTAGCAGTTAGCAAGTAAGTTCTAAACACTATGTAACCATTTTTGCAGCTTTCTAGTTCTTCATCTTCATTCTGATCCTCCTCCTTTTCGTGTTATGTTACCCTGGTAAGGGACTGCACTGCCATTACGACGTCATCAGTCTTCGCTCACTGCCGAAAAACTGCAGCTTCCACTGTCTGTTCCTGTATTCCTCGACATGTATCAAGACTTGTAGCTTCAATAAATCTCACCGCGTACGCCTTTCCAGAGGAAAGTCTATTGAAATTGATATGTGGTGCATTATTTTTATTTATTGGATGGTGACTGTTTGCTGTTGCGAGTAAACAAATAGATTCGTTTACACACAACAGCGGAAATTGTTATCTCGAATATCGGATGTTTGTTGCAGTTGATAAATCTGTTGGCCAATATTGCTTAATTCTGATAGTTGAATGAATAAACTAACAGTCGTGTATTGGATTGCCGGATTATATGAAAACCGATGTTGCAAAAAAGGTTGGATTAACTTGTACTAACCGGTGTCATATTTTTTTTTTTACTTGGTAGAGACACGTGTCTCACTGCTGGGCAAAGGCCTCTAAAGTCCCGGCTTTGTGCCACCTCCGGCCACCCCGGCCAGAACTTGTCGAGGTTAATTGTAGAATTTTAAATTCAGTTCAATTGGTTAAGTAGGAGCAACGTCGTTGATACGTCTCCGTCTATCATTCTTCAAATTAGATAACATAATAGGTAGAGGTAACTATCAAGGACTAATGGCATACACACAAACTAATGACACGTAATGGCTAATCCGAGCTCGTGTGAAAATTGAGGAAGACATCAAACCCCAGGGGTCACACATTATTGGGTTGCAGTCCACGATCCATCAGTCAACGTCGGGGACAGTGCACTTCGTGTGTGTGTAGGTGACCGTCCGATCCATACACTACACACCAACCAATGCACGGGATTGGTCCGCAGTTTTTGAAGGCCAAAATGCATTCTTTGGTATCCGAATATTTTACATAATTAGTAAGAAAGGATGATGATTGTTTTCTGAATATTAAAATTCTGAATCGCAACATTTATAACAAGTTTTTTTTGATTTTGCGTCTTCACTGCATTGGACTACTGCAGCAGATGGAGGGCAAAAATAGATAAGTTAAATCTCGAAAAAATTAGCACGATCTTTTAATTTTCGATCAATACGAGTAACGCGAATAATCCAGTGAATATACATAAAAAGCAGTTATGTCCATAAAAAATATAGTCAATGTATGTGCCTGTATGTAAATGTAATTTATTCATTTATTTAACACAACAACAACACTGCGTCACGATTTTTCCCAAACGTGGTGGCAGAGGCACAATATCTATCAATGGATTGTTTCTTATTATTTTTTATTTTTTTATTGCTGTTTGTTATAAAACTTATGAAAGAAAACTACGGAGAAAGAGGCCGCCATTGTGGACTCAGATTCGGCGGAGCTAGAGCACATGGCCCAAGATCGGAACATACGGAAATCTGTACCGAGAGCCCCTGCTCCCATACTTAGGGGTGACAGGACGAGATGATGATGGAACAAAATTGCGATTGTAGACATATTCGGCTTTGTGCGGGCGTAATCCCTTATCTCTACAGTTCCCGACTGCGCCACGTCAGCCCAGTATCCCCCGAGGAGTTAGTGCATTCTGGTGATTTGTCTCGAAAGGGGAAGCTGGGGTAGGTTGTATTTACGAAGCGGTAGTGGTTTTTAAGTAATTGTTAAGTTATTTGGGGTGGACGACGTTGTTTTGTGTTTCGATGTGATGGCAACATTTTGTCATGTTTTTATCTTATGTGTTTTTGTTATCCAGAAACATTTCCTAATCCTTAGGTACAGTTCAATTTGGAATCCTCCTATTCAATGAAAAAGTGAAACCATTCATGTAAAGTTAATCTTGTCTTTTTCCAGGAAAAATCCTCTTAGACTATTGGGAATATTCCTAACAACTTGTTATTGCAAGGAACACTTCGGTCATTTCCTATGTATCTTCTTCCCAATATTTATTCGTACGGATTTTTCCTAAACAATTCTTCAGTGCACATTCCCCGACCAGCACCCAATGCCTTCGTACCTCCACAAGTCTTCATTTATCAAAGCGGCATACAACATTTGCCAACGTTGTAAGCAGGACGCCTCGGCTCAGATTGAATCTTATAAAATGCTTTAAAACTGACACGAATACGAGCTGACTGTGTAGTTGGAGAGACAGTCAGCAGTTCTGAAGGCCTCGAAACTACTAAACTTACAGCTGGAATTCCTACAGCTCTTATCCGGTTTCCATGTCCTATTTCCAAACTCGATTATTAAGTTAGTTTAGTTGTGTCATCTTTGGAATCGCTCGCAAACGAAATGGAGATTCAAGTGTTAAAACTTAATAAAACATTACGTTACTGCATAATTCACCAAGTAAAAAACTTAAAAAAGCAGACTTCTAGTTGAAGCCCTTTTTCTTCCTTATTATACACGAAAAGTCCTCATCAAAACTTTTACTGAAGGGAACCATGAACCAAAACGTCATCTGTGTATATACTTTTTACGATTCAAAAAGCGCTAAATCAATAGTGATAAAATTTATACGGGACCACCTCTGAAGTATCAACTACCAATTTAAACAAGAATCATTAAAATCTATTCAAATAATTCACAAGAAATCGCGAAACAAACATCCAAAAAAATACAGTCTAATTGAGAATATCCTCCTTTTTGAAGTGGGTAAAATACTGGCAAGACAAGGCCAGGCAAGACGGAAGACAAGACTATGGTTATATGGGTATATAATGTAAAATGTGCCCATGTTACCCTATCATTGTGTGTATCTCAAAAGCAGTGTATGTAAAATGCATGACATAATAGTAGTTTATGTGACTGATACATAATGGAGGGCATTAAAACTCGAGAGTGGGTTTATGAAATGAGCCGAAGGCGAGTCATTACTCGAGAGTTTTAATGCCTAATTATGTACAGTTAAATACACTAGTTTATCTCCACACATATGATAAGCTCTCTTTGATGTGTTCAGGAACCGCATGGTCGACGGGCATTGTAGCATTGATGATTGCTCTGCACTTGTTTAGCTTGTCAATAGTACCAACTTCACAGACAAACTAGGGGCGGCTCGCAGGCGGGCGTCGGCATGAGAAATTTGAATGTCATAATATGACAAATTTTGGTACATTATGGTCATAATTTATCAATATTCAGATAAGTAATGAGTTTTTACCAAGAAGTTTATCATTATGCTCGACGTAATGTGCTATTTTTGTACGCAGTAAAGAGGGTTTATGATACGTGTGGAGATAAACATAGACAACTAAAGTTTTGTCACTATGCTTCTCTCTCGTTTGTAGACTCATGCGCACATTTCACACTATCTCTCGCACTATCATCGGCGGTCACGCGCGAATCCGACCGGGCTGTAAAGGCGGCCGCGCACTCGACATTTTGAAACTGCAATAAAGGTGCAATCACACGTCCTTCAAAGGGTTGAAAGTGTCTTTTTACTACGAGGACGACGACAGAGCTGAGGCGCTGGATGTAGATGAGAGGAGTGGGTGAGGTTGTAGGATGTGGTGGAAAGTTTTTATCTATTCTATTAGGTGCACGTTAGAGCTTTGTAGTAGTATATCTTTAAATTAACACACATTCCATGTTATTGTTCGAATTGACCACATCACAAAAATATACCGAGATTTTGGATGTTTATGTAACGGCGGTTGCTGCGACCAGAAGCATTGTACCTATGTGTTTGTAATCCAGGTATATATACATGTTTAGTCTGGAAATCTTGAGTTTGCAGCGGCCAAAAGATACGGCTAGCCCATCGCCGCAGCTATATAAACATTCAGGTTTTCTCACATCACGATTCGAGAGTCGAGACCAACAAAACAACAATAATCACAACCAACACCACCACCACCACCTTCACCAACCATTGTAGCCACATCATAATCACAACCAACACCACCACCACTACCTTCACCAACCATTGTAACCACATAATAATCACAACCAACACCACCACCACTACCTTCACCAACCATTGTAACCACATAATAATCACAACCAACACCACCACCACCACCTTCACCAACCATTGTAGCCACATAATAATCACAACCAACACCACCACCACTACCTTCACCAACCATTGTAGCCACATAATAATCACAACCAACACCACCACCACTACCTTCACCAACCATTGTAACCACATAATAATCACAACCAACACCACCACCACCACCTTCACCAACCATTGTAGCCACATAATAATCACAACCAACACCACCACCACCACCTTCACCAACCATTGTAACCACATAATAATCACAACCAACACCACCACCACCACCTTCACCAACCATTGTAACCACATAATAATCACAACCAACACCACCACCACCACCTTCACCAACCATTGTAACCACATAATAATCACAACCAACACCACCACCACCACCACCTTCACCAACCATTGTAGCCACATAATAATCACAACCAACACCACCACCACCACCTTCACCAACCATTGTAACCACATAATAATCACAACCAACACCACCACCACCACCTTCACCAACCATTGTAACCACATAATAATCACAACCAACACCACCACCACCACTTTCACCAACCATTGTAACCACATAATAAACGATTCTGTATCAGAATCGGTACCACCACATCCTGCTCTCAAATCTGGCCTTTTCTCAGCTCCACGTCAACTTTGCTATGGTAATGCAGCGAAGATGCACGCTGACGCATCTCTAAGGAAATTGGATGTAAAATTTTGATCCCGTACCTCTTTGTGATGGAAGCGGAAGAACGCTCGTCTTTGTAAACCTTTGTCTTTCAAAAGCTTTGCTACTAATTGGGAGTTTCCAAGAGTTCAGAGCTTTGTTTATAGTTATCTCCGTTTTAGTAAGTACAGCAGATAGCTATTCAGTGGTATAATTTTTATATCTGTAATTTGGGAGCGTTACTGTAGAATTATTTCAACAAGTAAAAAAACAAGTTAAAACTTGACTTCAACATTCCTATAAAAATTTGTAATAAATTAAATTGATGATGAAGTTAGTTAATTTATCAAGTTACCATACTTGTTAGTATGTAAGGTCCCCAACCAAGGACTGTTCGTCTGTGATGTAATTATTAAACTTTTCTTCAATATTCATAATGAAAATGTCGTACTTAACTCTATCTCCCATATTTCTAAACTAGATAAAATGTGGTGTGTTTGATTTTTCATCTTCAAGGGTTGGCAGACCTGAGTACTTGATATTAAAAGCCGGATGATGACGGATGAAAAGCCGGACAACGAAGTGATTGTATAAGGGTTCCTTTTATCCTTTTATTTTTTTCGTATCCTTGTAATATTTCCCGCTATCCGAAAACAAACACTAGCAATTTTTCTATGATGGAAACTGTTCGTAGCTCACGAACTTAAAAGAAACAATAAAATAGAACATCTGCAACTTTTCCCACCGTATAGTCTGCTTCACAAAAGTTGGTACCGATCAATAAATTCGATAGTCAATAAATAAAAGTATGACACCTAGGTCAAGTCCGTGACCTAGGTGTCATCATGGATCAACTGTCTTTGTCCCTCATATAGATAACATGCTATCTCAATCCTACAAACAGCTAGGTTTTATACTGCGCGTCGGTAAACCTTTAAAAAAGTTTTGACGTATAATTTTTTATGTAATATTTATGTACGCAGCAAATTGGAGTTCATATGCTCAGTCTGGTATCCATTGTACAACTTACACAAAGACCGTATGGAAAGAGTGCAACAGAACTATCGTTAGGGTTCTGCACATATAAGTCTACTCATTAACCGCCGTGATTATATTCATGCAACACTGCTTTATAATAGTAGTTTTGTGAGGAAAGAAACATTTGGTTTATTTCTCAGTAGGTAGAAATATATTTGTTTAAACAATCTCCAAAATGTGGATAAACTTTAAGAGCTATGAAATAAGTTGTGAATCATAAATTTAAAATGAATATGGTTTAACTTCACCGTTGCTTTCAGTGGATATCGAATTATGACCATTTTACACATTTGTGATGTTGTTTTGAAATGTCGCATTTACCATGGCTCATTCAATCGAAACTCATACGTAAGGGTGTTTAGTTACGATATAGTTTGGTAGGTCAAACAGATGCGTAGTTAGTTCAATGATGGAAATACAGATGGCGGTCGATCGCCTTTAAATTCCAGATGGTTTAACTCAAAGTAGAACTTTATTCACTATAATTGCAATAAGATGTTTTATATAGAAAACAAATGAGTATTATTTTATTTAGATTATTTTATGATGTTATAAAGTCTATTTCTAGTTGAACTGTGTGATCTAAAATATAAAGTGTGTATACGGTGTAGACCAGTAACCAATCAGAGCACTGAGTTTCGAAAGGAAATGAAACGAACCAATGAGAATGACTCTCGGAGTTTTACATGGTGGTTTGGCGAGCATGCCTGAAGTAGGACGTTTTGGTGGGAATAGAAAATATAAAAGTGATGGGTCGAGATGAAAGGGGGCTTTTTGTTGCTGGTCGTCGAGTGAAGTGTGAGTTAAGACCCAGATTGTATTTTCGGAGCGGGGAGGTGGAGGCTGGGGTGTGGCGATGCTGCGTGTTGTTTCCTGCCGTAGTCTCCAATGTCCCGGGAATAGATGGAGGGGACCTAAGCGACCTAGGTCCTAGACTTCCGGCTGCCGAAGCGATCATGCGCAAGTCATCGACGAGAAAGATTATTTATAGTTCTAAGGCTTGTAATTTTAGGTTTTGTTATGCGTTCATGCCGCGGCTTTTATTTTGCGGTATTCGGATTCGTCAATTTGATGAGTTTTCAATTAATTCGTCCTCGTGATTTACTTTTGTGAAATGCAGTTTGCGCAGACTTTTAAATTACCAGGCTTTCTTTTTCTGATCTTATTCTTGTTTGTCTTTTAGCTAAATGATTAAATTACGTAATTGAGGTTATGTAGGAAGGGAGACTAAACACAATTATTTAGGTTTGTGTAACAAACAAGTATCTGAAATTCGTATGACTACAAATAATTACGTTATTTCCTTCTCACTCTTGAAATATCTAAATACTTATAAAACTATCTAACAAACTAAATATTTTTTTGATTGTGGCTGTTTTGATCTTTCTTTTCTTGACCGTATATCATGTTGGTTGGCCTACCTAACATTACATTAAATGACAAACATATTCTAATTCCATATAGCATGTAGATTGACGTGGTTACTTGGTCATTCACAAAACACACACATACAAATTTACTCTACAAGAAGCTGACATTACTATAAGAACACTCTACTAGATTCTACACGGCCTAAGGTTTATAAGCAGTCATTCTCCCCTTCTGAAACGCCTCCGATTCAGAAGGTCGATCATTCTTACTGCATTGGAATTCGAACGAACTTGTGCTTTCCATTTTCCAAAGGCTGTCACTGCTTTGAGTACTATCTGGTTCATACCTTTGTCGTAAGCACGTAGTGCCTAGACTTCTTACTCATGGACTGGAGAACTACTCGCATACCCCGATTAAAAGATGGATTTGTACAATTCGGATTGATTTGACATTGTAGTACAGACCCTGGTCGCATCATTCAGGGACGCTCATCGCCCCTGTTTAGAGTGAAGTTTACTTCGCTGTAGAATGCCTGTGGATGGCCTGAAATCCGATAGAATCAAACCTACACACATTATCAATCTAGTGACCTAAGTAGTTACGCTGAATGTACATGTCTTAAAACTAATTTATATATAAAATATCTGGATGAACATCCACATGGTTACGGAATAAAACTTAAGAGACGGGTCTCTCAAGATAACCTCAATACTGAGTAGGTGCAAATAAAAATATCCCGTAACCGATCAACAAACATGTTGGACTGATGGATGAGAGAAATCACAATATCAAATCATATAAAAAAAATATAACCCAAATAGTCTATATGTAGTTGATTGGCAGGGAAACTAACTCGAGAGGGATTTGAGTAGGTTCAGATGGTCTCTGGGTGCTGGTGTATTCAGTTGGCTATTTCCGGGTCTTCAGCAGTCTAAATAATGCAGTCACGTAGATTGTATATGGGAATGTGTGGGAGGAGGATGGCCCCAAAACAGGTGAAAGATAACGCCAAAAGCGTACTAATGAACACATAGTTAACCCTATGTTTTCTCATAAATTGTGTTTACAATTTTGAGTGAGTAAACACTTTTTATAAAATTTAAGCTTATTTTGCTGAGCTAAATCTAACTTCATCTGTCTTGGGTCCGTAGAACTCGGTTGACCTCCACTGGTGTTGGGCGGGGTCGTGGGCCCTTCCCTGGGGCCCATGTCCCTTCTGGCCGTGAGCTCTAGCACAAACCCTCCTTTATAAACACATGTAATCGAAATGTATTTTAAAAATGGTTATTTACTTGGAATTTATTCTAATAAGCACGGACTCGATGCTTATCAATATTTTTATGTCACTTATATTCATCACTGGCTGGGGAACCTCATGACGATACTGTTTAACCAAAACCACTCTAAAAAGAACTTTAGGTTATTACTATCACAACGTCTGCAGTCCTACCCATAGATGATCATGGGTTACTTTGGCCAAATCATCTAAATAAGATACTCGCAATCGTTGGTATTGGAATCTTTCCAATTGGAGAAATATTCCAATAAAAAGCGTAAGGGTTAAATTCCGTCTGACATTAAATTGATGGTTAGCTGGTTATATCTTTAAATTTACTTTTCATAGAATCGTTCGGTTAACTCGTGGGGTTTATTCATATTATCTCAATTAACTCTAGGGGGGGTTGTTACAGTTTATGTGACTGCTACATAATGCCTAATTATGTACAGTTCCATACATTAGTTTATCTACACACATATCATAAGCTCTCTTTGATGTGTTCAGGAAGCGCATGTTCGACCGGCATGGTGGCATTGATAATTCCTTTGCACTTGTTTAGCTTGGTCAGTAGTGCCAACTGCACAAAGAAGGGGCGGCACGCACGCGTCGGCGTTCGAAATTTGAATGTCATAATATGTAGAAAAATTACACATTATGGTCATAATGTGTAATTTTTCAGATAAGAAATGAGTTCATACCAAGTAGTTTAACATTCTGCTGATCGTAACGTGCGGTTTTTGTACGCAGTAAAGAGGGTTTATGATACGTGTGGAGATAAAATCATAAATAACCACGTTGACGCATCTATGTTGCTACTTAAACTTTGTTTATTAATTGTAATAAAATACCTATATTATATATTCGTTATTCCACGAAGTAGGACTTTTTATTCCAATAATAGTTTCATAAGACGAAGTTGTAGATGATCATTAATGATGATTTGTTAGACGTAGATATTTTCAATACTATAATTAATTTCTTTAAGAATAAATTAAAACTAAAACTTTTTTATTGTGGATACGTAGCTGCCTTTAGTTAATGTTTATTATTAATTAACCTTGTTATTATTTGTACCTACCCGACGCCAGTTTAGCTTATTGCCGATATCTGGCTGGCAGCATGTCTTTTGTCTTATTAAATATTAAAACACTAAATTAACTTAAAATAAAAATAAATACCTGCATAAAAATACAATTTGAATCCTTCTATAAATACTCATAAATATGGTGATATTCTTGTTGTTGCATGTCGGTTGTCGGCAGCACTGTTTGTTAAGTTTGGTGCAAATTGACTTTTTGTTATTTTTATCATTTCATAAACCTAATTAAGGAAACTGTAAGTCTTCAATTATAAATTAATCAGCTTGTCTGTACAGTCGTATATTTTTAATGTGACTCTTTGTTACTGACTTTATTGTGGCAGGGGCACAGACTGATGCAACCACATACTGGAACAGTCATTATCGTCGTCCGCGAGAATTGTGAATCCATAATTCCCAAACAGGACATTGTCAAAGGTAAATATTTATCTGCACTTCAATAATACTGATTTGCACAGCAAATATACTGATTTTCACAGCAAATATCAAAGCAAAATACTGCGGTAGCTTAGGTGAAGGGTAAAGGGGGTGAGCGAAGGGAAGCCCCCTTTATCCTTCGTATTAAGTTGAACACGTAAGAACAACAAAAATTATATTGCTGTATTTTTGCTGATCCTTTTTTGCCGTAAAATCAGAGTTTTTGCTGTGCGATTAAATACTAGCCATTGTCAAATGGTTGATTAATATTTCTATTTCAGATCAATTGTCCAGGCTTCTGCACCACGATACTGAACCCACATCGGGTCGTTACTCATTACTCGACATATCTCGAGGTATCTTCTCTGTAGCGCCAATTCTTACAGAAATTAATTATTTATTAGATACATTTATCTATAATCCATACATTTTAATTTTAATTGAATTTAACTTAGTTGAAGTAACAACAATGGTGGATCAATAAAATTACACATTTCATAGTGTTGGAAGTTACAGAATGAACGGCCGAGATCTGATAGAATTGCATGTTATTCTGCAGAATTTTATGTTATGATGTTTGCCATAGGCAATTATAAGGAGAGCGACATCTTCGGGAGTAAAGTAAAAGGCTTGAGATGCGCGCAAAATACTAGACTAGACTAGAATACTTTATTATAGGGAATTCTAGCTTAGATACTAGGTTGGTACATGTTATTAATGACGTGCATAAGACATAGTGCGTGATGAATATAAATATACCTTATCTGTGACGGTCGTCAACTTATCTTAACATTACGTGAAAATATGACTAACATAGTCGACCGGCACAGATACTCCCCCCCTTAGGGAAAAAAATAAATGAATGTACTTATAACAATGAAAAAAATCTAAGTTAGATACCATAACAAACTTATATCAACTGCAATAATAACTAGTAGTATTTTAATAAACATAAATCAGACAGTAATAGCGCATACTTCAACTTAATCTAAGGGTAAATCTTACACGACATAAGTTTAAAGAATTACTTAATATTTACCTACAGGCGAGCCTTGTATCTGGCCGCACACTACATAAAATAAAATAAAAACTGGAAAACAGAAAAACACTAGGAAACACTAGGAAAATGGGGCTTCGCGGTTAGTAAACTAACCTAACCTATAACCTGGAAAAGATCCGCAGGAGAGTCGTCTGATGCTGAAGCCGCCCATGTTTTTCAGGAATCGATGAGTCAATTTACATCGCACGTCGTTGAACTTGTAATCACTGTTTGTTTATAATTGCGACCGTACCTACACAAGGATGATTGTGCTGAATCAGCGTCAGCATTAAATCTGTAACCTTGGCTGTAGGCAGTCAATGATCTCGTACGTCATATGTACGTGCGTGCTCTTCACTCTTGAGTGAATATTAAGTTGTCGATTGATGAAATTTGTGTGCCTAAAAACCTTGGGATTTGGCAACATAGGGCACATCTTGTACACCAATCGTTTATATATAAATATACATATATATATATATATCTCTATCTTCAGTGATTTGATTATTCTTCGTGCGATGTTCTTCCTGGATGATTTCAATATTTTTCTGGGGGCTGGAACGGCTTCCTATGTCTTGAACTTGAAAAGCTGCTTGCTGTGAATGAATTTGCCGACGCGTTCGTTTCTGCTGGTGCGAGCTCCATTTTGATAAATCAGCAGTCAGCTGACTATCGGTTCTTGCGGTATCTTGAGTTCGATGCGGAAAATCTTCAGTTGAAATCTTTTGGCTTCTGGTCCGTTTTCAAATCTGGTCCGGTCATGGCTTGCTTGATGTCGTCTTGGTTTGGGTGGGGTCTTGATTATGGAGTTCAGCAGCGTGGTTTGAAATAGGTATGCAAACTGAAGTCGGGGCTCGGCGATCTTGGACGAAGTGCTTCTTGCTGCACTTCTAAGGTGGCAGCACACGGAGTTTTCTTCGCGGCTGGGTGGGTCCATGCTGCTATTACCGAAGGTTGCTGATGTTCAAAAGTCGGGTCACCACTTTGCCATAGGCAATTATAAGGAGAGCGACATCTTCGGGAGTAAAGTAAAAGGCTTGAGATGCGCGCAAAATAATAGACTAGACTAGACTACTTTATTATAGGGAATCCTAGCTTATATACTAGGTTGGTACATGTTATTAATGACGTGCATAAGACATAGTGCGTGATGAATATACACAGTCAGGTCATAAGTTCTGTCACACAATAAAAACTTTTCAATTTAGAACGCTGGCCACAAAAAAGTTTATTGAATTCGAATTTCGAATTTTTCATGAAAATAAAAATGTGTAATTTTTTGAATTTTCCTCATTTTTAAATATGGAGTGGACACTTAAAGAAGACCGTGTCGCAGTTATTGCGTTGCATCGTTGCGGTTACGCGCCAATGCAGATTTTCGACTTACTGAAATTTTTTAATATAATCAAAAGATTCGTTTATCGTACCATAAAACGATACAATGAAGACTCTAGTGTAGATGACAGGTCAAGAAGTGGTCGCCCTCACTCTGTTAAGACTCCAGCAGTGATAAAAGCTGTGAAGGCGCGAATTCAAAGAAATCCCATACGTAAGCAGAAACTGTTGGCCCTTCAGATGGGGTTAAGCAGGACCACGGTGAAAAGGGTGTTAAATGAAGAGTTAGGGCTTAGGGCATATCGAAGAAAAACAGGACATCGTTTGGACGCTCGTTTAATGGACCTGAGACTGAAGAGATGCCGCGCTTTGTTGAAGCGGTACGCGGGAAAAAAGCATCGGGAAATTATTTTTTCGGATGAAAAAATTTTCACCGTGGATGAGAGCTACAACAAACAAAATGATAAGGTGTACGCACACTGCAGTGAAGAAGCGAGCAACCGTATTCCGCGTGTCCAACGAGGTTATTTTCCATCCTCGCTCATGGTTTGGTTGGGAGTCTCTTATTGGGGCTTAACTGAGGTACATTTTTGTGAGAAAGGCGTAAAAACGAATGCAGTTGTTTATCAAAATACAGTCCTCAAGAACCTTGTGGAACCTGTTTCTCATACCATGTTTAATAACAGGCACTGGGTATTCCAACAAGATTCTGCGCCAGCTCATAGAGCGAAAAGCACACAAGACTGGCTGGCGGCGCGTGAAATCGACTTCATCCGGCACGAAGACTGGCCCTCCTCCAGTCCAGATTTGAGTCCGTTAGATTACAAGATATGGCAACACTTGGAGGAAAAGGCCTGCTCAAAGCCTCATCCTGATTTGGAGTCACTTAAGGCATCCTTGATTAAGGCAGCCGCCGATATTGACATGGACCTCGTTCGTGCTGCGATAGACGACTGGCCGCGCAGAATAAAGGCCTGTATTCAAAATCGCGGGGGTCATTTTGAATAAACTTTATTACCATAAGAATCTATGTTTTATTAAGTTCATTTTGCTATATAAATGTTTACATAAATAATAAACATGTCTAAATTATTTCATATTGCACATGTGACAGAACTTATGACCTGACTATGTAAATATACCATATCTGTGACGGTCGTCAACTTATCTTAACATTACGTGAAAATATGACTAACATAGTCGACCGGCAAATGATGAATGAGTTTTAGATTGATTTAATTTCACAACCTGTGTTAAAATTATGTATCAAATGTTTTAATATATATATATATAGTCACCGTAAGTTTGTCATAGTTTGTAAACTATCGACAAATTATAAACCAGACCGACAGGGTTTAGAATTTGCCTTTCTTTTGTTCTTATCTGTCAATCTAACACGAAGACTATTCGGGGGCTTCGCTGCGCTCGCCTCTTATAGTCGTCACCTACTCTTATAGTCGTCAGCTAAGCTACCGCAGTGTTTGCCCTGGTATTTCCTTTGCAATTCAAGTTTAAACCAGGTCACAATTTAACGGTTTTATTATAAACTAACACGTCATATCGAAAGCAGTTCCGTTTACTTTTTTGGATAGTTTGTAAACTAACGAGAAAAGAAAGTTAGATTATAAACTTACGGTTTGTCAATCTTACGGTGACTTAAAAATATATAAATTTCAAACCACAAAATTTTAATGATTCATTTGGTTTTTCATTCATTCAGGTGTCGTTAGGAAACAATAAAGAAAATACAGACACACATTTTAATATCTATTGGCTGATGAAAATATATTTTGAAATTTAGTTACATACAACTTCGTTCCCGCGTATTTCATTAATTCACTTCGTTGTCCATCTCAAATAACGACCGAAACGAAATGTCAAACTAAATGTCTTATTTAGCTAATACTTGTGCAAATTTTCGATCGTATTTTGGGAATATATGTTATTTTTAGCAGAATTATTTATAGTGAAATCTCATGTATTTGTGTTTAAAGTAGTGTCTAAATCTGAATTTGGTAACCTATATCGAGTGATCGTTTAGGAATATCGACTTTTGTTACTTTTCTGGCCACGTTAAGATGGATTGAATATATGTTGTATCTTTCTTCCCATCCTATTCTGCGCTGCCTCTTTCTGAAGGCAAACATCCCGCCCTCGGGCCTCATTGAAAGTAAACACCATTAGAGCAGGCTTGAGGCGGTTCTGTTACGTCGGCAACTACAGGTGCAAAGGGTCACGTGCGGTTTGTCTCCTTTGTAAATTGCATTGGTTCATCGGATTCTTTTGCTACCCACCCGTGCATCTGAGGTTAAGAAGTCTATCAGAGGATAAGCTCTAACTTGTTAATGGTTCTTCTCGTTTGCGTCTGTGGAAAACAAAGCATCAAGAGACTTTTCAAGGTACTTAATCGTTGCACGGCGTACGTGTTTTAGTTGAAGTCAACTCGAGTGCGTGGTGTTAATCTAACTCATCTAATAATTTTGTAGTTATTTATTGCTGCATATTATATAGTAATTGATTATAATATTGGTTACACACTGCCCATTTTTGAAAGAGATCTCTCAACATCAGTCTGTTGGAGTTTATTTGCCGTACTCCTCCCACAGTGGTCATATGTAGAGAAGAGGCAATAAATTACGTTTTCTTAATATATTTTGATATTTACAGAAAATAAACTTAGATTTTGAAGCTCTATCTCACAAGTTGTAAGGGTTGGAATCCCGCCCGCGGATAAAAACGGATCTGTATAAAATGTAATTTATAATTTCGTTATATTTATAATTTAGTACAAACTACACAAAACAGACATAATAGTGATAATAATATTAAATGTAGCCCATTTATGTCCTCACCGAGAGGCACGAGTCCTTATCTGGATACGAGTAAGAGTGAGTCATACTCCACCACGCTCTGGCTCAGTGCGAGTTGATGGAGGGGTGTCGGGATAGTGGCACTCAGAAGTTATCAAGCTTTACTGGTACTACCACCAAGTAGCGATAGCAGCCGGGACCTACAGCTTAACGTGTCATCCGAAACACGGAAGCGTCCGAAACAAATGCCACATAGAAACGGACACCCATCCAGTACCCGTCTCGGCCAGATGTTGCTCCCCGCACGAAAAGGCTCTACGCCATGTTTATTTTTGGCCTAGGCTTAACTGTTCATCAAATTAAGTAAAAAGTCACATACAAAAAATACATTTTCATCCCAGATTTAGGTTATCTACTTCATCAATGTTTCTCAAATTCAAATGTTTATCAAAATCCACCCCCTATTTTATACTAAACTCCGCTCCTCTTCGCCTCGGCTGCAGGTTGTATTAGAAAGTTATGACTTCACAAATCTCTCTTTAGTATGCGGACAGAAAGTGGCCAATACGGTTCTGTGAAACTACATGGGAGCATTAAATTTGATGTACATTTAAACATTCAACACATAAAGCAATTCTTTAAACAAGTTTTTTTTTCTTCCTCAGTAACTTGCTGCTTGTATTTCATGCTACAAATATTCTCTGTATCTTCTGGAGGATCTGGAAAACTCCCAAGATTTGAGGATATTTAATCATTCCTTGTCGTAAGTGAAGAAGTCGATGGTGGCACAGACCAATTCGGTAGTGTAAATTAATATTGGTGAACATTATATTTGTTTCCCTTACCATTTGCTACGAGTTCGTTGGATACATTTTCCTCCATTCGGTGGTGGCGTGTCTAATTGTACTGAACAGTACTTTTCGCTACAAAACACCGTGGAAAATTCAGTTCTAACTGTCGGTTGGAAATTAGCGTCGAGGGTGACATTCATTATGTCGGTTTTAGTTTAATGTTGATGTCATAATTCCACGAAGGTTGTGGCTGAATACTGAATGCGTGACCGTTTGTTCCGTTTGTTTAGTCTACATTTTTGTTCCTGAAACGGTTTTCTGTTTGTTGCAACTGAAAATAAGTCGCAGCTTTCATCTTTTGTCCATGCTGTAGTGCAAGTGAATGTTTTCAATTCTCGTATTTAAATTAATTTTATTATGAGTATACGAAGCCTGAATTAAACATTATTTCATTCATTTATCTTGGCCCAAACAGTCTTCAATCTTAACGACCGACGCTCTGCAATACCATATAGGAAAAGTATTTTAGAATTATTTTGTTGATAAAAAGTTTCGTTAGGTTTAAGTTTCAGACATTCGTATACTGACATTTAATTAGCTGACCATATTTTGGGGAATGATAGTAACCATTATTATGAACAACTTTCCCTAGGAAACATATGGTCGCAATTGAAAAAATTATCGCCCCTCAGTACATTGACCCGATCAGCTGATTTCAAGTTACTGTGGGAAACCCAAAAGTTTTTTCGTTGCGACCATATGTTTCTTGGGGAAAGTTGTTCATAATGATGGGTACTATCATTCCCCAAAATATGGTCAGCTCATTAAATATCGCCTCGTATAGATGACGTAAGCCCATATCAGATATCATAGCATAGGTGTGGGCTGACTGAATGATCTTTATAAATGGCCTTATTACATGGCTGTCGCCGCACATTTTTCGCACCGGCTCAGTACTCCGATTCATACTGAACATTATCCCACGTGTGGACCGCGGGGGTGGCGGGGTGAGCGGGGGGGGGGGGGCGTATGTGGCCGCATCCATTATTCACAGTTTCTACGGTATAGTGAGCGTTCGTTGCCCAGAAATGCCATTGTGAACATGGAAAACACTTTCGTCGTGTTCTCATACATCTCCCACAGTGGTCCAATGTAGAGAAGAGGCAAAAAATGACGTATGCTAAGCATATGTAAATATCTACAGTAATAAAGTACTTTTGAGTTTGAGTTTGAGTTTGAGTTCTCATACTGAATCACGTGTGGTGGGGAAAATATAATAATAATAATACCTTGAAGAACTCCGTGGTCTAATGGGTTTCACGCTTGCTTCTCATAGAGGAGATGCAGGTTCGATTCCTGACCATGTACCTATGAGGTAATTAATTTATCTTAAACATCGTGAGGAAACCTTCATTACACCATAGCTGCGGCGATGGGCTAGCCCCCTGTCACGCAAAATGGAGTATTGCATAACTGGCTCAAAGTGGGCACAATTGTGCCTCTGCCACCCCGTAAGGGAAAAGGCGTGACGCTATGTAATAATACCTTGAACACTATTTACACACATTGATCTAGCCCCAAACTAGAATTCCCTGTATCTTGGTTACTAGACAACGATATGCATACTTATATAGATAAATATTATACTAAGATAAACAACCATGACTAGGGTACAAACATCCGTTCTCATCAAACAAATATTTGCCCCCACCGGGACTCGAACCTAGGACCCTTGGATAAATGAAGAGGCTGTGGTTGTATGTCTTCAGATAGATGCTTAAGGACTGGGCGGACTGCAAAATGTCCTGCGGAGGAATGACTGAATTTTTGTGCGTAAACTTTTGAAATATAAGACTTGTTAAAAAAGAAACCATATGTACCTATAGAATAAGGACTTTATCATCATACTTATCATGCTCTGTCCACATTGCCACACTGCTAGTCTTACATGCTCCTTTTTTCTACAGCACCAATCCTCATCCTTCTCTCATTAAGGACTACCTACTGCACACAAAGTATGATAAAGGAAAGCTTACAAAGCTTATGAATTAATAACAAGACAACAACCTATAAAGAACATATCCCCTGGGTAATGTCTCTCGGACTTTCAACTTGGACAGTTTGATGTTTAATTTGATGGACAACTTAGATGGAATGGTTGATAAGGGAGGAAAATTTAAATAAAATCCCACGACATAGGCTAAGCTAGTGTAGGGCCAGTATCTGAAAACACTGTAATATAAGGACAAGGGGTTTTTTGGGGATAACAACTCCAAACAACTTTCACTTGGAAGACAGATGGAGCTAGCTGTCTTATTGATAATATTGATTGATGGTTGTATTGATCTACTAGATGGCGCCACCTCTCTCATTCACAAATATGTGTAGTGCTTAACAATACTCCATTTGGCGTGACATGAAGCTGGCCTATTGACTAAATTATCAAGTCCCTGAACAATGTACAGCTTTCTCTTGCCCGGGCTAGCCTATTAGAACAGACCAACAAATCCTTATCCTGCTGCCCCCTGTATAGTATTCACAATTGTACCCACTACCGTCATGAAAATGTAATTTGGCATGAAATAAATAACCGAGCACTGTATGAATACGCGACGAATTCCACCCCCAAGCCGTAAAGTGGATTAAATTTAAATTGACAATTCAGCTTTACGAGCTTGCGGGGTGGGGGGAGGTAAAACGTAATCTGTAAGCGAGTGACGTCAGAATGCGTAGTTTAGTATGAACATTTCATGCGGTGCCTTGAAGAAGACATTCGGCATCATTCTTCAATGTTATTCTAACTTCAAATGGTACATCTGCCTACAGGTAGTCACGACACGGTATCCTTTTGCCTCGGCATCTTTTTGTGTATCCTATTTTTTATTCGTATAATGAGTTTGTCATAACTTTAATGGCTTTAGTACTTTCTTTTAACAAGCCTTCGGTCTACTGACTTGGTTGGCATAACAAGCTTTTATTATACTTTCTGTAGGACAACTTTTGAGTTGTCTCATGGATGTTTAACATATTATTATTTTGGCCAATAAATGATTGGCTAGAGTAGGTTATTGTGACAAAATTTCAATCGGGTTTTAAGTTAGGTTGAAACTTAGAAGAAGCAAACCCGGAGTGGAGTGAAGCGGTGCGGAACGAAGTTATGCTAATAAAAACAACATTTATTGATACGAATATTAGCTCAAATACGAATTTAGCGTGAAGTCTGTTCGGCATTCGAGTATTTTATTATTTAGGTGTTTCCTTTTATATGTTTATCTATGATGCAAAAATTATAAGGATATATTGCCAAAGAATATTATTACATTTCATAGTAAGCAATGCAACAGTGATCACACGACACAGGCTGGTCCTAATGTGGGAGCCACTGAAGTATCTTTAGTATGAGTGTAACTTTTTGCATAATAAATAATCTGCATTGTTTTTTGGAATCATGATCATGTGGTTTAAACGATGTTTTTGTTTGTTTCAGGTATTGATGCGCTATCTATATCATCATCAACCTACAAAAATGTTCCTCTAGCTTCTCCAAACTGCTATTGTAAATTGGTAACGTAAAACCGTATCTACTCTGCCATAGCTTTCCGCTTTCCTGCGAAAACTTTCTAGCGATCGGTTCTGTCATAACTTTCGAATAAGTGTCAGTCTTGAATATTTGTTGCCAAGCGTTTGAAGAAAACAGAACTATAAAAGTTTGTCCAGACAACGAAGCTATTTATTTGGCCCGACTTGGTCTGTGTTTGACAAATACGGCGCCATTCGTCATGTCTGAAGTTATTTGCCCACTTATTTTAAGTGCGAATTCATATATCAATAACGACCTCTGTGGCGGTGCGGTTCGATGCGCTGCGAGAGGTCCCGCGTTCGAATCCCGCCTTGGAAGGAAGAAAAAAATCTCTAGGTATTGGATGCTTATATGTGTGTGACGTCGCTGTTTCTGGTTGGATACAAGGTATCCTGGTGTCGGGCCAGAAGCAATGTAGGTGCTTTTATATAAAAAAATATGTTTATGGTAATATTACTTAAGTAATGAATCCTGGAAGTCACCTACCGTCAAACGGCAGCCGCAGCCGTTTCTCCATCAATGGAAAACCGGCAACAATTAATTTATAGGCTTATTTCAATATGAAAGCTAAAGGATAAAGGGGGCTTCGCTTCGCTCACCCGCTTTACCCTTCACCTAAGAGCTACCGCAGTATTTTGCCCTGATATTTTTTGCAACTTTTGGTGTTCATTTATCCATTTTGGGTAGGAAAAAAATGTTTTGGTGATCATTGTATTTGTTGCCATTATTAAGTATGGATTAATCAAAATAACCATCTATGTATATAATATATATTTAAATATCTAGAACATCAACTACTGAATACATAAATATATAAAAATAAACTATGTACCTTTACAATAATATACACTGGCCTGCAAAACTAAGTACCACTCCAATTGTAATATTTTTTAATTAAATAAGATATACTTTCAAAATAAAAAGAACTCGAAAGTTGAAGAAGAAAGTTGATAAAATTTTCTATAAAACATTTTTTATTTTAAATCTCTCACTTGTATTATTTAGAAAAAAAATGAAAATTTAAAAGTGAAGTACTGAGTTTTCCAGGCCTGTATATTAGACTACATAAACAAGTACTTAAAGCATTAGTATATAACGTACAAATCGAGATGTGAAAGAGGAACATAGTGCTTTTTCAGGCGATTTAAAAACATGTTGACAAAAATAGTGATGGACTGTGTCTCTGATGGTGCAGGGGTGTTCACTTCACAATCGTATGGCGCGGATTCTGAACCCGGGCTCCTAGGCTGCAGTGGAACGTCATGGGCTTTAAGCATAGATACCTTTAGAGGGACTGCTTGAAGAAGGACATTCCAGATAGTGGCCCAGATTACATCAGGAGCCGTCGATGTTAAGGAATAGTATGCGATTAGATTTGTGGACTAAAAGTCACGTGACCTAACTGTCAATGGGAATTGACAGAACAGCACGACATTTGTCGATCTCTGTGGTGTAGTGGTCGAGGGTGTGCTTTCCCAAGCGAGAGGTCCCGGGTTCAAGTCCCGGCTGGGGGAAGAAAAAAACCCAAGTCTTGGTTGTTTATGTATGTGACGTCGCTGTTTCTCGTTCCCACGACACAGGGTATCCTGGTGTGGGGCCAGAAGCAATGTATGTGGCTGTGTGTAAATGTGTATGTTTATACACAGTCAGGTCATAAGTTCTGTCACACAATAAAATCTTTTGAATTTAGAACACAAAAAAGTTTATTGAATTCGAATTTCGAATTTTTCATGAAAATAAAAATGTGTACTTTTTAGAATTTTCCTCATTTTTAAATATGGAGTGGACACTTAAAGAAGACCGTGTCGCAGTCATTGCGTTCCATCGTTGCGGTTACGCGCCAATTCAGATTTTCGACTTACTGAAAAATTTGAATATAACCAAAAGATTCGTTTATCGTACCATAAAAGGATACAATGAAGACTCTAGAGTAGATGACAGGTCAAGAAGTGGTCGCCCTCGCTCTGTTAGGACTCCAGCAGTGATAAAAGCTGTGAAGGCGCGAATTCAAAGAAATCCCATACGTAAGCAGAAACTGTTGGCCCTTCAGATGGTGTTAAGCAGGACCACGGTGAAAAGGGTGTTAAATGAAGACTTAGGGCTTAGGGCATATCGAAGAAAAACAGGACATCGTTTGGACGCTCGTTTAATGGACCTGAGACTGAAGAGATGCCGCGCTTTGTTGAAGCGGTACGCGGGAAAAAAGCATCGGGAAATTCTTTTTTCGGATGAAAAAATTTTCACCGTGGAAGAGAGCTACAATAAACAAAATGATAAGGTGTACGCACACAGCAGTGAAGAAGCGAGCAACTGTATTCCGCGTGTCCAACGAGGTCATTTTCCATCCTCGCTCGTGGTTTGGTTGGGAGTCTCTTATTGGGGCTTAACTGAGGTACATTTTTGTGAGAAAGGCGTAAAAACGAAAGCAGTTGTGTATCAAAATGCAGTCCTCAAGAACCTTGTGGAACCTGTTTCTCATACCATGTTTAATAACAGGCACTGGGTATTCCAACAAAATTCTGCGCCAGCTCATAGAGCGAAAAGCACACAAGACTGGCTGGCGGCGCGTGAAATCGACTTCATCCGGCACGAAGACTGACCCTCCTCCAGTCCAGATTTGAGTCCGTTAGATTACAAGATATGGCAACACTTGGAGGAAAAGGCCTGCTCAAAGCCTCATCCTGATTTGGAGTCACTCAAGGCATCCTTGATAAAGGCAGCCGCCGATATTGACATGGACCTCGTTCGTGCTGCGATAGACGACTGGCCGCGCAGAATAAAGGCCTGTATTCAAAATCGCGGGGGTCATTTTGAATAAACTTTATTACCATAAGAATCTATGTTTTATTAAGTTCATTTTATATAAATGTTTACATAAATATTAAACATGTCTAAATTATTTCATATTGCACATGTGACAGAACTTATGACCTGACTATGTATTTATTTAAACGGCACTTTATTTGAGCAGCAGCATATATTATCGACCGACTTCAAAAAGGAATGGTTCTCAATTCGTCTGTTTTTTGCGTGTTTGTTACGCGATTATTTCGTCAATTATGAACCGATTTTGATGATTCTTCTTTTGATTGGAAGGTTATTATACTTCAGAGGTGGCCCCATACAAATTTTATCAAAATTTATTCAGCGCTTTTTGAAAAAATACAAAAAATATATACACTCTATATATAAAATATATACGTTTAGGTTTGTGGTTCCGTGCAGCAAAAGTTTTGATGAGGAATGTTCAAAAAACATATTTCATTCGTATCCTGTTTTTTTTTAAAGTTTTTAACTTGGTGAATTATTTTATTTTGGTATTTCATCTTTCTACTAACTAGTTAATATGCACTTAAACCAGTTAGGTGTATCTGATCACCTAAAATTCGTGGTTGACACCCAACTATATGTATTACGTGAGGTTAGGTATGTAGGTATAGATACTTGCGTGCGCTTGTAAATATACCGGTTTCATTTGTGTGGCAGTGACGCGGCAGTCGTCGTCCGAGCAAGACGTGTTCTTATCGCTTTTTCTTACGGGTACAGTCGTTAACAAAAATGTCTAGTTCTTCGCGGAGAAAATGTTTAAGGAGTCAGGTAAATATTTGTTAATTTTAAATTTAGATATAATAAATTTTTATTATGATTCTATTTCCTATAAAAATTAAATAATATTAAAATGAAATGAAATATTATATCCTTGTTGACGTTTATGTATTATTGTTTTAGACTCGAGAAACCATTGCTAAGGTATACGAATTTCTGAAAAAAGATGCGAGAGATATATTGCAACTAGTAAGTGATCCAGTTTGCAGTGCAAGTCCAATTTTAATATCTAAATTAAGTGAACATTTAAACAGCGTACGGAAAAGAACAGCAATGGCAGTGGGGGTATCAGAGAGAACAATAACTGATATATTGGCTGAAGGCAAAGAATCTGACTCTAAATTTAAATCTCCGCATAAAGACCGCAAAAAAAGTTCAAAGAAGTTAGAATTAGACAACTTTAACGTTGATGTTATACCTTCAACTATTCAAAATTACCATTTAGAACACCACGAGTTACCTACCTTGCTAAAGTTGAAAAGAATATTTCAAGAGAAACTTAATTATGATGGAAGTATTTCGACTCTGCGCACAGCTTTGATAAAGTTGGGATACAAATGGCGAAAAACTGTGGATAACAGACGTGTTATTATACAGCGGCATGACATCCAAAAACTACGGTTTTCTTATCTGAAAAACTTACTCAGATATACTTACAAGAAAATCGGTGTATCGTATATACAGATGAGAGCTATATCTTAACTAGTCATGTGCAAAACAAAGGATGGGGTAATAAAGATGGACCACCTTTAAAGAGAAACATGTCTAAAGGACAAAGAATTATCATTGTGCATGCTGGTTCAGAACAAGGTTTCGTTCCTAACGCACTACTGACATTCAAAGCAAATAGTGTTTCCGGTGATTATCACTCTAACATGAACGCAGAAAACTATGAAAAGTGGCTAAAAGAACGTCTTGTACCGAATCTGCCACCTAACTCTGTAATTGTGCTTGATAATGCCTCATACCATAATGTTCAAAATGACAGAGCTCCAAATTCTAATTCCAAAAAAACAGAAATGCAGAGATGGCTGACAGAAAAACATATAGCTTTTAATCTAGATATGAAAAAAAAATGAATTGTATGATTTGATAAAAAAAAACAAAGAAAACCATATTTGTTATAAGATTGATGACATACTTCAGCCATATGGCATAAAAGTTCTTCGACTGCCACCATATCATCCTGATCTAAACCCCATAGAAAATGCATGGCGAATTTAAAAAAAAAATATTGCTTCGCATAACGTCGACCAAAATTTGACGGGAATAATGGAACTAATAAATGAACGTTTAAGTCAAATTGATGGAGAGATGTGGGGTAATACTTGTCGACATGTACAAAAGACAGAAGAAGAATACTATCGACATTTTGATATGGATTCAGAAATCGTAATCAACCTTGGTGAGAGTAGCGAATCCGACAATTCATCATTTGATTTTTCAAGTAGCGATTCAGAATAAGTAATATGTTCAATACATAAACATTAAATTACAGTGTGCCAATACCAAATTATTGTTTTTTTAAGAACCCGTATAATTATCAAACACAACAAGTTAGCGCTCCTGCACACGATAACTGTATTTGTATTTGTACCCGACTGTACCTCTTGTCACGCACACAAAGTCACTGTATATGAACAAGGTTTACCCACACATAGCGCCGCGCGCACAACTGAGTTGAAGTATCTATACTTAATTATTCAGCATTCGGCCAAATGTTAAATTAATAAATAAATATTAAATTACCTACCTTACTCCTCAACTTTATTTATTTTATTAGATTTAGACTTTACTCTACACCTATAATTACTTATATTTATAATCTACTTTAAAACAACTTATTGTAACCCGCGCACCCATTTAAGCAGTGACCAACAAACAACCCCTGTTCCTAGCTTCGAAGCCTGCAAGTAATGCGCTCTGTAAGTGAGAGGCGTCCATTAATCACGTGAGGCGTTTTTGACGATTCTCTGACCCCTGCTGGTGTGATTACATGAGATTTTCCAAATTTAGTAATGGGTTAATAAAACTCAATTAATGCTTAATTATCTTTATTAAAAAACTAGTTTTAGGGTTTATTAGATCGTAGTATAGAATCATAGAAATCAAATTTAACAATAAAATGGAACTGGGAACGACTATAGTTACATAATTATCTATATATATATATATTTATATATTCCTTTAATATTAAGACTCTAAGTATTTAAGATCTGGCATAGTAGATTATCTCTATTGTGTCAGGTTTCGACATATTTTAGTAATGAAACATTTTTATTTACTTTCAATATTTCAATATACGTTATTGCACGGTAAATAATGAGAACACATTAACTCTTACGCGCAAAGGGAAGCTTATCTCTAAAAAGAGATTTCATCCAGCAAACCCAGGTAGGCCAGGAAAATCTATAGAAAAGAGATGCAGTTTGAATATTTTCTTGAAAAAGAAAAGGGATGGACTATCCCTAATAGCGCAGGGAAGAGCGTTCCACAGTCGGATTGCCCTTAACCTGAACGAGTGTTCGTAAGCTCAAATTTTCTCGCAGTTTTACACTGTTTTTTGAGAGAAATTTCCTGATATTTGCCGAGAACTACCTGAGATTTGGGTTGACCCCCTAAAACCCTCACGTAATTAATGGACTACTCCTTAGCCTGCGTTTTATGTGCGGAGGGCGGGGGACAAAGATTGTGCCACCCTAATCTAGCGGCTGTGGTTATTTATTTGGAATTTTATATAAATAATACTTTTTCCACAGAATCGCCATACAGGGTGTGTTCAGGCTTCTCAGCACCTAATGACCTCGCAGGGGCCCATCAGCTACGAGGTAGCGTAGCGATCAGTTGCCAAGAAGTGTAAACGTCGGCGATTCACCGAGCTAAGGTAAATGGAGTCGATCTAACCTGGTCTGTGCTTCGGTCCCGTCAACCTCCTGTCTCTCTGCAAGGCCCGGGTGCACCCTAGGCTCTTCTTGGTAGACAGGTTCTTCAGCCAACCAGGTATGACTGGCAGGCCAGCTTCGGTGAGCACAGTGTTCCAACACAGGTTATGTTACGTGGGAAAAACCAATCGGCCACGTAAATGCGAACTTTATCTGGTTCGGGGAACCACAACACACTCAGCTATATAGACAATCCTGAGGGAAACCCGAATACATTCCAGATGGCTTGCGATTTAATTTCAATACCCTAACCAAAGCGCGTTTACATTGCGAGGGCTTTCGTCTGTCAGTTGTCAAAAAACTGCCAGGTTGGCAGCAACGTCAAATTCAAAATGGCCGTTCCGGAACCATCGATCGAATATCGATTTGGAATCGAACAATCACCCGCCCGGACAGGCACCCACCTGTCCCCTAATCTACGGGCAGCCGAGACAACGTTGCTACCGCTCGTTTTAGAACCGAGCCTCCTACTAGAACCTCCGCAGACCGGGGGGTCCCGTCCTTGCCAGGGAACAAGTTAACAATGCGCCCCCTGCGCCAACGTAGTGGCGGTAGGTTAGCATCCTTAACCAGAACGAGGTCACCAACACTAGGGGGGCTGGTTTTGTCAGTCCACTTAAGGCGCTGTTGTAAGATATGCAGATACTCGAGCGACCAACGCTTCCAGAAATTCTGAGTAAACTGCTGCAACATCTGATACCTTGACAACCGATACAATTTCACTCCCTCGAAGGGGTGCTCGGGCAACGCGTTAAGTGGCTGTCCTATCAAGAAATGGCCTGGGGACAGAGCCTCCAGGTCATTTGGATCCGAGCTGAGCGGACACAACGGTCGCGAATTGAGAACGGCCTCGATCTTACAAAACAATGTCGCGAGCTCCTCAAAAGTCAGCGCGGTCTGACCTACTATACGCCCCAAGTGCGTCTTAGCTGACTTAACTACGGCCTCAAAAATCCCACCCCAGTGGGGGCAACTCGGTGGGCTGAAGGTCCACTGTATACCCCGACGGGAGAGGGCCGTTCCAATATCCACTTTATTTACATTCAAAAAGTTGTCTATCTCTCGTAAGTATCGTTCCGCACCGACGTAGTTAGTGCCGTTATCAGAGCGGATCAAAGTTGGAAGTCCCCTTCGAGAAACAAACCTATCCAAACAAGCAATGAAAGCCTCTGTCGAGAGATCAGCAACGAGCTCGAGATGTACCGCCTTGGTGGATAGACAAACAAACACACATGAGCTATACCGGTCCAGCAGAAACCCGGCGTCAGGGTCCTCAGCCTTCTGGGTAACATACACGGCCGCTCTGGGGCCATGATCCGAAGATACTACTACATGGCTGTGGGGCCAGTCCGATTCTCTCCTGGCAAGCCAGGGTGGTCCCCACCACAAATGGTGTCTAACGAGTTCAGGAGCCCGACATCCCCTGGATGCACAATCAGACGGGTTCAATTCTCCTGGTACATGTCTCCAGGTCAGTGGGACCTCAGACGACACAATCTGGGAGACACGGTTCGCAACAAAAACCTCTAAGTTATGGACCGAAGCCTTCATCCAGCACAAAATAATCTGGCTGTACGTCCACGCGTACACCGTATCCTCCAAAACCACTGACCCACGCAACACTGTTAGAGTGTGATTCAAAAGTTTGGTCAAAAGAGCAGCCCCGGACAGTTCCAGTTTTGGAATCGTCATCCTTGTCTGAATAGGCGCTACCTTGCTTTTTGCCAAAACCAAACGCACGTCGACCTCCCCGGTGGAGGTGACGGTTCGCAAATAAACCGCTGCCGCAAACCCTCGTTCAGAGGCATCACAAAACCCGTGAAGGGTTGCCCTGTAATCCCCAGCAGGGACCAATTTCCTCGGCAGCGATACATTATTTATATTGAGGCCCAACCATTTTGCTAAATCGTTCGATACAATGCAGCCCTGAGCTCCAGAATCTAATAGGGCGCGAACGTATGTTGGGTTGCCCGCCAAATCCCAAACAAGCACAGAGGCGATCGGTAACACCACCGTCTCCGGTTGGGGGGCAACAAATTGTTGGGCCGCAAATTCCTAGCGAGGGCCCCCGGGGCCCCACTCTGCCTGTAACCGATCAGGGATGCAGCTATACGCCAGCGGGTCCCATTGTACAAATGGCCCACGCGCCGGTTCCATTCCCAACCTACGATTCCCCGTAAAGGGGGGTGGGCGTGAATTCAACCGTGGCCGCTCCATGAGCGGGGGGGACATCACATGCGACCGACGACGACGAGGCGACGAGCGGGGCGACAACTGAGGCGGCGTCCGAACCGCACCCGCATAGCTCGAAGGTGTCCCATGCCACCCGCCCGCCACGGCCCGCTCAACACACCCAATGTGCCGCTGAGTCGGATGCTGAGTCGCAACCGAGAACTCAGGGCCCCCCATGTGATGACCCTGAGTGCGGCCCTGCACCCCTGGGTGGCCGCGTGCTTAAGGCCCCATTGCCCGCTGAGTCGGATGCTGAGTCGCAACCGAAAACTCAGGGCCCCCCATGTGATGACCCTGAGTGCGGCCCTGCACCCTAGTACTGCCCTGTGCACGTGGGGACGTTGGCCCCTGAGTTGCGCTCCGAGTCGCAAACGAATTCTCAGGGCCCCATGCCGTGTCACCCTGGGTAAGGCCCTGTGGACGTGGGGACGTTGGCCCCTGAGTTGCGCTCCGAGTCGCAAACGAATTCTCAGGGCCCTATGCCGTGTCACCCTGGGTACGGCCCTGTGGTGGCTGTTGGCCGGACCGGTTCATGCACAACAGATTGTTGTGGGCCCCACCACAATATCCGCACATTTTGGTACGCGTGCAGTCCCTAGCCATGTGTGGCCCGAGGCACAGGAAACACCAGCTCCGCTGCTTGGCCATCCGGCGCCGTCCCTGAACCCTAAGTTCCCCGAACTTATTGCAATTGGCCACAGCATGGCCAATCTGCCTACAACATGGGCAGGTCTCACTATGTGGGGTCAATGCACACACAGTCCCATACGACTGCCGGTTGGTGCGGTCCTTCCTCGTCGGAGGGCCCCTACTCACAGCGCTCCCGGCAGCTCTCTGTGGCTCCGAAGGATGGGTGACCGTCAACCCCAAATTCTCTGCCCGTCGAGCCTCCTCTTCCAAGAATCCGACCAAGTCGGAGAAGGCGGGCAGGTCCTCGGCCGACCTCCCGTGAGACTGTTCGAAACGAGTCTGCACGTCAGCGGGTAGGCGGGAAAGTACAATGTACAGCAGTAGGTACGACCATTCACCAACCGGAAGTCCAAGATTCTCTAGAGCCTTGGTGACGGACAACAACGGGTTCAAAACCTCCGTCTGTATGGCCCCGACCTTGTTCACAACCGGGACACTAAACAAACGGTTCAGTTGGGCATCGGCCAACCTCCGTTTGTTATGGTAACGTCTGACCAACAATTGTCTGGCCGTTTCATAGTTACCCTCCGTAACTGTCAAATGAGCGACCAGCTCCCTAGGCTCACCCCTCAATGCTGCCACCAGCTGAGCCATCTTGACAGACTTGGTAATGTCTGATCGCATGTGCACCAAACTGTCGAACAGATTGATGAAGCTCATCCATTCACCGGACACTCCGTCAAAAGTAGGCATAGTTATGGCCGGTAACCTGGACCCTGAACCCTGAAGCGGCAGAGGTGCTTCAATGTCACCACCATGGCTGGACTCGCGCTGTCTACGTATGTCCGCAGCCTTCTGCGTGATAGCAGCTGCCATCTCCATACATTGGTCGACATCCCCTATCAACCGTGACAGCCTGTCAGGTGCGCAGCCATCAACTGATTCCGCCTGCGCGGACAATTCGAGCACCCTGTTGTAACGTTCCTTAACGTCCATAGACCGCTCCAATACCACATCATGCCTATCTAAACGGTCTATCAGACCGTGTGCGGAGGAAAACCATCTGAGTTCCTTAGAAACACCCTTCTGGATTTCAGATAACGACATGATCGGAACGATACTTACTCACAATTTGCAGTAACTCAATTTTATTGGACCCTCCAGTCTACAACCCAAACGAGGGAACCCTAAACCACAACTTAAACAATGCTGTTTTCCTTAAACAATAGGAACCGAGTTTTATATCTATATAAATTCTGTAAATACAATTTAGTTTCCCTTTATCATTATAACACACACAGATAGTCAATATTAGTTCAAGTTATAAATTGCTATAAACTGAAAACAATGTAATAGCCTGCTATCAATAGATGTAACTACCTATGTTATCCAAAGCATTCATTAGCATTACTAGACCACTAATAGATTGACTAACTGGTACTTCAATGCAAATTTCAATTCACCTACAATGTACCTAAGTTGAGTACCTACTATTCTGAGTCACATCTCAGTACAACTGGTCATTTAGGGAAAACTGTAATATCTGTCTGTCTACTACCAGCAATAGACTTATAGCTTACAATACTACCAATCTATGTGGATATAGGAACCAACCAGTTACTTAACCGCCTATACCTACAGATTGATAGTCCCAAATCGTGCGTTCCTGGAGCCCTTGACGGCTGCAAATCTCAGGAAACCACGCTCTAGCTACCAAAACTGTTCAGGCTTCTCAGCACCTAATGACCTCGCAGGGGCCCATTAGCTACGAGGTAGCGTAGCGATCAGTTGCCAAGAAGTGTGAACGTCGGCGATTCACCGAGCTAAGGTAAATGGAGTCGATCTAACCTGGTCTGTGCTTCGGTCCCGTCAACCTCCTGTCTCTCTGCAAGGCCCGGGTGCACCCTAGGCTCTTCTTGGTAGACAGGTTCTTCAGCCAACCTGGTATGACTGGCAGGCCAGCTTCGGTGAGCACAGTGTTCCAACACAGGTTATGTTACGTGGGAAAAACCAATCGGCCACGTAAATGCGAACTTTATCTGGTTCGGGGAACCACAACACACTCAGCTATATAGACAATCCTGAGGGAAACCCGAATACATTCCAGATGGCTTGCGATTTAATTTCAATACCCTAACCAAAGCGCGTTTACATTGCGAGGGCTTTCGTCTGTCAGTTGTCAAAAAACTGCCAGGTTGGCAGCAACGTCAAATTCAAAATGGCCGTTCCGAAACCATCGATCGAATATCGATTTGGAATCGAACAGGGTGTATCAATCAAATCAAATCAAATCAAATCAAAAATCATTTATTTCCATAGGATGTTGTTACATCACTTAGATCCGTCATTACATTTTTTTGGGTGAGTTCACTAACACAATGGCGGAATCTGTGGAGAAGAGCTCACCGAAGAAACTCCACAGTCGTCGCATCTTTTGCGTTTCCTTTTTAAATAAAATATTGTCAAATTACAAAATGAATGCTAATTATATATCGAAACAGCCTGTTACTCAAACAATCTATTCCCATGGACATCTGTCCTCTAAGTAATCAGATATCCTATAGTAACCTTTTTTATACAATTTCTGTTTTATTATTATTTTAAACTTGTCTAAAGGTAAGTTTTTAATATCAGTAGGGACCTTATTGTAATAGCGTATACAATTGCCTTTAAAAGAATTACTAATTTTATGTAGTCGTATATGTACAAGCTTTTACTAATCTAAGAAAACCATAGAATATAAATGGTCTCATTGAATCTCAATACTGATCAAAACGGTGATTTCACACTCCATTATGTACAAAACTCCATGACAAACGTTACAATTACTTTACACTAGCTCTATAAGTATGGGCTCCACCAGGTTTCATGACCTTTGATGAATTTTCTACAGTAACTTCACCACACAATAGTTTTACAGTTCCACGACACAACAGGGAACCAAAATGTGTGTGAAATATGGTGACACTTAAGTTATCTTACGATATCTTTCAGTGTGTGATGGGAGTTATCGAACCAGTTTCGACTACATATACAATCATCGGACGGGATTAGTCGAGAATCTCTTTGCCTCAATTTCACCTTCAAAGTCTTGGGCCCTGGTAGGACCCGGTTGGAGCCCGGCTCGCGCCAGGTTGGAGCCCGCGTGGGGCTCGGCGGATTAGCTAGTACCGCGTCCGTACACCGTACATTGTGCTCTGTACTTTGGACGGCGGCACTGAGTAGCCCTGTGTGATGCCGGACGCTGATGTCTGCAAGTGCGGTTGTCCGGGCTGGTGTCGCGACACCGGCGGCGCGTACACCACGCCGCTGCTGACCGGCGGCGGCGGCGGCGCGTGGTGCGACGACTCGCTGAGGCCTATCAGCACCTGCGGCGGCTCCTTGTTGTCGAGCATGTCGCGGTAGAGCGGCTGCGGGTACAGGTGCACGGCGTGGTGCGGGGTGTGCGGCGCGTGCGCATGGTGCGCGTAGAGGAGGGGCGGCGGCCGCTCCACGCCGCCGACGACTACGCCTGATGTCGGCATAGCGTAGTACCCTGAGGGTGTTACCGATGATCCACTCATGTTGGACGAGTATTGCGATGTCGGCTTGTTCCAAAGTACGGCGCGCGCGCTCATTTGACGACCCGACATCCGGCCGTCGTCCAGTTTGTGCTCATAGATCGGCTGGTGCTTCATCGGCTGGTGTTGCCTGTGTGCGTAGAGCGCGTACGTGGGGGATGGGCTGCGCGCGCGCTTGCTGCCCGCGGAGAGCGGCGCGGGGCCGCGGAGGGAGGGCGGCTTGTTCAGTATGTGAGCGGACATGGGCGTCTGGCGTCCCTGCGATGACTGCTGCTCGCCTTGCCCAACTGACATCTATATGCTGAAGTTCTGCATTTGCATGTTGCCTTGTGGCATCTTCATTGGCGGCATCTCGTTAGACTCCTTCTGTTGCTGTCGCTTCCGGACCTCGTCTTCGTTGAGCACTTTCTTCAGCTGCATAAAAAGTTGCTGCTTTTCCTTCTCCAGTTGTTTCAGCTTCTGTTCCAATTGCTCGATCTGCTCTTTTGTGTCCTCCAGAGTCATAACATCCTGTCGTTCTCTGGCTTCTTTCTCCTTGCGCAACCTTTCCTCCTCCACCTCTGCTTCATACTCTTCTTTCTTCTGCTGTCGCTCCCTGATAATGTAGCGCTTCAACGCATTCCACATCTTCTGATCTTTCTCGCTGCGTTCCTCGCCAGTCATAGCCGTTGCAGCGGGCATCGTGGACGCCTGGTGCTGCGACGTCGGTACCACAGGGCTCTCCAGTTTGAGTCCGTTTAAACCAAATGATAACAAAAACAAAAAAAACGTGCAAAACAAAGGAAATTACAGTTATTAAATAAAATATTTTTACAGTCACCATTGACCTTCACTCTTCACAAACGCCAAAAATAAATTGTGTTCTGTCTGTGATCGATTCTTGTGTTGTGTGATGGACTTGTGTAACCCACTCTTCTCCAAAGCGCCAATCTTCACAGTCCTGTGCAAACCGCATCCACTGAGATGATGAGATCCTCTCGACTTGATTATATCGTCAGACCATCGGGCATCGGGCATGTAATAGAAAGAGACTATGAATCGAAGGACGGACAAACAGACTGCCAGTAAGGTCCCGCTGGCATACTTTAGGACCTACGGAACGCTACAAAAACAACCTCTTGCCTTTTATCCATACGGAGTACAGAACTGGCTGAACATGGGCGGCTAAGCCAGTTCTGTACTACATTTTAGTAGTAGTAGTTCGCCCATCGCGGCAGCTATAGAGATACTAGGCTTTCCTTAAGACGACGGCGGACAGCCGATTAAGCGCAAGACGAGGCAAACTCCAATGTTCGTTCGACATATCGCTATCTCTCATGACGCGTGCGGGCGCGCAGTGGGACGGATTTTGAAATTGCGGACTTACGTTTGTTTTTTACATATCATTATTATATTTATCTACACACGTATCATAAACCCTCTTTACTGTGTACAAAAACCGTACGTTACGATCAGCATAATGTTAAACTACTTGGTAAAAACTTATTTCTTATCTGATAAATTACACATTATGACCATAATATGTAATTTTTCTACATATTATGACATTCAAATTTCGAACGCCGACCTTCGCCTGTGTGTCGTCCCTACTTTGTTTGTGAAGTTGGTACTACTGAACAAGCTAAACAAGTGCAAAGGAATTATCAATGCCACCATGCCGGTCGAACATGCGGTTCCAGAATACATTAAAGAGAGCTTATGATATGTGTGTAGATAAACTAGTGTATGTAACTGTACTCTCTAATTTTCTCTTTAAGTACCAAGTCTTTAAAGTGCTCAAGCCGGTTTTTTGTGAGCTTAATCAACGGTTCATTGTGTACAACACCAAATATATAACAAACGAAGCTTAACTTAGGTACTTTTGGCGATATAACCCACTACACTGATAGAGTTGAATTTACCCTACAATTTTATTTCATAAAATGTACTCTATAAAATAACTTCTTCTTTCTAGTCATTTCCTCATGGCTGAGGATTGGCATATCCACTCAGCTGTGGGGCCATCAACAGATGATTGATTATTTTCCATAGGTTTTGAACTTATCACCAAGCGATAAGGATCAAAATCCCAGGGCATGTTTGTATCCACATACGAGTGGAGATACATAGACATAACTTATTAATAATATTCATTACATCTGATCGTGGTTGTTGGTACAGGGCTCGATAAGGGTCTCCATTTTGTTCTGTCCTGGGCTGCGTTTTTGCTTCGTGTCTAAGCTTGGTCTAAGCTGCTGGTACGCCTGCGTGTGACTACACCAGCGTGCAGGTGGTCTTCCCCTTGTTCTTGCACCTTTTATTTCTCCTTCCATTTACATACACGTTCCACACACGTGCTATATGTCACAGAAAGTACAGCATTCGGATTGTCCAGGATTCAGTACCATATAGAAAGATGGGCCATTATTACAAATACATTTGAATTTTATGGTTATTTTAGGCCATTACTTTTAAACAATGTTATATTATCAGTAATTTCGCACATACTGTATAAGTGAAATAGATAACGCGTTATCTAGATGAACGTGTCCTTAATTGATCTCAGAGCACGGCAAATTCTGTCCTAACATTTCTAAAAGAGATAAGACACTACTATTGTCTAACTATACAATGATTATGTTTTCAGTCTGATTTATACATTTTTAACATTACTGCAAGCCATTTGTGGTATTTACTCCAAATTGTTGATCTTGAACAGCAAATCATTAAATTATTTTAAGCCTAGAAGGCGGATCCAGTTATGGCCTTTATAAATAATTTTAAGTGCTCACTAACAGTGGTAGCTATCGTTCCTTGCAATTCTCAAATATTCGCGATCGATATAGTTTTGCGAACATCCTGTGAATAGTATCGACTTATTCATGCTTTTAAAAGAGAAGCTTAAAACATTTTCGGATACTGTAAAATTTTGTGAACTTCTAAAGCAGGAGCTTGGCTTGCAATTGAATGAAGAAATCAGTGTGATTTTCTGAGAAATTTGCCGGAAGTATACTTCTTATATGAATCGTAGATGGACTGCTGCTAACCATTCTTTCAATAATTTTCATGAAATGTATGTCCCAGTTTCTTCGCTACTGAAGGAGAACAAGTTGATGTTGTAGACGGTGAGTCATCCGATTTTATAGAAAATTTACCTCCTAGTGTACAAGAAGCTTCCACTTCCTTTAGTCCGAGGAAACTATTTGAAGAATTGGGCTCAATACAGAAAAGAAGACATATTCAAACTTTAAATAATTCCTTGTCTCCAGAAGAACTGTTAAGGTCAACAGTAAAAACTCTAAAGGACAATAGTAATGAAGACGTAAGCAGAATTTTTGATCATCTTTTTAAACATCCTGAAGATATCCATGAGGTTCAGTCCAGATTAAATGAAAAAATGTATATTAAGCTGAAAAGGCACTGGGTCTGTTAGTGTCACCTAAAATTTTAAAGTGGCAATACAATAGTATAAGAGAGTCAGCCAATGAATTACATTTTGATCTGTTTCCTTAACTGTTACTGACGAAGGAGCGCATATAACATTGCAAGCTTTGCTTGATTTAACTGTATCCAGACTAATAATTGAAAATCATTTAAAACTGAATACAAAGGCTAATGTAAACCCTGTAAGCAAGTGGGCTTCAGGACAAAGCAATTTTAAGCAAAAGGCTGATTTGGATGATTCAAGTTTATTTATGATTAGTTTGGTTCCAATAAGGATTCTTTCAGAATGATAGATGGCAAAAAAACATATATTTCTGACACTTCGCCTGCTTCCTGCGATATAACAATCTAAACACGATATATTGAAGACCTGTAGATAAAGAAATGTATAAGTACGGACTTTTAATCTCTACATGACTGGATCAGATTTATGGAATGATAACTTCACATAGGTATGTATTAATATTGATACTGCACTTATAATTCTTAATAAGAAGACTTCGATGTCAAGTGTCAATAACAAACATTTAATCTCAGAGGTTAGACTTCAAAGAATAGGCTGCAAGAAAAGAAAATAAAGATTAATATAAAATAAAATAATTAAAGATATTAATGACTCGTGAGAGGCAAAATCAAGAATCGTACCGAAATGAATGCAATTTGCAGATTGACATCGTTAAACAGGACGCGGGAACCACAAATGATGGCAACACTGCTAGTAAGTTTTTCGGAGATCATAAAATAGCTGCACGTATTACAGGCATTAATGCAGATTTAATCAAAAGGTTTCATGTGATACTGCAAACAATAGCATGCGTAGAACATGTAGATGTTGCTAAATTTCCTCAGTTTTGCCGAGAAACAGCAGCCTTGTTTGTTAATCTAAACCTGTGGTATAATAAGCCTGCTAGCGTCCATTAGATATGATATGATACATGGATCAGACATAATTGATCATAAGTAGCTTCAGAAGCGAGAAACAAAAAGTTAAAAAATATGGAGAAGGACATTCCAGAAAAGTAAGCAGATATGAGTGATATGGAGACATACTGCATAATCTCCTTTTGTCTTCCAACCCTGTGGATTTTATATGTGGTGTTATACATACAAACACCCGTATATTTAGCCTGCAAAAAACCAGCTTGAGCACATCTAAGACTTGGTACTTATAGAACAAATTAGATATCGCTCCATATATTATTTTTATTAAATATATTTTTCTTGCAAATTATAACATTTACAAATAAAAAAGTGCTCTGAGAACATATGATTTCCTTAAATGAGTCTATCGATTTCCATAAATAAAATAATGATATTTAACAAAAAAACACGTGAGTCCGCAATTTCGAAATCCGTCTTACTGTGCGCCCCAGCGCCCCCCCCCCCACAATTGGACAGAGACAGAGACAGAAATTTTAATAAATTGAAATGATGAATGAAACTTGATTATATATTAAATTTCTTTGTGACATTATGCAGCTTGACAATATAAGCTCTGTCAATATAAAAATGAGAGCTGAAATTTCGGAATGTTTTAATTTTTCCAATGGACTAAAAATTTTAATTAAGTCATGGAATTAATGTGCCAATTTTTGTCAAAATCAGCTGAAAAATGCGACCTGTAGGCGAGAACAGACATCCGGACAAAAGCATTGTCGAAATCGGTCTGGTATTTTTCTACGTAAATCGTAACAGACTTACACACACACAGACAACCCCTAACCCCAAACGCATATAATGACATCGACCTGTTCCGTCCGTTGTGGGCAAAAATGCTTCTGGCCCCACACTAGAATACTCTATATCATGAAAACCAGAAACAGCTTTGCAAACAAACATAATAATTTATACATCAAGACCCGGAGTATTTTATTTTTCTTTCCTGCCGGGATTTCAACCAGAGACCTTGAGAGGCAAAACCTCGATCGCCTCGGTCGTCGTATAATACCATTGATGCTTGACTGGCCAATCAAACCGTGTTGCAGGAATCACTGTATCGAGTTTCATCTGCATAGACTTCATTATGCTAATGAGGGCTCGATTCCAGAGCGTTCTTAGAAGCGACATCGAGGGAATTCGCAAGTGATTTTTAAGGAGTTGATACAGTTCTTGCGTGGTACCAATTAATGACTAGTGGCCCTGTGGGCAGTAGACCTCGCTAACAGGGGGGACTATGAACCAATTTATAGGTAAGTATTTTAGATTCAATCAAAATCAAGTAGTAAAGTAGCCGTAGTACCAATAACTTATCTAAACTACATTTTGCGATTTAAAATACAGTCTATTGACTTTTCACGAAAATGGTTATAGTCTATTTCACTCACTCTCAGGGTCTGTATACATATATCCTCTTTACTAATCCGTCTCCTACTTCGAGGAGTCCAAACTTGGTATGTTTTGAAAATATTTCTTGGATTTTTAGAAAACAGGCGGCCGAAATGTATTGGTGCAGTATATTTTTAGAAACGGCTCATGAAGCCCTTTAATTTGATACCCCACACGATAGGTTTCAGAAAAAGAAAAAAAACATAAAAAAATAATGACGTCATAACTCTCTCCCCCCCCCCCCCCCCCCGGGGGAAAATCGAGAAAAGCTCTCGACAAAAAAATCTTTTAATTCAAGGAACACGTGTGCCAAGTTTTGTGAGGATCGCTAAAAAACTGTGGCCCCTAGACCGGAACTGACAGACACGTATAGAGACAGACGAAAGCAAAATCGGCCTCCTATCTTGTCGAAATGGAGCCCTTCGCTCGCGTCGCTCGCTCGGTCAATTACATTGGTGTTAATTTTCGTATTTTTTACGAGTTTTCATGTAACTTCACTGGTTAGTTTGTGTACTTCTTTAAGTTGGATCAAATTTTTCGGATACCGCTGCAGTGCCGACCCTTGACATCACTTCCTGTTAAAGTTAACACGATTAGGCCCTCTTATCTTATCCTCATATCTAACAATCAACCTATACGCACTAACTTAAGGGTAGTCTCAGCTGAAGGGCAAAGGGCCGATACGAAGCGACAACAACAAGATTAACCAATAATCTAGGTACAATAACCCTACAACAATAGGTCTCGTGCGCCGAAGTGGAATAGGAATACTTCGTCTAGACGAACGTCGCCGCCGCCTGAGTAATGAGCAGATCTCTATTCATGTTGTAATATCGCGGATGATACACGACCATTCTTTTTTGGGGCTCCGTATTAATAAGGGCAACAAATATAATAGTCACAAAAATATTTTTTTCCTACCCAAAATAGATAAATGAACACCAAAAGTTGCAAAAAATATTAGGGCAAAATACTGCGGTAGCTTAGGTGAAGGGTAAAGGGGGTGAGCGAAGCGAAGCCCCCTTTATCCTTCGTATTAGGTTGAATATGTAAGAATAACAAAAAATACTTAGAACATAAACTTAAGTACACAAAACATAAAAAGAAGTTTGGTGATCATTTATCCAAACACAATTTGGTGGACATTTATCCATTCTGACAGTCATTTCGAATTTATAGTAAAATTTAAAGTTAAAATTTTACGTTTAAACATAAGCCATTAATAAGCATGGTCCGCCGTTCTGTTAGCGGGCCGTATCTCATAAACCGTTATATTTGTACATATTAAGTTGTCATACAGGGTATTTATGTATAATGAATCACACGCGTAAGAGGTTCACCTTTAGCGAATCCAATCTCGCATCAAAATCTCAATCCCGCAGGCGATTTGCGGGATTTCATTGTTATTTTTTTTTATTTTTTTTATTTTATATTTTTAAGTTTTTGTTCAGTATTTAAAATATGCAGTTATTTTAGTTACGGTACCCTATAAATAAAGGGACGTATTTGACACGACAAGAGAAATATGTTTTATTATTAATAATTAGAAAAACGTTGTTTTTTAATTTACCTTAATTTTAACGTATGGAATTAAAACGAAGCCTTAAGTTTTTGCCAATAACAGTAATGTGAAAGAAAATCACAACACCTTTATAAACTCACGTATTCAAAAATTTTGCAAATAAATTCTATAGAAAAGTTTCTAATTCCATGGGAAGGTTGTCAAGTTACTTCATTAATAAGGGCTTGCTGGGTCAAATCAACATTCAGAATGTCGACTGAGCTCATTTTTCTTAAAAAAATTAAACGTGCGGGATCCCACATGAGTAACCCATCATTTCTGATCCCGCAAACGGTGGTCCCTCCCTGTCCCTATATAGTCACTATGCAAGAGACGAGTTTTGCTCTTGAGCGATGCAACGGACCCCTTCGTGTACCAGACCAGCACTTGACCGGTTTTGAAGGGCCGCTAGCATACGATGCGCCCTCATTTGTCGTGATGGGCCGATGTGGCTGGCCATTGTTTTTTTTTTGTAATTTCGGGCCGACAGTTAAGTGGAATGCTTCCATTCAGAAAGGATGAAATTAACATAACACAAAATACGACCGAGCAGCTGAAGACCTAAGAGCCTCGTTCACCCCACTAGTTATTTCCGATGGAGCCCTAGGAACTGAATATAACAGTTTTTTAAAAAAAACCGCATCAAAGCTTAACGAGAAATGGGGAAAAGCGTATTCTCAAATAGTGTACTGGCTGAAAGTGAAAATACAAAACTCAGTTATAAGAGCAGTTTCCATGAGAGTAAGAGGCACGAGAAAACATGTCAGGGCCTTTCAATGCGAAGATGGAGCAGGAATACTTTGGTGACAGCTTGATCTCCTAAAGCAGAAATACCTACATAGGTTTTATTAATTTTACTTATGTGTACTTTACAAATTATAGGTGTGTCTAATATAGTGTTGTGTTCTTTAACTTAATGGGTGATGATATCAATTAAAATGGATAACTTAAATTCAACTCTCATCCAACATTAATTGAGAGGCTTATGGACAACACATAAACACAAACATTTACATACAGGCACATACATTGCTTTTGGCCCCACACTAGGATACCCTGCATCGTGGGAACCAGAAACAGCGACGTCACACACATATAAATATGACACAACGATGCCGAAGGAGATAACGAGACTCAAGAGTAATGGCATGTCAAAATGCCATGTAGCTCTGGATGTGGTAGGACTCTCCTGTTGCACCACTTTTCCTGTCCTGCCTAGGTTTGCTGGTAGAAATATCTCTTTAAATGTGCTTTAAATTTGCCCATAAAATGTTTTGTGAATTTACTATTAAGATTTCTGTGCAGTAAATAATATGAATAGTGGGACCTGCCTGTCCGTCTGCAAGTCACCATGTCAGGATATCCTTATTAACGTCTTTATCTTTTTATCGTGACTCTGCTATTGGAGGTTGGACGACAGCTCTTCATATTCTTCCCTGTTCTTCGCCAACAGATCAGATGGTCTACGCTGGCCACTACCGTCCGTTCCCCGATGTTAAGGAGCCACGACTTCCTCCTTCTGCCAACGCGTCTTTTCCTCTCTACCATGCCTAATTTGTTAACTTAGAAAACACCTCACAACATTTATATCGGATAATATTTGTAGCATCCATGTCCATGCTTTTCATTACTTTTTGTAGGTCAGAGGCGAAGTTTTGCCTCCCAACAAACGGGAGGGCACACTCCGAAAAATCTATCTGCGTTCAGGTTAGGCTTTATTTAGAAACGGTTTGAGCAATCTTGAAAGGGGTCTGTTTAATAAACGGTTATGAACGAAATATGACCATGATATTGACGAGACATCTGCACACAGTTGGGTTGCCCCAGTTATTCTCCATGAAATAAAGTTATTTGGTCACATCGATAGCAAAGTGAGAGTTTGCTCTAAATGATATGGGCACTTTTTACTACAACCAGCAAAAAAGGTCTCTTCGGACCACCTGCACCATTAGCCATAGCCAGTATTAGTGGTATACGGTATACGGATACGAAATCGTGACGCAAATATCAAGACTTTTCGGTCCGCTGTTGTTGGAAGAACGGGGGCACTTTTACAACTAGCTTTTGTTTGATATTTACAAAAAAATCGCAAAGTAGATAAGAAGTTACCAGCTTATATTTCTCGAACTATACTAGTGGTACTAGTTTGTCCGACTTGATGGTACTATTGATGGTACATTTGGAATATGGTGTCCCATTTGTACGATTAAGATACAATAAATTTACAACGAATTACCTGAAATGCATGTCCGTATTTGAGTAGGTATACCTAGTCGGTCCATAAGTTCTGTCACAAATATTTTGCCGCATAGTAAATAATACCAAGTTTTATTTTATTTAATACTATATATGGTTTGATAGCTCATTAAATACTGATAAATTAGAACGATTATTGGATTTAAATGCTTAAAGCCATATTACACAAATGCTAGTTTCTTCAGAGATTTTGCACTTTTTTACCCAATCAAAAATACGGACGTGATTCACTTTATCTTTTTTACATGACTCTTAAAACCTTTCAAACTTACGTGAGATTTTAGTCAGAACCCTCTCTGAACCCGTTACCTTCATTTTGAAGCATAATATAACTAAGTCTGGGTAAAACTAATTTTCATATTCACATTTTACGTAGTGTACTTGTTGCCCACAAGATCATTTTTATACGTTTTTCTGAAAACGTAAAAAGTACGTAAAGTTCTCTTTGGGAGCAGTTGGAACTGAAAGCTAACAGAAAAACAAATGCTAGTTGTTAAGCATGGTCTAAAATCGAGGTTTCAGAATAAATAAAAAAAACCTTGTTGGTTATCTGGAACACTGTTTTTTTTATTAAATTTGTAGTAAGTGGTATTTTTGTCAGTTGCGGCGTGTTTTGGGTTCGCGATTGTCTCAAGTTATAAGGTTTTTTGTCATATTGCGATAATCGTACAAAATGTATTGTATTGCAATTTCATTCGTATAAAATAAGCTTTTTAATCATGTATAATACGAATAAGAAAAAGTTTATTGCTGAGTTTTATCTATCAAAAACCTTGTGACAGAACTTAAGGACCGACTAGTTATATAGTACTCCACTGATACGAAATGTGCTGAAAAATATAAGGAGTAGCCCCCCTGAAGAGAAAAGGCGGGTAAGTTCAGTAAGTTATGTTATTGCCGCTGCTTTGCCCCTCGACAGTATTCTATAGTATTTATAGTAATTTCTCACGCACTCGTGTGACTGCCAACTATTTGTCATCCAGTCTGTTCGTTCGTTGGTAAACTTGTATCGTAGCAAGTTGTTCGATGTTGTTCGAATACTTTGTCGATTGTGGCATGAGTTTATGGGGTGTAATAGAATAGTTTTAATTTTAATTTTAATTCACGCTTTGTTATCATGGTTTGCCAGTTTTGTACCCTAAGTCCGAAGTATTTCTTAAGAAGATTGTAATCGCGACCCAAAGAAAAAATAGAGATTTTTACCCCCAGTTTCCGAAAGAGTCGTCAATCAAATGTAACAAGCGGTTAATCGATCATTTATTCAAAATAGCGGCATGTGATTATTGGCTGCAATGCGATTAACAAGAGTTTAACAAGTTGTCACAGCAAATTTTCCTTCAGAAACCGGGCGTTAGACTCTTAAAAAAATAGCATCATATGATGTCACCAAGATGGCGGATCTCTTTCATATTTTTAAACAAACCCTCAATTGTTCATGCTCGCAAATCCGTATGGTCCCAGTCATAGAGTTCCATTTTCCACAGAGAGTGAATATAAAACTGTTTCTATGGATTATGCCCCGAAAGCCTCTAGGTGTCGAGGGATCATGAATATGGACAGGGCATGTTCGTGGCATCTCACACAAAAATATATCTCGGGTGAAGAAAATCGTGTGAAGAAGTGCAAGAAATGCACTCGAAGATGCGGTTATAGCTGGTTAGCGGACGGGAAGTATTTTCTTATGAATATGGATTCTTAGTGGAACGAAAGTGAATGTTAGGGAGATTTTTATAGACATGCTGACTTATCGTCACTCCCTACATGAAAAATATGCCTAAGTTACCGTTAATCTAGTTAACGGTAACTTAGGCACATTTTTTTACCGGTTTCTTGGTAAAATGATTTCACCGTCATGATATGAAGCTATAAGGAATAAAATACTTTAAGGAATAAAAGAAAAAACTTTTGGATAAAGACAGTAATTCCCAAGCCGCACATCAAATCACCGATTTATTTAAACACGATTCCTCATAACTCTAAATAGGACCAAAACGACCCTAACAGCTCATCAATAAATGCCATCAAATCCTCATTTGCAATAAAAATACCGCTCTTATCTACCTACTAAACACAAAAACTCGTGATGGCCCAAAATCCTCGCCTGAGGCAAAGATCCCCGGATATTCAGCCTTCATAGGCTATTAATAAAGATTTCAAAGAGGTTGCATTACGACGTAGAAGCTAGGGGAGTCGTCGGAATAGCCTATGGACTGGTACTTATCAGATTGCGCCTCTGCAAGTAGTTTAAGGATAGGATATAATAGACTTAACGGTAATGTGTTAGCGCGAAAGGGCGTAGAGAGCAGTGGTCATTTTGAAGAATATTTGACTTTAAATAATCTCGAATATGTATACATAAAAATTTAATATGTTTGGCAAGAAAAGACAGCTCGCCATAGGTTCTATCTTCAAATATTTAATTAGTTTAGTTGTGACTGTGACGTGAACGAACATAATGATCTGTGAACCAACTCTTCAACTATTTAGTTTGAATATGCGCCTTTTGCCTAACTCAACGTATAGCTAGTGGTCCTTAATCTTCACAGTCATTAACCCTTTTCACTCCACAGATAATAAACATTCATACGACTTAAACAAACTTAAGAAGTCAATATAAAAGCGTCAGCCACAAAGAGATCGCGCAGGACTTCGAGTCTCGAGCAGTTACATAAGCGTTACGATCGCCATACATCGTTGCCGGGCGGGCGCGGGCGGTGCGGCCTGGCTCTCGATTCAGCTAACAAACTGGCGGCTCAGTGACTATGACGCAACGACAACAGTAACTTATACCCAAAGACCATTACTCTCGTTAGACGCTGCAAATGCACCTACTTCGCGTATCATACCATAGGTTTCTGCACCTATGAACCAATCAGTCACTCCAAGACAGTTCTAACTGTCAGGCGTTAGTTAACCTGTCCACTCGCGTATGAATTCCTAGTATAGACTTGCATTAAATTTTAATTTACCTACCGTCCAGTCGCGCATCAACACCTAGTATGGACCATGAATAATATTTATATTTATTTTTATAAAATATCTACTGCTACCCACTAATATTTTTTATTGCTGGCAATACTGACCGGAAATAGAGGATAACGTACCTACTCTATGGTATCTAACACTTGGTTGGTCGACTGACTGAGTAAATGAAAAAAATAAGATAATCGATAATGTGGCTGGCTGTCATGACAATTTGGCTTTTTATAACCATATTTTTTTATGGCTTTTGAGAGGGTTAATATAAAAAATTGACACTTTTGGTTTTGCATATATATTGGGGGTGTTTGCGGCGTCTACTTCCATGTATGATCTGAGCTTGATGATTGAAAAAAAATACATCTCCGTAGAGTTTATCGGTGCCATATGCTCTGACGGGCGTATATCGAAGCACTGGCGGGTAATGGAGTTACCTTTTCCTGTGCGAGAATCACCAATTTCCTCGAGAATTTCCTCGGCCATCAATCACCAATAGAAAGGGAAATTTCCTTTTTCAAACTCAAACCATAATCAATTGCTCATTATTTGTTTTATTTTTATTTTTCTCCTTGTATATGAGACTTAAGTGTTAAACTCGTAAAAGTGCATTATTTTTGCCTATTTGCAATAATTGATTTGTGCTTTAAGTTGACTTTTAAATTTAAGTAGGTATATTTTTTGATGTGTCTATAAAAATCCTTTTGGAATGGAGTTTTTTTTCATTTTTTACATAGAAATTACCTTCAGTCCATTGATGTCTCACGAAGGAGTATAGGCCTTCACTCGAATTCGAATAATACTGGGCCATGCTTCACCACGCTGGCTCAATGCGGGTTGATGTAGGGGTGTCAGGCTAGTGGCCAACCATCATTTCTAACAGTTCTCAAGCTGTCCTATTTTTTAATAAAATTTTTTAAATATTTATTTTTAAATAAATTCGATAAATAAGGTTTCAGACAAAATTTTTAGACTTCTAAAATAAGGTATTGCCCTAAACCATTAAATTGCCTTAAAAATAGCCCAAACGCCCATTTACTACATCTAAAGTGGTCCGTAGTTGTCGCGCCATTGTCACTGAGCAGCCATTTTGTCAGCGGAATTGAAGCCGTGGGCGGGAGTTGGGCGGGCGGCAATAACCTTAAAGCGACCGTCGGGATTCACTCGAGGTCGAGATTTAAGGAGCGGCTTGTTGAGGCAGGTGCACAAGGAACTACTGAATAATATTGCATCCTGACATAAACATGGATACAATCAGGGCCCTGATTCTCGAGCAAACGAATCATTCGTTATCCGCCATTATATTGCGCGAGAATCACTCCCCAGGCGTTTATAATTAAATAGTTAGAAAGGTGTAGATAGGGCCTTCAATCCCGGAATTGCTATCACCTCAGACGCTTGACATTGCATAGGCTTATTTTTAACTAATTACCAAAATGAGCAAAAAATTACATCCAAAAATACCTTTTGATCCCCAGTTGTACTAAATGTTCACCATCATTTTACACCCCATTTTATACCAAACTTCAAGGGGTCGCCTTGGCTCCAGGTTGTCCATAAAGTTGTGACCTAAACGTAACCTAACATTAGTGTTCGGACAGTAAGTAATCTATAGCAAACAATACGGTTCTGTGAAACTACATGGGTACAACACTGAATTAGGTGAACATTAAACTTATTTCATAGACAAAACTTATATTTGTTGCCCATTTCATATAGATAGGTAGAAGTCAATGCTAAGGCCGTGTTCTAAGGCCTTCTATCTACAGACTATGCACGTGGCTAAGTATTTATTTATTTATTGTTACACAGCACATGTAATTTAATAGTAAGTTTAACATATATTCAGAAATATGGTAAGTGGCTTGCAAAAAAGCTTTTTAGAATACACTAATTATGATCTAAAAGATTATATTACTAAGCTCGATAATGTGGCTCGATAAACAAAGACAAAACAAGATCCGTGTTACATGGCAAATGGGTTGTATGCATGTGTTGTGTGTTTGTGTTATGTGGGTTGTGTTGGGAGCGTGTTAATGTGTGTGAGCTACTGAAAAGGAACTGCTCCGTGACGCGACCGGCGATACTGGTTGAGGATTCGTCTGTGATTCACAGAAACTGTACTGCCGTGTATGTATTCTATAGCCAAATTTTTCACACTTGGATTTCTACCTCTCATTATTTACAGCGGGAGTCTTGCATAGTGAAGTTCATTGTAAACCCAAAAAAGAATTGCAAAGAGTTTCGTTATTCAGAGAAATAAATTGTCAATATCCAGATATGCATAGAAACTCAGATAAACTCTTTGGTGCTGTTGACAATGTGTCAAGTTATAAACCTCAGACGAATGAAACTCTTTGTGTCACAAACAAACAGTGCCCCCTATAAAAACGTTTCGTGTAATCTTCCCCGTTAGACTTAATCATCATCATCATAATCAGCTAATACCTTGTGATGATGATAATGGTTTAAATCAGTAAGATTTTGCAATCAGGTTTTAAATATTTCTTGCGTGCTTAATGTACCGAGCTGTGCACTCAGCCTAACATTTGCCCGTAAACGTTGAGTGAGCGAGTGTTTATGTGTACTTTACGTCTCCCTCAAGCACTGCCGACTTAGAATTTATGAAAACTTAGTGTAGCATGACTTGGCGTTGGTTTTACCTTCAAAACCTACAGAGGTATTGAAGGTACTTGAGGAGGATTATGATCATCATCTTCACACTCAGCACCATCAAACCTTCTGGGCAGAGGCTTCTTCTCAAGAGCGCCAATCCCCTCTTCAAGTTTACGACACAATTGATAAATACTGAGAATATTATCAAAGTGTAAAGGATTTTCGCTTTCGCCCTTTCCGCCCTTTTAAAGTCTGGTTGTATGCATCCTATTTTAATTATTGGCTTGTTGTGATAGAGAGGCAATATTATTAGCTATCTTTTTCATGTTAATAACCCTTACTCCATCAATCTTTGGTGATCGCTAAGTTTTTTGATGACCTTCGATATTTTGTCTGGTGTGGCTTTCTGGTAGCCGTCCTATTGGCTACTTATCATCACAAACAAACATGTCATCCCTTTTGGGGTGGCAGAGGCACTTTAAGGCTTTTTTCTCATTACGGCTGACAATATGCGCCGAATGCATATTTCCATGTAAAGTCGGGATGCGTGAACTATCGAAGTGTCAAATTTACACTCTTCAGCGAATGAGATCAAAGCGTAACTGATTTTAAAAAAATAAGTTTTTTTTTCTGAAGTGGCAACGGGCAAGCGCTTCGCCTATCAGGATACGATTTCCGATTCCTATATTAACACGGTCGCGACGCAAACCCATCGCCATTCTGTAAATATTGGCAGACTACGCTGTTAGTCCTGTATTTACTAACACTCGATACCTAAAAGTGTAAACATTCCTGAATACTGCAAACAAAAAGTTTTCACGTGGAATGTTGCTGCACGAACGAAGCAGTCACTTGGCCAACAACATGTACTTGTTTAGATAAGCGAGTAACTGCTATTTTACGTTTTCTGCATTTAGTTTTGTTTTAAATTATATAGATATACCTATAGGTACGTAGCGTGGCCAAAACTGTGCCTCTGCCAACCCCGTACGGGAAAAGGCGTGAATCTATATTTGTATTTCGTATGTTTTCTACGTAGTTTTTGAGGTCGAACGGTGATGCAAAACATCGTGAGGAATCTTTTATTAGAGATAAGCTTGCCTTTGTAAATGTCTTTTCTATATACTTGTAATGTGAAATTTCATGTGTAATAAAATATACGAAACCTTCATATCTCCTATATCTCCTGAGGAGATGGGCTAGCCCCTGTCACGCTAAATGTATTATTGAATAACTGGCTAAACGTGGGTGCAATAGTGCATCTGCAAACCCGAATGGAAAAAGGGTGGTTCTTTGGTGGTGGTTATTTTGTATCAATATCATAGGATGTGATACCTTTATACCAATGGGGTAGGCTGAATGATTGAAAACTTGTGCCATGTGACCAAAGAAAAGTGCGTGCCTGCTTGTTCAAGCAAGGAGGATTTATTTAAATTCGAACTCATTTAAACGAAACTTTTTGGTGAGGCTTCTCCCTCCGACACCTGAGAACAATCTCCGACGCACTAAATACTCACGTGCGTGATGTTAGGGCGGGAATATTACGGGAATGATGATGTATCATTTTCTTGTCATTGGAATTTCTGCCTTATTGAATAAAAGTGAAATTGCCAGTCTTGTGACAGCTTGGACCGAAAATGTTGGTTTTTAGTCAATTGCATTTCTGCCAAGTTGCCATAAAGTGTAATAACCGATCACATTATGCTGATAAGTTAAAGGCATGAAAACTCGAAGAAAGGCGTTTTCCTAGTTATGAGACCTAGTTAAATCGATTTTTCGCCCAAAAAAAATTATTTGTCTGTAAAGTCGTTTTACGGACGATAATTTTTCGTGATGACGTCGTAAGAAACGCTTAGGCCGATCGAGCCTCTCTATCGCTTGTTCCGCGCTCTCGCTTGCATGCTCGGCTCAGGCGGAACGTGACAATGAGTCATGCTTTTTCGTGCATGCAGCCGGCGTTCATCAATTTATTTAGCCAACAAACCCATTTTAGCAAATTTTATCGAAAACTTAGGTTCGTTTTCGAGAACTGAAAACATAGTTTATACGTATTCTCGTTTAATAGAAAGGTGGCTTGGCCTCGCACCTTTAGTGGATATCCGCATCTCCTTTACTTCATACACACCTCTACGAAACTTGATTTGTTACTATTGTTTAACTTTTGTTGGTTGCTGCCTCAATAATGATTGGGCTGAAATACCCTAACCACATCTACCTGTTTTTGTATTTGTAATATGCTTGTCAATTATTTTTAGACTGAACTTGCCATGACTGGAGTCAATGTTGGATGGAATATAAAAACCCATAGTTTTTTTTTAAATATGCCGCTACAGTTTATTACAATAAGGACAGGACGTGTACCGAAATTACATCAACAACAAAGATATTTTTTCTGACTGCACCAACTACCAGTAAAACATGTGAATATTTTTGTGTGTTTTGGCTTTCCGGCTCGAGGGAACAAATGCACTAAGGGTACTTTCTGTCTGTTGTTAAATAAAATTTTCTCAAACATGCAATGAAATGTCGTCATTACTTGCGTTATAACAAACTTGGATGTATCACGTTTCGGGCCGCACAACTCGAGAGAACTGTTACACGCCTCTGGCCGTGAAAAGGGCTTGCCGGCTTCGTATCACTATCCGTCTATACCTACACATCCGGCAAGCCCTTCTTTCCCGGCGTCTGCAGTAATGTAATATTATTGACTATTTGTTTCCATGTAATAGTCGATTATTTGATTTAAAGTGAAACTAAGGTAAGAAGGTAGGTTTGTTAGGTCATACGTTATAACGCAACTGGGAGCCGAAGCGAAGCTGAGCGGAGCGAGGCGACCACATTTTGTGTAACAGAACCGAATTGGTTGCATAGGACACAATTTTTAAATGTATATTTCTCATTTTCTGCCTAAATATTTTATAAGAACTTTAATTTGGAATTGACAGTCGGCATCTTTTTAATAAAATGTTCTCCTTAAAACTGAACTGGAATAATTACTTGATACCCCCCCGCCTCTAGTTAAAAGTTTCCTGCAACGGAATTAAATTGCAACTGAAATTGAGACATAATGGGCCATGAATTAAATGCCAACTTATGAATTTTGGTATCCAATTCTATTTTTTTTACCTTCCAGAATACGGTTTCTTAGATGCCTGGTTCATTAAATGCCTTTCATATTAGTTTCAATCCCATTAATATGGGCAATGGGTATCAAATGACAACAAGTAAAAACAGTGTCTGGCGGATCATAGAGTGTAGATAGTCTATTCTATACATTAAAGTTGGAATCTAGGCATCTAATCCCAAACAATGAACGAAATAAGAACTAAAATCTTGAAAATAAAATAAGTACCCAATTATTGTTTTGTTAGTAGGTACATCATTATTATAACGACCTGTTTAACCTAGTGGGTAGTGACCCTGCCTACGAAGCTGATGGTCCTGATTATTTATTATCTTTCTTTTCAATACGCTGTTTATCTTAAAAAACTCTTTTACTCATTTTATTGAGGTTAGACTTGCATATTTAAATGAGTTTCCTTTCATACCCTTTCTTAGAATTTAAGGGTTGCCAAATTTACATTCTTCGCGATTGTCTTTGAGGCTTCTCTTCAGATTAAAAGTGTTTTCCACATTTCAATTTCGAAGTTCGTGACGTCGAATGCAGAGTTCCAAAACATCCTTTTTATCATTTCTGTCGGGGTTGAGGGTCCGAGGATTTAATAAAATATATTAATCCAGTCCTTAAGAAATTCACTGAAGAGTTTAGACACGCTGTTGAGGCGAAAACTTGGCCACATTTTCCTGTTGTTCTTTGATATTATGTATACTTATATCATCGGAATCACCTTTAGTTTACTTCTCCAAAGTAAATGAGTAATTCCAAATAGACAGGAAGCAATACATGGCCTTTCTTATGTACCTAAAGATAGATTGGAATCTGGATGTATCAACGAAAAATAAATGAACAACCAAAATAAAAACACCTTTCATAAATCGGCCAGAGGATATTATTTCCCACCAAATTCTCAACCCTTATGGCTTGGTAATAGACTCGAAAACCAATGAAAAATTGTGCATGCCTATGCCATATTAAAGGATGTATTGTACTCAACAATTATACTACCAGCGTCTTTGTAATTCATCCATAACTAACCCCAAAACAATAGTTGTTACGCAACAACGATTCAATTGGAAATCTATTGGTTTGAAGTCCTTATTAATTTACTGAACTAGCCCGCGTAAATCGTCCAGCCTCCCTTGACCTCTTATAAATGTTGAATTCCCCTTAAAAGCCCACTGATGGAGGATTAGGGAGGGGTGGGGCAGGTCAGGGTATTTTCGTAGCTTGCCGCTGTCGCTGCATAGCTGGGATTATTGCCGCTGTCCTCACGAGAATACCGGTAAAATAGAAATACCGGTAAAATGCCGGATTTGGATCTGGACAGTTATTGCGCGGGCCAATTTACCGATGTTGGGTATTATTGGTTCGGATTTTGGAATATTGGGGCCAGTGGTCGTTTCGTGATTAGAATTTATTTGCGGTGAGGACTTTCTTGGATAAGTTAGTCAGATTCTTGTTATTGTATAGTTTTCATAATTCATATTTTTTATTGGACACAAATATTTAGGCAGTTGCATTAAAATAAAATGCATGTACGAAAGCAAACTTATCTTAAAATATTTTTTTTCCAGCAAAGCAAGACATCGTTGTACTAAATGTTATCTCTACTTTTTGGTAAAAAAGCAGTATTTGCACTTCGAAAACGATGGTGCGGGTAGCAACATCTGGCCGAGACGGGTACTGGATGGGTGTCCGATTTTATGTGACATTTCTATCGGACGCTTTCGTGTTTCGCATGATATGTTAAGCTGTAGGTCGCGGCTACTATCGCTACTCGGTGGTCGTAATCGTAAAGCTGTGTCAGAGGCCCTAATAGGGCAGCTTGATAACTTCTGACAGTAGGGTTGGTCCCCGACACCCGTCCATCAACCCGCACTGAGCCAGCTTGGTGGAGTATGGCTCAATCTAACTCGTATCCGCGTAAAGGCCCGTGACTCTCGGTGGGGAAATCAATGGGCTTCATTTATTTTATGACATAGTAAGCGACTGATGCTCAGTACAATATTTGGCATTATTGTTGATTTGGGCACAACTCTAATTCGGTACCACAGGTTTATTATTGTCATTACCTTCCTCTATACTTTAGTACCGAAATATCGTTGATATGTTTTAAATCGTAAATTAAAAACTTCATATAACCTGTCAGCTTTAATCATCAAGGTATACAAATAGAATTCATTTTGTTAACCAAGAAAATGGCGACGAGAAATAAGAAAAGAGCAGTTCATTGTCAAAATGAGAAAAGTCACAGACTGGGGGAGGAATAAAAGTTCCATCCAGTCCTTATAAGTTGCTCCCTTTATCGCCTCCCCTACCGTGTGGTCAACCTAACAGGCTTTTGCCCCACTGCCCCGTGATGTTATGTATTGTTACTTTGCGGCTTTTCATGTCATGCTTATACCTGGGAGACTACCTATCAGGTTTACATAATAATCCAAGTCACCTAGATCACCAAATTGCACAATTACACTTTGCAGTGTTTTGACTAGTCGCGATCACATAAGGTACACCACACACTCTCCACGACTCCACCACTCATTGAGGGCTGATAGAGTGTCGGGCTTTATTAGCGAAGTTTAAATGAAAAATAAAATATAATGTACCAATATCTTTATGGTTAGTAGAATATAATCATTTTGTTTCATTTTACTTTTACCTTTCTTATGTCGTCTTTTAATTGACCGAGCGAGCGAAGCGAGCGAAGGACTCCATTTCGACAAGATAGGAGGCCGATTTTGTTTTCGTCTGTCTCTATGTAATTAAAGGGCTTCATGAGCCGGTTCTAAAAATATACTACACCAATACCTTTCGGCCGCCTGTTTTCTAAAAATCCAAGAAATATTTTCAAAACATACCGAGTTTGGACTCCTCGAAGTAGGAGACGGATTAGTAAAGAGGATCTATACAGACCAAGAGAGTGAGTGAAAGAGACTACAACTATTTTCGTGAAAAGTCAATAGACTGTATTTTAAACCACAAAATGTAGTTTACAAAGTTATTGGTGCGGCTGCTTTACTAGTTGATTTTGATTGAATCTAAAATACTTACCTATAAACTGGTTCACAAGTTAGTTCTATTTATATATAGCTCTATAGTTATATTTTGAGGAATGATAGTACCCTTCATTATGAACAACTTTCCCCAAGAAACATACGGTCGCAAACGAAATAAAATTGTGGTTCCCCCATAGTGACTTATAATCAGCTGATCGGGTGCTGATGGACAAATATTTTTTTCCCTTTGCGACCATATTTTTCTTGGAGAAACTTGTTCATAATGATGGGTACTATCATTCCCCAAAATATGGTCAGCTAATTAAATATCACCTTGTATAACGTTAAACATAGTAGCTAGGTCAAATAACCAGTATATCAGCGGTACAGTCAGATCAGTCCGAACCTTAGAACCTTCCGAACTAAGCGGTTACCCTGTAGACACTTGCGTAGCTAGAATCCAACATTCTTAGCAGCTTAGACCGTGATTTTCAGTCTTTTATTCCTTTTTCACGACTTATAAAGCAAGTTTGGCTGGACGTCGAAGTTTCCAAGCTCAGACCAGCGCGAGATATACACATACATAAATGTTACAGTTCACATACTGATGTATGAAAATATCGTAGGATTTTATAGCAGCGTGTCTGTGTCACCTCAATTCAACATACTTTATGAAAGTAATCACTATTGTTAACTACAGTTTACATTACACAATCTTTTATTTGAGGTATTTTAATTAAACAATACGTAGTCCATAATTTGAATCAATAACAGACACGAATGTGCCCTTAAACTATGTTGTTTAGTATTTTAAATGCAAGTTTCAATAACATAAGGGATACACAGGATAACTAATAATACTAGGAAAACACCGGTTGCATTAGTGACCCTTTTCAAGCCTTCGACACAAACAATTCCCAAGTTGATTTACCTACCACCAAAACCCTACTCCAAAATCGACTCTACGGCCTACGAAAGAGCATCCAAAATCATACCTTCCTCCCCAGTTCCACTTCATCCTAACGTCCTGTGACATTATTTGCTAAGACGTTAAGCGCATGTCCCCAAGATTTTATAAGGACCTCTATGTGTACAGCTGCCAAATTTTCCCTGGCTTTCCACACCCCCTTTAACCCCCTCCAACAACTGGTTTTAAAGGGTCTCTTGGCGCAAAGCCACGGGTCTTACAACACTGGTCGGGCGTTCATCGGTAGTTTGACAGTGAATTTTGGCTTCAGTGTTTAGTCTCAAGTAATTGTTAGGCCAAAGATCTTAAGCTTTGATATGTACTTATGGGAGCAGCAAAAGGTTTGGGGGTTTAACTGTAACGCGAGTGCTCCTGACAATGGAATTTAAGTTGTTCTCTTGGGATGACATCGGATGCTTGGAGAGGATGTGGGAGGTATTGCTGCGCTAATGGGTTACAAGTTTACTTTAGTTTACATACGTGTTAATGTCTTTATATAAAGGAAATGAAAATTAGCTGACCAGATTTCTGGGTGTAGATTAGATTTATAAATCAGCGACTTTCCCAATGGAACAGATGACCACACACGAATAAGGATATTTTCGTTCAGTACATTCGCTTTGGCCCGAATGACAGCTTATATATTTCATATCCAAGTTTACTCACTTAGGCACCAAATCAACTTAAGTAACTGTTTTTTTGTTCGTTTGCAACCATATCTTTCATGGGGGTATTAGTCCATTACCAGCCACCGTCCTACGGCTAAACACACCCCGTTACAATTCACGTTCGACAGGCTAACCAGGCCAAAACTTTGGAACCCCATCCTTCCAGAACACTCCACGCTTTTAACTCCCCATTCGTATATTTCTCCAGTGTGAGTAACTTTCGAGTCGGGACAGTTATTGCCGTTTTAACTGCACGCAACTACGGCACAATCATACGGTTAAACGGGCATCCTGTATATGGCGTGCCACGAAACGCACCTTAGCGTGTAGGCGCAATCGTGTAAATTCGTGTATAATGTTTTTAAGCACAACCTGTAGTGTTTTAGATAAATGTTTTGTTTACATTGTTTCCGACTTTGATTTTATTTTTGTACTTTGCACGTGATGTTGGGATCCGTGTGTGACCTTACGTCCGTAATAATAAAGCTATCAATCTCAATCTCTTGAAAATGACAGATTTTCTTATTGCAAAGACGTCATTGTCAAATAACTGAGATAAACATCTGAGGTGACAAAACATTTATCTAAAAGCGGGTGGTGGTAGCCAGTAGTAAATAATTCAAAATAGTATAACATCCCTGAGTTTATGTTGGAGTTTCAATGCAATATCCGATTCGGGATGTCTTGCTAATCTTAGAACGGGACGTCAAAAAAAAACCTCAGTACTCCAGTAGTACATCACTACATAGCATAGCGCTACTCCTTGAACCTTTCGGAGTGGAAGAGGTACAATTGCATTCACGTGCCCACGCAATTTCTTTACCATGAAAATCTGCAAGCCTGATCCTCAAATGAGGGCAATTCATACCTCGCGGGGTCACGAATCCCGGGGATCCTGTAAGACTGACCTCAACCTACATACACAACCTTACGTAAGAGCATCGCGCCGTAACCTTAACACGTAGTTGAATTAAAATACCTTGTGACCCTTTTTCATTAGTAGGAGATCTTGGCCCCGCCCTGCATATTTATGCTTTGGATATTTGGTCCAAGATAAGAGAGTAACGAGCTACTTAGAAAAAAGTGGAAGAGCTTCAGAGCCCGTAGACAAGATGCAAAACGCAAATATTACTCGTGACGTGACTTTCGTCTCGAAATGTCGTCTTCTTCGGGTGTCCTCTCCTATCGGAGGTTGGCGACCGATAGGGCAATCTGCACACGGGATACTGCCTTCCGGAATAAGGATCCTTGTGCTCATCCCGAACCATTGTCGGAGGTTTTTAAGCAGGAGGTACGTCGGCGTCCGGGTCTTCAGCGTCCCTGTATCTTTCCCTGCATTATCAGATGGAGCAGATCATATTTGCTGTTTCACATCACATGTCCGAAATATTGCACACATTGCACCTCGTAATGTCAAATCGCATGCATTACATACACTTTCTTAGCGTTTCGCGCGAGTGCTATTTGCGTTTTGCATCTTGTTTACGGGCTCTGATATTAAAATGTTTACATAGATATATGACCAAACGATGGGTGAAGAACGATATTTAGAATGAACGTGTCTCCTATCTGCAAGCACGCTTATCATTATAGGGAATCTAAGATCAAAGTCTAGTAAACATATTTGGAGTATTGTTTTGCAGTTATCCTACTACTGGTCAAAGGCCTCCACATGTTGCTCTCACACTGCCTTGTTCTCTGACATCTCCAACCATCCTGTCAGAAAATTTTGTGAGGTCTTCGTATTCTCTCCGTGCAAAATCAGTATAATAGTAGTATATAGTAGTATAGGTATACTATGCATATTATGATCTAAGTATGTGGCTAGAGGCCTTTGCCCAGCAGTGGGAAGACTTTGGCTAATAATAATAATAATAATTCAAATGCCCTTTGATAATATACCAATTCAAACACTCTTAACCAAGCAGGAGTAGGCTATAATATCAAGAACCCTCAAGAACTTTAAACTAACTCACCTTTTATACATCGATGTAATAAAACTCTAAGGCAATCGTAATAACGATATACCAAACTAGCAGAAATAACAGAAAATTCTCACAGGACATCCGGTTGGAATTTGGAATTAATAAATGTAAAAGTCATACGATACGATAAACAAAAAGCGGGGAACAGACCATGGCAAATAACAGATTTACATTTGCCTTTACAAATAAATTCAAACATAGACTCAATCAGATCCTCAAAACACAATCAAACTCCCGCAATACAATCAAAGCAAAACTTATATGCCATGCCGATCCCCACATACACATTCGGTATCATCACCTGGTCAAAAACAGACCTTAAAAAACTACAGCAAATTGTAAATACCAATATTACCAAACATCGAAAGCATCACCCGAAGTCATGTTACCAACTCCGACATTCCTTCCATCACCGAAAACCAACCCACAACTATATTATTTATTATTACAATTACAAATACAAATTTATTATTACGAAATCACAATATCTACTAGGACAGCTAGGAAATCATCACTGATAAATCGATCTATACTACCTGAATGGACATCACCATCTTAGACAAATCCAGAAAACTGAAATATAGCGATCCCAAAAACACATAATTTGGCAATACAACTAAAATAAAGAAATACACGGACCTATCAATGGAACTAAAATCACAATGGCAAGTTAAGACAGTAAAAACATTATCAATTATAATTTCTTCAACCGGAGTTTTACTAAAAACACTACACAACAGCTTGAGAAACGTTACATAAACTCTTCTACAAAAAGCCGTAATTTTAAATACTTGCAGGATAGCTGGGACATTCCTGGGTCAGACGTAGACCAGATAATGCACTTGGCTTCGGCCCGTGCCAAATTATACCTCCCTCTCGGAGAGAAAACTAAATAATAATTAAAAGAAAAAGTAAAACTTTATAAAAAACCGACTTCAATACCGCTTATTTGATACAAAACATATCCAAATGCATCTTCATTAATTGAAGAGTTCCCTCGATTTCTCCATGATCTCATCATCAGGTCCTGACTGACGTTGATCAATTGTTGAGAAGATCTCCTGGTACTTCACCAACACTTCAATCAATCAATCAATCCATCAAAATATTCTTATTCTGTTGGATAATGACATATCTCTTAGAGCACGTCATTCATTTAATACAAGCATTACTAGGTGTACATTCCAAAAGCAGATGCTTCTCAGAACAGAACGCACAAGAATTTATCAAGAAGCTCTTTTTCAAAGGAAATACTTATAGCTAATAAAATATACATTGATTTCACTTATGTTTATTTTTAAGATAGCTAATGGAAGAACTAGCAGTCTATCGCCAAGGATGTCTTCTAGATAATTTAACACTGAGTAATATCTCATAATTTTCTTGTAATAAACGTTTTTAATTTATGTGTCGGTAGGCTTTGAATAGTATCGGTGACCTTATTGTAAAAGCGTATACATTGGCCGGAGAACTAATCGGAAATTTTGTGGAGTCTACTAAAGTAGCTGCACAGTTTATTCTTATTTTGAGTATAAAAATTATCGCATTTTTTTCATGTGGATATTTTTCTTGAAATACAGTATATTCACAAGAATGTACTGAGAAGGCAAAGTCAGTCTACCATTTCAAAATTATGCATTATGACGAACATACACTACGGACCAAGTTTGTTTTGAGTAGTTCCGGTAGCCATCTGTGGTCTTCATCATCAGTTCATCACGCACGAGAAGAATTCCCTCGATTGCTCCAGGATCCCATCAGCAGATCTTGACCTGATTAAAATGGGACCAATCGGAAGGTAACCTCTTTCAAAACATTTTTTTTTTCCAGATCGGCCCATCCGTCTCAGAGAAATCGTGAAACAAACATAAAACAAACATAAAGCAAACAAAAAAAACACCTAGATCCCGACAAATTGTAAACCTTTTGTAAAAAATAATAATGATAAAATAATCTAGAAATAGAAAATATAATTAGAAATTTTGTTTATTATTCACATATTATACATGAAACAGGTCACCACATTAGGTATTATTATAAGGCAACAAATATAATGATCACCATAATATTTTTTTACAACCCAAAATGGATAAATGAACACCAAAAGTTGCAAAAAATATCAGGGCAAAATACTGCGGTAGCTTAGGTGAAGGGTAAAGGGTGAGCTAAGCGAAGCCCCCTTTATCCTTCGTGTTAGGTTGAACATATAAGAACAACAAAAAATACTTAAAACATAAACTTAAGTACACAAAACATAAAAAGAAGTTTGGTGATCATTTATCCCAACAAAATTTGGTGGACATTTATCCATTCTAGCAGTCATTTCGAATTTATTGGTAGTAAAATAGGTGCGTTTTTGGTAATCGTTTAAACACAAGCCTTATTATAATACAAAAGCAGTTTCTCATAAAAATTACAAAAGAACAGTAAAAATGGGTTAGGGTAGGAGGGATCGTGCGAAGATGTTACGCAGACTCTTTTATCTATGGCCCCACACTAGGCGAACCTGTACCGTGGGTGCCAAAAATTTGAGTTTCGATGTGAATGCCTGGGATCGGCAGTAGCACATAAAAGTAGATTATAAAATATATAGTTAAATTTTAAATGGGAATGGATTTCCAACAAAACACATAATAACGATTGTATTGTTATTATAAAAAATGTAGCTCTCATGTTTATTGAATAACTGGGCAAAGCGTGGGCACGACAGTGCCTCCACCACCCCGAATGGGAAAAAGAATGAACTATGTTTTCTAGTTCTTGTAACTCTGAAATTTCATTACTTACGCCGGCATCTCGTGCGAGACGTCGGATCTCGTAGCTACTTTATTTTTCTGATACATTTTCATGAGGTTAGGAGCTTACGACCCGGAACCATTCGTAGGCCCGCGGCGGTGGGTTTGGGCCTTAAACGGATTAGGTTTAAATTGTGTGCCTCGTTCGAATATGTTCGCTCGGTTGCACAATTGATCTTGGCAATTAGTAATTATGAGCGGTAGACTTTATAAGCGGTAGCCTTAATGCGCAGTAGTAATTGTTTAATACCTGGCAATATGCGCAGTAAGCCCCACCATTTTCTCCTCTCTTAATTTGTGAGGCGATTCCTGGGACTTTTTTAGTCCCAGGACTAGCGCGACTAATTTTTTAGAACTCCCATGTAAAATGACATCCAAAACAGTGGGTAGCCTGTCTGTTATATCAATCTCACTATTTAAGACAATGGATATTGTGAAATGAGACACTTTTCAAAATCAGAAAAAAATATGTTACGAAGACATTCCTTTCCTACAATCGTAGTGTTTGAAAACCTCATAGTGTCAATGGGAACCTATATATGGGAAAAAATCTAAATAGTTGTTTTTCACCGTGTTCTAATTTTTTTTGGGATCTAAAAGGAATATTGATAATGTTCTTGAAATATATAAAAACATACAATTTTCGCACTGCTCTGCCGCAGCGACTGACGTAAACAGCCATGATGCAGGGTGAGCTGTTATGAACTTTATTTGTATAAAGTTGTAAAACAACAAATGAAACCGTCGGAGTTAGTTCTAGAACTTGGTAGCTATTACGAAAACTACTTATCATTGACTAACTACTGGCTTGGCTATGGGGCCGTAAGTTATGTGCCGAAGATATCTAGAAACAATTTACTGCAAAAATATGTTGAACGAACTATCACCTTTGTTAGCCTATATATTGGAATACCAGAAAATCTTTCTTTCATGAAAAGTAGGTAATAAGTAGGCTCTTTGATATTACTTCCGGAGTCTCCTTCAGACGGTGGCACAGAAAATATTTCATCTCGGAACACGGCCCAGATATCAGACTTTTCTAGATTTCAGTTCGGAGTTTATAGATTTTTTTCTTCTTTTTAGAGGAGGTCTTTTTTTCATATAAAGGCAGGGCTATATTTTTGGCTTACTTCTTAAATACTTATTTATGCAACAAGAGAGCAAAGTTGATTTTTACTGCGAGTGCTTGTTACTGGTCCAATCTGCTTCAAAATCGATATCAAGAAAGAAGAAAGAAATAAATATACATTTATTCACAAACACCAGGATACACATATTAAACAATAAAATAAACAAAAAACAGATTAAACATGAAACAAGTGTGTCTCTGCGGCAGTGAACCGGACACTGGCTTAGCCTTATGCTGCTACAGCGCTCATTTTCAGCCAGCATCGTCGTTGACTCACTGTAACGTCATACAAAAGTAATATATAAACTACCGAAATTATTAGGACAGGCGAAAGATAAATGAACATAAATACAAAATGAGATAATAATGTGCATAATGTGATGCAGCTTCATTAATATCATATTTACAGTAAACATTAAAAACAAAACTAGACAAAAAAAATGCATATTTGGGAATCCGGTTGGATTTCGGATCATTTCTGATCCGATTCATTCCGATTATTCAGATCCGCGCATTTACCGGATCCTCAAATATCGATTTTGAAGCAAATCAGACCAGTAACAAAAAAGTTCAAAATGGCGGCAACTTTTTCAAAATCTGACTTCAGAATCATGGTCGGACTCCAACCGGATCCTTAGATATCGATTTTTAAGCAGATCGAGCGCGGCATTCAAAATTTAAAAGCTTCTTTGTCTCACTCAGTGAGCAAAATGCAACTTTGCACACTGTTTACTCGCAGCACAAGTCTCTTGTTCGAGCTGCTGAGGTGAAATAGTACAGTTCCCACGAGTTCGCGAAGGCGAGTGTTTACGAACCGAGAAGTTTACGGCAAGAGTCGAATCCGTGGGTTGTAGCGAGGTACGTAAAAAGCCTTTTCGAACGAGTTGGGAACAGATTTTTTCCGCCTGAGAACCCACTACAAGCGGCGAAGGTGCTATTTTTGGCTCAGAAGTCGGAAAAATATTTTTCTGTACTTTTCTGAGTGTATGGGTAGTGTCCTATATAATTTAAATTGATACCTACTACCTTATGGGTACCCACCAATTAGAAACATAGCAGTGAATGGACATCGTGTCATTCTAAGCCCTTTCTAATTGCTTTGTATTTGCACATTTAACTGTCAACTTTGATAAAGGATCATCCCGATTCAAATAGGGCGCTTCATTTATTACTGGCGTCACATTCATCACTAAGCTGGGGTCGCTACGAAACACGATAGTAACATAGATTGTAAAATAGATGCTTATTAGCAAGTTTCGGATTATACCGACATGCAAAACGTTATTGGATTTATGGCGCAGCAGTGAAACATCGAATAATTTACTTTATATACAAATAATAGTAAAACCCCTTTATTAAACCGTTTTAGTAATATCATTGCAAAAACACGTGTCAAGAAATAATGAAATAGGCTGGACATATTTTTTCGTTTGAAATGTTTGATTTGCTTCTATAGGATAAACAATATCATATCACACTACAACTACCGAACTAATACGTTGACTATATAATACAGTAGTGACTATAACTACTACCACCTTGTGCATAAAGTCGATTCGGCACCACAGTATTGCGACAATTCGACTAAATTGTTCAGTTCACAGATTTGCATGTGAAACACAGCTGTGCCCTTATCGACGGAACCATATGCTCGGGACGAGTCCACATGAATGTGTGCGTTGCTTTATTTGCGGTTTATTCGATTTAAAAACAGTTGTTTAATATTGGACAGTTATTAAAACAATGGCAGCTTTCTTAACGACCTTAAAATACATTGTTATCCAGTATTATGTAGAAAGCTTAGAATGAAACTAATTCAATAAAATGTAATAAAAATAAGACTCATTTATTGTGATTTGATATGATGAAACGGAGAATAACTGATTTTTTTTTGTAATAAAAGATTTCAGAAAGAGACCGAAAATAAGGAACGTTGAAACTAAATAACTTGAACTGGCTTCCTACTTCAGAAAACACGCAATACATTTGAAAGCGGACGCCGTAAGTATAAACTTTGTGTCGTAAAGTAAATTTTCAATTATTCGCGTCACTAACAGCGGCACTAGATGGCAGTGGTGTCGTAAATACGCAATATGGCCGACAGCTTCCGGTGTAGGTTGGCGCGCTCCACTTCCGGTGTACATGCTGGGTATCAGTGCTGTGTTGGATGAAATTAATATCACCAGATATATTGCCGTGGGTTCACGTGATAGCACGTAATACCGGACTTCGCTTTCCGTCTGTCACAGGGATGCATCTTTCTGTCCGTAAAACCAAATCAAAACCACAACTCAAATGTCGTGTAAGGTATACCTGACGCCAAGGTTGAGTGCCGCTTGGAGGGGGCAGCGGCGCATGAGAATTGGGAAGAGAGATGATGCGATATGGGCGAGAGAGAGATGGTGGCCTCGCTCAGGAGCCAAGAAACCTTTCGATGTCTGTAACTATAGCTTGTCAAATTCGTACGTAGCAAACTTCATGAACCGCCCGCGCTCTTCTTTTCCGCCCCCGCATCTTTCGTCCCACGTCGCCCGCAGACCATGGGAGTGCTTATTATTAAGTTTTTTAATTTATTTCGTCTTCGAGATACTTTTATCAATTATGTTATCAAATCACATCAACGTTGACTTAGCTCATACATTAGTAGATACATACTACGTGCACTAATCATGTTTGTAAATAGGTATCTATAAATAAATAAATAATAATAATAATACCTTGGACACTATTTACACACATTAATCTAGCCCCAAACTAGGATTACCTGTATCTTGGGTACTAGACAACATACTTATATAGATAAATATTATACTTAGATAGATAAACAACCATGACTAGGGTACAAACATCCGTTCTCATCAAAAAAATATTTTCCCCCACCGGGACTCGAACCCGGGACCCTTGGCTTCGAAGGCAGGGTCACTCCCGACTCGGCCATTCGGTCGTCATTCATAAATGTAGCCCATGTAATGCCAATGTCTCCACCGAGGGGCACGGGCCATTACCTGGATACGAGTAAGATTGAGCCATACTCCACCATGCTGGCTCAGTGCTGGATGATGGAGAGATGTCCAGCTAGTGGCCAACCCGACTGTCAGAAGTTATCTGGCTGCCCTATTAGGGCCTCTGACACAGCTTTACGACTACTGCCTCCGACTAGCGGTAATAGTCGCGACCTACAGCTTAACGTGTCATTCCAAAACACGGAAGCGTCCGCGACAAATGCCAAATAGAAACGGGTACCCATCCAGTACCCGTCCCGGCCAGATTTTGTTACCCGCACGATCGTTTCCGATGTGCTAATACCGCTAGGCCACGGATGCTTAATATTTATAGGTACAAGTAATAAATAACTTTGACTTTAAAATACCATAAAATAGACCAAGATGATGAAATTGATTAACATCACCATGGACAGAGAGATATAGAGAAGACTCATATATAGGGGACCCCACATATAGGGGTCTTTACCTAACTAAGTAGACAATACAACATTTAATATGGACATAATACAGGCTATTCATTCCACACTCCACTATAAATAAAAAGCCTTGTCTAAACATTCCTAATCAAGGGCATCTTTTGTCCCGGCAAGTAACAAAACCTTCCAACAATGACCCTTATTCTCAAACCTATAAGACTACCTATATTTCAATTAGGTGAAGATATGATGGTCCTTGTTACGTCTGCCTAAGGGTCTACAGAAGGGAGGTAAGGACACGTAAAGGTAGATTAACAGGATAACAGTTGTTGTGGTTTACGCACTAGTACAGGCAGCGCCATGTTTCTTTGGGTCTGAGCGAGCTGTGACTTGTCTTTCTCGAGGGTAAGTTGGGGTGAGAGGGAAAACAAGGTTACATTATCTGTGCTCCTCGATGGAATGCAATAGCGTTAGAGCGTCTTTTAAAGACGTCGCGAGTCACGATATTGTAAGAGTGTTTACTGAACAATACATGAAGTTTGCGGCAAATATCTATTCAGCCTCCCGCACCCTCTGTTAGGTATAGGCCTCCTCATCAGCAGGCCACTCAACGCGGTCCTGCGCGGCAAATATAGAAAGGCTTATTTATGACTGTTTACCAAAAAATACATTTTCATCCCAAATCCATATCCATATCAAAGTAAACATGACAATGACTTACATCAATATTTTGGTGAAATTGGCTATCAGATTCCATTTTATAGTTGAGGAATATAATTACTATATGTATACCTACGACGTATAGACGTGTTCGTAGATTATCTTAGCAAATATATGTAATGTGTTGTTCACCAACATTTTAAACAAAATCCGCGCGGCTTCCCCAAACGCACCGTAGTAACACCACAGCAGCCGAACACACCCTTGACCATTTCCCAGATGGGGTGTCAGAGGCACAGCGTAGCCAAGCAAGTCACGATAACATGACTTTTCCCAGGTGAGATGGCAGAGGCATCTTCACATAATACATCTAACCTTCCTACTGACAGGTATCATCAACAGGTGTCTCCATTTTGACAGGTGTCATTATTTTTACAGGTGTCACTGGTTTTGACAGGTATCATAATTTTGACAGCTGTCACTATTTTGACTGGTGTCTCCATTTTGACAGGTTTCATTTTGACAGGTGTCTCAATTTTGACTGGTGTCACTTTTTTGACAGGTATTATACTTTTTATAGGCGATATCTTCATTTGACACTGGTTTACACTTGTCAAAACAGTGACACCTGTCAACATGACACATGTTATCGTGACTTACATGGATATGCTGTGCCTCTGCCACCCCATCTGGGAAAACACGTATTGTAATGGTTAAGGGTGTGTTCGGCTGCTGTGGTGTGACTACGGAACAATAAAAGTAACCATAGTCACACAAGTGTGGCATGTTGGTGTGACTACGGTGCGGTTGGTGTGACTACGGTGCGGTTGGTGTGACTACGGTGCGGTTGGTGTAACTACGGTGCGGTTGGTGTGACTACGGTGCGGTTGGTGTGACTACGGTGCGGTTGGTGTGACTACGGTGCGGTTGGTGTGACTACGGTGCGGTTGGTGTGACTACGGTGCGGTTGGTGTGACTACGGTGCGGTTGGTGTGACTACAGTGTGGATGGTGTGACTACGGTGCGGTTCGGGCGGCTTCGCTTCTGCTTCAGGTTGTATTAGTATTCGGACAGAAAGTAACCTAAAGCAACCAATAAGGTTCTGTAAACTAAATGGAGGCACTAGTTAGAGGAGGTGTAGTGCCTCCATTTAGACACGCAAATCTATTCGAAGTTTATTTATATGACACAAATATCTCGCGATAAAAGATAGATAGACTGGCTAACATAGACACTTTTTCAATTACATTTGGAAATTGTAATCCAATTTGTGTTCAGTTTAAAAGCATTTTCTCTGATCATCATAGCAAACATTGATCGATGAGTTATTCAATTAACACCCACAGTTTCCCAAACCGCGGGAAAATGGAGAAAACCAATTACTTGGAAGGGGGAGCTGCTATTCTTAGTCCTTGTATTCATTTCGCCCTAACACTTTATTTGTTCTGCCCTAGCACTCTGTCGGAGCATTCTGCATTATGACGCGGCATTTGTTATAAATCACAGCTATTAATGAGAGGAGAGAACCTTTGGGGTAACCTCCTGCAGTTTGGGAAACAATGTATAGGGTAGGAAGGCGAGAGGTTTTGAAGGAAAATTCTTTCTTTGTTTGCTTAATGGTAAGCATATATGGACGCTTTATTTTTCTTGTAATTCTGGATAGTTTTTTTTTCTTAAACTTGATTGAATGGCCTACATCATATTAATATTGATGTCGAAACCATATCGTAGAATTTACTAAATCGTGAAATAGACAACCATGGTTGAACTTTCATTGAACTAGTCCTCTCTTCCCCCACGAGACAGGCTATGCCTAGTGTGGGGGTCAGCTAAATGCAAAAAAAGTTTAATTTCTATATGACAATAAATATTTTTCATTTTCAATTTCACTAATAAATATTTTAGGGCAAAAGACTGCGGCAGCTTAGGTGGCGACTAAAGGGGGCGAGCGCAGCGAAGCCCCAGAATAGGGATCGTGTTAGTTCAACCATTTAAATGATCAATCCATGTTTGGCTCTTTCATGAAATTATCAATTTCTACGATATAGCTACGACATTGACACCTGCACAAGTGGGTTTATAGAAACAATCCTTTCTGCTCCTGCGCATTCAGAGCGTGGCCCACCTCACGGACTACAGCCCTCTAAGCTCGATTGAGGGCGGTCTGCAAAGGGTCCACCCCACTATCTAAGAGGCAGTTCCGAAGGCTGCTCAAGCTGCAACCTTTGTGACGTAGACACTAGCGGCCAAACACTCAATAAATATGAATAAATTAAAAAATTCAATCAACCCCGAAACAATAAGTGAATGTTAAGTCTAAAACTTGGCTGACTTGACGTTACCTTGTTAGGCTGATAACTTTCGAACCACTGAGCCGATTTTAATAAAACATAACTAAGAACCAGGGATTTCTATTAACCTTTACAGAAAACTGCATGAAAATCCGTCCACCCGCTTGAGGCTAGAACGCCACAGGCAGATACACAGACAGACAGACCGCCGCTTCAAACTTAGAACACCCCACTTTTTTCGTCGGGGGTTAATAAACTAGTAGTTCTGTGAGAACAGTAGACCTCGCTTGTTTAAAATGTCAAGCTTGTAGGACTGCTAGAAGTAAATTAGAATGTTGATGATCGATGATGTGATGAGTCAGTCAGCGACAAAATGACGGAACTTTGAGCGGCTGTCGTTTCCAATCTATTGGTTCAAATTGTCTGAATTTTGGGAATTTGCCTATTTCAATTGTGGCCTATTAGTCACAGAAAATTTAGGTGTCTAGCTTTATCTACAACATAGTTACAGGGGGACCGAAAATACCCCGAAGTGCCTCCCCTCCACTACATTTTTTTTTGTTGCAAAATCTTGTGCAGAGTTAAGTCCTTAATGTGCCTTGAAATCCGTCTTTAAATAACAGCTACAGCAAAATTTCCCCCATTTTCTCTATATATTTTCCCCCCATTCAAAAACCGCGATAGACTAAAAATCTAACTAAATCAAGGATCTTGTGCACCAATTTTCGTAAAAATCGTTTGAAAAATGCGACCTGTAGGCGAGAAGAAAGACGGCCACAGGCATTTTAATTAATATTGACAAACAAAACTTGGCATCAGGAGTTTTCCTATTTAGGGTGGTAAAGGCACAGCAGCTCCCACATTTAGCCACTCTCGTTACACGTAGAATAGCTATGCATATTTATTTGATGCTTTTCATAGACTTATATTTTCTTTTTCAGGTAAAAACAAACGGCTTTTCATCAACCGCGTGCGTTGCGGTAATTGCAGAGTTTTAAGGAAAATGTAATATTTTCTCTAGCAAACTTTCCCAAAATGAAAATGTAAGTATTAATATCTCGTACAATGCCTTCTTCCACTTTCAAAGATAGGTAGTGCATGTTCCCTGCAGCTTGGAAGAACTTCAGAACGGTCTTGGTCTAAAGTAAAAGCATGATTTTGCAAGATTTAAAAATGTATTAAGCGTTATTGTAATAATATCGCGAGAGATTACGTTACATTTACACACAGGCACATTGCTTCTGGTCCCACACTAGGATACCCTGGGTCGTGGGAACCAGAAACAGCGACGTCACCACAAACATGTAAACATCCAAGACCTGTGTTTTTTTTATTAGTCCCCTGTCGGGGTTCGAACCCGAGACCTCTCGTTTGGGAAGCACAGCTTCGACTGCTACGCCGCAGAGTTCGTCGCGAGATAACATTGTGTTGTACTTAGTGGCTAATCTGAATACCTTATATATAACTCTAATCAATTATCCATCTTGTAAGTTTGATATTGAATGATGGTTCGAGTCAGACTCATGTTCATTTCACGTTGCTATGGCAAGTGGACGATACACTACAGCAACCATCAGTTTCCACCCCACTCGCCGAATGCACTGCTGCTAATATAAAGTGCTGCTTAAGTGTTGTACTTCATTTCATAGACAGTAACAGTATGACATTGTCCATCAAATCTTGACTTCTCAATTGAGCGTATGGGCCTTAAATCCGCAGTCAGAGTCGCTTAATTGTCCGTTAAGAACGACTTAATGAAAGATTTAATGAACCCCCCACTCCGAGTCGAGTAATGCTTCATAATGATAGTTTATTTATGATAAATTTTAAAAGAATATCCTTAGCCTCGCCGCACGCGGACCAATAAACATCGCAATAAAAAGCCGCCACTTGACCACAAATGGTCGGCGGCCGCTACTTTTTTACCCAGTTGTTTGCAGTGTCCTGAACGACTTTGCCCGGGTTGACTGAAGCGAAGGGAGAGAGGGATGAGCCAATCGCACGCGCGACCTGTTCGTTTTGCGAGCAGCCGCGATTTGTGGCGTGTGGCGTCCACCGGCGTTTGCCGTGTGCGGCGAGTCCATATAAAACGTATGAATAGAACAGGAAATAGGGACAGTCGGCGTTTTTTTGACGAAGTTTTGTGTACGCCTAGGCTTACTTAGCGATTTAATGAGTCGTTCACCGTGACAAAAAGGCTGTCACTTGTCCCACTGTCTCACAACGCCCAGCGTCTTGCCTTTAATTTTGTATAACAAAGGCTCCGTCGACTCTCCGCCTGTTATTATACATCATGCTCCAATTATTGTCCTCTCCCTACATAGAGCACGATGTAGAACGAACTCCTTAGAAGCGTCCAGGGTGTCGATTCCGCTATTTGTGACTTACGCACTGAAATATCGCTCGCCTGGCTCTGTACTTTTTCCCACTACTCATTATATATATTTTAGTGGTACTTATAAATATCTAGTGGCTCTTTGAGACCCCGACCCCTTGAAGTTTATCGGATGAACAAGTTGAATTATTATAAAACCACACAACTTACGGGATCGTTTCGTTTTTAGGGTTCCGTACCCGAAGGGTTCCAAACGGGACCCTATTACTAAGACTCCGCTGTCCGTCCGTCCGTCTGTCACCAGGCTGTATCTCACGAACCGTGATAGTTAGACAGTTGAAATTTTCACAGATGATGTATTATGTTGCCGCTATAAAAACAAATACTAAAAAAGAAATATTTAAGGGGGCTCCCATACAACAATTCTTTCAATACCACATACAAAGAGTCAGAGTCAGAGTCGTTTTTTATAGAATATAAATAAATAAATTATCTTATTCAACGTCAAAATTATACTTACTTATACAAGTCAATTTTTTTTATATAAAAAAAGACCACCGTTTCGGAAGGTGGGCCTCGGGGTTAAGAAGAAACGGCAAGAAACTCCCCCATACCTTTTTTTTTTAAAAGTGACTTTACAACAGGTACTGGTTTCGGTCTAAGGAAATTCGCCGGCGAGTGATAGACTTGATCCATCGCCCCTCGTCGAATTTCTGTGCGCTGAGATGGTATGGACCATGCAGTTTTGTCATCTAAGTATTCCTTAATAATATAATAGGACTTTCTTATCAGCTCATTTTATCATAGTTTTTGAACCTCTTTTCAGGAAGGATCAATGATTCCTGTGGTATTTTATTGTAGAAGCGAATACAGTGCCCCATTAATGATGTGCCTACTTTACTTAGTCTAAATAATGGTAGTGCTAACCTATTTTTATTTCTAGTGTTAATTGTATGGCTATCACCTACAATTTTAAATAAAGCTATGTTTTTTCTTACATGCATGATATTCTCGTATATATATTGACAGGTAACCGTAAGTATATTAATTTCTTTGAATTTTTCTCTTAATAATTCTCTAGCATCTAATTGATATATCGCCCTGATCGCCCTTTTTTGTAAGAAAAATATCGTATTTATATCTGCTGCTCTCCCCCAGAGCAATATTCCATAAGACATAATACTGTGAAAATAACTAAAGTAAACCAATCTGGCAGTTTCAACATCTGTAAGATATCTGATTTGTCTGAACGCAAAAGCGGCTGAGCTAAGTCTTCGTGCGAGATTAGTTATGTGAGGACCCCATTGAAGTTTCGAATCTATAGTGATTCCGAGAAAGATTGTGTCTTCAACGAGGTCCAATCTTTCAGATGCTATTCTAACACTGCTTTCAACCTGTCGTACATTAGGCAAACAAAATTTGATACATTTTGTCTTCTTTGAGTTTAATAACAGGTTGTTTACATTGAACCAACTTAACACATGAGAGAGTGTACTATTTGCGTCGTCTAGAATTTCTTCTTGATGTGTCATCAGCAAATAGAACAATCTGAGTCATTTTTTCCACCATATAAGGCAGGTCATTCATGTACACTAAGAAAAGGAACGGACCTAAGATAGAACCCTGGGGTACACCAATATTCATATGGGTTCCAGTGGACTTGCATCTGTTTATATCTTCTTTTAGTAATCTTTCCATTAAATAAGATTCCATTCATTTTAACGCATTATCTTGGAAAGGCCTTGGAAAGATCACAGAAAATACCAACCGCATCCTGTGATCCTTCCCACGCACTATAAATGTGTTCTACTAGCGCTACTCCGGCGTCTGTTGTTGATCTGCCTTTAGTGAATCCGAACTGTTTTTTGTGGAGTAGCCCAGATGCATTGAAGTGAGAGAGTAGTTGACTCAGTATGACCTTTTCAAACACCTTGCTCAACACTGGCAATACAGATACAGGTCTGAAGTTGGCAGGGTCTTGTTTACTACCGGATTTGAAAAGTGGTATTAATCTGCTCATTTTCATGAGGTCAGGAAAAACTCCGTTTGCTATACAACTATTGAATGTGATTGCCATGTATGGTGCAATCACATCGATTACTGATTTAACCACGTTAACCGACATGCCCCATAAATCTTCAGTCTTTTTCATGCTAAGAAGTTTAAATGTTTTAACTATAGTTATAGAGCCTATTGGCTTGAAGTTAAAGCCATCCTTGTTTTGGGGCACATTTTCAACCAAGTAATCTAAAGACTTTTCAGAAGAGGATGGTAGTGCTTCTGTTGTTATTATTGGTATGGTACTGAAGAACTTTTCAAATGCGTTAGCAAAATCCTCGTTTGATGAGAGTAATTGGTCGTTAACTTTTAAATTAAAACTAGATTCACTAGACCTAACCTTGCCTGTCTCTTTTTTAATAATGTTCCATGTAGTTTTAATTTTGTCGCCAGAAGCTTTGATTTTATTGTTAAGATGTAGGCACTTGGCTTTGTGGCAGTCTTTCCTAAAATTTTTAGAAGAATTTTTGACAAAGACGTTAAACTCAGGACTGTGATCATAGGATTTTTGCTCATACAATTCATATAGTCTGGACCTGCTCTGTCTTAAATCCTCTGTTGCCCATTCAGAGAATTTTGATTTGTTGTCCGGTCTCACTTTAGTCAGATTGAAAACGTTTTCAAATTCCGCAGATACAGATTTGAAGAAGCTGGAATATAATGTGTTCGGATCTTCACAGTAAGGTGTTAACGGTAGACTTGACACTAGTCCACTACGAAATTTTTCCATTTTCTTCAAAGTTACTGGTCTACACAATACTTTAACGGGCTTTATAGCATTACTTTCTTCAAATACTACAATCTGACCAGTGTGGTCTGAACTTAATGCCTTAACTATTTGTTTATCGTGAATACTACATTCACAGAATACGTTATCTAGACAAGTAGCGGAGGTAGCCGTTATTCGTGTAGGCTCCAGAAAGACATTGCACATATTGTAAGACTTAAATACTGCTAGGATCCTAGTGCGAATAGAGCGGTTTGCGGTGTCTAGTAAATCTACGTTAAAGTCGCCGCAAACTATGACGCCTTTGGACTTCTTTCTGGATGCAAGTTGAAGAACTTGTTCCAGTTGTTGATTCAAAGACTTCAAAATCTCCTTCGCCCCGCCTGTACACACTAACAATAGTATATTTTTCCATCTCAACACACGAGACTTCAGCATTCATTTCGCTAGAAAGACTAACAATATCCTTTCGTTCTTTACACTTAAAACCATCTTTTACTAAAATTAAGGAAACACCTCTAGTTTTAGTCTTTCTATTGAAACAGCTGATCACTTTATAATTTGGTATGCTGAACTGCATTGCACACTCTTGCAGCCAGTGTTCTGTCATACAAAGTATATCTATTCTTTCGCTTTCTAAAAACATTTCTAATTCTAGTTGCTTGCCAGAAAAGCCTTGTATATTTTGGTGCATTACCTTTAAGCCGTGCTTTTCTGTTGTCGGTTGCGGCAGTTTAAAGATACAATAGTATCGTTTGTAAATATTGCCTTGTCAGTAGTTACATGCTTCTTAGTACGTGTACTAATCGTTGTGGTGACCGTTATACAATTACTTACTTCTGTCATACTGTTTATAATAGATTCTAAAATAAATGAAGCTAAAGACTTAGCTATTACGTCAGTGTCAATTTTAACAATAATAACTTTGATGTCCTCACTGTTTCCGTCAGTGATGTATTTACAAATTAATAGATTTGTGTCAAAGAATACAATTTTTGTATTGCGTACAGTCATATTATACATATACATATTTAACCTATGAGTAGCGTGCTGTTGCTTTCCATTCATTGTATTTTTGTAAGGGAAGGCACATAGAACAATCTTGCCCACTTCTAGATTAGAGAGAGCATCAACAAACTTTATCATAGTTTGTTTCCCTACACCTATACTATTCTCCATATATAATATTACGGTTGAACCCTCCTCATATTTGTAGTTTAAAATGTTTTTGGCCATAACTTTGAAGGGGACATCGGGCATGCAATAGTTAATAACCGGACCTACGCAACAAGCACGAAGAGCTGGTCCCATACCTACACCTAGCCTGTCCGAGAACATAACAGTCCTACGAGGTGTCACGTGTGAGGTCCCGGCCGGCGGCGTCGCTGTGCACGTCATTGCAGGGCTGTCTGGCTCCTGGCACTGGCGCTGGTGTGCAGCGGCAGGCTGCGGCGTCAGTGGCGGCGGCGCACGTGTGAGCTCGGCGGTGACGTCACTCGGGGCGAGCTGCTGGTCGCTCGTCACCATGTGCGCAGTGAGAGGAGCTGCTGATCGCTCGCAGTATACTTGATGCGAGGGCTCGCCGGTTGTGGTGGCGCGCTGAGGCAGGCCCGCGGCTGATGTAAAGGACCAACCTCGGACTCCGCTGGCGGCGTATCCCCGGTGTCCAGTGCGACGATGGTGAGCTCTTCGGTGGGCGCGGTGGTGTTTTGCTGAGACTCGCATATCTGGCAGTTTTCATGGATGCATTGCTGTGTCTGTTGCGACAACTCGAGTACTCTCCGTAGATTAGTATTGCTGTCCAGTATTATTTTGTTAAGTTCCACGATTTGTTTTTTTTCTGTCCATTAATACTTGGTAACTACATCTTGAAGTTCTATCTCCAGTCGCAATATTTTAAATTCTAAATCAGTTACTATATTATTAGTTACAGTTACGATATTCCTCTGTCATTTCCTGTAGCAGTCTTGCTGAATCTTCAAATTTCTTATTTTCCGGTGTAGGGCAAATGTTAAGTTTCTGGATCCATTTCTGTGTCTTAATGATAGCTTTATTTATTTTCCTCGATTTTTTAATGTATTTTCTTGTTTTTAGTAGTGGTGTCGATTTCTGATCAGAGGTTAAGTCGATGATGATCGGGTTTGGCTGTTGCAGAGTTCGGATTTTGTCCGACCAATTCATGATACAGAGAGAAGGTTTTTTCTGTGTCTTCCTCTGTCTTTTGGTCTTTTAGCTGCTGGATGAATTGGTTAGCTTCAAGTAATTACTGTTCAAGCGCCGATATGCAAACTTATGGATGCGCCTGGTTACGTAAATGGAGTGTGAAAGTAACCGCACCAATAACTTTGTAAACAATATTTTGCTGTGTAAAATCCAAACTATTCACTCCACACCATCGCTTCCATTGAACGGTGGTACGGAACCCTTCGTGCGCGATTTAGACTAGCACTTGACCGGTTTTTCTGTCTTCGGAACGGCCACGGAGATCTCACACTCGGTCACTACTTGCAAATCCGCAACATTACACTGACGCTTATGAGAATGGGTTCAGACTACATGCTATCAGTCTCTGGAACAAACGCTCCAGCGCCATCAGAGATAGCCCGTCAATTCACTCTTTCAAAAGTCGTTTGGAAGAACACTATCTTTCTCTTCCATTATAAGTATTAGTCTTTATTTGTAGCTACTATTTATGTATATTTTACATATTTTTATATTGCATTATTTTTAGTATTCTGTAGATATTGGTAAGTAGTTTATTATTTTTATTAACTTTTTTATTGTTGTGCACATAGTTCTACCTTTAGTTTCTTTTTTTCCTGTCCATTCTGGGTTTGCTGGAAGAAATCTCTTATTAGAGATAAGCTCGTCTTTGTACATGTTATTTCCTTTATATTTGTTTTGATTTCACTGTTTTGTGCAATAAAGTATTACAAGTATAAGCACAAGTACACAACCCGACTGCTTTTGCTTTCGTACCACATACACACTTATGAATGCACCTGGTTACGCTCATGGAGTATGAAAGTACCGTACCGCCCCGCCTCACCAAAAAATAACATTGTAAACTAAATTTTGCGATCTTAAAGCCAACCTCAAGGTCTCCACGATCCAATGACACCTCATTTGTCAAGCCGTTTGGGCTGTAAGCATTTTTGACATTTTGAAACCTAAATATCCGCCATTTTGAAAAAAATAAACTAATTGACGAAAAAAACAATTATCGAACCTGCTCATAAAATTTCACGAGAATCGGTTGAGAAATGCGACCTGTAGATGAAAACATCCGGGCAGCCGGATAGGCGGAGGCGCTTCGCGCTCGCTCGGTCGACGCTCAGTTGACGACCCGAATGGCCGAGTCGGCAGTGACCCTGCCTACGAAGCCAAGGGTCCCGGGTTCAAGTCCCGGTGGGGGCAAATTTTTTTTTGACAAGAACCGTTGTTTGTGCCCTAGTCATGATAGACAATGATACACATAAGTATGTGTATCATTGTCTAGTACCCAAGATACAGGGAATACTAGTTTGTGGCTAGATCAATGTGCTTATATTATCCAAGGTATTATTATTAAATTATTATAATTACATGATCTTGGTCAGTCAATGATGATTTTGTTAGTAGCATTTCAAACTATTCAGGACTTTTGGTCGTCTGACAAAAAGGCTCTCGGAATGACACTATTTGCACGTTTCAATGGTTTGAGATGCAGGCAGTGTGTAAGATATAAATAGTAGAATCGTCACCCCGCAGAGTCAACCGCGGCGTGACGTAACGTGTAACGTAACGTAACGTAACGTTATTTTTCAGAATGTCGTTAGGGAAAAGTGCGCGTTTGGTAAATGCGGAGATAAAGAAAAAACGCGTTAGCGTAAAGCGTCGTGATTATTATGTGGTTCTGAAATTACTGTGAGATCACCGTGTTTACATCCGTTTTGATCCCGTTACCTTAAATGCGGAATGCCAATGACGACATTATTCCTAAAACTAGGGAGTGCCTTGCAAACATTTTGTATCTATTACTGATATAGTATAGTTAAGTGTACGATTATAAGTAATGGCAGGTTCTGTGAGAGGAAGGAATTATTGTGTTGTCCCTGGATTATTGCAATTGAATTATGCTTATGGATCTAAATTGTTATATTATTGTGTATTTATTTTAATTGGAATCTGATTCTGTATTTATACAGTAATTGAATCTTGTAAACATTTTCTAATGTATGTTTGTATCGATTTGGCATTTGCTGTAATGACAAACAAATAATGTAAATAATAAATAAACAAGGATAGGTGCCTACTTATACATCGAGTTTGCGCCCTTATTCAATTACTCAAATCCACGTCAAATCTATACGCAGTAACTGTCAAATTGACGAAACCTGTCAAATTTCCAAAGTTTTCGGTCGATTTGAGGGCTGGAAACAACAACGGCGAAAAACATGCATGCATCATGCATAGTAAATGTATGTGATTAACCGTGTTATTATTTACTTATTTTAATGCATTTCATTTTATGCATTTAAGTTTTTATTTCATAATGACGTGTAAATTTTATTAATAATAAATGATTGAATTGAAAAACAAACGTACCTCCGCACCAACAATACCTATCGGGATAGTGACATTAGTAGTTGACCAAATTTTGGGAAAGGAATATGTTTGGGAGCATAGGTTTTTTGAGGAAAGTTTTTCCGGGTACTATTATTCCCCAAAAACTCGTCAGAATGTCAGAAGATACACCAAGTATTCTGAGTTATTAGGATGAACTTATTATTTAATACTTAGGATACAGCACGACTACATAACAGTAAAATGTTGTTCTTAGTGAGCAAAACGTCTTGTATTGTGAGGTAATTCTAAAGTTTAGACAAGACCAGGGAAATTGTACTGAAAATAAGTTTTATAAAGCCAAGAGCAATATAATTTTCGATTTAGTCTGCTGCAAAAGGAATCCTGGAAACCAGATAATAATATGGAACTGCGGTCGTGAAAGTTTCATATAACCGGCCTTCGAGATAGTGCGAGGTAGGGCAAGCACCTATGGATCACAAGGAACTGTTGTGAATGTAGATAGGACACTACTAACTAGAACGTTACGTACTCGTCTTTCATGCCTTACGTAACGTTTTCATAATTTCATACTGTTTTCATACATTGTATAATACATCACTCACGGTTGTATGTATAGGGGATGGTAAAAAATCATGTGACGTTATGTGGAAGTTCACTGTCTAAGCTAGTGAATTGCGATACAGTTTCAATTATACAGTAAGTTAAAAACATGTAAAAAATTGCTTGTCTGTAAAGTCGATTTACGGACGATAATTTTACGTGATTTTATTAAGTAAAACTTCTTTACGCACGCTCGACTTGAGGAGTAAGCTGGCGAATGCGTGACGAGAGCGTTACGAAAAGTGTGATCGGGCGAGGCGAACGAGAAGTGCGCGCGCACATTTTCTTTCTCTCTTCCTCTCATAGCCAGACATAGTGCAGGAGATATATTTTTGAAGCATTAGAGCTAAAGAATTTTTACTTCAGTTGTGTGAACTCTTTTTATTTATTTATTTTGTTTATTTGGAGAAAAAACAATGACAGGTGACATAATATAAAAATGGACTTACAACATAACACAAAATCTGACATCTTAACCATTTCTCACTAGGACATAACACAAGACCAGTTTTTTGTATTTACTTTTGATTACACATAACGTCATAAGAAACGCTTATGCCGGTCGTACCTCTCTATCGCTTGTTCCGCGCTCTCGCTTGCACGCTCGGCTCAGGCGGAACGTGACAATGAGTCATGCTTTTTCATGCGTGCAGCCAGCGTTCATCAATTTATAAGACGTTATCATGTCAAAAACCCGACGTCAAGCCTCACCGATATTCGTATTCCGGTCGGGATGAGAATGTCGTCTGTATATTAACGAAAACGAGGCTATAAAATCTGTCTTCTGACATTCAAGTCCACACAAATTACAATAAACGAATATATGGTACTTATAACCAGAATACATCTCATGGCAATGATCGTAAAGACCATCTAAAAGTCACAGGAAAGCAATAATACGCAATTTTTTTACGCTATCCATCTTAAGGCACAAGTTTTCATATTCGTTGTTTCGTTCGTTTGTTTGTTTCGTTTTCATTCGCAATTTACGCAGGGATCCCATCATAAATCTAGTTTTTTTGTTAAGAAACTAAACTACTAGACCGATTCCTAAAAACCCAAAAAATGGAACCAAACTGGAGGTATATTCTTTCTTTTAAATAAAAAAATAGTTTTCAAATCGTTCATGTTCATAAATAATACCGATTTTGAGGTAACGGACATATAACCGCAAGATATTTTTTTTTATCCACAGTGGATTTTACATGGTTCTTAGATGTTCAGTCTGGAATTCAACTATATCTGTGACTCGCTGTTTGCAGGTAGAGAGGCAATAACAAGCCAACTTTACTATGAGCGCAGCGGGATATCTGTTGAGTTGAGAACGGCCCCTAAACAGCAGGGGGATATTGCTTATCTATTTGTTCATATTTTCTTCTACATGAATTACAGACAAAATATAAATGCAATAACTTTTTAAGTAAACAAGATACACTGACGAGCAATGAAAAAGTTCCAGTGTCAGAGCACCAAATCACTCCTAAACGGGAAAGGCTAGCAGCTTAATGACGCCGTCTGCAATATTGAAGTATGTACATTTAACAGCGCATCAGAATATTACCAATTAAAAACGTAAATATTGTGTTCAAATTTTAAATTAAATGTTTTAAAAAATAGGGGCCATTTGGCAAATAATTTGTGGGTGGAACTTTTTCATTGCTCGTCAATGTACTTTCGAAATAAAAAGGACACAAAAAAACGTTTCAATTTGTACTGCAGTTTCAAAGAATGCTGATAAAAAAAAATATACAACGTTTTTTATTTCAAATCTCTATCTGCTATAGTTTAAAAAAAATAGTTTTGCAGGCCATTGTAGTTTAAATGTTAAACACCTGTAACCTAGTATAAGTACTTCGGTATTTGTTTATTTTGAAACTAAGTAACTCTATTTCTAGGATTTTATGTCGCGCAGTAAGGCAAAACTATACTCAGAAACACAGTTTTAGCTAAAAATAAAATTTATTCGAATCGCGGAAGGAACTTTTTGATAGTAAAAGTTGATCAAAATATTTCCCTTCATCTTACGACACAATTTATGATTATCCAAGAATAATTCCAGTTGGAGCACGAGGACCAGTATACATACCCCGTGCGTCACCTGGGTGAAGCAACGAGGTGAAGCACGGGAGTGGAGTCTTTTTCATAGAGTCGGTGTTTCGTGTTTTCATAACACTGAGGCAATGCACTATATGTCAAATACCATCTGCAAATACCGGCTTTTGATTACAGCAGGTTCTACGATTCGTGTGGCGTGTCCCGCGGGTATTTCGTCGATGCATGTGGAAACGTAATATCCACCGTTGTACATCAAATAAGCGGTCCAACAGCAAATTTGATGGTATAATATCCAACGTTGGGCATCATACGAACTGAGAAGCCCGACCCCCAAGTTTAAAGGTGTAATATTGTTGAGCATCATATGAACTGTGCGGTCTGACTCCGCTTGATGGTGTAATATCGAAACTAAGCCGACAGCTTCGCAAACTGTGGTTTTAATTCATTTATTCAAGGATATTGACCTGCCTTGTCTTTCTAATCCTTCAGTTCAGCAGCATCTTGAAGTTTCTAGCATCCTGAAGGCGTTGGCTATCATGTCGTCGGTATGGTGAGACGTACGGTCAGTATATCGTTTACCTTCATTCATACGTCTCTTGAGGTAATACTATATCTCATTGACTGTGGTAGTTTTTCGCAGTGAAGTGACCCTTTGATCCCCTGGTATAAAATGACACAAAATAACTAATCGGCCGTTTTAGAAAACCCGGAGTTAAACTCCTAAACATGTTGCACGGACAGCGGCAGCGCAGCGAAAAATGGAATTTTAACAAGTTTTGTTGATTCATGTTCGGTGAAAACGGGCGGTTTAGGTTAGGTTATACTTTTTTGGTTGATTCGATCTTAGTTGAATAATTTCGTTACACAATAAGGCGTGTACGTATGTGTGGATACTGACTGATACATTCCATAAACGAAAGAGTTTCTTTGTTTTTGGTATATGTAAGTTCCATAACATGAATCTTGATAGCCGTAATACGAGCAAGAAACAATTATCTCAACGTCAAATCTCAAAAGCATGATAAGAGCATTTAACCCTTAGGCGGGAAGTATATTACATCTCCAAATTGTTGCGCTGTTGAGTAGCACTTGTCGCCTTTTCTGCGTCTTAATTGGATATTCGCTTACCCTTTGACGCGCTAAGGTGACGTCAATTATGTAATACTTTGTGTTACCGCTTCTTGCTAATAGCTTTTAAGAGAGCGTAAAGACGTTTAATCTCGACGTTCTTGGAACAGTCAAAGAAGCACATTGGGAATCTAATATAAGACAGTCGTTGCACTTTATACAGAGCTGTCAAACAACTTTTCACTGGTACCTATTTATGACTATACATATGTCTTCAACACAACACAATGTTCTTTGTGGGCACTCTGACCCCGTATATTAAAAATGGCTTAACGCTGTTTTTGTTTATCTTCAATAAGTTTTGTATGCTAAGTCACAGGTCATATTACGCTCCTACACTTACACTTACAACGATTCGGGGCAACTCTACTGTGCACCGTGCAACAGGATATTTGAAAGCTAGTTCGGATTCGCCAGCCACATCGGAGCACACGAAAGAAGATAGCAGAGATCGTTGTCGTCGGATACATCGAATACACCATCATCATCGTCATCACATTTGACATCTGTCAGTCTAAGCTTCATATTGAGATGCTTTTAACATTGATTAAATTTATTGAATCGGTAGTATCGGTACGGACATCAAACATCCGAATTGAATGCAATGTCAATTATTTTTATTTTTTGGGTAACATTGTGTTTAAAAAGAATATGGGTTCACCGACGTAACCTTGTAACGATATTCAGTTTTTTAGAACAAAAATTGTTTATTATCTATAGAATGGTATTTTAGTCTAAGTCATCTTTGAACCGTGATCGTGAAATTGCCTTCTTTTGTAATTATTGCAATAAATACTGTTACGAGCGTGGGGTTCGTATTTGATAGAAAAGCACGAATTAATCCACTAAATAAAACACTCACTTTATTACCCAAATTACGACGTTCAAAGTTTTTGACCTAACCTACCGGCGTAACAATACTTAGGTACTTACAAATTTTTCATTGAAAAACGTTAGGCAATTGTGCATTTCTAACTTTGTGTAAATATATTTGCCGTCGTCATCCTGTAACGGCCCCAAACGGCTAAGGTCGAGCCACCGCTATCAGTAGCTATGATCGTCTATTCTATCTATCCCAAAATGAGAGGTCCCGATTCAGCTGTAAGATTTGTAAGTTAAGAATGATAAGTCTGAATTTCTCGTTCGTAGAGAAGTTCGTTAGGCGTACAATAGTCGAACGAAGTTCGGTTCAGGAAGTTACAGTTTCCAGTTAGACAGAGAAAGCATATATGTCCGCGAGCCGGTAATTCGCATCAGTCAGCGGTGTATTGCGCCAGAACGATCGTTGTTATATTTTATGGGTGATGGCACCATCTGGTTTTTGTATATGTATATGAGCGCATGGAACTTCTTTTAGTGGTCGACCACAGTTTATAATATTTGTTTGTGGTATCGTATAGATATCCGTCGTAGTTTTACGACGTGAGTACTCAATGATATTTCATGTGCTCGCTAGTAGCGGCTTGTGGTGGTTCCAATTATATATTTGGTTCACGGCAATAACGATCCGAAAAGACCGGTTTACACAATGGCGATTTGATTTTCCGAAATGGGTTCTGAACTAGCGGTTACCTCAAAAGGTCCGTAACGTAAACCTTCAACTCTGCGCAATTTGAGCTGGATGTTATCGAAACGCAAGCATTATTGTTTTAGGAGATCTAACCCACACCATAGCGGAGTGCATAGTTCAATAAATACCGAACTATGAATTCCACTGCCGCAGCACGCCTCGACTGAGCCCAATCATATATACCGACTCAGCCTACACATTAGACCTCCAGCGAAATTTACATTTAATTTAAAAATGCAACTTGAATCCAATCTGACCCAAGGCAATGCAAAACACCTACCCGGTCCTAAACAATGAACTTTAGACTGTAAATTGATCTCTTCGCGCGTCCCCGACAACACTCAAATGTCAAAATATCAACAGGATATGTTATCTGTGTTGACACCGGTTTAACTTTGTTCTGAATTTGTTATTTCCATCCGCGGAACCTCATCGATCAAACAGTCTCCCTATGCCCTGCCAACCTAGGTTTAGCCGCAACCAAACTCCTGTCTAGCCTAGTCTAAAACCTAGTGTTATACCACGTCCATTATCGACACCACTCGAAAATGGTTGAGTTTGATTTGAATGTGCTTGAATGTTTAATGACTGTGTGTGTGGGAATTTCAAAACTCGCTACTCGAAAGGAATGAGGAGAGGATTAGCCCGCGAATATCCTAAGAGCCAATCCAGGAACCCTATGGTGAAGGAAAAAGGAATTTAGGGTCGCTCCAAGCCCAGACTCAGACTCAGATAATTGACTTACAAGTTCTTTTCTAACGACCCAAGGATAGTTTTGGAATTTGGGGTTGGTTGATATAAAGGTTAGGAACCGAGGTATATCTCGGCGCTTCAGACACTCACGAAAACCCACTGAAACTTCGCAATCACAATTTCGTATAGTTCTGACGCGTAACACGGCAGACAAAACTGTTTAGAACTCGTGAAAGACGACTGTCACAGTAGCTAGACGCTGAGACTGAATGCTCTCCAATCAATCAAGCATTCTTCTCACGCACCCATTCTGGGGCGTGGGGAGTCAGGGTCAGATCATCGGATCTCTTCCTGAAGAAGCGCCTCTGTCCACTCCTATGGACAGGTCATCGGGGGGCCCTCGCGGGCGGTGGAGATGTTCTCACGAGGGGTGTTCCTTTGGATGATCGCCGGCTAGGCAACCAGGTCGCGTGGCAGGCGGCGGCGGTCGGGCGGGCGCGCGTGGTACGGCGCCATGTCGCGGATGTGCGGATGATGAGAGCTATCCGCACGCGCGAACATGCCCTTCGCCAGCCTCTGGACAAACTGGTCCACTGGTTCCCATCTGAGGTCCCTCTGGATCGTCGCATTCCTCACGTAGCGGGGGGCGTCGACGATGGTACGCAAAGAGAGGTTCTCTTGGGCTCGGAGTCTCCGTTTGTTCGTCTCCGAGCACAGGGCGTACCATGCCGGGGCCGCGTAGGTGAGGCGGGATCTCACGTAGCACTTGTAGATCCCGAGCTTCGCCCTCAGAGGGAGGCTGGAGTCGAGAAGTGGACGCAGCTTGGCGCGTGCCACCTTGACCTGGTTGACGACGTTGTCGACATGTTGCTTCATGGTGAGCCGGCGATCGATGGTCACTCCCAGGTACTTCACCTGCGGAGACCACGCGATGTCCTGTCCTTGGAGCTGGAGTGGTGGTGGAAGGGGGGACTGGCCTGTGATGAGCGCCTGCGTCTTCCCAACGTTGACGGACAACCGCCACTTGGCGAGCCAGTCGGGCAAGATGTCCAGGGTGCGCTGCAGTTTGACGGCAGCGTGCCGTGCCTGGATCGACGACGCGTAGTAGGCAGCGTCGTCGGCGAAGAGTGCCAGCTGGGCACCCGGCCCGACGGGGATGTCGTCCGTATATTGGGAGTAACAGGCTGGAGACAGGCAGGACCCCTGAGGGACGCCGGCTGCAACGCGGTGTTCCTCGGAGACGGCGTCTTCCACCATCACTCGGAAGCGGCGATTCTTCAGGAAGGAGGCGATGATCTGGACCAGTCTTCTTGGGGCTGGAGACGTCGACAATTTGTACAGCAACCCCTCGTGCCATACTCCGTCAAACGCCTTCTCCATGTCCAGGAGTACTGCGACAGTGTATTCCTTCTTGTTTAAACAAACCGTCATGTCATTCAGTACTCTGGTGAGCTGAAGCGTCGTAGAATGCTCGGGCCTGAAGCCGAACTGTTCTGGGCGCGGCTGGATGTGGGGCAGTAGCTTCGCCAGCAGGAGTTTCTCAAACACCTTTGAGATGGTACTCAGTAGAGTTATCGGCCGATAGCTCTCAGGCAGCTTGGAGTCCTTGCCCGGCTTGGGCAACATGATGACCAAGCCCTCCTTCCATTGGGTTGGGAAGTGGCCCGTACGCAAGATACCGTTAAACAGGCGCGTAACGGCCGCCACAGTACGTGGCGGCAAATGTAGCAGCGCCATGTTAGGTATGCGGTCTGCGCCCGGGGCTTTCCTGGGCTTGGTACGTCTGAATGCACGCATGATCTGGCCGGGCGTGACGACGGTTGGGTCCTCTTCGGGAGCTATCGGCGAGGCGAAGTACTCTCGCAGGTGTCTCTCGACTGCTGCGACGTGCTCCACATCATCCGTAGGGTTCGGCTTGAACTGCTTCTCGAGGCATTCGGCGAAGATCTCCGCACGGTCTTGGGCTCGAAATCTTGGTAGGCCGTCGCTGCCCAGGATTGGTCGGACGGGAGTTGGAGTAGTCGACAAATCCCGGCATAGGCGATGCACGGAGGGGACGTGGTCGCCCATGGACTCGACGTGGCGTTCCCAAGATTCTTCGGCGTGGAGATCAAGTCGGCGCTTCAGCTCTGCCGTCATGGCGTTGAGCCTGGTCTTCATCGTTGGGCAGCGGGTTTGCTGCCACTGCTTCCGGAGAGCGCGCTTATCGCGGATGAGTGTGCGTAGCTCAGCAGGAAGAGGATTGGGCTTCCCCCCGCGAGCTACGGTGTGCGATGATAGGTCGAGCGCGTCTCGGATCTGGGTTGTTAGCAGCGATGCCAGGCGGTCAACGTCTTCCGGCTGGTTGACTGGACATGTGGTCGAAGACTGGTCGAGGGCGGCGGTGAAGGCGCCCCACTGGTAGCGTCGGCGTGATGCTGGCGGAGAGACCCGGGTGGGCAGGTCTGCCAGGACGAGAAGTACTGGCCTGTGGTCCGATGGGAGGTCAGGGAGAACCTCCTGGCTCGGCGGAGTCCGGAGACCTCTGACGACTACGACGTCGATGGTGTCCCAACCGGCCCGCGAATCGAAGTGGGTGGGCTCGTCGGGACCGATGACATCGTAGTTGTGGCTCACGGAGTCGGCAAGGATGGCGCGTCCAGCTGGGCACACCCTGGTGGAGTTCCAGACGGTGTGCTTGGCGTTGAGGTCGCCAGCGACGAGTGTCGGATGCGGCGACTGTAGCAACCCCCGTAGCTCGGCGGTGCGGATTGGTGTACTGGGGGGCTTGTAGGCGGCGTAGAGTCGCAGCACCTGGCCGGCGACCTGGAGGTCGACGCCCAAAGCATACAGGGATGTATACTCCTGGGCGTCAACGAGCTGGTGGACGATCTTCCTGCCGACGATGACTGCCAAGCCTCGAAAGGCCCGGCCGCTGGTGGACTTCTCGTCCTTGCGATAGACGAAGTAGCCGGGCAGCGACAGCTTGTCGCTTCCGGCTAGGAATGTCTCGCTGATGAGCATCACGTCGACGCGGTAGTCCCTCAGGAACACGTGGAGCAGCCGCTTCTTCCCTGTCAGTGACTGCGCGTTCCAGTGGACGACCCTGAGCGGCTCATGCATTGCGGAGCAGAGCGGTGAGTCTGCCCAGGGCAGTGGGGTCGCTGAGGAGGGCGAGCAGGGCTGTGAGGTGTCCCAAGTCCTGCTGCCCTATCGCCGCAGCCGGAGTGGCGGCGCCAGCGGCGGCCGCAGTCTCGCTGGCGGCGAGAGTAGCCGCCGCGGCGCCGGCGGCAGGTGGAGCCGTCGCCTTCTTCTTCTTCTTCCCCCCCCGCTTCGTCTTCTGCCTGGGGGCTCCGTCGTTCGCCTGCGCCATAAGCGAGGCGGGCGCCGTTGGTTCCTGCAGATCGGGACGAGGCAGAGGGGGAGGCTGCACCTTCTTGGGCCCGGGCGCGTTGGTGAGCGCCACGGTGCCGGCCTTCTTGTTCCGCGCCTCCTGGCGGAACACGGGGCACGTCGCATTATTTGCCGTGTGCGGTCCACCGCAGTTGGCGCACGTCGGCGGCTGGTCTTTCGGGCGGGGGCATTCCCGCGCCGAGTGGGGACGACGACTGTCACAGTAGCTAGACGCTGAGACTGAATGCTCTCCCCTCCCACGCTCTCGTATTTATACGCCCCACATGTCTGAAAGAAAAAAAACCCAGCGTCCTTTGCGAACACGCTCTGCCCAAGCGAAGCTTCTTATCACTAACTACACAGGGTCTATTTTCAACCATGCCATGCAGATCCGCCGTTCTACAAACTGTGTGTACGCATATTCACTATGATCAACCGTAGGTTATCACTCAAATCATTTGGTACTGCCGATAGACAGAATCTGTTGATCGCTGACCAATAAAAGCTTGTTGCGATTAATTAAGCATTTCCCGACCGCTAGACGCGCGTAGCAAAGACCACTAGAATGATATTCAGACTAGTGATGTCAGACTCTCCATATCATACCTCAATCGCAATTGTATATTTGCAATCAACATAATAGCTTTCTCCGTATCGTTCCATAATAACCTTTCATTATTTAGTTATTCACAATTTATTCAACGCGCAGCCAACTCGGCTCTGATTCCTACACATCTCGCAGGAATGCGACAAAAAAAACCTGACCTGTAAACTTCCTGGAACCATCCCAAGCGTCGGCTCTGTTTTTTTGCTAACTTGCCACTGAGCTACGCAAAACCCCCAAACGTTATCTGAACCGATTCGTATTCAAAACAGCGCGGCGTTGGGCTAGTCCTCTATCACGCAGAATGAAGCATCAAATGTACCGACTCTCGTGTACCATTACAGCCCCCTCCCAGACCTTGAGACACTGTTTATCTCAGTTAACATGGCGCAAGGATCTCATTACCACTATGCCACCCATGCTTTGTCCATATCTACTCTATATGTACGGACATCTCAAATCATGTACACAGACCGATGAATCTGTCAATTATGTATATAATATTTACACAACTCGATTGAGTTCTCTCCTGTCTTATCTTATTTATCTATCTAACTATACAACCTCGCTTACCCGCAATTTATCTTAATTCGTATTACTATATATATACAAATTGTTTTTTTTTTGTTTTTTTTTTTTTTTGTTTTTGTTTCCAAACCATGCAAGATCCTTAAATCTACAAAGTAGTTACTCAAAATTACAGCTTACAGCTTAATTATATAACTTTTATACACTATCTTATTTATCTACGCCCTTATTCGTCCTCACATAATACCTGGCTATATTTATAGTATTGAAGTTACCCAATATCTCATTTGCACCCGGATCTATTAAAGTATAACAGTTAGGATATACCACTGCCGAAATAACATAAGGCCCTTTATACAACAATGAAAATTTCCGCATGATTTTATGTTCTTTATTTGAACGCACAAAGGTCTTAAGTTTCACATAATCACCTATACGATAGACTTCTAACTTACGCCATTTGTCCGCCTGTCGCTTACGTCGTTCACTAGAACTTTTAGAGTTTTCTATCGCTACATTCCGCACCTGTTCCGTATCTCGCACACTATGACCTAATAACCATTCATCGCCTAATTCCTTGTCAATAGTTAACGGTTCCCGCCTACCAAACGCTAACTCATTAGGCGCAAAGCCTGTGCTTGTGTGTTCGATATTATTATAGCAATTTTGAATGTCCGGTAACACGTCGACCCAACTACGATTACTTCCGCCGCAATAAGTTCTAATCAGTCGACCTAGCTCGCGATTCACTCTTTCTACGCTATTAGAATTTGGACAATACACCGACGTATGAGTGACCCGAATCCCCAGCTGTTTGAGTCCAAATTCCCAAACTTTCGATATGAACTGTGGTCCTGAGTCCGTAATTATAGTTTCGATAGGTATTTCCCTATGAAATCTCTTTGTACAAGCGAGCACGCTCCTACCTGTCGCTTTTCGCATTGGATATAATTTTATTACTTTACTGTACACGTCTTGAATCACATATATATATTGATATCCGAATTTACCTACGGGCAATGGCCCATAAAGGTCCGAGAAAACTTTCTCACCCAACTTTTCCGCCAACACCGGTGTACAAGGACCAACGGTATTGTTAGTACTTGGTTTGACCTTTTGACATATGTCACAACTTCTTATCACCGCGCTAATCACCCTACTCATATGAAGAAAATAATATCTGTCCTTCATCAGTGCTAATATTTTATATCTGCCGTAGTGACCTATTTCTTCATGTATGTGTAAAATTAGTTCCTCCTGTAGTGATTTCGGAATTACTAGCAACTGTACGTTCCGCTTCGGCACGTGAAAATATAACGTATCACCTACTAGCTTGTAATTTTCAAACCCTCTCGTTCCCGTATCTACTACATTACGTCTGATACAACCGCTAATTCGATTTAACCTTTCATCTTCGCTTTGTAATCTCGCAATGTCCCGTAAACTCGAAATAACACTTGCGGTATTCGATGCCTGAAACCAGAATATCCCCGGCTGAACATTTGTACTGTCAATCATACCTCCAGGTCCCGCTATTTGCCTGCTTAGCGTGTCGGCAATTTGATTATCAGTCCCTCGCACAAATTCTATGTCGTAATCGAATTGCTCTAAAAACATAACCCACCTAGTTACCCGTGCCCCCAATAAAGTCCACGACTTAATGAACGTCAAACTTTTATGATCAGTTCTAATAATAACTTTTTCTCCCCGCAAATATATCTCAAATCGCTTTAAAGTGTATATAACTGCATACATTTCTTGTTCACTGATAGCCCATCTCGTCTGAGCACCCTTAAATGCCTGCGAACAGAACCCTATAATTCGTTCCTGGCCCGAATCATCTAATTGATAAACATAGCCCCCAATTCCTATAGCGCTGGCGTCACATTGAACATAATATGTTTTTCCCGCCAATGGCTGACTCAAAATTATACTTTCTGAGAATTGTTTTTTTATCTCGTCAAAGGCACTTTGCATCTGCGCACTCCAAACGAACTTGACTCCAGACCGTAATAAATTGTACAAGGGCTGTGTTAACATTCCAAAATTTTTTATAAACCTCCGAAAGTAATTTATGAACCCCAAAAACGCCCTCAATTGCCTGACAGTTCTGGGTGACGGATATAATTTAAGTGTTTCAATTTTGTCCGGGTCCATTTGCAAACCTTGTGTAGACAAAATGTGCCCCAATAACTTGACCTTTTTTTGTGCAAACTCGCATTTTTTTAGTTTGCATGTGAAGCCCGCGTCTTTCAATTTACTCAGAACCGTGTCCACTTGAGACAAATGCTGTTCGAAGTCACCCTCAGTTAAAATTGCCAAATCGTCAACAAAATTTAAACAATATGACCTAACCTCTGGCCCTAGAATTAAGTCCATCGCCCTCGAAAATGAACCCACACTGGTTTTCAACCCCTGAGGTAAAACGTTGTAAACATAACTTCTGCCTTGATATACAAAACCCGTGTATCGTTTAGATTCGTCTGATAATGGTATAGAAAAATACGCATCTTTGATATCAATAACCCCTATGTAGTTTATCCGGCGCCCGGATTGCAATATCTCACTCATTAAAGGTGTGGTTTCAACCTCCCCAACCATTCCCGTGTTTAATTGTCGTGCATCTAGCAGTATACGGACCTCTCCTGATTTCTTTAGTGTACAAGTCAATGGACTGAAATCCGTAGATTGCCTGCTAATAATACCTATCCGATCCATTTCTTCCAATCGTTTTGTTACTTTATCGCGATATGCGAACGGTATGGGATAGCTTCGTTTTACGAAAGGCGTTTCATCTCTCATTTTTATCTCATGTATATATTTATTTGTCCGACCTACCCTATCGCTAAACAACTCTGCATGTTTATTTAACACCGGCAATAACTTTGTTTTGTGTTCAACAGGTATTGATGAATTATTCACATATTCCTCTATCATATTTCTACTGGTATCTTGGTTCTGTACTTCCATTGTACAACAGCAAGAGTCCTGATTAGGGCCAATACCTAATGGTATTTCACACATCCGCCCGGCGCTTCGTATAATTAGCCTCTTATTACCCTCACACGTTAAACTGGCTCGCGTCTGTTGTATAAAATCAAACCCCAAAATTAAATCTTTAGGCACCCTTGTTAATACTAGCATTGGAGTATCGATAACGCATTCACCTATTGTTAATGGTAACGTTACTAATTTATCAACCTTTTCCTTACTGACTCCAAATGCACCTGTGATTCTCAAACTTGGAATCGGTATTTCCGTCGGTTTTCCCAATTGTCTGCACACTTCTTCGTACACTCTCCGACTTATTACACTGATTTCGCTCCCCGAATCAATCAAACTCCTTACAACAATATTCCCAATACGCACATCTATCTCAGGTAATGTCAATGTACTACATAAATCGCGCCCACACTCAGTCGAATCGTCGTCTCTGAATATCGTATGTAAACGCCTGTCATTTCGGCCTTTACAATTCGATCTAGATTTTTCCTCTAAACACACGGCATATCCATGCGCTTTATGCGCTAATAATTGAATAAATTCATTCACACCCACGTTCGAATCCAAATTACACAACTCATACAGTCTATGTTTTTTTTCAATTTGATCGGCTGTCCATCCAAAACGTAATAAATATCTGAGCGCGAACGACCCGCGCGAGTCCACTAGTTTTTTGAATTCTGATTTATCGCATTATTCCTGTCACTTGAACTTTGCCCTGCCTCTGTATTATCTGAAACATCATTGCCCCTTTGGAACCCTATTGCCTTGAAACTAGCCTGAGGCTGTCTACCTCTACCGCGAAAATAACCGCGACCGCGCGTCCCAAATTCGTTTCGCCCCTTCGTTCCCGCGTTATAATTATTCCTACGACTCACCGCGTTATAACGTAACGTATTTACCCGCATAGCTCGATATTGCCCACGCATGTAGCTATTCCGCCTTACGTTATTCGTATTCATAGGTTCCGAACCATGCAACGCACTTAATCCCCCATCGACATTCCGTTCTAAATGCCGAAGGAAGTCGACCGCATCCCGTATAGTCATTGGTTCCTTTCTAGCAAAAAACGCTACCTGAATATCACGCGGCAACTGTCTGAAAATCGTGTTGATTTTCTCCGTATCAGTAAACGGTATCGTAAGCTCATATATGCTATTCAATTGAGAGGCAAAGAATTCTTCCATACTTTGACCTTTCTTAGAATCAAACTTCGCAGTTAGGAATCTTTGCTTAATTAATTCCTGTTCATTATCACCCCAGAATACCTCTCTGAAATCTTTTTCAAAATCCGAATAGGTTCGCCATGAGTCTCTGTATATGCTCATTCGAACTTTTGCAATTCCTACCAAACTATCCGTTGCCCATATCAAAGCCCTAGAACTATCTCCCGAGACTTTAATATAAGCCTTTAAATCTCTTAAGAAAATCATCGGATTTTCCGAACTCCGCCCATCGAATGTCGGCAACTTCTGTGTCATTTTCACAATGCATGATTGACGTTTTTCTACCGATTGTTCAAACGTCTCTAGTTCCTGTCTGTCAGTCTGTCTTTCCGAAGTCCTACTAGTATTGCTTGCGCTAGAACCCCTTTCCAAACTGTCTAATCTATTCACTATTTCAGATAACAATTGCGTCACCTGTCCTGGCGCCATTTCACTTGTTTGCAAAAGTGAATTGTCTCGTACTACCCGACTAACGTTTTTTCTAAGCCGGCCGACCATTATTCCTGAACACTAAACCGTCGTAGCTCGTCTGAAAACAATGCCCCTTTTTTTTGCTTATTTCTTATTTACAAAACTGAACTGTTTAAAATCGTTTCTACGTTGTGTTATTTTTAAAAGTAACGCGTTAGACCTTGATTCTTTTAGAATATCTAGGTATCAGACTATCTAGGATATCCTGGTCACGGCACCAGAAATCTGTAACGGCCCCAAACGGCTAAGGTCGAGCCACCGCTATCAGTAGCTATGATCGTCTATTCTATCTATCCCAAAATGAGAGGTCCCGATTCAGCTGTAAGATTTGTAAGTTAAGAATGATAAGTCTGAATTTCACGTTCGTAGAGAAGTTCGTTAGGCGTACAATAGTCGAACGAAGTTCGGTTCAGGAAGTTACAGTTTCCAGTTAGACAGAGAAAGCATATATGTCCGCGAGCCGGTAATTCGCATCAGTCAGCGGTGTATTGCGCCAGAACGATCGTTGTTATATTTTATGGGTGATGGCACCATCTGGTTTTTGTATATATGAGCGCATGGAACTTCTTTTAGTGGTCGACCACAGTTTATAATACTTGTTTGTGATATCGTATAGATATCCGTCGTAGTTTTACGACGTGAGTACTCAATGATATTTCATGTGCTCGCTAGTAGCGGCTTGTGGTGGTTCCAATTATATATTTGGTTCACGGCAATAACGATCCGAAAAGACCGGTTTACACAATTGCGATTTGATTTTCCGAAATGGGTTCTGAACTAGCGGTTACCTCAAAAGGTCCGTAACGTAAACCTTCAACTCTGCGCAATTTGAGCTGGATGTTATCGAAACGCAAGCATTATTGTTTTAGGAGATCTAACCCACACCATAGCGGAGTGCATAGTTCAATAAATACCGAACTATGAATTCCACTGCCGCAGCACGCCTCGACTGAGCCCAATCATATATACCGACTCAGCCTACACATTAGACCTCCAGCGAAATTTACATTTAATTTAAAAATGCAACTTGAATCCAATCTGACCCAAGGCAATGCAAAACACCTACCCGGTCCTAAACAATGAACTTTAGACTGTAAATTGATCTCTTCGCGCGTCCCCGACAACACTCAAATGTCAAAATATCAACAGGATATGTTATCTGTGTTGACACCGGTTTAACTTTGTTCTGAATTTGTTATTTCCATCCGCGGAACCTCATCGATCAAACAGTCTCCCTATGCCCTGCCAACCTAGGTTTAGCCGCAACCAAACTCCTGTCTAGCCTAGTCTAAAACCTAGTGTTATACCACGTCCATTATCGACACCACTCGAAAATGGTTGAGTTTGATTTGAATGTGCTTGAATGTTTAATGACTGTGTGTGTGGGAATTTCAAAACTCGCTACTCGAAAGGAATGAGGAGAGGATTAGCCCGCGAATATCCTAAGAGCCAATCCAGGAACCCTATGGTGAAGGAAAAAGGAATTTAGGGTCGCTCCAAGCCCAGACTCAGACTCAGATAATTGACTTACAAGTTCTTTTCTAACGACCCAAGGATAGTTTTGGAATTTGGGGTTGGTTGATATAAAGGTTAGGAACCGAGGTATATCTCGGCGCTTCAGACACTCACGAAAACCCACTGAAACTTCGCAATCACAATTTCGTATAGTTCTGACGCGTAACACGGCAGACAAAACTGTTTAGAACTCGTGAAAGACGACTGTCACAGTAGCTAGACACTGAGACTGAATGCTCTCCCCTCCCACGCTCTCGTATTTATACGCCCCACATGTCTGAAAGAAAAAAAACCCAGCATCCTTTGCGAACACGCTCTGCCCAAGCGAAGCTTCTTATCACTAACTACACAGGGTCTATTTTCAACCATGCCATGCAGATCCGCCGTTCTACAAACTGTGTGTACGCATATTCACTATGATCAACCGTAGGTTATCACTCAAATCATTTGGTACTGCCGATACACAGAATCTGTTGATCGCTGACCAATAAAAGCTTGTTGCGATTAATTAAGCATTTCCCGACCGCTAGACGCGCGTAGCAAAGACCACTAGAATGATATTCAGACTAGTGATGTCAGACTCTCCATATCATACCTCAATCGCAATTGTATATTTGCAATCAACATAATAGCTTTCTCCGTATCGTTCCATAATAACCTTTCATTATTTAGTTATTCACAATTTATTAAACGCGCAGCCAACTCGGCTCTGATTCCTACACATCTCGCAGGAATGCGACAAAAAAAACCTGACCTGTAAACTTCCTGGAACCATCCCAAGCGTCGGCTCTGTTTTTTTGCTAACTTGCCACTGAGCTACGCAAAACCCAAACGTTATCTGAACCGATTCGTATTCAAAACAGCGCGGCGTTGGGCTAGTCCTCTATCACGCAGAATGAAGCATCAAATGTACCGACTCTCGTGTACCATTACAATCCCAATGAACTTTTGTGTGCTCACGACAAAGGGACTTATATCCAATGCGGTACAGGAAGCCGTTAGGACTATCCTTATATTTATATTCACCCATCTCAATGTGGGAAGGCGTGAGGTAAACTATATTGATTTTTAGTGAGACCTATAGAGCTCCTAAATTCAGCGCTCAGGAATTCTATTAGGTTCATGGCATTGTGAAATCTATAGGTAGGTATGTCATACAATACAACATCCGGTCCAGTGCACTGCGGGTTGAATTGAATTGGGAATTGTGCGATGGTGTTGTGAATTCAACCACAATACAATGTATCAATAAATTCCATACGAGCTCAAACTGATGTTTATCGTCATGTAAGATAGAATTTACTTACTACGCAATGCCTCAAAAGGATCAGGATTCATAACTACAAAGTTTTGAAATCCACAGAACGCTTCCTCTAAACTGAATAAATCATACAAATTATACCAATAAATTCCGTTAAATATAAATAACTGTTCTATTTATTATGTCGGAGACGTCATCCGATGTAATAAATTTAACTAAACAATAGAAATGTAAGTAGTTGATTTTAAAGACAAATATTGTACATGTGGTTGACACTTAGTCGCTCAAAAAGCCAACACAAAAAGTCATACCCACCGTGACCTTGACAGATGCACAGTTTGCGCTCACATTTAGGCAAACATTTCATTAAGGGGATACCTCCTCTGTGCAAAGGTCATCGTTACTCCAGTCGGAAAGACCCGCGTGAGAGGGACGGAATCGGGAAAAAATTACAAAAAGACGTTTTTAAATTAATACAAAATTAACTAAAATTGCTATGAAAATTTCCATAATAGCTAATTTAGGTGTTGTCAAAGCACATCTAATAAATATTTTTTAAGTCTGTGTGCTGTTCCAATTTGTCAGAAAATCAAAAAATGTAAATTTAGACCTCATTTCAATAATCCTTTCTATTGACCAAAATCCTTCCAATCGCGTTTCTGGTGACACAAAATCTAGAAACAGACCCCAAAATAGTTAAACTAATTTAATTAACTTGGGACCTCTTTTGAACGGCACAGCAATAACTTCAAAAAGTAGATTTTATCGATATATCACCTTAATTATTCACTCTGTTTTGCTTGATAGGGGGGCAATCCTTAGCCACCTCTACAAGAAAAATTAATTATAAGCCCCCATAAGTACTAACAAATGGACTTTAGACATACCATATTGGGAAAATGTAAAAATAGATCTATTTTTGACCTTGTTATTAATATAATTGTGAACCCATACTGACCAACTGCTGGGCAAAGGCCGCTCCCCCCATCGTCCACTCGACCCGATCCTGAGCGGTCTCCCGCCAGTCCTTGTCCCAGGATCTCTATTGTGACCTTAAAGTCAAGGTCAAGCTAAATCTTTCAAAACAGAAAACTCCACGTATATAACTCCTATCAATTTATCTTCACAGCTTTTGTGCCATACAATTTGGCAACGTAGCCGTTTGATATATTCGAGTCGTTCTTCAGTTAAGGTCGGTGTTTACGCCGGCGGAGTATGACGCGAGTTGGTGAGCTCATTTATCATGGCGGCAAATATCAATATCTCGGTCGTGGGGCCGACAGTAACTAATAGCGTTATCCATACCGTTGGAGCAAAGATCAAGAGTTTATATCGAAGGCAATAAGGGAATTATTATGCCCGGGATTAAAAGTGTCGACATGAGATATTCATTTCTAAAATGGCGTAGGAATTGGGATGGCTGATCTAGAAGGCACAGGAGAGATGCACAAAGGCTCCGCTCAAGGGGGCCAGGTGCACGAACTTTTAAACCCCTAAAGAGAATTTATTAAATTCATTCATTCATTTCATTACATTCATTCATTCATTTCATTACATTCATTCATTCGTTTCATTACATTCATTCATTCATTTCATTACATTCATTCATTCATTTCATTACATTCATTCATTCGTTTCATTACATTCATTCATTCATTTCATTACATTCATTCATTCATTTCATTACATTCATTCATTAATTTCATAACATTCATTCATTCATTTCATTACATTCATTCATTCATTTCATTACATTCATTCATTCATTTCATTACATTCATTCATTCATTTAATTACATTCATTGATTCATTTCATTACATTCATTCATTCATTTCATTACATTCATTCATTCATTTCATTACATTCATTTCATTACATTCATTTCATTACATTTATTCATTCATTTCATTACATTTATTCTAGTCATAGAGCTAGGAGGTACACCTACACTAAAAACTCTTGATTTGATTTATTATTATTATTTGTTTTAATTTTACTGCCATATTATTGAATTAAGGTCCATGAAGCTCTTGTAAATGGTCAGGAAGAGACTAGTCCCCACGATACAGGAAATCCTAGTGTGACTTATTAAAAATGTATTTTTTTCTATCTGAAATAAACTATTATGATTGTGATGATTATTATTATGATTATTGCTGGTTCAGTTATGAGGTTTTAATTCTTAAATTATTTGATACACACCAATTTATTAAATCTTGATGTAATCAATGGTTACGTGGATGGAAAATTTACCTAACATATTGCTTCTAGAAATGACTCAATGTGCGTTGCGTATGCCATTTCTGTCCTCTTTCACATTCTATGTCCGAGCAGCTAAAGCAAAATCTCAACTGTTCAATAAGAATGCGAGACACAAGAGGTTTTGTTTTGACACTTCTGAGGATGAATCTTAACTTGATTTATGGTATTGTCTAGCAATATATGGTTCTGGGTAGAAATATAGATAAGGGTTAGTTTTAGACGAGATGTATTGCCTATATATTTTTGTAACAGTTCAGCTTTGGACTGCCGTACACACACATCAGACTTCAAAAAAACTGCCGGTTAAATATCATCATGAAGAGTTCGTTAAATTTTAAATTATTGGTTGTGCATCCAGGCATTACTCGTATAGCCATGAGCTACGACTCAAGCTACACGTCCATCACGTAGACAGACAACCATTACGAGGAAAGCTTTTAATTCCATCTGGCAACCCTTCCCTGCCCGCTGAAGTTGCAACGGACCCCACACCACACCCGAGCATTCGGAAGTAGCGAGTAAATCCGAGGGTTTTTCGGTTATATCTCATTAACTGGCAACTTTCGTTTTGAGGCACAGAGTGTGCGAGTCACAGCTGGGCAACTTAATCAGACTACTGAGCGCCGATCCCCAAGGCAACAAATATAATGATCACCAAAATATTTTTTTCCTACCCAAAATGGATAAATGAACAACAATAGTTGCAAAAAATATCAGGGCAAAATACTGCGGTAGCTTACATAGATGAAGGGTAAAGGGGGTGAGCGAAGCGAAGCCCCCTTTATCCTTCGTGTTAGGTTGAACATGTGAGAACACAAAAAATACTTAAAACATAAACTTAGTACACAAAACATAAAAAGAAGTTTGGTGATTATTTATCCAAACACAATTTGGTGGACATTTATCCATTCTGGTAGTCATTTCGAATTTATTGGTAGTAAAATAGGTGCAATTTGGTACCGTTTTTGGTAATCGTTTAAACACAAGCCGATCCCCAATATGACGACCCGAATGACCGAGACGGCAGTGACTCTGCTTACGAAGTCAAGTCCCGGGTTTGAGTCCCGGTGGGGGCAAATATTTGTTTGATGAGAACGGAGTTTGTACCCTAGTCATGGTTGTTTATCTATCTAAGTATAATATTTATCTAAATAAGTATGTGTATCGTTGTCTAGTACCCAAGATACAGGGAATCATAGTTTGGGGCTAGATCGATGTGTGTAAATAGTGGCCAAGGTATTATTAATATTTGTCAAAAACTAGCTCGGTTCTGTATCTCTTGACATATCTCGGGTCCATTCTAATTGACGTTTCACTGACGACAATCGCTTTAAATAACAGCTGCTGACACCAATAATCGCGCTCTGATTGGTGAACGTCAAAACATCAATAGGACATTGATTGTGATAGAAATTTCTAGATGTCAGAGATGTACTGTATTTGTGTGTAATTTTCATAGTGAATAAATGGATTTTCTATCTAGCTAGATAAACACAGAATAGAGCTACTGGGTTATTGATATAATACATAAACAAATCTTGATACACGCGTTCCTGGGAAAAAGGGCATTCGCAGACGGACAGAAGTGTGAAGTTTTCACAGTGAATAAATGGATTATCTATCTAGCTAGATATATACAGAATAGAGCTACTGAGTAATTGATATGATATATATATATTATCTTGATACACGCGTTCCTGAGGAAAAGGGCATTCGCAGACGGATAGTCAGTTAGGAGTACTACGAAGTGATCCTATAAGGGTACCTTATTGCCCTAAAAATGCTAAATAATAAATTAATTAACATACCTTTGTCCTAATAACTGCTCTGACGATTCGAATTGAAACCGCCTTAGTTGATAGTTCGACAACAACAATAGTTTCTTCATCACGTATTTGTACTTCTAAAAAGGATTCAAGCAATTTAGGACGACAAGTTTAGCCTAGCGGGTTGTGACCCTGGCTACGAAGCGAACGGTCCTGGGTTCGAAGTATGGTTGGTATGGGCGTAGTTCGATTTGTGTACGGTTGTCCTCAAAAATTAATTATTTAATTTCCTCAAACTCAACAATGTTCAAAATCAAGTTAAAGTTCAAAGATTTAAATTCATAATAGCATAGAGTATTATAATAGCACAAAAATTGAGACTTAATGAACGTCATAACATAATCAAGCAAGCTTAATAAAACATTAAGTGCCTAATTATTAGTACATAATATATAGGGTGCAATGAACTGGTTTAATGCTAGATGTCGGTGTCTTGTAAAAAGTCGTAAATTTTGTAGTAGGCCTTTGTGCACAAAGTGTGCTTTATACATTTTTTGAATGCTTCAGTTAAGTTCTGTATTTCTTGCGGAATTTTATTGTAGAAGCGTATACAGTGTCCCATAAAAGAACAACTAACTTTTGTGAGTCTGAACATTGGAAAAGAAAGTTTATGTTTATTTCTAGTTTGCACATTGCGGCGGCTATCAATGGTTTTAAAGCTAAATATATTTTTCCTCACATACATTAAGTTTTCATATCTATGAGTTCAATATATCTATATTGACTTGCAACTGTTAGGATGTTGGTTTCTTTGAAGAAATCTCTCAAAGACTCTATTACCTAGCTTATAAATAAATCGGATCGCTCTCTTCTGCAAAATGGAGATGGTTTCAATGTCAGCAGCCCGTTCCCATGAGTGAACCCTTCACAACTCTTTGGACAGGGGCTGCATGTTGCCGAGTTTCTGTGGTTGTTATAAGTTCCACTTGTTACGAGTATGTTTGCTCACAAGCTTGCGGGTCGTTTCGACCCTGATCCTATTGGGGTCATGTGACTCTATGGTAATTGGGGTTGGCAGTGGTTACTTTATGTCTTCTCTGCAGGCAAAAACTAACAAAAGTTATTCTTTAGACCCACACTCCACATGATTCACCTGCCCACTCAGGTCAAAAAGTTTGACCTTAAGCTTTATAATCTAGGAGAAGCATTTTTCAGAATGATAACTCCAACCGCACTTTAAATATAATATTTATGGACACCTTTCTGCGACATCCTGTATGAAGGTTCGATCAAAAGAAGCAATCGCTAACGGCCAATAAAAAAGTAATTTCACTGTTTAGCTTAAGCAGTGTTTTGTCCTTTTCACACGTCGACTAAATGTCAAATGTCAAAACACTGAATTAACTAAACAGTGAATTTACTTTTTTATAAGTAAGGCGTTAGTGTTTTATTTTTCACTAAGTGATGGTCATTTGCTTAATAGCTGAATCTTGTCTAACTTAATACTTAGTTTTACTACATGAAATAGTACTTAGTTCACCATTTATCTTCAGAAACGTATTATAAAAGTTAAACATTATTTTGTAACAATAATTTTACTTGCCTAGACATGTCCAGTCTCGGCTGGGTATTGGAAAGATTTCTACGGAAAATTTAACTACTTATATGCACAAATATACATGAGTATATAGTTACACAAGAGCCCCGTGGTCTAGTGGGTTTCACGCTTGCTTCTCACACAGGAGATGCAGGTTCGAAACCTGACCATGTACCAATGAGATAATTAATTTATCTTAAGTACATTATCGGAAATTCCGTGTTTCGGATAACACGTTAAGCTGTAGGTCCGAGTCGGTAAACCCTTCCAGCAACCCGCATCGAGCCAGCGTGGTATGGAGTAAGGCTTTATCTTACTTATATCCGGGTAAAGGCCTGTACCCCTCGGTGGGGATATTAATGGGCTACATTTATTTATTTATATAGTTACACAGAATGTTACAGTTTTGTTTATCACTTAATATTAATGTCTATATCAAATATGGACGTTATTCCGACTTAATCCTGGAGAGAGGATATAATAGGACCGTTACATATTTGTTATGGTGTAAGGTGTGGATTGGTTTGTGTGTATAGATGGAAAGCCCTGTTTTCTTCGAAGCCGCGTTGCTGAATTGCAGTGACAGACGCCTCACATGGAAAGTCAGGTCCGTAGTTTATGAAACCCTTGGTACCGCCTCGGCATCAGCAAGAGTAGAGGTCAAACGAAGATGGTTACAGGTTTCACGCCATTTATTCTGTCCTAAAGAAGGATCAGAACCCCGTAGGAGCTCTAGAATATGATACACCTTGTTTACTTTCAAGTTATTCACCACATGGCGTTTCATTAAGTTTAATTATAAATGAAATTACTTACCATTTAATGGGAATAGAAAATAAGTGTACCAGTCCAGCACAAGCCACAAAAACTATTAGGGATGTGAATGATGGACGGCCGCGTGTGGTGCGCCGAAACTAGTACTTGAAATAATGGTTTTGTGAGTTTCTATGGGAACGAAGATACAATCATGACTTGAAGACGACTATTCTTTGATTCCTGGTTACTCATACAAGCCGGGAAAGCAGCATTCATAAACGTGATTCTTATAAATAGACGTGAGTGGCAGGAATAGATATCGGTTTCCGTTTGTAACGAAATGGTCTTTGTGCGTTCCGGCCCATAATGTACCTATCCCAAAATGCACCCCATGCGAAAAACGTGGCACAATGCACCTTTCTCAAAATGCACCTTTCCCAAAACGCACCTTTCGCAAAATGCACCTATCCCAAAACGCACCTTTCACAAAATGCACCCATTGCAAAATGCACCTATTGCAAAATGCACCTATCCCAAAACGCACCTGTTGCAAAATGTACCTATCCCAAAACGCACCTATCGCAAAATGCACCTATCGCAAAATGCCCGACTTACTCGTGGGCCCCCGGGTTGTCCTCCTGGGGGGACCACGAGGAATTTGAATTTGCTTATCGTCTCCCCGGCCTCACACTTGACGGAAAATGAAGTTATGATGTGGTAAGTAGTACGTAGGTACTACCTACTAGGTAGTACAGATGTAGTGAATAATCCTTTCCTTTCGTATTTTCTCGGAAATGTTCGTTTTTGTCTTACTACTTTGTCTTACAATTTGACATTTGACATTGATAAATAAAGTATGCGATTTATTTGATACCTACACGTAATTTAATAATACAGTAATTCATAGACACATCGGCACCATTCGGGTGTTATCGTTGTTCCGAGTTTTGCCAATAGGAAAGGATTATTCACTACATCTGTACATGATATATTTTTTGCGTGGTGGAGTATGGCTTATACCCGGTTTCTCGTACAAAAACAAACCATTAGTCAACCGTCAAACGGCCGTCAATTTTTTTTTATATGCAGTTTTGACAGCTGAAATTGGTTAAGGACTGTCAACAACGGATTAAATATACGAGAAACCGGGGGTTAATCTTACTCGTGATAACTCTTAATTATTTAATCATTTCCTTCAAGTTCTACAAACTTACTAAAGACGCAGTAATTTATGAATGAATATTGAAATGCTATTGGCTGTTGAGAAGTCTTTGCATATGTCTGGGACAGTAATCCATGCATTGATTTAGCCATCTTCTTTTACAAGTCCATGTCCCATACAGAATCCTGCACAAATTATTCTTAATAAATCTTTTCTGGCATTTCGCTTTTCTGGCATTGTGCGTGCATTGCTAAAGACGCTAAGACGGTTACAGTACAAATTCATCAATAAACATTTAAATTAATACGTTAGGATCGAATTGATAACTAACATCTTTTGTACTTTTGCCATACTGGTCGGTCGGCGGTCGTAGTTTTGACTTCTGTCATTTCACAAAAAAGTGGGTATATCTGTACTTTGAAAATTTACATTATTTCTTTGCTTCGCAAAGGTGTGTGATGTGTGCCGGCCGAGACGTAGTATGCCTATATAGTCTGTGGTGCCGAGGTTATTTGCAATTCACAACATGGAACAGGATTTTTCTTTTTCTACTAATCAGAAAGGAAATGTACACTTATTTGTGGTGCATATAGATATAATAAGCATCGGACTAATAAAACTGGTAGTACCTTATGGCGATGTGTGTGTCGTGATGAATGTATTGCCTCAATGTCACTGGAAGAAACAGGACAAACTATAACACGGCAATCAAAGCACACATGTAAAACGGTTGATATTAAAAATATTATCCATGAACATGTTTCGTATTTGAAAAAGGCAGTAAGTATGCAAAGATTTCCGACCAGTGCAACAAATCTATGAAGAGAATGAGTCAAGATTACGTAGTAAGGTACCTGTGTCTGATCATGACTTGATACCTTCGTATTATTCCCTCACAAATATCTTATACAGAGCGCGCAGAGCATACCTTGACATGGAAAAATTGCGCTATACAAGTTCTGCTGCAGTAAAAGTTCCTGAAGCGTTAGGAAAAAGATTTTTAATTTGTGAAGACGGTGGTGAAGAGGGTGCTGATAACAAAAATTTTGTATTTTCAACCACTTTAGCAAGAAAAATTATATACAGAAAATCGGGATCATATTACGAAGATGGAACTTTTAGGTGTACTCCACCACCTTTTTTTCAAATGTGTGTGCTGCATTTAGACATCAACTCAAGTACAAAAAGCACGAACATAATACCGGTAATTTATGCCTTATTACCAAACAAAACAGAGGAGACATATACGCGACTGTTCAGGATTTTAAAACATAAATTGGGGATCCAGATCAAATCTTTCAAGTGTGATAATGAACTGGCGCAGATAAATGGAATACAAACAATATTTCCTGAATCACAAGTAAGCGGCTGTTACCATCATTACAATGACGCCATTTGGAAGAATGCTGAGAAAATAGGACTGCTGCGCACTAACCAAGGTCGTAATATTGCAAGAATTGCTGCAATAATACCACTAGTACCAGCTCAGAACATACCAGCTACTTGGCTACATATTTTAGACCAAGCCCCTCAAAGTCAAGAAATGGACAATTTTAAGCGATATTTCGAAAGACAATGGTACCCAAAAATGCGCCCATCATTGCTCAGCTGTGCCGGCCAGAGACACAGAACTACGAACGCACTAGAAGGCTGGCATCGGCGCATTAACACTGGTCGAATACCTAAAAAGCCAAGCATAGGAACAAACGCATACGTGACTATCTATTTAAGAAAGTGAAACCTAACAGACGGCAAAAAGATATCATTTTTGATGAAAGATATAACAAACTTCTGGCAAATCTTCAAGCAAAATAATATCACGTTGCATTTTTTTTTTTTAAAGTTATATTTTTACAATTAGTAAAATAAGCAACAACAACAGTGTTAGTATCGTGATTTATACTTCTGTATAAGAATAAGAATTTAAGTTAAAAAAAAGATTTATTTGAAAAAAATAATAATTTTAATAAAAATAAGCATAAAAATTTCATAATAAACTGTCTAGTGCGACTAAGACTCGTGCCCCAAGGGTTCCGATCACACTTAGAGAGCATAACATGTATAACTAGGTCTCCTTATATATATATAGTATCTCTCTCTCACTCTCTTCTCTCACTTCCTCTCTCTCTCTCCCTATCTCTTCTCTCCCTATCTCTTCTCACTCTCTCTCTCTCTCCCTTTCTCTCTCCCTATCTCTTCTCTCTCTGCCACTCCCTCTCCCGCTCTTACTCTATCTATATCTCTCTCTATCTCTCTCCTAAAAGATTTTCGATCGCTTTTTGTATAGAATATAGTTTTCGATCGGTTTTTTTCTTTGACATACGGACGGACAGACGGACGGACGTATCGTGATTTATACTATGGTAAACCTTTAAAATTAGAATAAGAATTTAAGTTAAGAATGTGTTTTTTTATTGCCTATGTCATTTAGTACAGTTTAGTTGGTATGACTGAAATGCACATAGTCACTACATCTACTAACTTAAAATAAGGAGGTTTCATCGAGGCCTTTCACTACATATTTCACCAGTCACTACACCTTTTACCTAAACTTGTCAAAATCATGATATATGTCATAAATTGTGACATCTGTCAAAAATAGTAACATCTGTCAAAAATAGTGACATTCTCAAAAACCAGACCAGAAGACATCAGTCTTTAGCAGGCTGGTGATAAGGCTGTGATTTCAGGGTGCAACGTTCTTAAGTATAGGTACGTACGTCCGATTCGCAGGAATGAAAAGCTTTTGAACACTCAGCGGGCTTTTGATGAAAATATTACTGAAGCAATTATTTCAGTTGCGTTTAGTGAGAGGGCGAAAGTGCGATTTTAACTGAATATGATGGATTACACTCGGAAGTACATACATAACATTGATGGGATAGTAGATTGTTTACCAAGGGAGTAAAGAACTATTTTTACGGCGAGAAAGTTTTTTGACACCTGAGCGACCGAGGGATTCTAGAGTTGAATCCCGAGTGTAACGAGGCACTCATAAGTAGAATCCTGAGGGTTTCAATGTATATCACTCGAGCCAAAAATAGTTTTTACTCCTGAGAGGTGGACACTTTACTTTTCATCACCCTCTATGAGAAAAGGGGGTGTTTGGATGGCCGCCGCGCTAATTTTTAATTTTGCAATATGGGTATGGTTTTTGAGGTACTTTAGGGTTCTAGTCTCGAATAAAGGGTCAATTTTGCATTTCAAGATGGCCGCCGCGCTAATTTTCAATTTTGCAATATATCAATAATAGTGACATTCTCAAAAATAGTGTAAGGCATTTTACAATGGGTGCATTTTGCGAAAGGTACGTTTTGGGATAGGTACATTTTGCAACAGGTGCGTTTTGGGATAGGTGCATTTTGTAACAGGTGCGTTTTGGGATAGGTGCATTTTGCAATAGGTGCATTTTGGGATAGGTGCGTTTTGCGAAAGGTGCGTTTTGGGATAGGTGCATTTTGCAAAAAAAAATACTATTCCTTGAGGTACATTTTGGGATAGGTACATACATCAGTTTAATTTTGCAGATCAGAGTCGACTTCATCGAGAAAAATCCCAGTATTAATATGCCGTCGTGCTATTCCTTCCGGAAGCTTCGAAAGGCGTTTCGATCCACCTACACGTCACGTCACGGTGATTCGTCCTATACGTAGTACAAGCTAGCCACCGAAAATAATTTTATAAGTTTTATTGCTTGGATTGATGTATTCAATGATAATACTTCGTTATATGATAATTGAATAACATAAGGGAAGCACTAAGCAGGTATGTAAGTAGTTACCCATACAGGTAATTATAATGAAAAAAGAATAATAATTCGAAAAATTACATACAATAGCAAAAATACAGAATTATGTATATGCTTGCATAAAACGCTTCAAATAAAAAGAAATAATAAAATAAAATAATATGAATAAAAGGAATTAAATTAGTCTATCCTAAAGGGTATATAAAGTCTCTGTTGTATAGGTCTCGTTTTTTCTTTATCAACATCCAGTAAGTTGAACTTAGACAAAACATATTTAAAAATATGCTTATTTCGTTTGGATTTATCAGCATTACACCAAACTTCAAAAAGCTCGGAACGAATATATTAATAGGTGGGTCCTGAAAAGGGATAAAAAAGTATGGTGACAAATCGTGTAACAATAAAAACCGTGTTAAATGTAAAATCGTGTAAAAACAAAACTACTATTATAAACGATCATTTTAAGATAGATTCCAGAGAGAGTACAAGAGGGTACAACAAAAATCTTCTCTAATTAATGTTAAAGTAATGATATTTTTAGACCCAACCTTGGGAATGAATTGTGAATTACTGGAAAAACCAAATAAAAAAACATTATATGGTTCCAAAGGACATGTTCAAGATTATCAAACATTTTTTGTAACTCAGCAACACTTGTCAATGCTTTTAATATCCGAACTCCGAGAAAGTTGTTAGGGAATTGTTTTGGGTTGTAATTTTGCATTTCCTTATATACCAACTTAAAGTCATTAGTAAACATAAACACTGTCTTGTAGGGTTAATGAAGCTCATCATTCTACTCATTAGTTAATTGGTAATGGCTAGAAATTATTGAAATACCTCAAATCGAAAGTGACTTATTGGTGGCTTGTATGGGACGAATCACCGTGCGCGTATGCACAGCACTCGTCCTAAACAAAGAATATATACCTGAAATATTTTTGAATATTGTGGAACATCTAAGATCTAAAGAAGCTCAATGTACCTAAAATTTTCGTGGAGAATTAATGAAGAACATTGAATTTAGATCGCTGAAGCTTAATACCGAAGTGACAGCTATTTGCATTAGGTACATGAAACGTAACGCGTCGTTGACGGGTGTGTTCTGAAATCTAACGAAGCGTATTCCAGCACACGGTCATAAAAAAACAAAATTTATTTTGTGTGTTACAATTTTACTCGAAACACATTTTGGTCTGTTCAAAACCGTTACTCCGTCTGTACAGTCTCATAATAATAAAATGTACAATCAATCTTCACATTTCTAGGTTTGGGGTCGTATTGCATAATTTTAATTGTCATAATATTTTTGGCATAAATCGTTTGGCCGAAATTTTGTAAACCCTAATATATATTTTTTTTTAGCCATTAAGATGTCCCACTGCTGGGCAAAGGCCTCCCCCTCTTTCCTCCACACTTCCCTGGTCTGTGCCACCTCCAGCCACCCCGGCAAAAACTTGTCGAGGTCGCCCCGCCATCTCCGTTTAGGCCTGCCTCTACGCCGGTATCCGTCCTGTGGCACCCAGTTAGTGGCGATTTTCGCCCATCTATCTGGGTGCAGCCCAGCTAGATGGGCGAAACGAGCCCACCTTAACTTAGCGGTCTGTGCACCCACATCAGCGATGCCAGTTAAGGAGCGCAGTGTGGTGTTCCTTATGCGGTCCGTCCTACGAACACTAAGGATGCTGCGCTCCATTGCTCGCTGGCAAACCTTGAGTTTGGACTTCTGAAGTTCGGTCAAAGACCATGACTGAGCGCCGTAGGTTAGGATAGGCAGGATACGCATGTCGATGAGCTTGCTCTTGAAGGTCAGCGGAAGGTTACCCTTCATAAGCTCCTTCATGGACCAGTAGCTCTTCCAGGCGTTAGAAATGCGTCTATCGATTTCTTTATTCTGCCTGTTTTCGAAGGAGGCTATCTGGCCCAAGTAAATGTACTCATCGACATAACGTATTTCCTGCCCATCTACCTCGACCCTGCGTTTGACACTGTTAGTCATGGCCTGGGTTTTTGAACGATTCATCTTCAGTCCAACCTCAAGGTTTGCATTGCTGAGTTCCTGTAACATACGCTGGAGCTCGGGTGCAGATGGGGCAAACAGGACAATATCGTCGGCGAAGCGAAGGTCTTCTGCCACCAACGTCAATGCCTCGGTCTAATAATCATCCTATGCCTAATAATCATTTAGCATAAATGATTACGCATACATTGCAAAGGCCTAAACATAGGAAGCGTAAATATAAAACCGGTCAAGTGCGAGTCTAAATCACGCACGAAGGGTTCCGTACCACCGTTCAATGGAAGCGATGGTGTGGAGTGAATAGTTTGGATTTTACACAGCAAAATTTTGTTTACAAAGTTATTGGTGCGGTTACTTTCACACTCCATGTACGTAACCAGGTGCATCCATAAGTTTGTATGTGGTATTGAAAGAATTGTTGTATGGGAGCCCCCTTAAATATTTCTTTTATCCTGTTTTTTAGTATTTGTTGTTATAGCGGCAACAGAAATACATAATCTGTGAAAATTTCAACTCTCTAGCTAGCTAGGTTCTTGAGATACAGCCTGGTGACAGACGGACGGATGGACGGACGGACGGACAGCGAAGTCTTAGTAATGGGTCCCGTTTGGAACCCTTCGGGTACGGAACCCTAAAAAAGGCATAACAATAGTTTAAAATAATATAAAAAGGCATAACAATCAATTCACAAAGAACAAAATTTGATATTTCAGCTTATATTATTTTCGTTAAATGTTGTTTTTATTTGCACACGCTTCGCTACGCTCCGCTCCACTCCGCTCTGGTCTTGCTTTCTTCTAAGTTCCAACCTAACCTATAACCCAATTAAAATTTAGCCACAATAACCAACTCTAGCAAAATTTGATATTTCAGCTTATATTATTTTCGTTAAATGTTGATTTTATTTGCATACGCTCCGGTCTTGCTTTCTTCTAAGTTCAATCCTAACCTTATAACCCATTTGAAATTTAGCCAAATTTGGTACTTCAGCAAATGATAAATAGTATAAATCATTATTAGCCAAAAACATAATATGCCAAACATCTATTATGCGATACAAAAGTAGTCTAAGTGAAAATATACCAAAAACATGTCATGCCAACCAAAACCATATGCCAAAGTATTGTTATGAGAAAGTGCTATTATGCAATTAAAGTTATGACAAATTCATTATGCGAATAAAAATTAGGACAAGCAAAGTTATGCGAAGCAAAGGGATACCCATTTTTATTAATATCGAAATCTTAGCATCCTGAATCGGGAGTAATTCTATATTTACTATTGACACACTCTATTTCAAGACTAAATCAAAAAATTAAACTGATTTTAGCTCGTCTTGTGCGATAAAAACGTAGGCACGGTACGGGCCTACATTTTCGTATATATTTATTTCACATAAAACGATATAAGATACAATAAAACAGAAAGGACATCTACAAAGGCATGCTTATCCCTAAATAGAGATCTCTTCCAGCAAACCCAAGGTTGATACGAATAATTTAATGTACAGGATAGAACTATGTGATCTGATAAAGATACACATATATTACTGAACTATTGAACTTACTACATACAAAATTATTATCCATCCCGGCACAGAAAATTCCGTCTCTTAATGTACTTCTAATAGTTATTTGTGTCACAAGGGAGCAAAATGATGTATTTACGGCGAGGGCGGTACATTGAATCCAGAGTGAAGGAAGCGTAGAATCCTACGATAGAATCCTGAGCGTAACGAAGGATTCCAGCGTTAACGCCCATGACGAAAATAAATTTGCTCCTTAGTGACACATACAACTTTTCAGACCGACTATGAGGAAAATTTAAATTAAATGCTCTAAAACAACTATACTTTGAATTATACTTTCACCACTTTTACAGTAATCGAACAACGTAAACAAAACTTTTTTTTTATAATGGCGGATTGTGAAGGATTAGGGAAAGGTCACAGATAAAATATTCCTGTGAACTTTTACCAATGTGTAAAAATAATCGAATCGAATATTACAATGGTTTCGGATATCAATATTCATTATATTACAATAACATTCATCGATAGTTTTCATTTCAGTAAAACATATAATTTATTTTGACATTTTTTTTAAATATTACTAAAAATTCATAAATTTTGATATAGCGTTGTTAAAGTTAAAACTTGAAACATGTTGGTTTTTAATCGACTACGATGAAATTACAATCGATTATTTTATTAAGATCTGTGTTCAATTGGCACATTACGTAAATACTACATGCCAATGAATAAATTAAAAAAGTAGCTTGAACAGAAAAGTAGCATTTTGCTCCCTCTCGTCGTGGAGCAAAACTTACTTTTCCGAATGAAAGGTGTGAAAAATAAATTACTTAGCGCTACCCCTTATTCGTAAAGTGCAGAAAAATTTAAATCCACCTTTTCCATATTTATAGTTCTTTATAGAAAATATATAATAAAGGTACATTCTTAATTATATAATCTTCGACTCTTCATGAGACTTGGCCCCCGCCCCTATAGTTGATGCTCATATACGCCGCGTCAGCACTTTGCAAACTCTCGGCAGCGAAATGCACGCTCGATTGAATGTTATAATACCCATCTTTGTTGGTCTGTGATATATTATGTTCGATAGGTATTTTCTGTAGCTTTATGTATAATGTTTGCACATGTCTATATGTATACATACTTGGCGAAACAATTAGAGTAATATTGTCAAAAATATAACCTAAGTTTTGATAAATTCTTGTGGCTCTACCCTAGAGAAAGAACAGGAAAGGGTAACATAATTTGAATGTTATGAAATACGTTAAAACAAAGTTTTTAACTCTCGATCGTGAAATAGTACCTAAATTACTCCAGCTTGACATAGTGTAATTGGCACATGAAGTTTTCCTCACTATTTAACAAGGATACCTCTAATCTTTATCACTTTGCACAATATTATTATGTTACGACAGTCACCAGCCATCAACATCGAAGCATTAAGCCGCAACATTCCAACTTCAAAGACAATCCAGAACAAACGTACGCCCACGCAGTATTTTCATTAAAACACCACTAACTAAACGCTACCCATTGAAAATTGCTATTTGGAACTTAACTACCTGGCTGGTCATTGCAGTAACGAAACGCAGATTTCTTACATACTTTCACAGGCGAAATCGTCCTGTAGCGGCATTGAGATAAGGTGCAAAGTCGGCGTTTGTTGTAAAGGTATGTGAAGCATTTAGTTTCTGCAATGTTGTAGTACAAAAGGTTCACTCGCATACGGGTGTATGGAAAGGTTGAAAACGAGGCGCTTTTCCTGGACCATTGTTCGTTGGCCGAGTCCAACAAAACACTTTGCCCTTCCCTATTGAGAGTGTGGTAAGGTCGATTTTATTTTGTGATGGCGGTAGAAGAAAGATGGTAATGGGACAAGCATTCATCGTGTTTTAACTTTTACTCATATGCAGTGGAGTGTGTGCTGTGTGCACAATGCTTGAATATTGCTGAACACAATGTATCTATAACCGTAAGATAGTCAAAACCGTTAGTTGATAAACTAACACGTTAGTTGATCATCTATCGACAGATAGGAAACCAGACCGACAGGGTTTAGAATTTACGTTTCCTTTGTTCTTACATGTCAACCTAACACGAAGACTATTCGGGGCCTTCGCTGCGCTCGGCCCCTCTAGTCTTCACCTAAGCTACCGCAGTGTATGCCCTGGTATTTCGTTTGCAATTCAAGTTTAAACCAGTTTACTATTTAACGGTTTTAACCGTTAGTTTATCAACTAACGCGTCATATAGTAAGCGCTACGCTACAGTTTACTATCTGTCGATAGTGGACGACCAACTAACGATAAGTTTATCAACTAACGGTTTTGACAATCTTACGGTGACATATCTATAAACTTCATACCGAATGAACTGGGTGAAAGAGTTGTAATTGTCAGTGAATTTGATTTGATTTAATAAAATCCAAGTCACATGATGCTAAAGGCAAGCGGATTGTTTAGACCGGTTTAAATTTTCTCTAAAATCTCATTATTAAGCAAATCTCATCATTGAGTTCGTCAAAGAAATATTCACCAAACAATTAATTTTTATTTTTCTGCACAGCCACTGCGTCGTATACAAAAGCCTTGCCAAAACAGAAAGTCATGTCACACCCGCCCTTCACAAGGGGCTGCCGACATCCTGAAACTGTGGGACTGGCCGGACTAATGAGGAAAATATGTCGAATGCTCAGACCCGTACACATTTATCATAAGGGGAGTGAGAAAATCTGGAACATGTATTAAAACTCAAGTTACTTGCTCTTGCAGTGCTGTTTTGTTTTATCCTAATGATTTTAAATGGGTATGTTTTATTGATTGCCAAATAAAAGCAATGTGATGCTTAAAATAGTCTATAAGTCATATAAATTGTATCACTAAATGATATGAAATTGGTTCCATAAAATTCATTAAAAAATCACCGAGAAATAGTATTGGTCATCAAATTATTAGATTGGTCACCTAAATAGAATATTTGATCTGAAGTTAATCTGTATGAAATCGCGTACAGTTTCAAATTAGTAACCAATTGAGGGTTTTTAATTTTTACATGTCAACCTAACACAAAAAATAAAGGGGGCTTCGCTTCGCTGACCTACCCTGACACCACTTCGCCCTGATATTTCGTGTGCAACACAGTAGATATGACGCGTTATTAGGTGACAGATCTGGCATTTTGGTAACAGATTTACTATTTAGGTAACCAATCTATTAATAAAAATCTATTATTTTGATGATTGATCTACTTTTTTGAGTAAAAACCTATCATTCGGGCAATAGAAAAAAAGTGATAAACTATTATTTAGGAGACATATATTTACAAATAATTGGTGATCCAGATTAAGTGACTGTTTTGATTGATTTGATGGCCAATATATTTCTTAGGTATAGATATAATAATTAGGTTATATTTATATATATATATCAGTGTAAATCAAAATTTAGGTGACAGAAAATATTGTTACCATTTAAATTTTTACATCTATGTTCCAAAAATAATACTTTAAGGCTGTGCACCGCGACCTTGAAACATAGAATTTCGCCTTCAGCTTACTTTTAGAGGAATAGGATTCAAGTGTTGAAAAAGGGTCTTCTTTCACTGATCTAGAGAACTAACTGAGCAACATAACTTAATATTTTTATAACGATTGAATAAATAACAAGAACATAAATTAAATAAGTGCGAAATAGTAAATAAACATATTGTGAAAAACAGATTTTTGGATAACTTCGGGATACTTTTCTATCGAGCGAAAATAATCAAATTACGTATTTACGTTCACGAATACCTGCTTTTTTAATTTAGTACATTATGCCCTCTAAGAGGGCGCCATATTGAATTTTGTGTGACGTTACAAATCCTATAACCAGTGGACGATCAAGACTCTACTAACTATACCTCATTTGTATTTTTTTTTCTGATAAGTGGATTAGATGTTCTGGTGACAAATGAACATACATACAAACATTCAAACATACCGGTCAAACACATAAGGTTCTTTTTGGCTTCGCTGTAGTCTTGTAAAAAGACTGCTTTCTCCTACAGTTTTTTTTTATTTAGGCTTATTTTTCGAAGAATCCAAAAATATCTAGATATATTTAGAAAAATCTTTATAAATAGATCATATATAGAAAACTGCATTTATCTCAAAACCCCAAAATGCTGCGTTTTAGCGGTATACGATGCATTATCACCATTATGCCTCCCCCACAAAAATACAGCAAAATTTCCTTTCAACACACATCCAGCGACTAATTTACTAGAAAGGCACGCCCCAAATCCCTCTGAAAGGCTCTATACTTCACACTAACACCACAGTATAAATAAACTTCACGCCCTTAAGACTTAAGACTTGCACACTCCACATTTCTTCAGCCGTTTTTATTTTGCGAACATCCTAACACCACCAGTATTACTGAACCCATCTCTCCCCTCGCGGCCTCAATAAACACAGGTAAGATGTCGGTAAGGGGTAGGAACCGCAGGGGTCAGGGTAAGTGGGCGTGATGTAAACCGCATGCAGTAACATAACTAACTATCAAAGTTCCCCTGCGTACTTAGAATAAATTTTCAATACTCTTCAACATCGCTCGTTAGGTTTTAGAACCGCTGGTATGGGCGACGCATGTAGGTTGTATATTGGTTCTCAATGTTTAAAACGAGTTGTGGAGATGTTGCTTTTGACATAACATTATTAGCAATTTGTGGTGTTTGTTTAATAACTGTGTCTATTAGCAACTTTCTCAATAGATCGTGTTGAAAATTAAGGAATATTAAAATATAATCATTTGTTTCCTACTTTATTATACATGGTGCTTGGTGCATCGATCGCCAAATTAAAATCGCGGATAGAAGGTACTAAGTTCATTAATTTGCCAATTTTGTATCGGGCGGGTGGTACGCATATAACTGATATTTGACAGGTATGTAAGAATATAATTTTGTGGGGAGAAAGAAATTTTCAATTGTTGTTTAATCACAAAACATATTATTTATAAAAAAAATAAACAAATCTTGCTCGAACTGCCGACCTTCATTGCCTATGTACGCGTAACATCGATTCGTTATTTCTACAGTGGTAGTTTGTAAGCGAATTTCCTCTTTAATTACGGCGAATGCTGATTGTATCCGTTAGGATAAATCTTCTCTAGATTCGACTTCCGTAGGTAGAGGAACTCATTTTCCCTTCATGTTCAAAAGGGGTCAGTTCTGGAGAACGTGGAGGCCATGGAATAGGTCCAACCCTCCCTATCCACGAATTTGAGAAAACATTATCCAGCGAACTTTTTAAAACACTTTCAAGAAAAAAGCCTCGTTTAGTTTTTTTTATTGTAAGTCAAAGATGATTCGTTACAGAATTTCACTTCTTGAAAAAACATTTGTGAGTCAATAAAAAAAGTAGATGGTAATTTCCATTATTTTTGACTATAAAAGAACCGTAAAACATTACACCACCAATAACAGTAAATATTGCAGGTTTTATAATTAACTTTTTTATTTATTCAAGTTTAAAGTAGTAATTCTGGAGGATTTTTCAAAAAAGTTAAAAATATTAAAATAAAAAAAATCCGTTCGGCCAAGACTTTGGTGGACCTGTGAGATAGCAAATGACCCCTTCTATCCGCCATTTTAATTTGGCAAACGATGCACCAAACTCCATGTACTTAAAGTATATTGATTGACTGGAATGAGGCGGAGTCTTATCCGTATTAATATGTATGGATGATTCAATCTTGGGAATGTTTGAGAGCCCATACTAAAATACTATGTTTGAAATGAAATTATGGAACGCTTCAAACAGAGTGAATTGGAAAAAAGTTACGAGTATCATAATGTGTTTTTGAGCCCTTTTGAACTGCCAAAAGATCATCTAAATAGCGAACTAGACATCTGCAAAGATCAAAATATGATTGATTGATGAGATGGGGAACTCTCGAATCCAACTTTTATTAACATTAGAAATATTGTGCGAGTACGTACGTAAAAGCTTTTGAATTATACATAAGTCAGTATGAATTTTAAAAATATGTAAGAATGTTTTATTATTCAAATAGGATCTAGGTTGTTTTTTCGATTAATCGGAAAAGGCCTCCCAATTCATAGTCCACACCACACCTCTCTTGCATTTCCACCAATTCAATGATTTAGGAAACTTTAATTTAATTAAATGAACCACATAGAGAGTGTTTACCACCAAGATTATCTTGGCCTTACGCTCTGGTTTCCTCCAAAAGCGGCGGCCGTAAAAAGACGGCCGACGACACGAGGAGTGTTCGAGACTGACGGCCGTCTGTTACGAAGAAAAGCACAGACCGCATAGTACATGTCATCGGTGGAAAATGGAGGTTGACATTCATTTTACAATAAATGTGATACCCGCTATTGCAGGAAAAAACGTTCGAGACTCATCAACACCCTCTTCATGACGGCGGCACCGGTTTTTGACGTTACGGTATCAAATAACTCTTGGAAACCGTGCCATTTGGTTTACATTAATATTATAGTATCTGTGTTTACACAGACAAGGTTCTAGTGACTTCATTCACCGCTGAATTACGTCCGCTAACCGCTGCTGCTTTTGGAGGAAACCAGAGCTTTGGGCCTGGATGCTCATGTCATAAGCATATCGTAAAATTGACTATATCATGAAATAGCCAACCATGGTTGAATTAGAAATTTCATTGAACGAAGAAATATTTTAGTGCAAAACACTTCTCTGTAGCTTAGGTGAAGACAAAAGGCGGCGAGCGCAGCGAATCCCCCGAATAGTCTTCTTGTTATTTCGACATGTATAACACAAGTAACCCCACGTAGTACTGAATACAAATGCTTTTAAAAAGACATGCTTTCGTGAAATTCAATCCTTTCTGATAATTTCATGAAATAATTGACTATATCATGAAATTGTTGGCTATTTCATGAAATGATCAATCTTTGGTTGGCTATTCCATGAAATGATCAACTTCTACGATATAGCAACGACACATACACAACATACTGCCCTGAAGTATGGCAGCCACTCAAAGACGTCACTGTCTCTCGCATGGGAAATGTCAGCGCAAGAATGACATTTCGGCGGTACTTAATTTGAGTCTGTAATTATTTATTTAAGTTTCTGTACCATGTTGCCATCACGTAACACCTACATTTCGAATGACAAGAGAATTATGTTTTACATGTGCCTTTGGATGTATTATAGGATTGGGTATACCACCTGGGTCATTTTTCAGACTTAATTCTAAGACATAGGTATTTCGCTGTACTTCTTGCTAAGAATACCGGGCTCGGTAAACAAGATTGCTGGAAGCAGACATAACAATATCTCTTTGACACCACAGGTGTTGTTCTAAGCAGCCCATACATAATAATCCACCTACAAGCAACTATCGACGTTAACTTCAAGCATTAAAAGTTAGGCAACGCTTGTGTTAAAGTTGGTAATGTTTCCTCGAGTGATGGCGACACTTTCTTGTCAAGATGTCGTTTATTTCAGTGAAGATAAGGCTTAGGGCGAAATATGTTTGTATTTTCAACTGAAAATGTATTCGGGATAGCTTGCTCGATAGATACAATACTAAGTCGTAGACTGAAAGATAAAACAAAGATCGTTATCAAATACATAATTGACAATATCCAGATTTATGTTAGATTCCAAAATAGGTGTAACCTATACAAAAAAAATCTTATGATTTACCTCTTTATGTGGTATGGGAACGGGCTACAAGTTAATATGATAATTTTGGTGTGATATGATAGCGAAGGGTCCTAGTGAGGAGTTGAGTAAAACCGCCCGTGTTGAGTGTTTACCACAAAAGCATTAGTTTATATTTAACTATGCCTCATACAAGTTAATTACACAAATGCATTGTAGGCGACTTACGCTTAATATGTCAGGTTAAAGTACAATAATGTGTGGTTCTAAACCGTACAACCTGCCCTCTCTCAAGCAAAAGGATGAGAAGATCATCTTATAACATTAACAAGTAAGTATAGCTGATCAAATATTGAAATTCAATAAATACATATACTGACGAGCAATGAAAAAGTTCCAGTGACATAGAACCAAATTACTCCTAAACGGGAAAGGCTAGCTTAATGACGCCGTTTGCAATATTGAAGTATATTTACCTGCGCATCAGAATATTACCAATGAAAAACGTAAATATTGTAAACGTAATATTGGTTCTATACATATTAAGGTGTTTGTCGGCATTTTGTGGGTGGAACTTTTTCATTGCTCGTCAGTGTATTATAACAAATTGATGAGCTTTGCTGAATGATTATGATGAAAATATTAATATTGATTGGTATTACACAATGGATAATGATAAATTGTAAAGATAAAAACAATAAAAGTTGTAAAAAATATTGTTTTTTTTTCCAAATGTCTTTATTACTGTAGATATTTACATATATTTAGCAACTTATGTCCGTGTCCATGTTGTCACATTGCTTGTCCTTGATTGAGCGACTAACAATAGGGAGGTCCCTTGATTAACACTAGTGACTGATTGAGCTAAGCTCATTAAGCACACTATGCAAAGCTGCGAGCTTTACCACTTCACTTGCACTGACACTTGCCTTACAAGTTAATTACACAACTGCAGTGCAGCCGACTTACGCTAAGTAAGTCAGGTTAAAGTTCAATAATGTGAAAGTGTTAAACCGTACATGTTTTCGGGATAGGTTGCTCGATAGATACAATACTAAGTCGCAGACTGAAAGATCAAAAAAATATTGTTATCAAATACATAATTGACACTATCCAGATTTATGTTAGATTCAAAAATAGATGTAACCTACACAAAAATTATTCTTATGATTTGCCTCTTTTTGTGGCGTAGCGGTCGAGATTCTGCTTCGAGTCAAAGTAAAGCGAAAAAGAGGAGAGTTATATGTTTGACCTGTATGTATATGTCACCGTAAGATAGTCAAAACCGTTAGTTGATAACGCGCTGTTTGATCAATTACCGACAGATAGTAAACCAGACCGACAGGGTTTAGAATTAACGTTTCTTTTGTTCTTACATGTCAACCTAACACGAAGACTATTCGGGATTCGCTGTGCCCTCCCCCTCTAGTCTTCGTCTAAGCTACCGCAGTGTTTGCTCTGGTATTTCGTATACAATTCAACTTTAAACCAGTTTACTATATAACGGTTTTCACCGTTAGTTTATCAACTTACGCGTCATATAGTAAGCACTACGCTACAGTTTACTATCTGTCGAAAGTTGACCAACTAACGAGAAAAAAACGTTAGTTTATCAACTAGCGGTTTTGACTATCTTACGGTGACGAATCCGGAAATATGTACAACACTATTATAGAACAGTGTTAAATGAAATTAAAATACTGGCGGGAAAATATCAATCTAATAGAGTGGGTTCCTATTGCATTTAAATTTAGTTTAATTTTACACTGTACCGTAATTAGATAAAATAAAAGAAAATGACACCAAAGAACTTCCTTACATCAAAGATATGGCTGTACCAAACCTATTTAAAAGTTGTGGAATAGAGGTTCCAAAACACAAACTAGTGATTATTTGTATCTATTCTTTTAGGACACACAAAAAGAAAATAGAACAATTCTTTAATAAACTTGAGACCTTATTATTCACATTATCAAAAAAGCAAATTTCTAATATAATTATCACAGGAGATTTAAATATCAATATTCTGAAAAATAACATAAACACCACAAAACTGATTGACATAATGAATACGCATAATCTTAAGGTACTGATTAAGACACCAACAAGGGAAAAAGCCTGTCTTGATCATATTTACAGCAATATTAAGGATGCACAAGGAACGACACTACCTCTCGAATTATCAGATCACGACACTGCGCAAATGGTGAGCTTTCCAATAAAATCAAAAGACTACGCGATTAAGTCATGGCACATTGTGAAAAGAGACTACAGTGATGACAACATAAGAAAGTTTTGTAGCGCTCTACAAAACATTACCTTCAGTGAAGTATATGAGCAAACAGATGCAAATACTGCATTTGATAAATTCCACGAAATTTTCACTTTGTTCTATGAACTATGCTTCCCGAAAATAGAACGCAAGATAAATGCAATATCAAAAAGAGCATGGGTAACAAAGGGGTTAAAGATATGTTGCAAAACGAAAAGATCTCTGCGCTATAATTTTTATGTTAACAAAACAGAAGCAAATAAACTGCAATATAGAAACTACACGAAACTACTAAAAAAATGCATCTCACAATCGCAAAGGAACCAAAATAGTAAAATGGTTTTGGAGAGTAAAAACATTTGCAGAGCTTCTTGGAAAATAATAAAAGAAGTTGGCCAAAATAAAACAGAATATAAAAACATAAATGCTATCAAAGACGACAATAATCATTTATTAATAAATCCTCTTGACATAGCCAATACATTTAATGATTATTTAATAAATTTGACAAACAAAAATAATTCTGAACTAAATAAAATTTATTTACATAAACGCAATTGTACAGGAACTAGTTTTGTCATCACTCCCGTAAGGGAACAAGACATAAAGAAAATTATAATGGGTCTAAAAAATACTGAAGCAACAGGGTACGATGACATAAAAACAGATGTTATCAAGACATGTAGCAATTCACTATGTGCAATTTTAAGCCATTTAATAAATATCTCGTTTGAGGAAGGACGATTTCCTGAAAAACTAAAACTTTCGATTGTGAAACCGCTGTATAAGAAAGGGAATGCAGAAGAAGCCAGCAACTATCGACCAGTTACACTGATACCAATATTATCGAAAATATTTGAAAAAGCTATGCAATTTAGGCTTAATGATTACTTTGAGAAGCATAAAATAAATACAAAGGAACAATACGGTTTCCAAAAGGATAAATCTACAATTCTAGCAGCATTCAATCTAGTATCTAGTGTGGCGAAGGGCTTCGATCTTAAATACAATACATCTGTTTTATTTTTCGACATGACGAAAGCTTTTGATTTTGTCTCGCATGATATTTTGTTAGATAAACTAGAACAATATGGCGTAAGGGGACCACCCCTACAATGGATACAGACCTATATTCGTGATAGGAAACAAAGTGTGCACATACATAGATTAAATAGCAATAACAAAGAAATTAAATATGAGTCTGAATATAAATATAATAATTTTGGTGTACCTCAAGGAAGTGTTTTAGGCCCACTTATGTTCTTAATATATATAAATACCAAAAGTGACATTACACCAATCCATCTTATTCGCGGACGACATTTCGATTATAGTAAGCAATAATAATAATGACATTATATTTAACAAATCAAATTATAATAATGGTAATAAGGATAATAAATTAATTGATAAACACAGAAATGACATACATAAAACAATAGGGTTAGTAGACGATTGGTTAAATAATAATAATCTAAAAATTAATGTGACTAAGACAAAGTTAATGAATTTCAACAATGTCAGTGATATCACTATAAACTATAATAGCCAAATAATAAAATGTGAAAATAGTGTGACATTTCTCGGTATTGTAATTGACAAAGACCTTAACTGGAAACTGCAAATTGACAAGGTTTGCAATAAAATAAGTAGATTTGTATTTGCACTCTCAAAGCTGAGAAAAACTACCACCCTCCAAACAACACTTGCTGCCTACCACGGATACGTGGAATCCGTGTTAAGGTACGGCATCATCTTATGGGGAAATAGTACAGATGTCAACAGAGCGTTTGTTATACAAAAAAAATGCGTCAGGGCAATCTTAGGAGTAAAACCCCAAGAATCATGTAAAACGCTGTTCAAAAAACTAAACGTTTTATCTTTACCGTGTCTCTATATATTTGAAGTAGCAAAATTTGTGAAACAGAACATGAATATGTTCACGACTGCTAAAGAACAGTTTCCAAGGAATACTAGAAATCCGGATAGGTTAGTACTGGAACATAAGCCACGAACAACGCTTTACCAAAAGAATTGTTATGCAATGAGCGTAAAAATATACAACAAATTGCCCACCGACATAAAAAGTCTCCCTTTCATAATTTTTAAAAGAAAGTTATTACTATGGCTTCAACAGCATAATTTTTATGCACTTTCAGAGTTTTTGATTTATAAGTCTTAATATTAAATTGTTTGTGTATGCTTGATAGGTCCTATACACAAATCGAAATATACTACTATTTGCATGCTGTATAAATATAGCTGAATAAGGAACTTCTAATATTATTAACATCTGATATGTCTACCTAATTTCATAAGCAAATAAACGAATCTTGAATCTTGAATCTTGAATCTTGAATAATTTTGTCGATTCTCAACAATTACATGTTTTTTTTTCCGATTTTTTTTTAAGTATAATAATGATAATAATTTATTTATCAAAAAAATATTACAAACTCACTAATAATAACTAATAATTTGTTGAGCATTTTATATTTAACAGGTACAGAAAAGTCTTCCAAGTCGCACTAGTTTTATAAACTGTGTTGCAGCAGGGCATGTTAACAATGACAATTTACACATTGCAGTACAGACGTGTAGGTACTATGACTGAGTTTATCAAATAGTTTGTTAAAGATCTAAAGGAATAATATAACATTATAAATATTACCTAACATAAAATAGAAATTGAAAATTAAAAATTGATATTAGCTTAGCGTTAAGGCTTATCTGCTTGTTTTTTACTTTTTAGTGTACCGAAGTCGGGTTTTTATATTTTTATCTACACACGTATCATAAACCCTCTTTTCAGCAAAATGTTAAACTACTTGGTAAAAACTAATTTCTTTATCTGAAAAATTACACATTATGGCCATAATGTGTAGTTTTTCTGCATATTATGACATTCAAATTTCGAACGCCGACGCCCGCCTGCGTGCCACCCCTAGTTTGTCTGTGAAGTTGGTATTACAGAACAAGCTAAACAACTGCAGAGCCACAATGCCGGTCAAACATGCGGTTCCTGTACACATCAAAGAGAGCTTATGATATAGATGAACTAGTGTATGTAACTGTACATAATTAGGCATTAAAACTCTCGAGTTATATTATTAGAGTATTAATGCCCTCCATTATGTAGCAGTCACATAAACTACTATTAATTATAAATACGTCATTTATTACTGGTGACTTCTTTTACACCTTTTGTATTTCTACCAAAGGATTGCCAAGCGTATGATGTGATTTCAGCATTAAACCAAACCAAATTAAACCAAAATATCCTTCAAGTAGGAATACTTTGGTCAATCAATCATGTTATCAGAAACAGCTCAAATAAATATCTGTTGAAAGCCCATTTCGATCACGAAATAAGATAAACAACCAATTCGGAATGCATAATAATGCATTTGAATTTTGTCTGGTCTAGCACCGCACCTATACTGAAAGACCAGTCCATTTGAAGCTGACATTACTTTAGTCTCTACACAAACATAGCAACTGATAAATGTATGGGTTCTCCGAGAATCGAACCCGAAACTTCAAGATTGCGAAACCGATACGAAACCGACTAAGCCATCTCAAAGTTAATAAGAGCAGCGAAATTCATGGTGATATTGAATCATCATGATGTTATGAGGTATTTCGCAGGGGTAGGGATTTAAAAAAAACAGTCGCTTGTATGGGGACACCCTTTAATTTTCAAAATTACGTGTAGTCCATGTTGCTGTTGCGAAAACAGAAATGCACATTCTGTGAAAATTCCAGCTCACTATCTAATTCGGTTGATCCGATAGAGCCCGGTGACGGACGGACGGACAGCGGAGGCTTGTAATAGGGTCCCGTTTGTCACCCTTCGGGTACGGAACCCTGAAAACTAAACGAGTAACCATGGAAACCAGTCTTCAAATAGCTGCGCCGTGTGTGGTGTACCAATGTCTACACAGGACTCAAAGTAAACCTAACCTAACTCGCGGTTTTTTCGGTATCTATCGACCTCGGATCGCAATTTATCGATCGAATTGATCCTACCCCAATCCTTTGTAATTAGGGCTCCTAAGACAATCGTGCTAATCGCAAGAGCTCCGTGGCTAATGATGCAGGTTCGAAGCCTGACTATGTGCAAATGAGATAATTAATTTATCATAAGTACATTATCGGACGTTCAGTGTTTCGGATGACACGTTAAGATCCCGGCTGCTATCGCTACGTATTAGTGGTCGTAAAACCCCTACATCAACCCGCACTGAGCCAGCGTGGTGGAGTAAGGCTTAATCTTACTCGTGTCCGGGTTAAGGCCTGTGCCCCTCGGGGGGATTAATAGGCTACATTTATTTTTATTTGCTAAGACCGCTCGATAACGCTCTAAATGTCCCGTTAGCTTCAACGTTCGGTATCGTAAATATGCGCCGGCGACTAGGATATGCGTACATACATGTACCACCATGCCTTTACCATTTCCCATATGTAGTGGCACGGCACAGACACAGATTTTCAATAAAACTTTCTGCGTTCTTGGGCGGCGTTCTTCAACTTTACCTCCTGAACTTCAGCGGGTCATAATTCAGGCGTAGAAATGCAATTAGGTGATAACACCTCCCCTATATCGGGCCTTTTGAATTAAAACCTGCAACACAATAATAATCGTACAAAATAAACCTTATATGTACAGCTGTAAAGGTGTGTTTCCGGTAAGATGGCTGGTGTTTGTAAGTGCATGCTTTCTGATAGCATATGGGCGCTGTTTCATGGAACGTGGTTGGTATAAGGTGAACTCTTCGTGTATCTTTTGTGGAAGGTATTTGCAGCGACAATGCATTTTGTCACGTTTTAAAAATAGAACACAGCTTGGAGATACTCACCGAATACACGTGGAAGTGGAATAATGTACCACGTGAAGTAGTAAAATAATTCTGAAAAGGAATATCCCTATATTTTATAATAATAATAATTATAATAATAATACCTTGAACAGTATTTACACACATTGATCTAACCCCAAACTAGGATTCTCTGTATCTTGGGTACTAGAAAACTTAGATAGATAAACAATCATGACTAGGATACAAACATCCGTTCTCATCAAACAAATATTTGCCCCCACCGGGACTCGAACCTGGGACCCTTGGCTTCGTAGGCAGGGTCACTGCCGACTCGGCCATTCGGGTCGTCGGATTTAGTTATTAAAATATTCTAAAAGTATAATAAAAACAAATAAATAAAACCCGAACACAATAAATTGTTGTCCACTTATTTCCATATTAAGATGAACCTTAAAACCACCGAACCAATTTTAATAAAACATAGCTAAGAACCATCGCAGTGAAATCTACCGCCAATTGGAATTCAGTCCACCCGTCTGAGAGACAGACAGATAGGCGCTTCAAATTTTTATCACCCCTCTTTTCGCGTCGCGGGTTTGTGAAATATCATGGAATTGCCAGATACCAACCAAAGATCTACTTCGTCGTCCCATTGCCAACAACTATCAAGCCACATGAAAAGAAGTTTTTTTTTTACAAGTGCCAACCAACACTTTATCACATTCTCCCACAATAATAAACTCCAGACGAAGAATAAAGAACGACGGCATTATGCGCGAGCGTTACATGACACCTCCATTAGTGCGCCACTGACGTAATAGATGGCGTTTAAAACGCTAGTCAATGACGGTGTCTCGTTACTCGAGATATCTTGGATCTTGAGTGTTCTCTGATGGGATCTTGTTATACAGTACGGCCACTACGACATTTATGTTTGAAGGGGTGGAGGCACCGTCGACCTTTGTGGCCGCTGCGGGTGTGGCTCTGCCCACCATGCGAGAGGTCCCGAGATCGATCCCCGGCTGGGGATATAGAAAAAAAAACCCCAGGTCTTGGAAGTTTATATGTGTGTGACGTCACTGTTTCTGGTTCCCACGACATAGGGTATCCTAGTATGGGGCCAGAAACAATGTATGTGCCTATATATATTTATATACCACTACACAGTATAGGTGATGAATATAACTATTAACCAATAAATTTACAATAAACACTTGTTTACGTTTATTCTTACTTATCCAATATGACTAAATGCGGTATAACTGGTATAGCCAGAAATGCAAAATATAATTTAAATAGAAGGCACAGGGAAAGCCCGAACTCAGCTGTTGCCATTCGATCAATAGTGTTGCAGTTTAGAATTTCAGCTATAGCCGATTTCACTCTAGTAAATCGTACCGAAACTTACCCCGTAAGGAAATTATTACCTACATAGACGTTGTCATACCTAAGGAAATGAGGTAATATGTACTTAGTCTCTGCAGACAGGTGTAGTAGTTCCCCAGACAGACTGTATTAGGACAGAGCAATCCATACGACTAACTTGTTCCAAGTGCAAACGGGAGACGCTCTCAAATCAACGCCGCATGCTTGAACTTGTTTAAGTGGCGCTTAAAGCTTCGGAACACATGGAGACGACGATGAAACGCAGTGGCAGAGTAAGGCTTTGTTCTCATTACGGCTCACAGTAGGCGCCGAATATCATCTTTCCGTAATATATATGTCACCGTAAGATAGTCAAACCGTTAGTTGACAAACTAACGTTTTATTTCTCGTAAGTTGGTCAACTATCGACAGATAGTAAACTGTAGCGTACTGCTTACTATATGACGCTTTAGTTTATCAACTAACGGTTAAAACCGTTAAATAGTAAACTGGTTTAAACTTGAATTGCAAACGAAATACGGGGGCAAACACTGCGGTAGCTTAGGTGAAGACTAGGAGGAGGCGAGCGCAGCGAAGCCTCCGAATAGTCTTCGTGTTAGGTTGACATGTAAGAACAAAAGAAACGTAAATTCTAAACCCTGTCGGTCTGATTTACTATCTGTCGATAGTTGATCAACTACCGCGTTAGTTTATCAACTAACGATTTTGACTATCTTCCGGTGACATTTATACGGTAGCGAAACAATTTGCGTGGACCGACATGCTTAATTAATACTAAACCACGAACGAAAATGTTGATCACTCTTGTATTACTGGACCATTGTTATATATGGTTCTTATTCTTCTTCTTCAGCATGTACGTGTCTACTGCTGGGCCTATGCCTCCCCCACAGGCCGCCAATTTGTTCGATCTGCGGTCATTCTCGCCCATGTCGGGCCGGTTGAACATTTTATGTCATTGGACCATCATGTCGCAGGTCTTCCGACATGTCTCTATTCTGTGCGGGGCCTCCAGAACTGAATCTTTGATTGTAGGGTATTGAAAAAGTATTGGATGTTCAGTCACGTCACAATACACTAATTTACTCGATATGTGAAGTGGGTGATCCGGTTTTAACTGTAATTTTTTGTTGTTGTTTATTTAACACATAACATACCTTTTCCCATACGGGCCACCCCGTAGAGGCATAATTGTGCCCACTTTAAGCCATTTATTCAATACTCCATGTAGCGTGACAGGGGGCTAGCCCATCGCCGCATCTATGGACTAATGAAGGTTGCCTCTCGATGTTTTCCATCATCGTCAGAACGTGCGTATAATGTACTTTAGTTAAATTAAATTATCTCATTAGTTCATGGTCAGGTTTCGAACCTGCCTCTCCAGTGTGAGAAGTAAGCGTGAAACCCATTAGTCCACGGAGCGTTTATTTAAAACACGCGGGAAAGACCCTTATAACTTCCGTTGCTCCATACCTAAAACAATCCCCTAATCACATTCTTATGGGACTAAAAGCCTTAAAGTGGGGAGGTCTTTGCCCAGAAGTGGGAAATACCGCAGGCTACATAAAACAACACATTCAGGCTAATATTTCTGGGCTACCTCAATATCAATGACTCTGCCTCAACACGCATTAATCATTACATATCTAATGACGAGTTATCCTCATTTATCAATGATGATAGCGAGAATTACTGTAATTAAACAAATTACAATAATAGCTATATACCTTACTCCATTGTCGCCAATTGTCGGTATCAGTCGAGCGGATTTTATCATAATCGGCTCATAAATAGCTAAAATATCATGTTATGACCAATTTGCGTGCAATTACGGATCACTTGCGGTTGGTTAATTGTCAAAGTTACAGATAAAGCTCTAATTAACTGCTGATGAGCAGATGAGTATGATATACCTAATTGTAGCGCAGATTTATGTATGTTTCGTGTAAGCTGCAATCAATTTCTAAGGGGTAATTAGGACAACAATTTACGCATGTATTAATTAAATAAGATTTATTTATTATTCGCTTATTATATCAACAGTTGACCGCCCAAAACGTATTTTTTTTTTAATAAATATCTAATAATCGGTCAAGTGCGGGTCGGATGCTCACACGCAGGGTTCCGTACCATCGTACAAGTAAACATAACCAAAAAAAAAACAAAAAAAAAATATGATGTCCGAACGTGGATTTGAACCCAAAACACTAAAATAGCGCCACCGATTTCAAAATAATTGCGCTGCCACAACCATGTGATAAACCGCGAAATATACGATCATAATATTTGTTATATCGTTGCTGGTGTTAAAACGTCTCATATGGGGGGAGGGGACCCCCTTTAATTTATAAAATCTCATGTAGTTTAAATAAAATAAAGTAAATTTTTTTTTGCTGTAGCGGCTTTTTGTGAAATTTTCATTCATTTATATGCCTATTTTGGTTCATCTGATAGAGCCCGCTGACGGACGGATAGTCAGACGGACAGTGCATGCATATTAATAGAGTGAAATTTGGCACCCTTCGGGTACGGAATCCTAAAAAATTTATCAAAAGTCTAAACATTTTGATACAGAATCCCACATTCAATTCATACTACACCAGTTCCTCCAGTTACACCAGTCGTTAGAACAATTCCATTTTATAAATAAATAAATAAATGTTACAAAAAGATAGTTGGATACATTACTTATCTCATTAGTATATGGTCAGCATCGGGTTTCGAAAGTGCATCCCTGCGTAAGAGGTACCGGACTTCACAGACGACTATATTTCAGTTATTTACTAAGTTCGGAAAAACTTCGTTTTTTGACCATGGTTTTCTAGTATATGGCTTGACCGATTTTTTAAGTTTTGGTACGCATTAGACGGAAAATTTTATGTTCTTTAATTTGTTAAAAGTATCTTTTCGCTGTGATGAGCGAGGTTTTGTAACTTCGAAAAGGTGTCTCGAGATATGTCGTGTTACCATTTTTGAGAAATACTCCGTTTCACTCATATCTGTAAGATAATAAACCACCACCTTTGTAACAATCCCGTCAGCTTCAAACCTCTGCCGACTGGCGTATACGGAAACAGCGGGTTTGTAATGAACAGTCGTATAAAAGCTTGGTCTATTCCATACAATGGTTCAGAACAGCGCACAGTAAAGTTAACTGGCTACAAATGTGTTCGAAATCATAAAAGTTTATCCTCTGGCCTGTTCCATTTCATATATCAGTTGGTTCCGTCCCGTGAACATCACCATGTGTGTAGCAGCTACACACAGGAGCAGGAATGAATTAATCAAGCATTTTGTCATCCTGTTAGTTGTGTAGCAAGAATTAATTAATCATGCATTTTGTCACCCGGTGAGCTGTGAGCAGGAATTAATGAAACATGCATTTTGTCACCCTGTGAACTGTGTAGCAGGAATGAATGAACCACGAATTTTGTCACCCTGTGAGCTGTGGAGCAGGTGTTAATGAATCATGCATTTTGTCACCCTGTGAGCTGTGTATCAGGAATTAATGAATCATTCATTTTGTCACCCTGTGAGCTGTGAAGCAGGAATGAATGGATTATGCATTTTGTCACCCTGTTAGCTGTGTAGCAGGAATCAATGAATCATGCATTTTGTCACCCTGTTAGCTGTGTAGCAGGAATGAATGAATCATGCATTTTGTGAAAAAGTTAACGTAAAAAAATATCATTGGCTTATTAGTAATAAGCCAATGATATTTTTTTTACGTTAACTTTTTCACAACACAACACAACAAAGAAATTGAAAAGGTTATTACCTTTTCAATTTCTTTTTGTAATTGGGACCTGATTTTTCGGGTTCCGTACCCAAAGGTTAAAACGGGACCCTATTACTAAGACACCGCTGTTCGTCCGTCCGACCGTCTGTCATCAGGCTGTATCTCATGCACCGTGATAGTTAGACAGTTAAGATCATCATAAAATCATCATCGACACGCTGCTGGGTGTTGGCCAGTGCTCTATAACGTCTTTTCAGCTTCAATATATGGTAGGGCAAGTATAGCGTAGGCCAAGCGGGAACAAACCGAGCCAGACCGCGCCTACATATTGCGATTCACTTTTTTCATCTCCTATTTTGCGCACGTGCACCGCACTCTGCCATTTTAAATCCCCATTTAATTGAGATTTGTGTAAATTCACCCCTTTCGTTTACATCAGCATGGGCACTGAGGTAGGTTACAATATACATAGTTTCATCCCCATACATACAATCTTACATTTTAGGCCCAATCGAACAGAGCTTAAATCTAGAAAGCATGATAGACGTTATCTCTAATCTACATAAACACAAACATAAATTCTTATATTCGATTATGTTTTGTGTTTATATGCTGTGTTAAAACGTATTGATGTTCAGTTTACACGTATATTTGGCCTCTATGTTAGCTGTATGTAAATAGATTATTTAATTATTAGTAATTTTCCAACATTTAATATTATAGGAACTTACCTCTCTACAACCTCATTTTTGTTTCCATCAAAAGTGTGTTTTTTTATTAAAACTCGCAAGCATTCCAGCCGTGTCGGCCACTGCATTTCGGTACAAAAGCAAACATTTTACGTTTAAAATTCCAGTAGAAAACCGATAAATCTTCATAACATTAGCTGTGCGTAGACGGGGCAGGTGGCCGGAAGTTTTTATGTGAGGACATTTTGGCGCCCAGTTTAATTTTCGTAACATGCTTTCGGCGAATGGGATGTCTATCCAGATTCCAGCTACCCACTCTATCTTATTGACAAAAACCCCAACAAAAAGGTCTGTGCCCCACCTAGGGGCACAGACTTTACCCGGATACGAGTAACATTGAGCTCTACTCCACCAGGCTGGCTCAGTGAGGGTTGGTGGAGGGGTTTTACGAGTACAACTACCAAGTGGCGATAGTAGCCGACTACAGCTTTACAGCTTAACGTTTCACCCGAAACACGGAACGTGCGATGATGTACTTAACACGCTATGTAAGTCAAATTCGGTCAAATGTTAATCTTTGAAGCACTATCCTCCTAAAGGAGACACTTAACAATCTTTGAAGCACTATCCTCCTAAAAGAGATACTTAACAAATCCCGGAACGATATATGTTATGAAGACATCCCTTTTCTTCTGTGTGTTTGAAAACATCATATTTTGACGACCGGTTTGGCCAACCGAGAAGTGACCCTGCCTACGAAGCTGACGGTCCTGGTTTCGAATCCCGCTAAGGGCAAATATTTGTTTGACGAGCGTAAATATTTGTTTTTTAGTCTTGGATGTTTTCTATGTATTCACATAAGCATTTATCTCTATTATACAGGTGATCAATCCAAATGGGTCAGTATGGGGAAGTCATAAACTATAAGAAATAGCAAAATCTGTTCTTAGGAACCATGGCGTCGATTTTAAATTTAATAATAATGACATCCAAACTTTTTTTAAACTCTTATACATAACCAGGAATTGAACCTGGTCAATATTTTTTATGTAATCGTGTGTGTATTTGTTTGCATAATTGATCCTGGAAGTATGAGGACCCAATTTTGACTGAAATGCCCACAATTTCAATAATTTGCAAAATGTCGTCATTAATATGAATCGGTCATTATTTTGAATCACATCAATCAATCACATTTACTGAAATAAAATAATTATCTTATTGTTGGGTTTTTCTTTCAACTACTTAAACAATATTAAAAATGTGTTCCTTGTGACTTATGATTCGCAACATCAACAATAACAACTAAAAAACTTGCAGAATTTATTCCTAACATTGTTTAGAGAGACTTCGACCAGGTTCGATTCCCGGATATGTATGAAAGACAAAAAAAGCTATTAATATTAAACCTAAAATCGAAGGCATGGTTCCTAAGAACAGATGTCGCTATCTTTCATAGTTTCTGACGTCTCCCTACTGCCCCATTTGGATTGATCACCCTGTATATATCGTCGTCTATTACCCTTAACACAAGCCTTGTTGAGTTTACTATGGGCCTAGATTGATTTGTGTAAGATTGTCCTTTAATATTTATTTATTTATTATGTTGCGATGGGAACAACATGAAAAAATAAAAAAATATGTTTTTCCCCTAAAACTTGCTATTTCTTGAAATCTAAAAATAATATTGATGTGGTTCCTGTGTCAAAAACTAATTTAAAATTTTAAAATTTAAAAATTTAATTAATTAAAACAATAATAAAAATAATTTTAAATTAAAAATAATTATAGGTATTCAAAACATCTTAAAATTGTGTGGTTTCGAAGAAATATCTACAAAAACACGCAATTTTCTGCACCAGCGACTGACGTAATAGCCATGTTGCAGTGTGAGTTGGTATTTAAATATGGTTTATTTTGATATGGTTGAGTAAAAAGTCGGAGTCGAGTTGCTAATATTACCTATACACGAGCCTAACGAATGATTACTAATCAGAGGTTTAGCCAGTGATAAATCTATTTTGCATCAGAGCGCTCGTCGCCACAACTGTATGGAACGGTATGTATGGTTTTTGAGGGTTCCGTACCCGAAGGATGCCAAACGGGAACCTATTACTAAGCCTCCGCAGTCCGTCCGTCCGTCCGTCCGTCTATCACCAGGTTGTATCTCATGATCATGAACCATGATAGTAAGACAGTTGAAATTTTCACAGATGATGTATTTCTGTTGCCGCTATAACAACAAATATAAAAAAACAGAATAAAATAAATATTTAAGGAGGTTCCCATTGAACAACTCTTTCAATACCACATACAAACTTATGAATGCACCTGGTTACGTACATGGAGTGTGAAAGTAGGCACACCAATAACTTTGTTAACAATATTTTGCTATGTAAAATCCAAACTATTCACTTCACACCATCCCTACCTTGTACAATGGTACGGAACCCTTAGTGCGCGAGTTCGACTCGCACTTGACCGTTTTTATATAACATACATACTTTTTATTTTTTTATTTTATTTGTTCATCACATAACAATACAATAGTTAAAAAAAATAAACTAGACGCGCTTTAAACCTATTTGAGGTTTATGCTTGCACGAATGAGTCGCATTACAGCATTATAAAGTCATTCACTTGATCCCAATATATAGTGTTTTTTTAATAAATGTTTACAGGTCTTGTAGTTCTTTAAGATACTGTTTTGCAATGTATGCGGAAGCCTGTTTAATATGTTGGGTAGCGTATATTTCCACGTCCTTTTACCATATTCATTATTATATTTAGGTAGAACAAACATTGGTGTACTGTTTAGTTTGCGCAGTTTACTATGCCTAACTCTAGCAGTCTACATCTATTTCCTTGTTCCATACAGTTCCGTACAATCTACATCTATTTCCTTGTTCCAATATTTATTCTCGTCGCATTTTTGGTAAAATGTCACATAATAAATTATCATGGTGGAACATTTCCATAACAAACATTCCTTTTATTTATCGTCGTATTTCTCTATTATTTCAGGTAAAAGGCAATGGTTTATATGCGGAGGCAGGTGGTACCTACACATACAAAAAAATCATAACTACCTATAAATCTTCCTTTGTAAGTACTACACTACCTACATTATTCCCTACATGCTTTCTTTATCTTCATTCCATCTACTTACAAATAACTAATATTGTATGCAGAGGAATTATATTTATATTTAAAGTATTTTTAGTAAATAAATAGGCACTAGTTGTAAACATGTAAATGTAAAATGATGTAATCTTTGAACGTAAATAAAATACGCCTCTAACCACGTAACCAAAACGTGTGATACGAGTTGATTGACCGCGCGGTGACGTCACGCGCACGCGCGATACAATCGAGCGCTCATCGCTTGAGTTCGCTGATTTCGCCGTCGTCGTCAAGAGCAGAGTGGCGCAGTGGAAGCGTGCTGGGCCCATAACCCAGAGGTCCGTGGATCGAAACCACGCTCTGCTAGAAACTTTTTGCTTTTTTTAACTTTTTTTACATTTTTTTGGATCTAGAAACATAAATTTATTTTATTCACCTTTGATTTTAAACGAAGATTAGAAGATTTTTGAATTAATGATAAACAAAGCAAAGCAGAATTTACATACAAAATATCTAATTTCAAAAGATGCTTAGCTAAAATCTTGCTTATATCCTGCTATACAAGATTATAGTCACACAAGAATCCACTTTACCAACATAATTTGACCTATCCTTGCCGTAGACCTGAAGGCAAACCAGAGCTCTATGAAAAGTGGTGGTATTAGTAATCCTTAGGCAAGGGTAAAATTAAAAGGTTCCGTGAGGCGTGCTGTTACTAGGCAACCAAGTCTATGGTTAAGCCGTGTTCCTCCCTCCGTCTTAATAAGTTATTTCATTGTTGAGATCTTCTTGTAAGAGGGTATTCATCAATAAAATATAAGTAATGTAATGTATAGTACTCGTAAGCGTTGCAGATGCTGTTTCTGAGAAAGAATCCTAGTTCCTTCAAAAGAGGCTCGTTTTATTGTTTGACGACCTCGTTGGTACCCCGTTTTTTTACCAAATATCCAAATATTAAAATCGGTTCACAAACGAAGTAATCGCGTAACAAACACAAAAAAAACTTGCTTATATCCTTGACCATATGTTTCTCGGGGAAAGTTGTTCATATTGATGGGTACAACCACTCCCCAAAATATGGTCAGCTAATTAAATATCACCTGTATCTTATGTAACTTTCTGTGTCACGTGTGAACTCCGGAGTAGGTATTTTTTTTAAATTACGTATTGCCCCTCTCTACACCATACCATACATCAGTCATCCATCAAACCAAAACATACGCAATATTAAAAAAACCGGTCAAGTGCGAGTCTAAATCGCGCACGAAGGGTTCCGTACCACCGTTCAATGGAAGCGATGGCGTGGAGTGAATAGTTTGGATTTTATACAGCAAAATATTGTTTACAAAGTTATTGGTGCGGTTACTTTCACACTCCATGTACGTAACCAGGTGCATCCATAAGTTTGTATGTGGTATTGAAAGAATTGTTGTATGGGAGCCCCCTTAAATATTTCTTTTATCCTGTTTTTTTAGTATTTGTTGTTATAGCGGCAACAGAAATACATAATCTGTGAAAATTTCAACTCTCTAGCTAGCTAGGTTCTTGAGATACAGCCTGGTGACAGACGGACGGACGGACGGACGGACAGCGAAGTCTTAGTAATAGGGTTCCGTTCTTACCCGTTGGGTACGGAACCCTAAAAACCAGCTGGCTTGCCCGCTCTCCATTAGATTAATTAAAGCTGTCTAGTACAAAATGTCACGTAACTGGGAACAAAATGTACATACCAAAGATACAACATCATTTGCCAGTACAACAGTGCAGTTCGTACACGATATTATGAGTCTTATAGCTGGTGGTATAAGAGGCTGTGTAATGGTAGAACTTGTATGGTAGAAATGACATGGGTGGTCAGCCATCAAAATAGTCCATCATTTCATTTCGGAGTTTCGGACTCGGATTTTTTACTAAAAATCGATAAGAGACAAACGTCTCTCATCGATTAAAGGAAACCCTTTTGGTGTTTTATTTAAACGTACACTCAATAATAAATAGACTTTATGATTATCTATGCTGGTTTATAATATTTATATAATATAATATCTTCTATAGGCAAATCGTGGTCGATAGAGGCGAAACCACAACCTAGAAACCTAGAGAAAGAAATTCCTTTTGAGGCTAAAGTATATTTTGTTGATCAAAACAAATTATTGACATAAAAGAGAGCGCTTCTTTTATTTTTATTTATAAAAGAGAGGGAAGAGACCATTTAATTTTTGATTGCTTATTCTTCCCTCTTTGTACATTCTTAACACGTTCAAAGCGCATAATAATAAGTAAACTTAATAAATAACAACTAAACTTATAACAATACGCAAAATGTCTGAGTCACTACTGTGCAACATTTCAAAATTGCCCGACACCCACATTTATTATACAAACGGAAATTAGGATTATTGACTGCAAAACCTTTGCATCACTCACCTCAAAACCAACTAACCAAGCTTGTTCTCATCTCAACCTTATTGCACGCCATATTAATGTTCAAAACTGCTTGACAACTAACAAAATTGCTTTAATCCAAAATTAACACAATCCTACTGTATTCTTTCAACATTAAGGTTTAAAATAGTTTGATAAGCGTAACTCGGTTAAAGTAAGCAAGTCTATGAATGAATGTTCTTTACTACGTGCCTACGCTACGCCTACGGCAGACCTTGGGAGTAGTTGTGAGATAATTTACTATAGTTGGGTGCAGTAAATTATTTGTCTGGGTTTACATAACCGACTGGTTCCGATTAGGAGACTGAAGTTTGACTACATTTTATTGTCTTACCCAAACTTGACAAGGCATACCACACTAAAAACATTTTCCTGAATATTTCGCGGCATTTACCGAAAATTAGAAAAGTGCAAAAAAAAGACGTTTTACCCTTTGCCAATTTAAAGGATAAATATTCGTTTAAATCATAAAATTTATGAGTATTAATAATTGCTTTAATTTTCCGTACTTATCGGTTACTGAGTGTACCCGATGTGTCAAATCGTATGGAGAAGTGTCAAATAAAGGTGCTCTAATGTACATATGCAGGGTCTTTGGGACCCCTGTGTAGGATAGTGTAGGAAGGGTTGCCAATGCTCATCACTATTACCAAGTCCACATAAAACTTAATCAAGTTACCAACCCAGCCTTAGAAGGGTTAACAGATCATTCGACCAATCAGGGCGATAATGGATTTCGAACGGCGCGGCTTCGATCAGTCTGTTCCCTTTAATGAATAGTTAAATCCTGGCGTTCCGCTGATTGATCAGGGAGCCCTATAATACTAAACTTACAGGTGTACAATTCTACTACATTGTTAAGAGTGTGTCAACAAAGTGACGTATTTATGTTACAAAATGGAAAATATGATACAATCTGACAAATATGCACATCAAAAATACTGATTTGCACCGCAAATATCAGGGCAAAATGCTGCGGTAGCTTAGGTAAAGGGTAAAGGGGGTGAGCGAAGCGAAGCCCCCTTTATCCTTCGTGTTAGGTTGAACATGTAAGAACAACAAAAAATACTTAAAACATAAGAAGTGTTTTTGTCGATCCTTTTTTCTGTGCAAATCAGTATTTTTGATGTGCGATAAAATGTAAATTATTATAAATTATAAATAAATTTGATGTGCGTTACAAAGTATTTTAGTTTTAAAAAAAAGCATAGCTTGTTTTTATTACTAATCTGTCAAACATTGCCAATTTGTACAACGATTACAATAGGAAAGCTGAATTATGGTTTATAAAGTAATATTTTGAGACCTAAAAACATAAAGGGTCCCTCATTGGCACGTTTTTATCTAATTTGTATATGTTTTTAACAGAATTTACTATTTTAAAGTAACGTGAAACGGAACGTTTTGTATAACACCCATCAGCGTCTAGTCACAGGAAGTCAGGGAATAGAATAGAACAGAATAGAATATCCATTTATTTGCTGTATCAGCATAAACACAAACATATAAAATAAATACACAAGGCAAAACAGAGATTAAGACCGCTATAAACAAAAAAAATATGAAAAATATAATTCATACCATTCTTATTCTCCATAGTCAGTCCATACAGCAATTGCCCACATAAAGTTGTGGCTGGTGTCACTGCCATGTGCATGCACATGCTGCGACAGCAAAAGCGCTCAGACTCAGCATACGTCACAGGAAGGCCTGTGACGCTGGTTTTCAGTCTAGGACCCAGAAAGTATATATAGCTTTGAACTCGTTAATGTCACAGGTGGAAAGTGTAAGAAAATACCTAAATTAAATACCTAGACTAAAAGGGACTATGCATCGAATGACGGGACTGTATGGGGTTAATCTGGCGTAACACAGACCTTGCTGTTAATAATTTGTTAATTATTTATTCCTGCTTATTAATTATGATAACATATATTTTAATATTTGTATTAATTAAGCACACCCAATTTAAAGAGATCCAAAAATCAATCTGATGGCGTTTCCCCCCCCTTCTTCTCCCACAGTGGTCCAAAGTAAAGAAGAGGCAAAAAATGACGTATGCTAAGTACATATATGTAAATATCTACAGTAATAAATAAATTTGACTTTGACTTGACTTTGACGTCAGTCTCCCTTTCGTTTTCTAGGATGGAGGAGGAGATAGACGCATATATCTGTCCCTTACTTATGACGACCCGAATGGCGGAGTCGGCAGTGTACCTGCCTACGAAGCCAAGGATCCCGGGTTCGAGTCCCGGTGGGGGCAAATATTTTGTTTGATGAGAACGTATGTTTGTACCCTAGTCATGGTTGTTTATCTATCTGAGTATAATATTTATCTATATAAGTATGTGTATCGTTGTCTAGTACCCAAGATACAGGGAATCCTAGTTAGGAGCTAGATCAATGTGCGTAAATAGTGTCCAAGGTATTATTATTATTATTACTTCCCTTCATCCTGTCACAAGACGCTGATGGGTCAGTTTTAACGCCAAACTGTGAACTGTCAGTTTGAACCCGCGGTTTTTAGCCATACATCTTAGTATCTAGATCCTGTAAGTTGCTTGTGGTCTATCTATTCGATGTGTTATAGTTTTTAGGGTTCCGTACCCGAAGGGTGCCAAACGGGACCCTATTACTGAGCCTCCACTGTCCGTCCGTCCGTCCGTCCGTCCGTCTGTCACCAGGCTGTATCTCATGAACCGTGATAGTTAGACAGTTGAAATTTTCACAGATGATGTATTTCTGTTGCCGCTTTAACAACAAATACTAAAAACAGAATAAAATAAATATTAAAGGTGGCCCATACATTAATTCTTTCAATACCACATACAAATTTATGAATGCACCTGGTTACGTACATGGAGTGTGAAAGTAGCCTCACCAATAACTTTGTAAACAATTTTTTTCTATGTTAAATCCATAGTATTCAATCCACACTATCCCTACCATTGTACGGAACCCTTCGTGCGCGAGTTAGACTCGCACTTGACCGGTTTTTTATTTATCACTTGCAAATGTAAGCAAAAATAAAATGAATGCAGGTACTATTACAAACATATAAGATTTGTGCGAGCGGGCCCTGCCGTGCGGTTCGTTTGTTGCTACCGTACGTTTTAGCACGCAATTGATGCGATCAAATACGGGCCTTATTCAGATGAAATTAAGGCCGTCTTTTACCAACCTTTTTGACAGCCAAATAAAGTTTAAATCCAACATATACAGCGTGAATCTTCATTAAGTGCACATAACGATCTGGGTTGAAGAACATCGAAATTCATCAACAAAATAAAAAAAAAAATCTCCACCCTCCCAATTTTTTTATCCATTTCAATATTCAAATGCGCTATCTGGGTACCACCTGCAAAAAAAATATAACTTTGTGATGGAAGGGTTTTTGCTAGTAAAATTTACTGATTCGTGATGATGAGAGCTATGTTGTATTGCCAGTAACAAAAAGTTGCAGAACAAGTGGTAACTGTAAGCTAAAATTACGCTTTGTTAAAGAAATAATAGTGATTTTTCGTTTTTTTTTAATAATTGCAGATTTCCTTAATTTTTTTTCCCAAAATGGTATTATTTTATTACGGAATTCTTAATTTTGTTAACTTTCAGACAACACCAAAATTATATTTCTAAATAATAAACTTTTATTCAATTCAATTACATGATACCTATTTTGACTTTTCGGAGCTAAGCTTAATCATAAGAGCTAGAGGTTAGTGATATACCGTGAAGTCATTAGGTAGTAAATAAATAAATGTAGCCCACATTAATGTCCCCACTGAAAGGCATAGGCCCTTTATGGATATGCACAAGATTGATCTATACCTCATCAAGCTGGCTCAGTGCGTGTGGATGGGCGAAGATAATAAAATAATTATCATTTTATAAGTTATTTATAATATAGTTACAAAATAAAGTTTATTATTTAGAATTACAATTTTGGTGGCGTCTGAAAGCTAATAAAATGAAGAATAATATTCCGTAATGAAATAATTCCATTTTGGGAACCAAATTTTGTGGAATTCTGCAATTACTAAAAAACTCTCGAAAAAATCACTATTATTTCATAAACAAAGCGAAATTTCAGTTTACAGTTACCACTTTTTCTGCAACTTTTTATTAATGGCAGCACTTTTGTTATTTTTGTTTTGCAGTTGGTACCCAGATAGCACATTTGAATGTTAAAATGGCTATAAAAATAAATTGTGCAAGCCATCCTATACTAACTTTCTCGCATGATGCTTTCGGTGTTGTTATTTAAATAATAGTTTGTGGATATCTAGGTTCAAATCCCGGTGCTGACTAAGAGATAAGTAATGTATCTTTTTTATTTATGCATTCATTAAGGGGTTACCTTACAAGGACAAGTTACAGGACATAATTAAAGAATACAATAGCTTTAAATCTAACTCCCTCCTTAAGGTATCCCACTTGTAAGCTAAGTGATAGACGAAAATGAGCTCCTAGTGAACAGTACTTATTACATTGTACGGGCGTTGTAACAGTAATGGAAAAACAACGTGAGGCTAAGGGCTAGCCCCCTGTCACGCAATATGGAGTTTTGAATAACAGGCTAAAAGTGTTCACAATTGTCACTGCGGTGTGGGAAAAGGCGTTACGCCATGTTGTGTTGTTGTTGTTAGGTGGCTAAATTATATGTCTGTCCTCGTTCAGCAGAGTCAGCTACTTCCTTGCTGTACCTGAGTCTTTGTTCTGGACGTAATGGAAGGTTTAGTCTGGCCGTCGTGTGGTCATTGTTGCTATTGAATAATGGTTTTGTCTGTTTCAAATTAAAGTTTACTCGCGTTTAAGTATGGTGTGGACAATATAATTTTCGTCTGTGTATATGCCCATTATATAGATTAAGGTTATTCCTTAAATTCCCACCAACAAACATGTAAAAATAATCGTGCAGCACAGTACACGTCGTCGAAGTAGAACTCGTGCTCAGAAAATTTGTTTTCTGTGGCAGAAGATAATAAACCTCCTTTTGGGCTTCACCGCAGTCGGGTAAAATTAGGTACCACGAATTTATGAAACGAAGAATTAAATAAATTAAAGAATTGGCTCTATGTTCGAAAGACTGGCATATTCAGTTGATGAAGAATTAAAAAAAAAAAACAAAAAAAAAAGCGGTCAAGTGCGAGTCAGACTCGCGTACGAAGGCTTCCATACCACCACTTCCATATTCCATACCATGGTAGGGATGGTGTAGAGGGAATAGTTTGGATTTTACATAGCAAAATCTTGTTTACAATGTTATTGGTGCGGCTACTTTCATACTCTGTATACGTAACCAGGTGCATTTGTAAGTTTGCATGTGGTTATTCAGATTATTTCAGATTAATAAACCTTGGCAGTTTCGGGTAGTTTTTCCTGTAATCTTAGGCTTGAGTTGTATATCCTGTATTTTTTTCATAATTTGAGACTGTCGTTTCAGAGATAGGGGGGGGGTAATTTTTTGCTTTTTTGATCATAACTTCTGTAGCTAAAATGAAGAAAAAAATAAGAAAAGTTTTTAAGAGCCCTTTTCAACGATACATGACGTGATACTGATTATGTATTTTTTTTCATATTAGACTTGAATTATGTTGCGGTTATCAGGATAAGTATTTTTGCAGAAGATTTCAAGTATCTCTTATAGCTCCTGAGAAAAGTGCCTATGACAGACGGACGGACGGACATGCGAGTGATCCTAAAAGGGTTTCTTTTTACCTTTTGAGGTACGGAACCCTGACATAGCTTATGTTTCGTTAGGAATATTTCTACCTAAAACAAAATTTCTTAAAATCATAAAAATATTCATTCCGTTTAATTAATGTTCTTTATTAGGACTTTAATTTTAACACAATATACCTAGTTAAAAAGCGTTTTAAAATTAATGCGCTTTTAAAAAAGCCTTCCAACTGTTCGTCCGTTATATATCCTTAACCCCTCGTCTGTGGTAATGACGGATTCCGCCAATAACAATTTTATAAATTACCCAATGATAAGAGGATGAATAAATTTTACCCCCAACACAAATTCACAAATCAAAACGCTACCCAACAAGTTCTACCTCAAAAATTTGCTCTGGCAAGCCCTGCAAGGTGTACCCTGGCCTTCCAACGGTCGTATTCCTCATCATCATCATCATCATAATCAGCATCAATCAGCCCTCACCTACCCACTGCTGGGTATAGGCCTCTTCTCCATCCACTCCGGTATTCCGTATTCCTATTACGATCAAATAAAACTGATCCTTCCTACATATGATTTTAACAACGTTGACAGACTAAACCGTAATCCACCGTCCATCAATCCTTAATAGAGTATTTAGTCAACAGTCTGTCAGTTTTGGGTCGTCGGTGAGCTCCGATGAGCCGAGTAATTGTCCGACAGATGGCGATGTTGGGTCAGGTTTAATTATTGATGAGATGCACTGTTCGACTATCATGTGAAATAGACCAGATAGCGTAACTGTTAAGGCTCAAGATCACACAAAAACAATGAAGAGCGCTTTGGCAAAAAATATATATATATATTTCCACTAAATTCATAGGTCTCAAAAAAATATACGTTATTCACAATGAGATAATCTAGTTTAAATACTGTGCCGTTACGCGATTGGATTAATTTGCCTCAATCGTAAAAAATCCTGAACATAGTCAATACTAAAAACAAGATACAATAATTTTAATATAAAATTACTGATTTTTCTCATAGTATTTTTACCTAAATTTTTCTCTTTTAGAGCTCCGTATCAATACTTAAATTTTATAAATTAGTTGACTTTCGTTTTTCAGTAGATTCGAAAAAACACCCAATTTTTAACGTCTCCGGGCGGCCCGATGCTATTCCGCGCCAGTTCCGCTACCCCGCCAGAAGACGACGGGCGAATGCGGCGCCCCTCACCTCAACAGCCAGAGCTGGGCCTTAGCTCAACGTTTGAATCTCGAAGGTCGTGATGCAGGGGCGAAATCAATGATTGACTGATACTCAAAATGATGATGAACTGCCTCGCGCTGGGCAACGCTAGCCCGATATTTAATCCCACCCAGGCGCTGAGTTTGCGCTCAGGCAAGCACGGAATCTTTTGTTCTCAATTCGTGGATATGTGAGAGGTTAAGCTGAGCGTCGATTAGGACGCACGCACGCACGGCACGCAACGTTTTTTTATTTGTATGAATTCATATAGCACCGGTTTCAATCCGTACCTCGCGCACTGAGTTTTTAGGGTTCTGTACCTAAAAAATAAAAGATACAATTATTACAATGCTGTGTTAAATTCAATTCAATTTAAAAGCTGGCGGGACCGATTACATCTTTTAGGGCGGGTCCCACTTGCATTATTTTATTTTATTTAACACTGTATATTATATATATATATACAAGGTGACATTTAATTAGCTGACCATATTTTGGGGAATGGTAGTACCCACGATTATGAACAACTTTCACCAAGAAACATATTGTCGTAAACGAAATACAGAAATCTGATGGTGGGCTTATGTGAAGGGTTTCACAATACCTAGCATGCCATAGTATCAATACGTCTACATTCTGATTTTACTAGTATTATTCTTGTGGTTCATAAACAAATCATTTTTTTAACGTGGGCTTCCCATAAATTAAATTATATTTATCCTGAATCAAAAATTTGTTTTTACTTGTAAAGGTGTATATATTTCTACTTGCATATTTATTATCCTATACTTATATTATAACTATAACTTAAGTGTTTTCAATTTAAATAACATGGGTACCATATTAATATATTCATATGCACATACTTATTCTATTTATATATATAATTATTTTTTACGAATAATAATAATTATTATTATTATTCCGCATAATTAAAAATATTTATCGTCCATTATTGTGTTAGTGTAAGTTTATAGCTTTGGTATAGTATAATTTTGTGGGGCGGTCAGAAAACCAGCGCTCTGAGATCGCACTTCGCGCATTCACAGCACATGCTGAGACCGTTCCTTTTTTGCCTGTTTTTGTGTCTCCTTGTATGTTTTGTTTGTATGTCTAATAAGGCAAAATAAATTATTTAATTTCATTTCAAATAAATTTTTGGATTTGGGAGACCCAAAAAAGTAACTTGTAATCAGCTGATTGTGTCAATGTACTGAGGGGCGAAAAATATTTTTCATATGTTTCTTTGGGAAAGTTGTTCATAATGATCGGTGCTATCAATCCCCAAAATATGGTCAGCTAATTAAATGTCACCCTGTATATAGTAAATATAATTATATCGAATCTCAATATAAATTTTATAACTTTAAATCTTATTTAATATAATAATAATAATAATCGTTTATTCAGGTACAGTTTCTTATTATAATAATCAATTCTTACAAATAACAAAACGGTGGGTCTCTACTGCCTGTGTTTTGGGATGAGTAGGGCGCTATTCCCTAATTATACATGACCAGAAATTAAACAAGTTATTTTACGGATTTACGGTTATTAACATTAGTTAACACACGGGTAGAAAATAAGAGAAAAGAAAAGAAACTATATGTGTGAAGTGTTTGTGTATAGAGGGTTAGTGTAGTGAGTGTTGTAGTGACTATTGAGTGAAAGTGTACTAAATACTTATCCTCAGTATTTAATTAATATTTTAAAATAACTATTATAAGGGCAATGTTGTAAGACTGTTTTCAGTTTCTTCATAGGTGTTAGATCGCAGCCATTTAGATACCTTATGTTTACAATTAAACAGGTTATTAGGGTAAATGTTAAGAATTTGTTTATTCTGTTGTATAGGAAGGGTCCGAGAAATATGGCAAATCTCTTCATAAAATAAGTGTGAACGGGTACTAAATCACAAACTATCTCTTTCCGGCGTTCGGAGATAGTTTTAAAGTCAAGATTTTTATGTTGCAATACAATTAAACTTAGAATAAAAAGTTGTCTGACTGTCAGAACCTCACAATAACTAAAGAGTTCATATGTAGGCAAAAGAAAGGGTTTAAAGGTGCCTTCAGAAATTTTTGCTTGTTTTATGCTTTTTGGTGGACCGCAGTCGGGTTTTGAAGTTTTATAATTCCGCCATTCCTACTGAAATTTCTTGATATTCGCAAGGGAATCAAATCGTACAGGATACTTCCCGTTGACCTAGAATCATAAAATTAGGCAACAAGCAAGGTGAATGCTATTTGTGCGGAACCCTCTGTGCGCGAGTCTGACTTGCACTTGGTCGTTTTTTAGGGTTCCGTATCCGAAGGGTTCCAAACGGGACCCTATTACTAAGACTTCGCTGTCCGTCCGTCCGTCTGTCACCAGGCTGTATCTCAAGAACCTAGCTAGCTAGAGAGTTGAAATTTTCACAGATTATGTATTTCTGTTGCCGCTATAACAACAAATACTAAAAAACAGGATGAAATAAATATTTAAGGGGGCTCCCATACAACAATACCACATACAAACTTATGGATGCACCTGGTTACGTACATGGAGTGTGAAAGTAACCACACCTATAACTTTGTAAACAATATTTTGCTGTGTAAAATCCAAACTATTCACTCCACACCATCGCTTCCATTGAACGGTGGTACGGAACCCTTCGTGCGCGATTTAGACTCGCACTTGACCGTTTTTTTTATGAATTCATACAATATAGTTTGTATGAATATAAACCATTTATGTGTCGCTTAGCCAGTCGGGTTAGCCACTAGCTCGACACCCCTCGATCAACCCGCACTGAGCCAGCGTGGTGGCGTGAGGCTCAATCTAAACTCAAATCCGGACAAAGACCTGTGCCTCTCGGTGGGGACATTAATGTGCTACATTTACTTGTAGAAACTATCACAAATCCGTTGCGTGCCGTGCGTGCTCGCGTCTAATTCGACGCTCAGCTTTAAGCGGGTTGATTTTTGAGTTTGTGCATTCGCAATAGTCATTCCGGCGCTGTCTGTCCCTATTTGTTGAAATGACGCTCATTTAAGATACACTTAACTTAAGCATCAGTCTGTGTAATCAGCGAAGACAAGCCCAACTTTGACTTAAATTAGGTGAGTTATAAGTCTTGTTTCTAAGCTGCTACAAACTTGCTCTCTGATCTGAATCTGCAGTCGGGCTGCATTTCTATTCTAGTATAGATGAGTTCAATGACCTTTTAAGTCTCTACTTACAGTCGTATTTCCGAGAATATCTAATGAGGAAAATCCTTCTTTCCGATAAGTTATACGACATTAAAACTAAAGATAGATCCACGTGTTTTGTTTCTTGAGGAACGACTTATTTTTAGGTTTACCAAACCCAACGGGATTAGTTCAGAGCAGGCTTTTTTCAAAATACAACAGGTTATAATGAATGTGGTAAGTGTAGGTGAAAACACTTAAAAAAATGTAGCTCATTAATGTCCCCACCGAGGGTCACGGACCTTTACCCGGATTCGAGTAAGATTGAGCCAGACTCCAGCACGCTGGCTCACACAAACAAAAAGACCCAGGACACTTCAGGACACTTAAACAAATGTTTGGTAATATTTTACCTGAAGTGTCACGTTAACGAGTTAATTGGATGTAATTGACCGAGCGAGCAAAGCGACTCCGTTCTGCTGTTCTCCTCTTCAGGTCGCATTAATCAACCGATTCCTGTGAAATTTTGTGAGAAAGTTCGATAATTATATGGAATTATTTTGTCAAGTCATTTTTTAAAGAAAATTTCAAAATGGCGAAGATATGTTATTACGAATACACGAAGTTATTGGTGCGGGTACTTTCATACTCCATGTACGTCACCAAGAGGAATGATAAGTTTGTATGTGATATTGAATGTAAATGCAGTCGGGTTTTTTGTGTGTATAATAATTCCGGTTGTTCATCCGATAAACTGGGTCGGAGCTGTGAGGTGGTGGAAAATAATGAAAAAAACCGGTCAAGTGCGGGGCTAACTCGCGCACGAAAGGTTCCGTACTACCTTATAATGGTAGGGATGGTGTGGAGTGAATAGTTTGAATTTTACATAGCAAAATATTATTTACAAAGTTATTGGTGCGGCTACTTTCACACTCCATATACGTAACCAAGTGCATTCATAAGTTTGTATGTGAAAGTAATGTGAAGTAATGTGTATTAAATATTTTTTTAATTCTGTTTTCAAATATTTGTTGTTATAGCGGCAACAGAAATACATCATCTGTGAAAATTTCAGCTGTCTAACTATTGCGGTTCATGAGATACAGCCTGGTGACAGACGGACGGACGGACAGACGTCATTGCTTCTGGCCCCGCACTAGGATACCCTGTGGCGTGCGAACCTCAAACAGCGACGTCGCACACATAAAACATCCAAGACCTGGGGTTTCTTTCGCGGTATAGAGAAAGCTCAACGCTCCATTGAGAAACTGACGTTTGAGCACAACAGACATGGAGCTCAACCCTCCCATATGGATGGCAGATGAGTAGATAGATCTTCGAGTTTATTTAATAAAATGTTTGGACTTACTTTAACCATGTAATCAATAAGGCGTTGTTCCTATTGCAGTTGACAGTCGGCGCCGACAGATTCGCTATCCATATAAACTTGACATATTACCAGTTGGCCGAGTCGGTAGTGACCCTGCCTAAGAATCCAAGGTCCCGGGTTCGAGTCCCGGTAGTGGCAAATGTTTGTTTGAGGAGAACGGATGTTTGGATCCTAGTCATGGTTGTTTATCTATCTAATTATGATATTTATATATTTAAGTACTGTATCGTTGTCTAGTACCCAAGATACAGGAAATCCTAGTTTGGGGCTAAATTAATGTCTGTAAATAGTGTCCAAGGTATTATTATTATATTATTATAGTTGGCGGCGTTTTTTTTGTGCAAACATGCACTGGCAGCCATAATGAGATCAGTGCCTTAATCTTACTATCGTTATAACTATTGATGCGTGGAAATTTTATGTGGATGACGTTTAAGCTGACTACTACGTAGTTTGCTAGATGAATCAAATTTTAATAAACAGGGAGCAGTGTTGCCATATTTTTTTTTCGTGATTTAATTGCCACGCTTTACTTATCGCCATTATCGCCATACTTCCAACTATAATAATCGTCTCATTCGGTCCGCGAAGATTTTACTGCAACGATGAATAATACATGGAGCAGGCTTATGAGGTGGGTCCGTGAAAGCATAGCCTGGTAGCAAATGTTAACGACGTATACTTGTGTAGGTATACTTTGACTTATTGTGTAGTATGGGGCGACGGTGTGGGAAGACTTTGGATGCGGTAATATCGTATTGTGCCAAATGTGGGTAGTGTAATTACCAATATTTGCACGACAAGGTATTATGCAAATCAGTTACAATAGGACTGTCTATGACGCCATGTTGAGACTCATATCGTAGCTATGTATATTTAATAACATGATTATAAATTTAAGAGATTTTATGTGACCTCTGTATACAGAGAAATAACTTTTTCGGTCAAAATTTTACCACGTTGCGTCTTCTACATTCGTACCTACCAGGTTTCCACCTAGACTTTCACAGACGATAGATCTAGCAACACTGAAGTAATCATAGACAATACAATAGCGTCCGCAAACTGAATATTCCAAATTCAAATTTGACTATTGACGCAATCAGGCCTAGCATTTGCCAAATCCCGTTCATTCTGCGCGCCAAAATTTCCCATATCGCAATATAAATGATATTCGTAGCTACGGGCTACGGGACGGCTGCTACGCTCGTAGACGGCTACGGCGAGCCAGTCACAACTACGCTGTCGGAACGCGTAGACGCGTCGCGCTGCTACGAAACCAGCGCGTTTTTTTCGCGAATTTTGGAGACATTTTCGAGTATTTTTCCGTTTTTCGCATAAAGCTGCGTTTTAATTAATGGAGTTTCATTTTTTTGACGCGACGTGTGCGGAATACTTTGGGAGTGTTCTTCTGTGAGCCCGTGATTTTCAAGTGTTTATGTTAATTATGCTTTTTAATTTCCTCGGGGATTTTCGTGTGTGAAATTCTATGAATGCATTTCGTGTCGTGTGCAAGGCTGGTAGGTTCGCGCGTTTTTTCTCGTTAGGTTATCGCGTCGCAAGTGTTTGTTTTTATTAGGGAAATGGCAGTAAGGCAGTTATTGTTCAGATGATGCTGCATCGTAAAATATTATTAAATTTTCGAGCATAAAGCAGTATTAGCTGTTTTTTTTATCAGATATTGCAGTATATACAAAAATATGTCTGCAGTAATGTTAATCTACTAATATTCTTGGCAATTTTTGTGATTACGCATACGTTTAGGTCGTGTTAAGTGTGCAGTTTGTACAAAGCCTTTGACATAATGACTGACATATAAACATAGATATCTGTGTACAGGCACAAACATTGCTTCTGACCCCACACTAGGATACCCTATGTCGTGGGAACCAGAACACACATATAAACATCCAAGACCTCAGGTTTTTTCTTTTCTTTATACCCTACCGGGGATTGAACGCGGGGCATCTTGCATGGTAGGCAGGGCCACAACCGCAGCTCCACAGAGGTCTTCAACATCAGTAACGAGAATCCGCAACTAGTTGCAACAAAAGCGCTATCCTTTTAACCATACGAAGTGACAGAGGCCATATTAGCTGTAACTAGGTCCTACGTACAATATAAAATGGACTTAGGCAAATATTTACCTTATATTTGTATAAGACACATTGTACGTAGAAACAATTTATCTAATATGGAATGGTAGAGGCAAATTATATGCTCTAACTTTAGGTAGTAACTATTGAATGCAACTATAATAATTCAAAAATATATCATGGCTGGATATGAATGTAACTTATATACCGGTTCATACATTGTTGCAGGGTTATATTAGAATACCCTGTGTCGGAATCAAACCTAAACCTATATTATAAAATATAAACCTGTTCCTTAGAGTTGTTTGCGTGGTTATCTCACATACACTCACGTACATATAATACGCAAAAGTTGCTCACATACTGCCTTTGCCAGCTTATCCCAGAAAACGCTGACATAACTTACAGGACTGTAAGGATTGGCGCTGATATGAGGTCTAAGCCCAGCAGTGGGTCTATCTGGGCTAATTATTAATCAAATTCTATGAAAATCACATACAGCAACCAGCGTAGATCTAGCAACACTCAAGGAACTCCTACGTTATCAAAACACAATTCGTATCAACCACCACACGTATCACTTGTGTATGTAAATAAAGACTTAACATTGTATCGTGTAGGCGTGCCAGTGTGGGATACTCATTCTAGTTCCAATTTCTAGGTCATTGTCTTTTGGTTTATATGACAAAATTATCACTCCTATCGGCTGGCAGCATACTGGCTCTTAGTGGAGTGGTTTAGGGCAAGTTTTTGATTGAGAAGCCTGGAGCAGTCCAGTTAGGCTGTATTGTTGTATAATGATAGGGTATTGAAGTGTCGTTACAAGTGGAGACACCTACGATGTGAATGTGTTTGTATCGGTGATTTGAGGTGTTTAACCTTAACCTAGAAGTTAATGACTGGTTTGGTTTTGATTAGATATTTGTGGCAGGTATGAATTGATTAATATGATATAATGCTACGTATTTAAGATAAGTGATGATCGTAATTTCAACTCCCTGGTGTGGCTTTCCAAGCTCTTCCACACAAGCGAGAGGTGCTGGCCGGGGAGAAGAAGTTTAGATCACGTGCATATGTATAGTTATGTATGTGATGACGCTGTTTCTGGATTCCAAGACTCAGGCTGTCCTAGTGTGGGGTCCGAAGCAATGTAATAATAAAAATACCTTGGACACTATTTACACACATTGATCTAGCCCCAATCTAGGATTCCCTGTATCTTGGGTACTAGACAGCGATACACATACTTATATAGATAAACATTATACTTAGATAGATAAACAACCATGACTAGGGTACAAACATCCGTTCTCATCAAAAAAACATTTGCCTCCACCGGGACTCGAACCCGTGACCCTGTATGGGTCTACACTCCTGCCTCCACTTATGTTTGAATGATATCATCAAAAAATAACCCGGGAGCCTCATTGTTGTATCCTGCCGAGCTATCATAGCAAAATTGATGAACTGATAGACAACAACAGACCAATATAAATTCAATTAGTCCTCCCAACAGCGATGGTACGACGGAGGTCACGCCAATCTTCAACAAGCGCAGATTTCGCCTCCGACGAGACAAAGCGGCTCGCACAAAGACCGCCCTTAAGGTCCATTATGACGACTTTCATTTTCATAACTTTTCCTTTTTGTGCCAATTCGACATGTTCCTGATATGACATGGTTCATAACGGCAAGTTCCCATTTTGACCACATATATTTTTTTTACTTTTCGTTTCTGTGTCAATTCGACATGTTCCTATTATGACAAGTTTATAATGGCAAGTTCATATTTTGACCAACTCCCATTTTATTAACTTTTCATTTTCGTGCCAATTCGTCATGTTCCTATTATGACAAGGTACTTAATGGCAAGTTCCTATTTTGACTCCTTTCCATATTGCCAATCCCCCGTTTTTACCACTTCCCATTCCGCCGTCCGCCATCAATTCCGAAGAGACAACGCGACTCGCACAAAAACCGACCGCAATTTTGATGAGGCTGTATTCGATATCTTATTATATAAATGTGATATATATTTTAAATTTTCCTATCATGGTTGGCAAAGGCATCTTTAGCCAGTAATTCAGTACTCCATTCTTAGGGTTCCGTACCCGAATAGTGCCAAACGGAACCCTATCTGTCTGCTGGTCCGTCACCGGGCACCTCAAGAACCGTACTAGGCAGAGAGTTGAAATCTTCGCAGAATGTTTATTTCTGTTCTCTTTTTGTTTTATTATTTTTAGTGGTTAAGTTTTCTTGTACGAAGGTACGGAACCCTTCGTGTGCGAGTCCGACTCGCACTGGACCGATTAATTATATTATTGTCCAAGGGACGAGGCACTGTGCGTTGTCTCCTTGAAATATGGTCCCTTAGATAAATTAATCTTTCATCTTGCTATGTTTTTTGGTCTGAGATTCAATAACAATTTAATAAGATTTTTAACTTGGTATTTTTAATCACAAGATATATTATCAGTATTTGCATATAATCTTGTAAGTATAATATGTGTCTTTTTAAGTTTAGTTCTTAACTCTATGCCCCAGTATTTTTATACCAGAAAAGAACTAAATCAGCAATATACATAACGCTGTTTACCCTTCAATCACTTGCTCGATCTTTGTTATTTATTTAGCCTTTGATCACTGGCATCTCCGTCACAAAGGCAGCAGCTTGAGATTGGATAGCAGCTTTGACAGCAGAAAAAAAAAAAACTTTATGAAACAACGTGATAGACCCACTATCGATTGTTGAGAAGAAGTCGTTAGGAAAAGTCCATTTTCTCCATCCCAGATGAGATCGAAGATAAACTCTCTGATAGTTCTCACTTACAAGTTTTCTCTCCTCCTCCGTAAAGTAGTTAAAAAACAAATGAAAGCGCGATAGTTAAAAAACAAATGACCATTAGCCGGGAAGTTTAATCAAGGATATCGGCAACTCCAAATAGGATAAAACATTGCACTTACTCAACTCTTTTATGCTGCAGCTTGAGTTAATTAATTACTCTGCTTTTTGCATAAGACAACAATAGAGGGATTAAGAAAACTTGCTAGACAGAAATCGTTGGGGATTTGTAAAAAATACGCTGCAGTTCAGGCTAAGGGCCTGTGGATCCTCGAGGACTTCCTGCAGCGATATTGTTGCGATGTCGTGGCAAAATCGTGTTTGGACACGTTTTCTGGAATTCAGTCACAATGTTGTACCACTCAGCGGTCCCAAAAATTTTGCGACTTTCGCGCGCGAATTTTGGCGGCGGCCTACTCGATTTAAAAAATTATTGCTGGCCAAGTACTCATGCCAGTATAAAATTAAATCCATGGTTAGAAAGCTGAAGAAATACAGAACTAGTATTTTAAATATTTAATTACCTGTTTGAGGAACAAAGCGCCGGGAAGGATTAAAAAATTGCGATTTCTGATTTTTTTTACTGCCCGTTTTCAAGAAAGAAACGCTGAAAATTGAGAAAGTTATACTTGAATTTTGCAGGAAATATCATTACGATCAATTTGATAAGCCATAGGCTTAGGTAGTAAAATTCACTTCAAACACAATTTATTTCGTGAAATCTCGCTCAAAATATCTAAAAATAACAAAACACTATCTTTGACATTCATATTTTTAAATAGTGTTGCCATGTACAGACACGAAAAAAGGTCCCAAGTGTACAAGTAGCATAATGACAAAGAGAATGATTATAAGTAGCATGAAAATTTCGCTCCTTTTTATTGTTTACGATCGAAAATAAAATTTGATAACGTTGACTATTTGCCAAATTAACATTCTGCCCGTTAAGGGACGTTGGACGGTTGAGTGGATACAATACCTATCCCCCGTTTAAAAAATCTAGCTTTCACTAACTTCTAATTGTAATATACATAACCTGACAAACAATTGAAAAATAAAATAAAATTAAGCCCGTTAATGACCCCACCGAGGAGCACGGGCTCCATACTCCACCACGCAGTCTTAGTGAGGGTCTCTTCAGAAATTATCAAGTTACCCTATTAGGGCCTCTGACACAGCTTAACGACTGCTACCACCGAGTAGCGACAGTAGCCGGGACCTACTGCTTCACGTGTCATCCGAAACACGGAAGCGCTCGAAACAAATGCCACATAGAAATGGACACCCATCCAGTAGCCGTCTCGGCCAGAATATGTTACTCGCCATACAAATATAATAGATAAATATGGTACTCTTACAAAAAGATTCCATCAAACCATGGTTGGAGGCAGATTATAACTAATTCACAGTACAAAATAGTCGCAGCAAACATGATATAATTTGCAACTAAGCCGCTAATTACTATAATGAATGTGTCCCCATTACAATTAACGCTACACTATAGCATACTATAGGTACTCAGTACACACCGGATGGTTGTCTGTGGGCATCTGTGTAGACACAGATAATACAATTACGGGCAAACATGTATATGTTTACAGTTAGCTATTGTTAATTGTTGTCCTGAATAATTGATAGTGCAGTTGGATGTAGACTAAAATTATGAAGCCTCTTAGTGGGGCGGCAAAATTATGAGTGTTTTGATGGTTCTACAATTTAATTAGTTTTGGTTTGTATTGTTTACTTCTTGTAAGTGTGTGTGTGTGGCAAGTTTTTACAGCTGACAGATTGGAACACTTATCGAGTCTAACAAAGTGACGATCCATTCATCCATTCAATGTTTCTTCTTAATAATTTATCTGCTATTGCTACTCTTAGGTTTTTGCAAGACACGTTAACATTGTTTTATTCTACCGGTGAAAATAACGGGTAAAGCAAAGTTTATTGTTATTCTAAGTTCAAAATATTTATTTGCCAATAGTTACAGTTGCTGATTAACGTAAGTACAGTGGCTCCCACATTAGGCCTACCCTGTGTCGTGGATCGGAAATCGGAATCGGAATTATGTCTCTAATGGTTTTCAAGTAAAGTAGCAATCTTCATATATATTTACGGTCTGTTCTAAAGTTGAATTCAAAACTGTCAGTTTCGTAACGTTATTTTGATTAGATTAGCAGTTCAACTATACAGTTCTTAGTTTTGCCTAAAAACATACGTTTTAACTGAACAGCCCGACTGTTCAGTTAAGACCGTGCAGTTAAAACTGAAGGTCTGTAGCCCCCTTAACACAACGTTTTAATTAAGCTAACCGAGAAGTTGCACCACTCCGCCCATATTTACAACAAAATACAGCGTCAACTTCCAGAAGGAAAAAAAGTGCAGAAAACTTCCAGCGCGGCCATACTTGTGTTGCAATTAAGGTTTTGTGCGCCGCGCAGAAGTTTCAAAGTTGTTCAACTTGCCAACTCTCGTACACTCGACAAAACATCGAACTTTACCTCTCGCAGTCTTCACATAACTATAAATAATATAAATTATTGAAACCGTACGGCAAAAATTTGGATCACTTGTTTCACAATTAGGCTGATATTTGAACCGCTGAATCGATACATACAGGCACATACATTGCTTCTGACCCCACACTAGGATACCGTGTATCGTGGGAACCAGAAACAGCGACGTCACACACATATAAAAAACATCCAAGACCTGGGGATTTCTTTATTTATCCTCACCTGAGGATCGAACCCGTGACCTTTCGCATGGTAAGCTGAGCCACAACCTCAACACCACAGAGGCCGTCAATATAGATTGACTAGATCTAAGAATATATGTCTAAGATCCATCGCATTCAAGCTTGCAACCATTCAAGAAATGCATCCTGACTTCCGATACAAATGGTTCAAGTCTAAACCGAGACTTATCGTCGACTGTATCGCAGGCGACTGCAGTACTTGTAGTTTGCGAAGATGGCTTCTGCTTGCCTTGAGAATCCTTGTTGCTGCTTTCCTTGTTACAAAATATGGCAAGTAAAGCAGCTCGCACGTATATCGCCTAATTAGCTAATTACGCTGAGGAGCGAGCGCGAGAGTAAATACTTTGTAACCTGTGCAGCGTTAAAGAAATTATTCAGACACATATGCCGCTTAATACACAGACTTAAGGTGATACGAAAAAAAAATGGGGTTTTTTTCGACTCCATTTACTCCACCATGAAGTCATCTACAGATTAGATTTTCTGGTTAACGTATATTGAGTATTTGATTAAGATTTTCACTAAAGGGAAACGCGAAATATTCTCGATAGAATTTAATTACGAAAACACCTCTAAATTGTTTTATTTTTTCCTGTAATTCTGAAATCCGAACTAATTTCGTTGGGGAACTGCCTTCAAAATGTATTACGTATTCGCAAAATCTCCTTAAAAACTTTTTAACAAAATAGCGTAGTTTCTTTTTAAACAATTTTTCTGTGGTTTAGCGCGTTTTTTAATTTTTTTTTCGATTCCGTCCCTCTCACACTGCGGGTCTTTCCGCCTGGAGTAACCGGGACCTTTGCACGGACGAGGTAGCGCCTTAAGTGCCATGCTGGCGCTTTCGTTTCCCGAGCGAGACTCAGTGACAGCATTACTCTGAGTGTCAAACTTTGAGTTGGAGGTTACGTATCCAGGTCAATATCTGCCATAATGCTGGCCATAAACCAGCCACATATCCATCGTGTTTTATTGTTCCCGACGTTCGCTCAGTCAGCCTTTACTACATCCTGTCAAGGTATCGCCTCTGACTACTAAACATGAATTATTGACAGCGGATGAATTTGTAGTCAACCAAAGCGCTTTAGAGCTCATGTGCGGAATTGCTGATTAGTTTTCTATTGATTGTAGCGTTTGAATGATTTAGTTAGTAGCTGCTAATTGGGTATTGTGTGCTAGGCTAGGCTTTTTAAGCACACCAATTTTTGTCAAGGTCGGGGTTTGGTCACGAATTTAGTTAACTGTAGGTATGTATTTCAGTTAAGTTTTTACTGTGGGAAACAAGGGTTTTTCTTTGGTAATCCAGGGTAATGAAAAATAAATATCCAACATAGGTACATACTAAACAGTCGCATAACCCTTGATTCTAATCTAACCCCATTATGTAAGGTGTGTTTGGTATTCAGAAACAGCGATGTAATAACCGTTGGTATTTATTCCACTTTGATCAACTATTTGGGAAAAGTTAAAGTAAAAGTTTAAAAAAAAATACGGTCAAGTGCGAGTCCTACTCGCGCACGAAGGGTTCCGTACCACCGTACACTGGTAGGAATAGCGTGGAGTGAATAGTTTAGACTTTACACAGCAAAATGTTGTTTACAAAGTTATTGGTACGGCTCACATTCACAGTCACACTGTACGTAACCAGGTCCATTCATAAATTTGTATGTGGTATAGAAATAATTGTTGTATGGGAGCCCCCTTAAATATCCATTTTATTCTGTTTTTAGTATTTGTTGTTATAGAGGCAACAGAAATACATCATCTGTGAAAATTTCATCTGTCTGACTATCACGGCTCATGTGATACAGCCTGGTGACGGACGGACGGACGGACAGCGGAGGCTTAGTCCCGTTTGGCACCCTTCGTGTACGGAACCCTAATAAACGTCATAGTAAAGTCAGTGAACACTTACAATGTCGTCAAGTGACACCTCTTGTACTTGTGCCGACTTACTCACTAAGCTGCAATGTTGCACTTAACTTGACCTTTTCACGGCTTTACACATCCATTGTGTTATTCGATCCGCTATTATCTGTATGTAGGTGTAAGTATGTGGGTTGGAATGAATGAGGAGCTTACAATGTTTTATTAGCTTTCCAATGACGTCATTGTCTGTGTGCAGACCATGGCCTTGCGCGGTTACAAGTTTCATGTAACATTTATTCCCTCAACTCCACGATAACACTGAACTTATTTACAAATAAGAAATAAGAAACACTATTTCGTAGCTTGGTATTGTTTCATTTTCTTATGATGAACAAATTATATAGTATATTACTCATAACATATTTACACAACAAGCTAGTAATTACTTGCGATATACTAAAATATTAAAAATAATTGGATATTTATTATATGTTTCTTTTTTGTATTTATGTTGATTTTTATTAAGAATAGTAGGTAATATATTATGGATTAGGATATGTTACTCCGCGAAAGAAACCGTACCAACATACATAGCGTCACCGCGTTTCCCATACGGTGTGGAAGAGGAACGATTGCGCCCTCGTTTCGCCAGTTATTCAAAACGCCATTTCGCAAAGGGCTAGCCCATCGTTGCAGCTTTGGAGTTGTGGGTTGTTGAAGGTTTCGTTGCGATGTTTTCCATCACCGTATTAGACATAAAGTACCTACTTAAATTACATTTGCTACTTGTCTTCTCGTCTCATAGCAAACAAAGTGTAAAATTATCGTGGTTTCATCTTACCAGTTAAATTCAACTCATTATTGTCAACTGTTCGCTCAACTTTAGTGCTGTGGTGTTTCACGGAAATTTTAATGAGGCTAAAACTTTCGTGTACCTAAATTACATAGTACAAGCTAATGAATGTACAGAATGCTGGTAGCGTCTAAATTGCGCTTAATTATCCGAAGGCTATGGCTACTGAGTGTATAGTTAATAGGTAGGAATATGATATATACTGCAATAGTATGATATTCCTGGTCCACATTTAAATACTCCTTTTTGTGTTATAGGTGGCTGGCTCGGTGGTTTGGACTATGAACTTATCAGTAGAATGAAGTGGGCTTATATATATGTCACCGTAAGATAGTCAAAACTGTTAGTTGATAAACTAACGTTTTTTTTTTCGTTAGTTGGTCAACCATCGACAAATAATAAACTGTACACTGTACTGTGTGCTTTATAACTCGTTAGTTGATAAACTAACGGTTAAAACCGTTAAATAGTTAACTGGTTTAAACTTGAATTGCAAACGAAATAACACTGCGGTAGCTTAGGTGAAGACTAGAGTGGGCGAGCGCAGCGAAGTTACCCCGAATAGTCTTCGTGTTAGACAAGTAAGAACAAAAGAAACGTAAATTCTAAACCCTGTCGGCCTGGTTTACTATCTGTCGATAGTTGATCAACTAACGGTTTTGACTATCTTACGGTGACATGTATAAGCTTTATAGAGATCAGTTCTGACTTTCATAGGGATTCGTAGTTTGTGTTACTCATTCTACAGAGCGTTTCATAATAAATGTTCTTAAAAGTAGAACTTCTACTTCTATTCCGCTCACACATGCCCTTAGCGAGCGTGACAGTATGTGACGATCAAACTGCAGTCAGTCGCAGGCAGGTCGCAGGTCACAGTCGATGCGCGAGGTCACTGACACTTGGCACAGAATCACGTTTTCGTTACGTGTATATATGAATTAGGATCTATTGGCCTGACGTAAAAGTCGACTAAGAGGCTGATTAGTCAAACAGGGGTTTCAATTACAAGCTTACTGGGGCTGGGGAAGTAAGTCGATGAGCTAAACTTGTCACATGGTGTACCAGAAAGTTTAGGGGTTGTTTGGGACGTCATTCTAAGTGACGACCATAACAAGCCATTAAAATATGACTACACCTCTCTTGGCATTATTTTGATTTTTCGCGTATACATTGACCAATCTACATTTCAAGGCATCGCACGGTGCGGTATCTCTCGACTGATAAACAATTAGACTTGAACCACAAATAATAAACTACTGTTCAACACTTGTTTAAAAACAAAAGTGTATTGGGTTTGACGTTTGTTTTGAGGTTAGACGCTGTTTAATATTTTTTGTGGTAACACGGGAAGACTTTAGTTATTTATTATGCTAGCCCTACTGGCTCTTCGTATTTTGTAAACATGGCTGTAGCTTTGTTACTGTGTTAATTAAACTAAGATTCAGAACATACTTTGAAAAGTCAAACTATCATCTTAGAGACCGTAGATTCCAGTATCTAGATCCAGAAATCCAACATGCTCTAATACAAATGATAGGGGGTAAAGCATCTGGTGATGATGGTGTGTATGTGGAGATGTCGAAAACAGTATCTCCAGAAATACTTAAACTCTTTTCCATGCTCTACAATAATGTATGAATGCAATTCCCCGAAGGCGTGGGAGAATGCAATGATCACGATCCTCCATAAAAAGGCGATAAGTGCAATCTGGGCAACTATCGTCCTATCAGCCTCCTTTCCCAAGTATATAAATGATTTGTTACCTGTACGATCAAAAAAGAATTCTAACCGTCTATTACACAAATATTGCCCCACTCAACTATGAATCAAGTCTGCCTTTCAGAAGTCTGTCCCTCAGCCATTTCGTCTATTCAAACAGCCCTTTGACACGCTCGGTTTGGCAACTCAAACACAATTATCTTGTCGACACAAGGAGATTTCAGGTGCCTTATTTTCTTTGGCGAGAAAATTGAATTTCGTATTATGGACGTCCTTGTTGTGACAGGCAACAGAACATCTAGGTGAGTAGCTGTTGATTGTATAATATACTAGTTATGCATATAAAAGAGCGCTTATCGCTCCTACACATGGAACAAATCCAATGACAGCTGCTTTGTTAAAATCCGTCAAGCCATTTAAGCACGTGCGAAACGTATGTAATAGTCATACATGCCCTCGAAGAACATTGCCCTCCAAAAAAAATCCATTTATTTATTCCATTATTATAAAAAGCCATTTATTTTAAATATCGAAAACGTAAGAGTTATTTATTTTCTCACAAACGAGGACAACATCGATACCTGATAGACGATGTACTCTCGTCAAACAATAGCGAGTTGTTAACCAACTCGATATCCCAGCCTTACTGCATCGCCCGCTTCTCTGCAGTGCGGCTAGCACCTTTCTACATATGACCTTCATCACTATCAATCAAGTTAGGAAACCCACTGAGATCCGACTTATCAAAACTCTCTAAGCTCTGACATCTGTTATAAACATTTACTAAGGACGCAGAATTGTATGAAGACACCGTCTTAATACCTTGTTTATAATAATAATTATAATAATCTTTATTTCAGACTCAAGCCATATTTCACTTAAAACTAACACATAAATGACAGAATAAAGTTTGATATAAAATGCAATAGATATTAATGTTAGGTGGCAATATCCACCGACCATTTATACATTTTCGTCAGTATAAGTCTTTCCGCCAGACTCCTGATGATAATGTTGCTACACGAGTAAACTCTGGACATAAAAGACCCTATCTTCTTACGCTGGATTGCATTAACGGAATCGATACGGGCATCCGCATACATTTCTGAAGCGCTGCAGAAGCGCTTCAGGCCCATCAGGTGCCTAAAGGTATTATTGTAGGCAACCCGTATTCTGTCATGCGTCTTTTTAGTGTAGTTAGTCCAGAGCTGACACGCGTTGAATGTCTGGCAGAAAGACCTAAAAAGGGTCAGGTTCACGTCGGGCGACCATATTGCCATTGATACCCAACGCCCTTCGTTGACGTTCCACATCTGCGTCATCTTGCAGGATTGACGTGACGATGCGGCCAAGGTACCTAAAACTATCCACTACTTTTATAGGTTGTCCGTAAAGATATACATTTGATATGATATCAGGTCCCTTTCCCGTTCTCAATATCACTATTTCTGTTTTTTGACATTATAAACCAAATCGTGTTCTTTTGCATATCTCTCGAAATATCAAATTTCTCAAACCTTTGATCGAGGGGCTGAGCAGCACCATGTCGTCAGCATAGCTCAGGTCATTGACATACCTGTCATCCGCCTAAACCCGACGAGGGTTTATGACAGCTCTCTGAGCTGAGAGAGATTCATCTGTACAGGGCCTAAGTGTCCACCTTCCCAAGTACCTACATAACACGCAACACGGTCTTTTGCAATGCAGCTCATGACCATTGTTTATGCTGGGTTTAAAAAAAACGATTTAACCAGATCTCATCTCTAGGAAAACGCGTTTTTTTCGGGTTTTTACGCAGATTATCGGTAGCCAGGTCAATATGGGTAGTTACAACACAACATGTTCAACAGCATCATGTCGCGACGCCTTTTTCCGAATACACAAACCCAGTAGCAGCACTACACTGCAAACGGAATTGTGTTTGCAATGAAATAAGACACCGGTGTAGAACGTTGAACAACGTTGGAATAATAACAACGGGTATAACTCACCTCGTCCACAAATTCTGGGAGACGTTGAGTTTGTTTCTCGAAAGAGGACAAAGAGCAGTACTTATGGCTGCCGGGGACAATAAAGTTTTGGAGTATTTTTCTGCAACATTTGCAAATTTGTACATCCCTTCCACTTATAAGCACACTCAAATACACGCCAAATAGACGAAGGTGGAATACTTATTTAATTGAAAAAGGTTAATTCCACAAAAACAGTACAGTAGATACTTATTTCACACATTGTCGTTATTCAAGCAATTAAAACATTTAATTATATGTCAGCTGACGCGTATTCATGCACTTAGGGATCATTTTGTGTATAGGAAAACTGTAATTTTTCCATAATTTTCGGTGCGTTTGAATTACAGACGCCCGGATTCCGAAAGGAAAATTAGCTGTGACAACTAATTTCAGCCAATCCGTGTTGCTATGTTAAATTAATATTTGATTAATCGCCTGTTACATTTAACCACTCTTTCAGAAACTGGGGGTGAATAAGCAAACTGAGCTGATACTATACTTTATACATTACATCAACTGCATCTCTTCCCTTTCCTATCGTAAAAGTCGATAAGGATTATACGGGGAAAGAGTCTGGCAATTGTTACTGACTGGTAAGAATACAGAATGCTATTCTGCAAATTTTTCATGCCGTGAGATCCTGTAATAAATATGGTTTTATTTTTGGCATTGATTCTAAAAAACATAACATTCATATATTTCCACGGTAACATGTTCGACATATTTCCACAAAACTTATTCAACAACATCATATCTGGAACTTTGCTATGAAATATAAAAAAATAAAATAACAAGTGCGAGTCGGACTCGCGCACGTAGGGTTCCGTACCATTATCTATAAAAACGGCAAGAAAACATGTCTGTTGTATTAGAGCCCCACTTAAATATTTGTTTTATTTTAATTTAATTATTTATTTTTAAAGTGAATATATAACTAAATATTCTGTGAATTTTTCAAGCGTCCACCTGTGGCCGTTATCAATATCGAGCAAAAAACTAGCAAAAAAAATCACGTTTGCTGTATGGTTGGTATAACGGAAACAGTTATAATATAACTGTCTAACTATCACTGTTCAAGATATACAGCCTGTCGGACAGACAGACGGACATAATAGGGTTACGTTCGGGTCGGAACCCTAAAAACTATTACTACGAACGAGTATAACAGTAATAATACCGCCATAGCGCAAGTTATTGTTGCCATAAAACAGCGGGGATATAGAATAAACACAAAGTAATAGTTAGTAAAACTACATAATTAAGCCATCAAGAGAATGAATGAATGAATGAATGAATGAATGGTGCTTCTCCAGCCAGGGTTCTAAACCTGTTCCGGTCTTTCGGCCGGCATACCAGAGGGCACAAGTTTTGAGGGGGGGCGGAATGACCTGCTCTGTAGGAAGGGAAGGATAGTGAATTCAATCGACCGACTCTTCAGCCTGAAGCCAATATAGGATATGTGGAATGGGGAGGATGTGGGATTTGGAGAGCAGCTGTTGTTTTCTTCAAGTTCTTGTTTTCCTTCTATTTTCAGTTATTGTTAATGGTTGAGTTTCCTGAGTCGTGTTCGTTTGGGTTATCCGGTAAGTTCCCAGTTTCGCTTTTGCTGTCTGTTTCTGGGATACGGTATATTTGCCTCTAGGCCATCTTGACATCGTCCCTGTTGTGTGATGATTCTGTCCAGTAACTGTGTTTGATGTTTGATGTCATGCTTAAGGAAATCTTTCCAGGTGTATATAAGCCGGCCGGCTTTCTTCTTCCTTGCTTCGTATTTGAATGGAGCGTGTAGTAAGTGCTGTTGTGGGCGTCGCAGAATATGTATAGTAACATATCCGGTGGTTTTTGATTCGTTTGGTTATCGTTTTGCCCTGTAGTCAGTCATGAATTTTGTGGTATCTTGGATAGCTTCTGGCGTTCTCAAACATGTCTCTGAGGATCAGGCGCTCATATACTGACTGTCAACTGTTTGCTTTAGTGAGGGTTGCCGCTTTTTGTCCGTATTTTATAAACAGTGCAATGACCATTTTGTAAATCAGGCGCACTATATTTCAGTCTATGTTGGATTTCTTTATAAAATGCATTAGGGCCTTGGAATTGCATATGGCTTGCCGGCACCTCTTTTTTATTGTGTCCTATGTCCTGCCGTAACATATGTGCCGAGATATTTGATTTCGTTTACGGTTCGTATTGGAACTACGTCCAATTCACTGGTTGTTTATGGGGTCTCTTATAAGAATTTTCGTCTTTCTACTTTTAAGTTTGCCATGAGCAGTTCTCCGATGATATTTAATTATTCACTTTTAGCTACTCCGCGGCATGGCAGCGCTGCGTATAAACGCTTTTTCAGGCTGCGGGCGGTCCGACTCTGGAACGCACCTCTTTGCAATATAAGAGACAGTCCGACTCTTTTTTCTTTTAAGAAACATATTAAAGAGCTCTACATGTCTCTTTCGTAAAAGTTACTGTATTTATTTTATTATATGTAAGGTTTATGTATATATCGGTAAATATTTCGTATTTGCTATCTGTATTTTACAGATATTTTAATTTATTCCTAGGCATTTTAGTTATAGTAATTATCGTGCACTGCCTACCCTTTTATGATAGCAATTCCTGTAATGCCTTGTTTTGCTGGAAGAAATCTCTTTTCAGAGACAAGCTCGCCCTTGTACATGCATTTTCTTTTGATGTAACTTTTAAAATATTTGTGTGCAATATTGTGAAGGAGGTTTGTTCCTATAATTCCCTTTTTCCTGTATTTCTTTATAGCGTCTTGTCCGATGCGAGCATACAGATACCAGAGATAGTGTTTTGACATATGTATCATATTTGTTTCCTGTATATAGGCTATGTGTATGTTTTTGTTAGTCAATTCCACGTCAATGTTGAGTCTTTTAGTTATTTCGGCGCATCCTCTAACCTTCCAAGTAGCAATGCGCATACGCTCGCATGTGACTTGTGGTTTACATATGGGGCTGTTTCGTATCATCGTTGACCCTGAGGAGGTCATGGGTGTTGCATTAAGTATCGGCGAAAGTATGGTGTTATCAGGTTGGTTATCGGTTGCTTGATCCGTGGGTAAATTTGGCGATTCAAGCAAGTAAACGCTGTCGTAGTGGTGTCCTGTGACGTTGAGGTTGATAGATTTCACTGCATCCGCTGGATTCTTGGGCGTGAATGTGAGCGATGGTGTATTTTGCTGGTGGATTGTTGCGTTAAGTAGAAAGTATTCGGCAGCTGGTATTATAATCTCCTCTCCAGCCCAAGTACCGTAATTGCGTAGATTTTCAGTGGTGAGTTGTTAAGGATTTCAGGCTCAGTGATTGCGAGCTTTGTTCTGTTCATCGCCGTTTTCTTCTACATATTTAACTAGGTCCTTACGAATGTGAGTGTGGTTGCATGTTAATTGACATAGGTGATTAATTTGGTCAGCAATTGCGGTGAATAGGCAGTTACCATCTCAGCGTTGGTAAGGCTTCCATTAGGTTATCTTCTTGGGATGTTGTTGAAAGAAAGAACTTAGAGATAGCGTGATTTATTTGAACTACCTTTGTCTACGATTAACAGATCGTACGGGTTGCGATTGTCAAAGTTTGTGCGTATCTTCGTGCGCCCTTATTCTCGGTAGAGAGCCGCTTAGGACAAAAAGTCTCCGATTTTATTGTTGTTATTGTTCATCAGTGGAAGTCTTTTGTTAATTGCCTGTTTTCTGGAAGATGGTGAAATGATCCTTTTATGATGTGCAATTGTTTGCTGTTTCTCGCTATTTCTCAGAATATGCAGTTATGTAGTAGACGGGCTTGCATTATTGTTTTATTTTTGTGGGCTTGTCGGACCGGATAAAGTTAGAAATGGTTATGTTTTGTTTTACTGTTATTGGGTAGGTTCCTGCCTAGTTTTGTATTTAGGTATACCTATCTCTGGCCTACCTATCTAGGCACTGTGTCTGTGGAATAGTTTGGAGCTGGCGTAGTAATTTGAAGCGAGCGTGGTATCTGTTTATGAAATGGTATTTAGCATTACGAAGGGGGTTACCTGCCAGATATAGAGTTCGTTTTGCCTTTTGATCTGAGTTAGGGCTATCATAATCGCAGCGATCTCACCAGGTTGTTGCTCAGCTAGTGAGACTCATTACACTGATATCACCTACTTCAATTCACTTCATTAGTGCATATTAGTTAGGTCCGTGACTCGGCCCTAGAGATGAATACCCGGTTGTATCTGACCCGGCGGAGGGGGATGCATGTGTTTGTGGCGTGTGAGTGTATGTGTCGGTACGGTAAGTATCAAAGTCATTGGTCATCTAATCTTGAGTTGTGCATTTTGGGTAGGCCGGGGGAAGGTGTTTAGATTTACCGCTATCATATTATCTGTTTTTGGAGCGGGTGGAACTTGAGGGTACTTTGGTAGTCGCGCTGTATTTTGGTATGGGAAAAGTGAGATGCTGCGATGTAGATTTGACTGGTTGTTGATAGGTTGTTGATTACGTTTTGGGGCTCTATTATGTATGCGCTGTCGTAGTGGCTGTCGGAAAAGGTCAAGTTGAGTTATATTCTTGTTGGGGGCTATATACGATTGATGGGCCATTTTGTTGATGGATCGCTACACTTATTACGTAGAACTCCGCGGCTGCTATGATAATTTCTTCACCGCCCCACGTGCCCTGTATGTGGAGATTTTTTATGTACTCAGTGAAAGCTTCTGCGTTTGGTGCGTCGATCGCATGTTTGATGCGTGGATAATTGCTGTTAGCTTCCACGTATCTAGCTAAGTCGCTTCTGATGTGGGTATGGTTGAATGTCGCTCCAAACAGATGGTTGATTTGGTCTGCAATTGCATGGAACAGGCAGTTTCCCTCTCTGGGCATTGGTAGAGTTTAGATTGTGAGATATTACTACAGGAGAAAGCCTCGTGGTATTTTAGCTAATATGAATGTGTGTGTGTGGGTTGTTTCTAAGAGGTGTACGGCCGGTATGATGAGAGACGCTGTTTGGCTTTTTACGATCTATTTTTATTCTAATGTTTCCCGGTATTTCCAAGATGGGCTGACACCATAGAATGGGTGCCAGATGTGTGAGGGAACGTTGTGAGCCTTTTGTGCTTCGAATCTTTTTCAATTGTTCCTAAATAGCAGTCAATTGTTTTGTCTAGTTTCTGGGAGTTTGGTGAGATGGCATTTTTATGGCCTTCACTTGTTTAGTTTTTGTTTATTGTCGGGTTTAGTATATTTGCAGTTTAGCTACATAAAAATAATTCTAGGATTGTTAAGTTTTGGGTTGGCTTATTCACTGAGTTTCAGGGTTTAGTGGATGGTTATTGTTAATGACTGTTTTGAATGGTCTTTCGAAGATGAGGAGAAAATAAATCTCGAGGAGAATTATCTCGAATTTATTTTCAGGCAAAGCAATATAAGTATATGTAGCTATAATAATGTTTTATTAGTTGATTTTGATATTGCGTAGGTAGGGAATTGTTATATCCTGCCTATGACGCACCTATAAATGTGATTATGCCTTAGTCAATAGGGGCGACCGCGGCCGCGGTAAGTGGTGGTTTATTATTGTCAGGCGGCGAGTGGTGCTGAGAGAAATAAAGTTAGAGGTAGGTAATCACTATCAATGATGTCCTAATCGGAATGATCTCACCAGGTTGGTGTATTTAGCGGCGGTGGTGGTGGAGGCAGTAGCGTTGAGGGTGTGTTGCGTAGGCGTCGCTCGCTGCCGGCCTGTCGCTGCGTGGCTCAGACGTGCACCTGGCCTAGAATAAATTCTAGGGCTTGCACAGATGGGATGCCTAAGAGTATCGCGTAGTTCTCTGGGCATTCATTACACTTGACCGCACTAGTATCATCACAATCACTGAAATGCGTGGTATTGCACAGATGGGGTGCCTAGATGGATCACGCACATTCCCCAGGTAACCCTTACAGTAACACGCGGTATAAGCCAAGCTCGTTTTCGGGCCTCCGGAGGCAGAACAAAAGGCGCGCGCCGGGGATGAAAACTATTGTTTGTTTAAATGCGTTTGGGAGATCTCGGGGGGACACGTCCGTTCGGTCCGGCAACACAAACGCCACTCACATAATTAAGCCATCAAGAGACATGAAAAATTCCCGAAAATCCAATATACCGAATTCTTTCACGCTATAACTTAGCTAAGTTGGTTTCTTGCTCTTCTCAGAACGGGAGGGTTGTGGTTGACTTCAAAATGTTGGTAACCATGGTTTTTCTGGGCCATACCACCTTTGTGACAGCCGCTGAATTCAGTCTAAACTAGCTGATGCCGGCAACTTTATCTGCTTGTTCCTGGGATTTATCATTTACCGAGATAACGTTACCCTCCTTCTGGTGCAGTCGGATAAAAGGTATCCTATATGTTTATAATAGCTCATAAACTATCTCTGTGCAAAATTTCATTCAAATCCGTCCAGTCGTTTTAGCGTGATTGAGGCACAAACACACAAACTTCCAAACATCGCTACTTTCATATTCATATTATTACTTGGATTAATACAACTCGGCCATGGTCACTAGGTACCTAAGAGTGCTTGACCGTGTAACTTGACAGTGTTGTATTTAAGTGGTGTTTAAACTGTATTTAATGGCTGTCAAAAGTGTGGTACGTGTCGGCTTAAATAGAAAGCCTAAAATTTGCTTCAAACGGTCTACAAACGTTCCTATTTCAAACTGCAGTATCAATAAATATAAAATTTTATCCAAATCCGTCACACCCACACACACACGAACTTTCGCAATTATAATATTAGTAGGATAAAAATAAATATTTACATACAGGCACATCATTGCTTCTGGCCCCACACTAGCCTACGCTGTGTCGTGGGAACCATACACACGTCACACACATAAACATACAAGACCTTTGGATTTTTTTCTTTCTCCAGCCGGGATTCGAACCCGGGACCTCTCACTTGGAAAGCACAGCCTCGACCACTACACCACAGAGGTCACAATGAAGTGTTAGGCAATTACAGGCTAAGCGTAGACACATCTGTGCCTCTGCCATCCTGTGTGAGAAAAGGCGCGAAGATACACGTTATCCAACTAAGCCAACTAATTTTATAAATGTGGAAGTATCGATGTTTAGATGTTTGTGTGTTTGTGCCTCAATCACGCTAAAACGGCTGAACGGATTTGAATGAAATTTACCACAGAGATAGTTTATGAGCTAGATTAACATGCAGTATACTTTTTAGCCGACTTTACCAGAAGGAGGGTAACGTTATCTTGGTAAATGATAATTCCTAGGATCATGCCGATCGGCATGACGGTATTTTAAAATGCGAGCCACAATCCAGCACACCTTGCAGTATATTATATATAGGGTCTTACCACAAAAAAAAACTCCTGTTCAACACTTGTCGAAACCAGTTTAGAAAACGGAATTATTTTTCTTCATTTTTTAGGAAACCTGTTTAGGTTTCCTAAAAAAAATATGTTTTATAAACTGGTTTCGAACCTTGACTCCGAAAGTGGCCGAAGGGGTTTAATTACAAAAATGCATAGGATTTGACGTTTATTTTGAGGTTAAACTATGTATATATTTTTTGTAGTAATTTAATTAACTTAAATTTTCACGAATACAATTCAAAGTTATTTTCTAAATAAATAAAAACAATAAAGAGAATTTAATTAACTGCAATGATTGTACCGTGGCGCCTTTCAGGCTTCATAAGGCAACACACAGCATGCCACAATGCGCGGCGTATAATTTGAACCAAAATGGCGGCGTCTGCGCAGGTAAAATTACTGTTTTACATACATTTTACCCTGCGCAGACGCCGCCATTTTGGCTCCAGTTACACGCCGGGTACTATACAACGTTAACCCTTATAATTTATCAGACCAACATTGAATTAATATGAATCAAGCAGCAGCATACTAAAACTGCAGTTAACCTCGGTTTAGCGTTACCGGCGGTTATTTACAGCGCCAATTAACCCGTGAAGCGCAAGCAGCTAACTTCATTAAGTAATTAACCTGTAACGTTCCCGCTTCAGGTAATTCTAGAACCTGATGTATGTCTCCCGACGGTACTGTTGCCGACGTCACGACGTAATGTATATAAATAAATAAAAATTAAAAAAAGTTTTATGTAATAAATGTTGACGACCGGTTTAGCTTAGAGGGTGTGACCCTGCCTACAAAACTGGCGATCCTGGGTTCGAATCCCGATGAGGGCAAATATTTGTGTGATGAGCCTGAATATTTCTTTCTTAGTCTTGGATGTTTTCTATTTATTTACGTAAGTATTTATCTCTATTAAATATATCATCGTCTATTACCCATAACACAAGCCTTATTGACCTTACTATGGGCTTAGTTCGATTTGTGTAAAATTTCTTATTATTATAATAAATATAGCACGGGAGATGCAGGTTCGAATCCCGTGCTGCCCATGTTAATGCGATGATTAATTTATCTTAAGTACATTTCCGGACGTTCCTTGTTATGGATGACACGTTAAGCTGTAGGTCCCAGGTACTATCGTTACTTGATAGTAGTGGTCGGAAAACCCCTCCATCAACCCGCACTGAGCCAGCGTGGTGGAGTATGGCTTAATCTTACTCGTATCCGGGTAAAGGCCTGTGGCCCTCGGTGGGTCTACGGCTTATTTATGTAACTTAAGACTGAATGAAAAAGGGCATATTCCCCTTTACGAAATGAAACAACGATGTAAACCACAGATGTTTAACCTACATCAAACATTTAAGTTTTTTCTTAATTAATGATTATACATTCAATCGCCATAACTGCGGCGATGCGCTAGCCCCCTGTCCAGCAAAATAACCTCATCATTGCATCAAAATTAAACTAACATCTTACCTACACCAATTTGAAAAGTAAATAAGAGCAGAATCAACACGTTCGATAAACATAATTTAATTAAACTCTGGAGGAACCTATTTCATGAACAAACAGTCAAATATTTACACATTCGGATTGGTGTACAAGATTGGATACTTGCAAATTCGGGTGAAGGAAATTCCGAGAATGTGCAGGTTAAGTATGTAAGGAGATATTTACTTAAGTACGGATAGGTAGTAAAACAACAGGTTTTTAATCTTTACTTAATAAAATCAGGATATTTTTAGATTGGTCATCACATTCTCCACTCAACACACTTATTTTAATAAGAAGAATAATACTTATTTGAAACTAAGGCTGACTAGCTAGATCGCCAGTTAAAACTAAACTCGAGTAAACTTTGACACCTCCCTATTATAAAGTATTCGAGTTTATTGTTAACTCGCCTTCGAAATAGTCGCACTTAGTCTGAGACTACAGAGACTACAGTCAGTTTTGCACAATTTTAGCTAGATATGAGATAAAAACTAAGAGGTTGCGAAGGGGGCTATAAGCTGTTATAGTTCGGAAAATGCATAGCCTGCTGTTCAAATAAAGTACCGCTTTAATATCACACTGACGCTGTCATTTTCCGAGGCAGAGACAAGTGACAGAGTGACACTTTAGAGTGGCTGTCAAAGATTGCGTTGTAGGTTAAGCCGAATTTACATTACGAAAAAAGTTTCATGCATGATGAAATTAATTTCATGACACTACCTGAGAAACTAGTTTCGTTAAAAGAGATTAAAATCGTAAAAACCACAGCATGTCTGTCTGTTTTCATGACTACGAAATGACTTGACATTGAATTGACATGAGAAATTGTTGACTCGAAAGGAAAGACGTTGATAAATTTGAAAACAGCTGTCCAACGTTAGTTTGACATTATCTTTTTTTTTCGACTCACACCGCCAACACCACGACTAAAAAACATACGACCTACCAGTAGCGCAGCGTTCACACTCTTCAGACGGTGACACTAGATTTATCCAAAAATGGCGCGCGACACGAAACTTTTTTAGTGTCGTAAAATCAATGCATGCGTTGTAAACTTGACGTTTACACGCGAAATTGTTGATGAAATTAATGTCAAGAAACTACTTTCATGCCACTAGTTTCGTAAAGTAAATTCAGGCATCCGGGGCTAAAGGCTTCGTCACACCATCGGCGGCGGGTCGGTAGCGGGGCGGTGTCAAATACAATAAACTCTGTGAAGCGTGCCCACACTGTTGTGGCAATGTGGCAGCCATTTGACCATACATTTGACAACCGCCCCCCACCGCCCCGCCCCGCCTCTGTCCCGGATGCATGTTCGTAGATACCCGACGCGTTGCTGCTCGGGAAGCTTCGGCTGCTGCTCGGGCGTACAACAAGCACTTCGGGGTCTTGTAAAGAGCCTGATGCTTTAGTTTGACGCGTCTGCTATTTACGGAGCAACTTCGGGCGGTTAACATGTTGTTTTTATCTGCTCCGCTCCGGTTTTGCTTCTTCCAAGTTTTAACCTATCCTATAATCCAATTAAAATTTAGCCACAATAACCTACTCTAGTCAAATTTGGGGCTACGCGTAACTTGAAACACTTATAAAATAAAAAGTGTGTGCTTTAGACCACACAACTGAAGTAAAACTTCTTTAGATCTAATGCTTCAAAAATACATCTCCTGCACTGTGTCTGGCTCTCGTTCGCCTCGCCCGATCACACTTTTCGTAACGCTCTCGTCACGCATTCGCCAGCTTACTCCCCAAGTCAAGCGTGCGTATAGAAGGTTTACTTCAAAACCACTTACAAAAAAAGGACGTGGGTGTCTTGTAAATAGCTGCCTGCTATTTAAGAAGCCACTTCGGGCGGCTACAGCGCCGAGTATTTACTAATAAGCGTCCCGTATCTATTGCAATTACGATGTGCATTATTTTCATTCTGTCCAATGTTTATAAAATGACTGCACAATATCTCCCCAGCTTGCGGGTCCAAGCTATGAATATGCGTCGACACACTCCCCCTATCTGTGTTTGCTCAGGCTGAGGCGTCTGTTGACGGGGACTACTTTGACCTGCTGGTGCTTCTGTTGGTGATTCATGAGTAGTCAGCGTCCGGGAATCTGGACTGAACTCAAAGTAAAAGTTTCTACTGTGATGTAAAATACTCTTACGCTCAATATACACTGGCCTGCAAAGCTAAGTACTACACTTTTATTTTTTATTTTTTTCTAATCTAGAGTTTAATGATTTGAAATAAAAAACGTTTTTTAGACAATTTTATCAGCTGTGTTTGAAACTATAGTACAAATGTATACTCTTTATCGAGTTCTATTTATTTCGAAAGTACATCTTGTTTACTTAAAAAGTTATTGCAATTTTAAAAGTGTGATACTATGTTTTGCAGGCCAGTTTATTTAAAAGTCACGTGAAAAATAATTTCCTATCTCTCTAGACTTATAGGTACAGATAAAATACTGGTTTGCGTTAGTGGCTATAGATATTATTAAGATATATATATATACTGTAATTGGGATTACATGGTTTTAAAAAGGTAGTATGTTTGTATTTATTAGTATATACACTGACGAGCAATGAAAAAGTTCCACCCACAAAATGCCGACAAACACCTTAATATCTCCTAAGACCTATATAAATTAAAAAGTATGTTTTTAATTGGTAATATTCTGATGCGCTGTTAAATATGCTTCAATATTGCAGACGGCGTCATTAAGCTAGCCTTTCCCGTTTAGGAGTAACTTGGTGCTTGTCTCTGGAACTTTTTCATTGCTCGTCAGTGTATATTTAATCTTTATTTATATTTAGTATGTAAATTGTATGTATTTAGTGTAGGCACTCGTATAGTTAGTTTATTGATTTGTAATATTTATCACTCGTATAGTTAGTTTATTGATTTGTAATATTTATCACTCGTATAGTTAGTTTATTGATTTGTAATATTTATCTATGTAATTGTAAGTACATACCAGGAAAAGTATAATTTTTAATTAGGTTTTGTTGTGCCCATAGGTGTACGCATGCTCAGCGAATAACCTTTATCATGCTGAATTGGTTTGCTGGAAGAGATCTCTTGATGATGAGGTGGGACTCCCGCTGAACCACAGGCGGGTGATCGGTCCTCTATCGTGACTATTTCACCCAAGAAGAGATCTCTTACTAGAGATAAGCTCGCATTTGTACACTATTTCAATGTACATCTTTTTGTTTGAATTATTTTTATGTAATAAAAAAATTATGAATTATGTACATAAAGTTATGTACAGTAAAACATCGTGAGGAAACCTTCATAAATCAATGCCTGTACCGATTATCTCGCGAAATTGTGCCTCTGCCACCTTGTATGGGAATAGGGACGCTATGTAATTTGTATTATAACTCAAGGTCCACTGAAATTGTGCTCATCGCAAACTTACCTCGCTTTGTACTATTAACTTTACGTCTTCTGATTATGAGGTTAACTTAAAAACTGGACACTACACAATTAATTTGATAAAATAATACGATCGCAAATGGGTCTATACCCTTATTGCTCAAAGAACGAAGGAAAATGACAGGTCCGATGTTGCCACTTTTTAGTAAAACATAGTGATGGTGTAAAAAATATTTGGTTCATTATATTATCTCAAAATAGGGCTCTGTGAGCTGTAGACTTTAAATTTTCGTTTTTATATTATTTTCCACACCCTCACACCTCCGAACCCTTGAAGTTTATCGGATGAACTAGTAAAATTATTATAAATACAATTAATTATTCCGACTGCATTTTCTTTCAATACCACTTACAAACTTATGAACGAAACCAGGTGTGGTTACGTACATGGAGTATGAAAGAAGCCGCACCAATATCTTTGTAAACAACATTTTGCGATCTAAAATCTAACCTTTTCACTAAAAATAAATAGCCTTTGTCATTTAAACAATCTCTACAAATCCAATAAAACCTCATTAGTTAAAATCTATCCGGCTGCAGCCGGTTTTTTTAAAGTATCAACGCCATATCTTCACCACTTTGGAAAATTTCCAAAAACTGAATCGACAAAAAATCTATTTAATTATCGAACGTGCTCACAAAAAACCATGAGATTCCGTTGAGAAATGCGGCCTATAGAGGAGAACAACCGGACACACAACCTGACATACGAAACTATGTTTGCCCAATCCTGAAACGGAGACTTCGCCGCTTCGCTCGCTCGGTCAATGATATCTTAAAATGTTACGATAGCTACTATGTACCTACATATAGATATACCTACCTACTACATATTGAGAAAAATATTTGCCTATTGAAAATACAAGGTTATAGTAGTTTATGTGACTGGTACATAATGGAGGGTATGAAAACTCGAGATAGTTTCATAATAATATCACTCGAGAGTTTTAATGCCTAATAATGTCCAGTTACATGCACAAGTTTATCTACACACATATCATAAGCTCTCTTTGATGTGTTCAGGAACCGCTTGTTCGACCGGCATTGTGACATTGCTGTGCACTTGTTTAGCTTGTTCAGTAGTACCTACTTCGGCGGCAGGCAGGCGGGCGTCGGCGTTCGAAATTTGAATGTCATAATATGTCGAAATATTGACACATTATGGTCAAAATGTATCAATATTCAGATAAGAAGTTAGTTTTTACCAAGTAGTATTATGCTGGTCGTAACGTGCGGTTTTTGGACGCAGTAAGAGGGTTTATGATACGTGTTTAGATAAATTAGTTAGCAGCAGAAAGATTTATTTTGTAAATAGGCATCAGTTGTATACTTGACAAACCATGTGAAAATAATATTCTCAAACTAGTAGGTAATACTTATAACATTACTTTGTAAAATGTTTTAACTTATTTCATTCTTCATCTAGTTTTTAATTTTATTTAGAATGAATGAGAACTGTCAAACTGTAGATTATTTCAAGAGTGACGTTTGCAGCTGTGAGGTCCCTTCGGTATTTGAGCAAGGTATAGGTCGGAACCTTCCTTGTTTACATTTTTACATATACGAATATACGAATACGAATCTCCGCAAACCACAGAATTCAATCGGCCGATAGTTTAGTCGGGCTAGTAATCAATATGAAGATATATGCTAGTGCGCACATTATAACGATTCAGTGTAATACGCGCACTTGGATGCATAATTCATAATTTCTTTATTGCACACAAAATTGAAAAAATGAGAAGTACTTAAATTAGAAAGATAAAGAGATTAGAAAGCAACAAGTTACTTTAGTTTCAATTTAATTCGTCATAGCACTCTGTCTACTTCGTATACAGTCATTACTTCCAATGTTCTAGGTTTTATTACGCATAAAACTCCATTTGTTCGTCCAACATTGTCAGATATATTCTAGCATCACTATTCACATTGGATTCCGTAACTTTGTTGATTTTACGGCATTCTTAGGTACTCTCTTGTATTGAGAGCACAGTAGATCTTTATACAACACTACAGTATTAAAAAGATAACATGGTGCTTGACGTGTGTCAGTCGTAGCCTGTTAGTGAGGGGATATTGCTTAAAAACATCGACTAATCAAATGAATCAACACTCTTCATTTGTCAATTGGATGCAGCAAATTTGGATAGATTTTGACATCCTTTTTTCAATTTCGATTCTTTCCGTTTGTTTTGGTAACATCCCTAATGTTTAAAAAGTGGTTTTTATGAAGTTTTAGGTTATCTGTCATATCGCTTCTAAGATTTTCTGAACTGCAGTTAGTCAGGAGCACAGACTATATAGGGATACTACGTTAGGAGTCTGAGGCAACTTCAAATGCAACAGTAGCTCAAGTTTGTATCGCTTTTCAGATATAAACATATATACGAACATCGTCTTCCTACATTGAATCATCTAGTCAACTGTACCATTTACTAGTCAATTTCACAACTACAAAACTGTGAACGGTTTACTGAAAACAATATAAAATATTGAAAAAAGTGTTAAACCTGCCGTGCACCAAAAATGCAGTGAAATAACATATTTTCGTGATACGAGTTATAACTGCAGTGAGTGTTGAGTGCGGCCTGCACGCGGCGAATTTCACATGAAGTGCTGTGCGGCCTCGTGGGGTGCGGCTCACCTATGACGAACAACAACAACGGAGTGAACGGTGGCGCGGGCGGCGAACCAGCCTCGGTCGACATGGATTCGTTGGAGGAGATGTTTCGTAAGGTAAATCATTTGAAATTTAGTAGTATTTTCGTGTTCACCTTATCACATTCATAAGTGGCACCTGCAATTTTCTTTAAAATATAACGTAATTAGTTGATTTATACGAAAAAAAATATGTATTAACTGTAAAAATTAACTTGAGTACTTGTCACGGCGAAACAAACGCGCCAAAACATGTTGAGGATGCGTCGAATCATTACAGAGTTCCCATAAGCACATTCCGCACTTTCCATCAGACCCTGGGACCAAAGTTCTTGACGAGACGAATCAAACAAGCCCAAACTTGATGGGGATGTGGTTTAATTATAGAGTTCCTATGGCCCCCTTCCTACTCCATTCTCAGATCAGCTCCATGGCATGAAAATATTGCATTATCATCGGATTTACATAACCATGCAAAATTTCAGCTCAATTTGAAACCAGGGAGTGGGTCAAATTTAACTTGCAAGATTTGATTACAGACAGACAGACGGACAGACCCCGGGATAGGTGAAACTAATTAACAGCTTTTAATAAGGTAATTGGCACTAAATTTTACTAAGCACAAACCATTTCACAAGATTATAATCTCTAAAAAAAACGTATTTAAGTTATTTTTAAGACTCACTAACTTCTCAAAAGTATTATAACGCTCTTACATGAGGTAATGTACCTACAAAAACAAAAGCAAAAATAATCAAAACGATATATGTTGGAAATCTGAGAAACGACTCACATTACAGCGTTTTACATTCTTCAATAAGAATACCTTCATGGCTTCGCAGACGCAGTTTCGTATCATTCAGCTATCTGATTCCTCCATCCTCCATGTAACAGGAGCATGTTTTGTGCAATATAGCGCCGCCATCTTGCGAAACTGGCGGGAAAAGTCGTCGGCATTAGAATAGAAATAGAGAACATTGACATCGACAAATTGTGTTTCGCGCTGACACGCAATATACCTTCGTAAACTCACATATTTGCAAAGAAATTTCTTGTATTGCATTATATGTACTTGTAGAATCAGTGACATTTTATTGTACCACAACAATACACTTTTTCATATTTATAAATTGTCATATGTCTGAGAGCCTTATAGAGCTATGGGAACATCACATCTAAAACCGCTTTTACAAGCCATAGGCCGTAAAAATCCTTTCAACGCGCCATAAAGTCCACAAAACAAATGAAATCGGCTTTCCCGCGTTTTTGTCATAAATCGATACGACTCAGCTGTCATCAATCGCGCGTTGTCACCTAGTGACGGGCTACCAGTAACGAATTAATTAATTTATGTTCACGTGTGTATTAATTAACGTGCCGTCTATGGGACGACCGTATGCGTGTCTTGTTTAATTTTGATTACTGGCATGCAAATGTGCTGAGTTTAATATATGATATGAATATATAGTTTATTGTTTTAGTGTGACAATACCGGTCATCGAATCCTGTGTACCACGGTACGCTCGTCATTGATTTAGCGATACTTGCTTATTGCGTGAAACATTCGAAATTACTATCGCTTAGCGTAACATGGTAGAGGTCGGGGAAAATGCACGGTCACGTCAGATGTTCCAAACTTCAAGGATGTTTGCATTCTTTTTTATAATTCTGTCGTACTTTATTTATATTTTATATTAATATTACGCATAATATGCAATTTCAACAAAACAACAGACGAATATAATGTACAAAACAACAAAACACCGGACGAATATAAGCTCCTGATGCCTAAATTTATTATTAGAGTAAAAAGAATTCTCCACATTCACATATACTACGAGCCGAGGATACAAAAACTTTTATTTTATTTTATATAATATAGATTCAAGATTCAGTTTTTTTTATTGAATATAAATAAATAATAATACCTTGGACACCATTTACACACATTGATCTAGCCCCAAACTAGGATTCCCTGTATCTTGGGTACTAGACAACGATACACATACTTATATAGATAAATATTATACTTAGATAGATAAACAACCATGACTAGGTTACAAACATCCGTTCTCATCAAACAAATATTTGCCACCACCGGGACTCGAACCCGGGACCCTTGGTTTCGTAGGCAGCGACACTGCCGACTCGGCCATTCGGGTCGTCGAAATAAATTATAGTATTATAATATTTCAGTGATTTGAAGGTTAACAAAGTAAATAAAAGTCAATTATCACCCCGCTCAGGAAAAAACCCGTTTTGGTACACAATACGGTTTGGTAGAGGGCACTGTATGTTTGTAATACAAAGAGTTTCATTCATCTGAAGAGTGCAACTGAAAGAGTTTCATCTAAGGTTACAGGAAGGATGAACAACGAAACTCTTTGAATGAATTTACATGAATTCGCTTTACTTACTTTTACTCTGTGATTCATTTGTTACTTTTGTAAGTAACCTCAGATGAACAAAACTCTTTGCTTACTTACTCTGTGTTTAGCTTTTAGCGCCCTCTACGTGTAACTAATTTGACAGTTTTCTTCCCCAATGAGTTCCGATGATCTAAATAACATAATCTTGTAACTCAACTCAAAGGCATGGCTAATGGGCTAATGTTACCTGCTGTTGAGTGATATAGAGTACATCGATGCAACGGGTTTTTTGGTGATACTGGAAAATGTTCTCTGAATGTATATGAAAATTGAGGTTCACTGTTGCCTTGCATATTATGAAATGTTATAATATTTGTCACTTCACCCCTACCCTTAACCCACCACTTCGCCGAGATATATGTCGTGTGCAGTTCGGTATTTATCGAATCAACATTAAATAAAATGAAAAATTACAAATCACCATTCAATTAAAAAAAAATGTAAAACATCCATTAGGAGACTCAAAATTAGACCAATTGAACATATACTAAAATGAAGTTATGCCAACCAAACCAGTAAGCTAAAGTATAGTAGTAAACTATGATGCTATTACAAGTAATGACAAACAACTCACTATGCCAAAAAAAAATCAGGAAACCCTAAATGATGAGAAGCAAAGGGATACCTCAAGGATGGGGTGAAGGTTGACAATGTTAAAGCATGTGGCAACAAATGACAGCTGTAATGTCATATTTTCTAACTCAAATATATGTCGAAATCTACGCAGTCTCTGTCAAACTGACGAGAAATTATAAGACTTCTGTCATAATTCCACAATTTTCGATAGATTTTAAAGATTTCAATCATCAAGAGGCATAAAACCCGCGGTTACACTGTAGCCTGTAGGTTGCCATGGCAACCTGCGCCTATGTCTGCGGTTACATACAATGGTACGTGGCAGAGGCTTGCTCCTATATACAAGTCTATTGTGTAATATCCTATGTAGGGAGTTGAACTTTCACATTGTGCGAGTATTTGATAGAGGGATACTGCGAATGGAGGAATACAATTATGTAGGTAAGGGTTCCCCTTGACTGGAGTTATAGTCACGGCCACATAAACACAACACATACGCACTGTAACCTTGATAAAAAGAACACAGATAGAAATCAAGGTTACAAGACTCACAAGTCATCAAAGTTATTACTGGTAGGGCCGTAATGTGCTTAAAAACCTACTGAGTATGAAATAAAACCCCAAATATTTCGCATCGAAACAATTTTCACGATTCGTCGACATACCCTTCCAAACAGCAAAAAATCCCGCCAAAAAGGCCGGTTTTCTGACGACACGTATAGTTTCCATTTTTTACTGAACCTGCTTGCGAAATACTTTTTCGAACGTCGATATATTTTTTTCGTGTGTACACTCGGGAAACTTATTGTGCAGCCTGCCGGGATGCGGATTAAACTAGGCAGACGCATCCGTTGTTTGTAGACATATTTCCGTAGCACTCAGTTTTATAGGAAATCCGGAAGTGATGTGCGAGATTTAAATGAGAAGTCTATGGCGTCTGAGGAAAATGGAAAACGGCGTGGCCATTCTAACGTTCAGATAAATAGGTTGGCGTGAAAAAGAACAGGCAGATATGGCCTCCATAATATTTTTATTTTGGATAATTGAGTTGACGTACATAACACTTTGCAGTACCTATCGATAGTTTGAGCAGGCGTTAACTGTTAATAAGGATTATTAGAAGAACAGTCCCTCGAGTCTCCGCGCCAGCTACAAAGAGTTTCTAGTTGCCTAGTTTCGCATACATTAGCATAACATTACCCGACAAAATTTGAAAGCGCACCCCGTCCATACATTTTTTTAATACCGTCCGGGAGTTTGCATTTTTTTAATTAGCAATTAGGGTTCTCGAGGACAAGAGAAGCTTTTAGCTGATGACGTTTTTCTTTCATTTATTTTACAATAGTTGTTAAGGAAAATTAAATGCAAAGTCTATTGTAGTTAATTGCCTCGTGAAATAGGGTTTTATAGGCTGCTGAAAAATAGACCTAGGTATTCTTAGACGAGTTGACAAATTTTAAGTCTTATTTTTTATTATAGGTAAATTACCTTAAAGTCACCAATTGTAAAGTTAGGTAGATAATTGTATTCTTTACGTATCACGGTTTAATAACGCCGAATCCTCACGGACAAACGAACACGTACATAATTTTAACAGTATTTAAGTAAAATTGCGCGAGATTTATAACCCTGTTAAGCAAGTAACCGGTTATCAGGTTAAAAAGTTGCATTTTGATTTTCATCAAATTAAAAGGAAAACTTTTAACCTAATTGCTCACTCTTTTACCGCGTGATGAGGATTAATTAATGAGTGATAAATACAATAATTTACATATACAACTGAGAAATCATTGGTTTAGTGTTTAAAGTTTAGTTTTGATAACATAGCATTTTATACAGGCACATACATTGCTTCTGGCCCTACCCTAGGATACCCTGTGTCGTGGAAACATATTATGTATAAACATCCAATATGTGTTTTTTTTTCTTTATCCCCAGCTACCGCAGCGCCTCAGCTGCGTTCTATCTGTCGGACCTACACAGCACACAAAGCGCGGCAAACACAGATTATTACATTCAAGCTGTAGTAACGACAGTCTATTTTGTTGAAATGATATGTCCATAATTAAAAGGACATCACCTTCAAATTAATAATCAACCGAAAAACCGCCCAAGCGTTTTTCAACTCAACCGAACAAAATGGACGGTTGCTCCAGAATACATAATAATGGATCTCTTTTCCACCGACCAATTAAAAGTGTTCATTTATTTGCAAATTAAATTCACAGCAAGGCTTATCTTTGTTATTGATTCATATATTTCCGGGCATAAATGCGGGAATTAATCAGTGCAAATATGGTAATTGATTTCGCTGCAGTGTTTACATATTCAGCGTATCAGCTGCGGATAGAGCGTGTTGATTGGTACATTCGTTGAGCAAATACTATACTTAATTATGTCGACGATTGATGCGCTCTTATCTCTAATCAATGAATCGGTTTAATTCAGAACAGACGAACTAAACTCTTAGTGACAGCTTTTAATTCAACAGCTCTTGTCCAGTTGGCATAGGTTCTATTTTCAAATTCACTTCATGAGTTTGCTTTAGCAGTGTCGCCTTTGGTACAAATGCCACGTATTATATTTCGCCAAATCAAATCAAATCAAATCGAAATCAAAGTTTCTTTATTACTGTAGATATTTACATATTCTTAGCAACTTCATTTTTTGCCTCGTATCTACATTGAACCACTTTGGGAGAGAAGGGCGAAGAAATTGATGTTTAGATCTCTTTGAGAAAATCGGTTGTGTTTAACTATTACAATTATTACAATATTAATTGTTATAAATAATGAGCACGAATAAATAATTACAAAATTATTGTCAGCTAGTTCTGTGTTGAATTAGATTAATCCTGTACAGTTCCGTCATTTAAGTAATTTTGAATTTCATAATATACCTTTTTAGACAAAGTCGCTTTTACATGGTTTTTAAATTGCTGAAATAGGGTTGGCACAGTCACGGTAAGAAATTTATTATCGAAAGCATTTATTTATTTATTAAGCATCGAAAGTGGACCAAATGCGAAGTGCAGGCCGCCTGCACGGTAAACAGCCTTCCCTACGAGGGCCGCCGTCCACAGGCAAAACAGTCCAACACAACATTCGTATTAAAACTTCCGACCACGATTCCCGCAGGAGTAACACGACCCCGCTTTATTATTTATTGCTCGCTATAATAAGTTTTCAGCAAAACACCCCCCTTTAATACTACCCCCCCCCCCCCCACCCTGCCCCTTCAGCTTTATTTGTTTTCCAAACTCGTTACCCACTGAACAGATTCTGCTCGAATTTGTAGATTTATTTATTCATACAAAAAGATTCGGTCCTGTTATGCCGGTGCACGGTGGCACCGTTTACCGGCGATTTGTCAGGAAGTTTCAGATGTTCCTCTAGTGCGTTCACCCGCAAGCAATTGTGGTTATTATTATTATTTGAACAAAATACAAATAGCAGGTACAATTAAACAAAGTAAAATTACACAATATTCTTTATCACTCCAAGTGTCGGAGTCATTTCCACCTGTATTGAACTTACGCTGGATAGTTGCAGATGGACATTGTTTTTTTTCCATGTCTTACATAACACCTGTCTTTTTGTCGCTGGTTCTCTTAAAGTTTCATCTTAAGGCACTTTACTGTCCTCCCAAGGACGGAAAATAAGTTTCGTTGTACGTAGCAGAGTCGCTCGAAGCGACTTTCTTTGAGTGAGTGTCGGCGTTTTTTGAAAAGAGTGCACGCGCCAAGGCGGTGCCATCAAAGATGACTTGAAAAAAATGAATAACGTCCTGATTCGCCTTTATAATATCAAGCGGCACTTTATTTGAGAAGATTTCTATGTATTCTTGCATTGGGCTCATAATGAATATTTGAGGCGGTGGGCTGAGACCTTGGGTTTAGAAAGATATGTCATTGGTGATTAATATGATGTGGGATGCAGAAAAGCCGTACGTTGTGTGGTTTTGTTACAACTTCTCGAAACATCAATGCCGGCGTGAGGATGACAAAATAGGGAACTGAAAGCCGGAAACTAAGAAAGAAGTACCTACACAAAAAGGTAACATGAAGGAGAAGGGACGGTTCCTGCTATGGTGATTTTTATGCTGGACTCAGCGCGCCTTTACAAATTTTGGCTTGGCATGCTGATACAGGTCTGAAGCCGTTCTATGTATGAGTGAATGTTTGAAAGGAATAGCAACCGGAAAGAATGAAAGGTAGGTGGATGAGGGCATGACGGATAGGATCTTGCGTTCGGTTACTACAAGGTAAAAACGTTTTGTTAAAGCTGATCGAATTCCGTGTAACATGCTGTTATTTTAATTTACTTTAAGTTGTAGTTATTGTAGATATAACCTTTATAGTGACTGATACCGGTCGTTTATCTACTGTAGTTTTTAGTATAAAACTATTTAAAATAATTTAAAATAAGATCTTCACCACTCATTTTATTTCATCTTCAAGCTCCATTCTGCTCTTGATCTACGTACCTAGAAGACGTACTCTACTTTATCCTACCGTTTTGTGTATTTAACAATCCGGTCGATATAGTAACGAGTAACGAGTGCCATCGTTGTGAATACCCCCGATTTGGGGTTACGTATCTGTTTAGTTCGTAGTTATTCTTTGCTGTCGTACATATTTATGTTCTCTCTCTCTGTACAGCTACTTTCTCTATACTCTATAGTTAGATTTCTTCGCGGCTCTCCGATGTGTCGTCGAGTCTGCACGTCGAAGATGAATGCATTGCAGTCAGCTCTTTATCTTTCGGTACTCGGATTGCTGTTCTTTACTGGGTGCATCCGGCTTCCCGGCTACCGGCCCCGTCTTACTAACGGCCAGGGCGATCCTCTCTACCCTACTACTACCTGCCTTATGAACCGTTGAACCCGTCCCATCATCCCGAATCCTACTTCTGAAGATGTGCCAGAGGAGTCGTACTCCAGACGCGTGAAATCATTCTAAGAGTTCACAACTCACGCCTAGCCGCCCTCAATAAATTGTGTACATAATGTTAATTTCTCCCTTTTATTTGTTAGGCTCTACCAAACCATGTTAGCTCAACCGTTTCAACCGAACAATTGCCGCGCCATATGAGAAAAGGAGTCATAATCTTATCGTACTATATATAATGTAAATTAGATATATATGAAATACCAACTCCCAGTTTAATGGCCCGATTAGCGATTAAAACTTATCGAAACGGAACGTAACCTCACCTCAAAGCCGGGTGTCGATTGGACTGATCTTCGCTTGCCTGTCGCTGTGCTCTCATTGTCTAAAACTATTTTGAACGTGGAACAATATGGCAACTAGATAAGAGCTGTCAAATTTCCTTTTTTGTCAGATTAGTGATAGTAACACCAAGTAGGAACTTATTTAACCTGCTGGCTGGCAGAGAACTTTTGCTTTTCATATATTTTTTTTATTGTCCAAAATATACTATCAAGGAAATACTTCAGGTGCTTACTGATGCCCTTATTTTATGTTTAAACGTAATTTTACACAAGTAAATTTCTTTATTAAAATAATAATTTTGTGCGTGAATTTGTTCTCTTGACTTTTGATGGTCGGAAGTAGCGGATTATTATATCATGGTTGTAAAAGAAACACTGAGAATTAATAAACTTTTAATACACAATATCTTATTTTTTCGTAACAGCTTACTTACATTGTGCTGTTACGAAAAAATAATTGTGTCGGTGAATAGCCTCTAAACATCTTGAGCCGTAGGAAATACACATAATGATTCACAACTGAAAGTACAGATACTCCCCATTAGACAGTCAGTTACATTGTTAAATAATCAGTGTTTTCTCTTTATGTTACTACCTAATAATCGAAATTAAATAGACTATCTAAACTAAAGTGAAAGGTAGTACAACCTGCCAGCATTAGGGCGAGGCAAACACTGAATCTGCCGTTTGAATATTTTCGATGCAGAAAAAGATTTTCAGTAACTATATACTATTTGTGAGAGAAATATCCGCTTTTTAATAGCATTTATAGAGTAACCGTTTTGAGATTGCGCCCACTGTTAGCCAGTTATTTAATACTCCATTTAGCGTGGGTCACGGAGCTGAAAAACATATCGAGGTCACCCGAAAAAAGTTTTAATTATGTTAAGAGCATCATAACGCGTAATTTACCCGAAGCTACTCAATGAGTTATCAGATATCGTGTAAACAGCTTTGTATTAACATAATTTGGCACAATAATAGGCTGTGGTCCGAAACATGCCTGTTTATCGTGACATAGGACTATTGATACTGAAAATAATCGCGATGAAGGGATTACACAACTGAGAAAGAAAAGTTAGAGAAAGATATGTGTATTTAAATAGTTCTTTTAAACCCTAACTCAAAGAGGGGGGTTTAAGTACGGTATTTTTATATCATATATTGTGTTGTTCACTTGAGTTTTTATGAACGATGCCTGTATGATGTAAATGTTAAAATGTACCTCATGAAGTTGATCCAATGAAGTGGTAAATAGCGTGACGTTTACTTGGTCATTTGTCAAAAATTGACACAAACCCAGTTTCAAACAAATCGCAACATTTTTCTCATAACTGCATTATTGCGTGTCGTGAACACATTAGGCGGGAATCGGCGGGATTTACGCGTGCCGTGCTTTTTATACCGATCTCCTCCACTACCCCGGAACTGCAGCGGGGAGGGGGAAGCCAACAATAACTATGCACTTACTATTACTTGTTGGCCATCTTGCACGTTGAATTTTAAAGTTAATCCCAAAACAGGTGAAATCCGCGTTTTTCATCCAAATGAAACAAGACAGTCCCAAGGAATGTCCTACTGTGGCTACAAATCTAAAACAAAAAATATCGTGAAATACCGCTTAGGATTTTATTAAATATTTTACCCTAGACTTTTTAACTTGATCTCGTAAAAAGTTAACAGGCACTTCAATTTACGTCTCTTTTTACGTTTCAAGGGATAAATGCAGTTTGTAATTTCGCCGCTGGGTGGCGTCACCCGTGAACAATGGCGACGGAACGTTACAGAATTCCTTTTTCGATTTTTTATCACGCGCCATTGTCGCGACATCAAAGGGCGCCTTAATAAAATGGCCGCCGCGGGCAAGTCGACATGGCGGCAAACGTTTCGGCTTTTATGTATTAATTCTAAATTGTATGAGCCGAGATCGTTTTCGTGCATTTTACGACGTCTGGATGGGGACGTTTGGGTAATATCGCCTGCGGTTGCGGTGGTACCAGCAATAGATTACCACTAGTATAGCATAACACATGATTATGCTTTACTGGTCAAACCACAGTCATGAAACTTGCAAATCAATCCCTACAGTAAATTACACGTAGCTTCATTTGAATATCAGCCCTATACTCTGTAAAATATAGCATTATAGCTGTGACAGCTGTCTACAAAATCACGCCTATCAAGTACCGTATTTTGCGACGGTGAAATGTATAGGAGACAAATATCATACTTTATACGCGAATAGTGATGTCCTAGGGTCACGACAAGTTATCAATCTTTGACAACATACAATTTGCCCAGGAACTGGTTATTAATCTGCAAGATTGCTCCAGTGACTGAATCAGAATTTAACTTTGATTATTATTTTGGCTGTGAACATTTATTACAAGAATCAAAACGTGTTACAAGTTCCTTTTGTTTGATTTAATTAAAACATTCAGTTACATATAGTCTACTGCCTAGCACACGCCTATCGCTCGCTCCTGCTTTACGGAGAAAGCGTGTGATAGACGTGTGATATGCGTGTGAGCTGAGTGTGATAGGCGTGTAATATGCTTGTGAGAGGCTAGTCAAACAGTAGAATTACCCCTCCAGTAGTCTTGTTGTGTAATTCTGACATCAATCGCAAAATTCGCAACACTAGTCGAATTCAAAAATCGAACAACCAGAATACGATTATTTCACACGAGAGGCCATTTCTTGCATTTCGCTGTAATGGGTCGATTTCGAATTTGAATGGCATTGCGACTGAGATCATAAATGAGAAATAATGCCACAGGGGAGTAATGCTACTATTTGACAAGCCTCTTACAAGCATATCACACGTTTATCTCAAGCTCTCTCCAAATAGTAGGAGCATGTAATAGTTGCCTGATATGCGTGTGAGCTGCGTGTGGTAGGCTTTAATTACTTGCATTGCCCCCCGATCTCTTTAAAATTTATGTTTTGAAGGATGTTCGCTTACGTACTTTAAAATGAAATTTGACAAATCAGAGTGCGATCATTTGGTGTCAGGAGCTATCATTTAAAGTGATTTTCATTGGTGAAATGTCAATTTGAAAGAAATAGGTATATGTCATCGCGCTACTGGTTGTCTTAATACCCGATTGCAGGGAAGCGGAAAAGAGGAGGGTTATGTGTTTGACCTGTATTTATATATATATACAAATTTCTGTTCCTGTGGCCCCTCGTAACTAATCAACGGCTCAACGGATTTTGATAAAGATAAATCTAATGACGGACATTAGATTTATCTTGATAGCGCGAGGGTCACTGGTACATACAATTTAATACAAAACAAAATGACGGAAATGATGTGTGCACTGAATTCCTTGTATGACGACACTAGTGTATGTGTCAGGATATGGTCAGGATCAACGGGGCCTACAAACGCTGGTACAACATCGAACGTGGTGTGAGGCAGCCGGCAGGGCTTCGTGGCATCGCCATGGCTGATCAATATGCTCATGGATAGTTGTTTGAATCATTTGAAAGAGCGTGATTGTGGGATACAAATGTTGTCAAAAGCCTCTTATATGCCGATGATTAAGTTATTCTGGCGTCGTCGGTAGGATGTAGGAAATAGCAACTCTCAAGAACGAATCATTTAAGAAGAGGAAATGAAAGTGAATTTAAAGAAGACCAAGGTTTTAGAAAATGTGAAGAAGTATCTGAATGCGTAATTATGGTTGATGATGAACAAGTGGAACAAGTGAATATGTTTATAAGTGATGGGAAATATGAGCGAGGTGTTGAAAGGAGAGTGAGTGCGGGAAATGAAATCAATGGGGCACTGCACTACGTTGAGCAGCCAAACTGTGTCACAAAACGCACGTTTGATGATGGACTGTTGAGTTCGACATTGATATATGGGAGTGAATGTTGGGTATGGCAGAAGAAGTATGCAAGCATATAATACGCAGTGGAAATGAGGTCGTTTAATAGTATGATTGCAGTATTTACTTGAAATAAAGTTTGAAGAATGAAGTTATAGGGGAAGTATAAAATGGCGGATTTTATGCACAATGTGCTTGCTAAAAATACTTTTTTCTGGACCCTCGAGAGCGGTTTAAAAAAGGGCTTGTAAAGGCGAGTACGGAAATATCTACAAATCTTGCACAAGCTATGAATACTGACTTAGTTTTATAGATTGTTGTGATTTTGTACTAAAAAGCAGGAAATACATTGTTTTCTGCTTTTTAGTGTACCGCAGTCGGGTTTTTTTAGTTTTTTTAATAGCGTCATTTTAGTCAAAAGATGCTCTCCAAAAGGGGCTTGTTTGTCCCTGCCATTCAAATCAAAATGTAGTCTCATTCGGCCGAACGTATAAACTACTGCTCAATTACTCTAGTGACTGGCATGTAATGAATATTATTATCTAGTCATTCTGCTGTTCGGGGCGTAGACGAATCCAACAAATAAGAGATCATTAAAATCAGTCCAGCCATTCTTGAGTTATATGTGGTATAATAAACCCGACTTTGCTTTATATATTTTAGATAAATGATGTCTATGTCAAATAAACAAATGTCTTACTGGCGCAGCTAGCTGGCTGTTAACTGTTTATCCGTAGGCTCCTTGATGATGGAAGTGTAGAAGTTGTCTCGATCTCTTCTTTTGACCTTGGAGAAACATTATTTCGATGGTGGCACTCATGAAAATGATTACGTCTGAGTGTTGCTATTTATTGGGATTACGAAAAACGTTTCAAAGAACAACTGTAGCGAAACAGTCTCTGCGCAGATAAGATTATGTTTCTCCAAGTTCAAACGACGAGATCAAGCCTCTTCCACACTTGTATCTTGTATCATAAAGGAGCCCAAGGTACCTGTTTTTGTACGATTGATGCTCAAAGTCCTGCTGTCATGAAGGATTGTGAGCGTCTGTCAAACTTTGAGTCGGTTGTGCATTCGGTCCTTTATGTCGGTTTATTAAATTCCTTCCATTTTAGTTAAGCACATGCAACTGTACCAAATCGTTTATTTTTTCCAGCGAACTTTAGCAAGGCTAGAGAAAAATATATCTCACATTCATTTCTGGTAAAATCTACTGAAGACTTAAAAGCCAACTATTCCAGATGTAAAAGTAAGTCGTTCCAGGCTTTCCGGCTTGCATTTAAGCATTAAACAGTTTCCAAGTTGAATTTAACACATTTCGACGTGGGGAGAACAAATAAATCGGCCGATTTGGAGCGTTTTGCTCGTTTCCCGGGCACTCGACGAAAGCACACCTTGGGACGGGGCGCAAGGCACGAGCGGACGATTTGAGATTGTTGCATAGCCGAACCGTAAACTTGACTTGGGTCGTGACCCCAACCATTTTTTTCTGACTCAGTAAATTATTGTGATAAATAATAATAATAATAATATAAAAAGTAAAAAATAAATAAAATAAAATTAGAATTAGCAGCAGGATCGTACTGAATGGCGTGTTTATGAGGAGGCCTATACCCAACAGTGGGACCCCTGACAGGCTGATGGTGATGATGATGATGGTGAAATAATCCCAAAGCCACCCAGTGTACAGGCAATTACATACATGGAATCTGGCCCCAGGCAAGGATACCCCGTGTCGTGGGAAATAGAAACATGGACGTCAAACATATCACAATCCTAGAACCGGGTATTTTGTTTTCCTCGCCAGTGGGGATCCGAACCTGCACCTCTCGCTTATGTGGTAGAACCTCGAACACGAGGTCACAGAGGTCGTCCTAGCAGCAGAGTAAAGATCTTGGCATATCATCTACATACATAGTCAGGTCATAAGTTCTGTCACACAATAAAAACTTTTGAATTTAGAACGCTGGCCACAAAAAAGTTTATTGAATTCGAATTTCGAATTTTTCATGAAAATAAAAATGTGTACTTTTTAGAATTTTCCTCATTTTTAAATATGGAGTGGACACTTAAAGAAGACCGTGTCGCAGTTATTGCGTTGCATCGTTGCGGTTACGCGCCAATTCAGATTTACGACTTACTGAAAAATTTGAGTATAACCAAAAGATTCGTTTATCGTACCATAAAACGTTACAATGAAGACTCTAGTGTAGATGACAGGTCAAGAAGTGGTCGCCCTCGCTCTGTTAGGACTCCAGCAGTGATAAAAGCTGTGAAGGCGCGAATTCAAAGAAATCCCATACGTAAGCAGAAACTGTTGGCCCTTCAGATGGGGTTAAGCAGGACCACGGTGAAAAGGGTGTTAAATGAAGACTTAGGGCTTAGGGCATATCGAAGAAAAACAGGACATCGTTTGGACGCTCGTTTAATGGACCTGAGACTGAAGAGATGCCGCGCTTTGTTGAAGCGGTACGCGGGAAAAAAGCAACGGGAAATTCTTTTTTCGGATGAAAAAATTTTCACCGTGGAAGAGAGCTACAATAAACAAAATGATAAGGTGTACGCACACAGCAGTGAAGAAGCGAGCAAACGTATTCCGTGTATCCAACGAGGTCATTTTCCATCCTCGCTCATGGTTTGGTTGGGAGTCTCTTATTGGGGCTTAACTGAGGTACATTTTTGTGAGAAAGGCGTAAAAACGAATGCAGTTGTGTATCAAAATACAGTCTTCAAGAACCTTGTGGAACCTGTTTCTCATACCATGTTTAATAACAGGCACTGGGTATTCCAACAAGATTCTGCGCCAGCTCATAGAGCGAAAAGCATACAAGACTGGCTGGCGGCGCGTGAAATCGACTTCATCCGGCACGAAGACTGGCCCTCCTCCAGTCCAGATTTGAGTCCGTTAGATTACAAGATATGGCAACACTTGGAGGAAAAGGCCTGCTCAAAGCCTCATCCTGATTTGGAGTCACTCAAGGCATCCTTGATTAAGGCAGCCGCCGATATTGACATGGACCTCGTTCGTGCTGCGATAGACGACTGGCCGCGCAGAATAAAGGCCTGTATTCAAAATCGCGGGGGTCATTTTGAATAAACTTTATTACCATAAGAATCTATGTTTTATTAAGTTCATTTTGCTATATAAATGTTTACATAAATAATAAACATGTCTAAATTATTTCATATTGCACATGTGACAGAACTTATGACCTGACTATGTATATGATGAGTCTATGTTGAACAATATGTCCCCAATTTTTTAATCGGGGAATAAAACATATAAATTGTTATCCTCCTTGCATTCTCGTTTCTCGTCCAGCGAAAGTTCTTCCATCAAGCATAACAAAAGCAGATTGTCGTCTCCTTTAGACCACGCGTCAAAACTAGTAAAGTCGGGGCATTCCCGGTAATATTTCACAGCCAGCGACTTGCTAGTCTTGGTACCCGGTAGAGTAACGCCTCTGATTGCAGGCTTTAAGCGGAGTAATTTAGAGCGAGAAAGAAGAGGATTAAGACGTTTAGAGCCTAGATCCTGGGTTATGGATGGCCGAACTAGGAGCCATGATTAACAGTGTTTCCAAGTTGAGATTAAGCAAGGGACATCTTGATTCGGTTGGTTAAACAGAGTGTAAAGAGTGTTGTGATATTCTAAGGGGTTTTTATGGATATGTCACCGTAAGATAGTCAAAACTGTTAGTTGATAAACTAACGCGTTAGTTGATCAACTATCGACAGATAATAAACCAGACCGAAAGGGTTTACAATTTATAATTTAGTTTCTTTTGTTCTAACATGTCAACCTAACACGAAGACTATTCGGGGGCTTCGCTGCGCTCGCCCCCTCTAGTCTTCACTTAAGCTACCGCAGTGTTTGCCCTGCGTACTGAACTTGCAATATTATGAACTAAAGTGATGATAACAATAAGTTGACTGATATCAATCAATTTCGTTTATTTTGTTATAGGTGGATCCGGAGGATGAAGGCATTCTATTGTTTCTTTAAATGGATACACCGGTGTAGTGAAGATATCCCCAGATCTAGCGTTGAGTGATGTTGGGAAAAATCTAAAATAGTATTGATTATTACTGAAATTAATATAAGCGAAAGGGAAATATGCCGTGCACCCGAGATTAAGCTTGAGCTAGAAAATACAGATGCATTGCTCTAACAGAGCAAAGGCCCATTTTTATTTGGGTTGCTCATAGTGATTTTGAAAATACAAAAAGTAGCAGTAATAGAGGTTTATTATGATGGGCAACTCTGTGTTTGTTGAAAAATGTATTTTGTATGGGAATGAAGTTCTGTTACATAACAAGTTAAAATAAAACCAATGTAAATAAAAATGCATGTTTTTATGCATTTAAATTGACGGATGCAGCAAGGTGTCAGATGCATACAACTGTGTTGGATCCGACAGTTTAAACGGGTCGCCTAATGTGAACAGCGCTATTGAAATACATATGCCAATATGCGAATCGGATCCGGCAAACTGTTGATCCGACATAGTGTGAACTGGCTCTATTTTAGACTGTCAATTTTGCCAGATTGGGCTAGGTGTCAGATATATATAAATTTGTCGGATCGGACACTTTCTATTCTTCTGTTCTATTCTTCTTTAAGGGGGTTGTAGCGCCTGCATCTGGCCCACTTGAGCGGGGCCTTTGTTTATGTCCCCTTAGCCTGCACTTCTTATTCAGATATCCCAACTCCTGTACCAGCTGAAGTAGGAAACCTGGGTGTACCTACTCCAGCTGGTGCAGGATCGAACTGGTCGCTTAATGTGAACAGTGCTATTGAAACTCATATGTTACACCAATACTTACGCAAATCGGATCCAATAAAACTGTCCAAACTTCATCTATATTATGAATTAAATCATGGCTTATGTTAGCAGTTAAGACTGAAAATATTGATACCTCACACCTGTTGGGTGAGTCAGGATGGCGCCGGTAGTTATCAAACAAGTAGATGTTTCGAGAGAGATTTCATATCTCCACACCTTACGACCAGCCCTAATATCTCATTCGGTTGGCGATAGAAAAAAATATGAATGGAGATCGCCAGAATAGCATTTTTTTTGTTTTTAAAAGTAGATGAGCAGATTCTAGCCTATTTTGGAGGCTAGAACCTGCCTCCAGTATGGAGATGTCTTATGTCGCGTAAGTGGCCACACGTAGTACCACCTAGGTACAAGTACTTCTAATTATTCTGTGGTACCATTACGTCTAGCCACTTACTTGACACATGGCATCTGGGATAGATGATGAAGTGGGACGCCCGCTGAACACAGGCAGGTGATCGGTCCCCTATTGTGACTATTTCACCCAATTCCCAGTGTTTGGGCACCGGTTACTGTTGATTCAGCCGACTTCCCTCCGCAAATCTCCTTGTTATTTTTGAAAATTCCAGTATGTCGCTGAGATTGAGGTTTGCAAAGTCTTCTTCCTTGATGTTATCCATACCTAGTGTTCGCCATCTTATGTTTTAATACATGACACATTCTCCCACAAAGTGCTGACTAGTTTTCTCCAAGCCACATTGATGGCATGAAAGGTTTGGTTCAAGCTAACAATGATAAGTGCATATTTAGTTTATAGTGACCTGTTACCATACCTAACAGAGTGGCTAAGTTATCTCTATTGAGATTAAGTAAATACTTAGCCTTCTTATGAACCTAATTTAAGACGATATGCCGGCTGATTAAATATGGAGGAGTGAAAACTTGAGGTGGAGCCAATATTAGAAACATTTGACATATGATCGCTCTATGAAGCTAACCCCCAGTTTCCGAAAGAGTGGTCAAATGTAACAAGCGGTTAATCGATCAATCGGTTAAGCGGCATGTGATTGGCTGAAATGCCTTTAACAAGAGCTTAACAAGTTGTCACAGCTAATTTTCCTTTCAGAAACCGGGCGTAAGACCAACAGCATAAAAAAACGATCGAATTGTATGAATCGATAAGGACATCTGTGAATCGAATGCAGTCATCATTGTATTTGATTATTTTAATGGATCGATCGATCGATCTATTTTTTGGGTATTATCCCTAGATTTTAAAAAGAAAAAGGGTCTTTTATCATCAAAGGTTGCAATTAAAGTTTTAAAAAGTTTACTATTTAACGGTTTTAACCGTTAGTTTATCAACTAACGCGTCATATAGTAAGCATTCACCTACCCTTTCAGCACCTTTATAGCACCTTTCAGAAACCGGGCGTAAGCGCCCGGTTTCTGAAAGGAAAATTAGCTGTGACAACTTGTTAAGCTCTTGTTAAAGGCATTTCAGCCAATCACATGCCGCTTAACCGATTGATCGATTAACCGCTTGTTACATTTGACCACTCTTTCGGAAACTGGGGGTTAGCTTCATAGAGCGATCATATGTCAAATGTTTCTAATATTGGCTCCACCTCAAGTTTTCACTCCTCCATATTTAATCAGCCGGCATATCGTCTTAAATTAGGTTTATAAGAAGGCTAAGTATTTACTTAATCTCAATAGAGATAACTTAGCCACTCTGTTAGGTATGGTAACAGGTCACTATAAACTAAATATGCACTTATCATTGTTAGCTTGAACCAAACCTTTCATGCCATCAATGTGGCTTGGAGAAAACTAGTCAGCACTTTGTGGGAGAATGTGTCATGTATTAAAACATAAGATGGCGAACACTAGGTATGGATAACATCAAGGAAGAAGACTTTGCAAACCTCAATCTCAGCGACATACTGGAATTTTCAAAAATAACAAGGAGATTTGCGGAGGGAAGTCGGCTGAATCAACAGTAACCGGTGCCCAAACACTGGGAATTGGGTGAAATAGTCACAATAGGGGACCGATCACCTGCCTGTGTTCAGCGGGCGTCCCACTTCATCATCTATCCCAGATGCCATGTGTCAAGTAAGTGGCTAGACGTAATGGTACCACAGAATAATTAGAAGTACTTGTACCTAGGTGGTACTACGTGTGGCCACTTACGCGACATAAGACATCTCCATACTGGAGGCAGGTTCTAGCCTCCAAAATAGGCTAGAATCTGCTCATCTACTTTTAAAAACAAAAAAAAATGCTATTCTGGCGATCTCCATTCATATTTTTTTCTATCGCCAACCGAATGAGATATTAGGGCTGGTCGTAAGGTGTGGAGATATGAAATCTCTCTCGAAACATCTACTTGTTTGATAACTACCGGCGCCATCCTGACTCACCCAACAGGTGTGAGGTATCAATATTTTCAGTCTTAACTGCTAACATAAGCCATGATTTAATTCATAATATAGATGAAGTTTGGACAGTTTTATTGGATCCGATTTGCATAAGTATTGGTGTAACATATGAGTTTCAATAGCACTGTTCACATTAAGCGACCAGTTCGATCCTGCACCAGCTGGAGTAGGTACACCCAGGTTTCCTACTTCAGCTGGTACAGGAGTTGGGATATCTGAATAAGAAGTGCAGGCTAAGGGGACATAAACAAAGGCCCCGCTCAAGTGGGCCAGATGCAGGCGCTACAACCCCCTTAAAGAAGAATAGAACAGAAGAATAGAAAGTGTCCGATCCGACAAATTTATATATATCTGACACCTAGCCCAATCTGGCAAAATTGACAGTCTAAAATAGAGCCAGTTCACACTATGTCGGATCAACAGTTTGCCGGATCCGATTCGCATATTGGCATATGTATTTCAATAGCGCTGTTCACATTAGGCGACCCGTTTAAACTGTCGGATCCAACACAGTTGTATGCATCTGACACCTTGCTGCATCCGTCAATTTAAATGCATAAAAACATGCATTTTTATTTACATTGGTTTTATTTTAACTTGTTATGTAACAGAACTTCATTCCCATACAAAATACATTTTTCAACAAACACAGAGTTGCCCATCATAATAAACCTCTATTACTGCTACTTTTTGTATTTTCAAAATCACTATGAGCAACCCAAATAAAAATGGGCCTTTGCTCTGTTAGAGCAATGCATCTGTATTTTCTAGCTCAAGCTTAATCTCGGGTGCACGGCATATTTCCCTTTCGCTTATATTAATTTCAGTAATAATCAATGCTATTTTAGATTTTTCCCAACATCACTCAACGCTAGATCTGGGGATATCTTCACTACACCGGTGTATCCATTTAAAGAAACAATAGAATGCCTTCATCCTCCGGATCCACCTATAACAAAATAAACGAAATTGATTGATATCAGTCAACTTATTGTTATCATCACTTTAGTTCATAATATTGCAAGTTCAGTTGTTAGCTAGTTGGTTGTTGTTCAGTGGGGACTAAAACAAGAAGAAGGGAGCATACATACCTTAAATTTTGCTGCACAATTATCACTTTGAACAGTTACCTCCGTTTCATTCATCACAAATAGTACATAATACTTCTCTTTTTTGTAAGAAAACTAACTCAGTTGATAGTTTTTATCAATAATTCTACCTTAATCACATTGGCATGCAAATTGCAAAAGTTTACTCAGAAATCAGCTGTTTCGTTTCTTGTCAAATTGCGTTTCGGTTCACGCTATTTTGCTATTCATATTTTCAGTAAATGTTCAACAGAGACTACTTTTAATGGTAACAAAAATGCAGAAATAATTTTCTATTATATTTGCTTCTATTTATATTATCAAACAAGCATTACTTTAACTAAAAATTGGAATACAAGCCATAATCGATAATATTAAAAGTGAATCAATGAAAACTGAACGTGTCTTCGGTTTTTTTTATCTCAGTTGTAACCTTTCTCCATGGACTATGAGAATAGGGTTTTGTAACAGTGCCGAGATTAAGCAAATTATTAGTAAGGAGATTTGAAAAAATATATGTCTCCATGGTCAAGATATTTCGCTCCAACCCGGAATTGGCCTTCTGTGCGTGCCTCACGACCCCGTATGAGAAGAGGCGAGTCGCGCGAGACGATAGCAGTTTTGTTAGCAACAAAGTTAAGATAAGTTGTAAGAAAACTAATAAAACAGCGACGTACTAACTTTGTTCTTAACACCTGTAAAGTTTCTAGTTGAACGGATACAATTTTTGTTGTTTCGAGCTCATAAGTTTTCGTACACGAGAATAAACAACTACATTGGTGCGCGATGGCTATGCCAGTAAATATTCTCACATTATTCTAATATTGAGCAACATAGAAAATTAATTATTCAACTACTTATGTGTGAAATAGGGTCAGCTAATCGCTCTTGAACTCTTGTTATACATAAGAGTTTATTTTTTTAACAAAATCTGTTTTAAATCATATCCTGAAATGTAGTGTAGCCCACCCATCATCACCCGCAACTATCGATTCGAGTACCCGAATCTAATGCAAATAACACGGTGATGGGAGCCGTCCTAAGTTGTAGAATGTCCCTTAAAACTGTGTGTGTGTGGCAAATGCAAAATTAACAGCCCAGTGTCCTGAGACAAACATGACCATTCTTCCTGTTGAATTGGTGAAAATGGTTGTAAAATTCAATTAGAATTAGTTTTGAAAATAGATTTACCTTTACCTTCATTTGCTAAAATTCTATTTAAAATTGACTTTGCATTCCATATGTCATATAATAACTCCGCATTTGGCGGAACTTTTCCCATTGGAGATTAGATTCGATCCTATTTATGCGTTCAGTTGGTAGCAAACCTTATAATGACTTCTAAAACAAATAGCGATTTGTATCCGGGTCCAAAATGAATGTAGCAAACTCGTTGTCTCGCAATACAAAACTCAGTATGACTTCTCTCTAATCCCACTGAAACAATCCTAGTTAAGAACCCGAAACCAACTTGGCAAGTAACCAGATAATGCGAACGATCGTGTGCACAAAGGAATTGGGGTGAAACTTCGCCTACGGGCGAAAATACCCGCTAATATATTCGCGTCACGAATAACGACACCCGGAAAAATCCGGTAAAGGTGTAAAAGATAACCCGGTTAATCTGGCCGAGGACCGCTTTTGATTTATGAGTGTGACGGTCTTTACCCGGTTCGGGTAATGTTAGGTGACGGTTGAATTTATTTTTCGTAATTAATTAGCTAAGTTTTTATGATGGTTAAGTCTCTGTGTCGTTTCTGGTTTAGGGTAGGCTTTGGATCGCGTGCTGTAATATAATTGTTAAGTTTTTTATAATTCTGATGAAATTATTAATGAGCTGGGCTGATTCAAAGACAAGTATAACACACATACACATATACATAGTGTCACGCCTTTTCGGATACGGGGTGGCAGAGACACAATTGAGACAAATATAAGTCAGATCTTATGCTTGAAGACGAGTTAAAATTCAGATTACGTTCTGAAATACAAGCCTCAATAGCGGCTTTGTGCATGTTGTAACAAATAATTAATTCTGAGCTGCATCAAATGTATCTTAATCAAGATTAAATTCAGCTTTTACCGCTTTGTAGTATAGTGGAAAACAACACCATACTCATACAATTACCTCAAGGTAATTTTTGCCAACGGGATATCCGGTTTAAACTGGTATTTGTTGCAATTCTGAAAAGGTTACCAGCGTAAAAGCGGATGCCAACCGGCGCTTAATATGGAAAGTGGCGACCTCTGCAAATAGCCGTGTAACCGAAAGATAAAATTGCGCCGCACAAAATGAGGAAGCCAGTGGAGAGAAAATTTATAAAAGCTGCTCTATTTTGGGCCCAAACCAGTTCTAATAAGGCAAATACCATATATTCATGTAGCATATACAACATGGCAAATACGGATTTTAACCCTTAGGCGCACAGGCGGCGGCAGCTTGCCGATGTGTGGGTGGTATGAGGTATCCGCACGCGCAAACATGCCCTTCGCCAGCCTCTGCACAAACTGGTCCTCTGATTCCCAGGGATTCTTACGTACCTCTGGATTGTCGCGTTCCTCACGTAGCGGGACGATGGTACGCAGAGAGAGGTTCTCTTGGGTTCGGAGTCTCCGTTTATTCGTCTCTGAGCAAGGGCATACCATGCCGGGGCCGGTTAGCACTTGTAGATCTCGAGCTTCGCCCTTAGAGGGAGGCTGGAGTCGAGGAGTGGCAGCAGTTTGGCGCGTGCCGCTTTGACCTGGCTGACGACTTTGACGAAATGTTGCTTTATGGCGAGCCGGCGATCTATGGTCACTCCCAGGTACTTCACCTGCGGAGACCGCATGATGTCATGTCCTTGGAGCTGGGGCGATGATGGAGGGAGAGTCTGGCCTGTGATGAGCGCCTGCGTCTTCAAAGCAAAGATCGTCGGCGTACATGACCTCTCTAATCATATGGCAGGACGTCTTGGTGCGCGCTTTCAGGCGTGCAAGGTTGAAAATATTTCCATCAGTTCTAAAGCGCATATGAATAACAGCTGTTGATTCGTCAATCCATTCTCTTACGACTGCAGCAAAGTATAGAGCAAATAAAGTTGGTGCCTTGTGACGGTAAAAAAATGTAGTTTTACTGCCCTCTACTTCTATAATATTATTAGACAGAGTGTAAATAGGTAATGAATGAGTTTACCCATCACGCTCTTTTTGTACCACCCGTATGGTCGTAGGCGGTACGGTGCCATTGTTCTGACCACACGTAACGGGTTAATCACTAATAATTGCTAATATTTACTTTTGCTTGTGTACCAAAAGAAATGGACGATTTTTTTCATCGGCCTAAACTAACACGAGCCTAACCCATTCCGTTATTTCGTATTTTTCTACAGCACTCCTAAATATGCAATATTTATCAAGCGGAATAATAAATTTTCCTCTTTGAAGTATATTTTATATTTATACAGCCAGCAAATACTCTTGAAACCGGAAAACCGGATAACATTTAATGAAGTAAAAAATACGCTTTTACTTTTCTTTGGAGGAAAAAACACCCCTTGCATTTTGATACGATGCATGATTAAGTTACTTTAGAATTCACAAAAACATGAAAGGACGTCAAAATAACTACAAGTAATAATAATAATAAGTACAAGTTAGGTTCGTTCGATTCGATTTCTAAGATGGTAGACGGGTGCCTCGAACTTATTTTTCTATGCTTTTACAGGTAGAATCATATTTAACACGTTTGTCTATTTATGATCTATGGTCTAACTAAGTTATACAACAATTGCTCTACCTACCCTTTATGAAAATGTCCCTTAAAAATGTTCAAGTTAATATAATAATTTTAATAACAAGCCAAAACCTGCCACATGCATACAGAACGTCACAGGCTTTCCCAAATGCCATGGCAGAGGTACAGTTGTGCCCACGTTCAGACAGTTATCAATACTCTATTTCACCTGCCGTCTAACATTGAAAATAGCTTCTTAACTCATTTTCCAGGAAAGTTACATTAACACAATAATTTACCCCATCTTCCATTCCTTCAGAGGCTGTTAGCATCCATCAGTCATTTATTCGTCAAATAATTACATTGTCAATTCCACCCCTCCGCCCGCCCCCCGCTTCCGCTCCGTAATTACTACCCTCCCCCTCTGTCGCCCGCCAGTGGAGACAGACTAATGACAGTGATGTGATGCAAGGTAGACGTACACAGAGCAGAGATATTAGGTTATTAGTACTGAAATCTAGAACATAAACTGGGGTGTGGTGGCTTAGGCATCTAGGGCAGGTGGCGTTAAACTATACCAATTATGACACACACACACACACACAAACAAAGCGTGATGCATATCCTCATACGAAGTGGAGAAGAAGAGAGACGCCGTCGCGAAGCCAGTGGGCACCCAGACAGAGGTAGTTAGAGTTTCACCTTTAGCTTACTTTTAGACGAATAGGTATTTCAAGTTCTTAGCCGATGTATAGAGGACTGTCAGAGCAACATAACGTACAATTGACGACCCGAATGGCCGAGTCGGCAGTGACCCTGCCTACGAAGCCAAGGGTCTCGGGTTCGAGTCCCGGAGGGGGCAAATATTTGGGGTTGCTTATCCAACTAAGTACAATATTTATGTATATAAGTATGTGTATCGTTGTCTAGTACCCAAGATACAGGGAATCCTAGTTTGGGGCTAGATCAATGTGTGTAAATAGTGTCCAAGATATTATTTATTTATTTATTTTATAACGATTAATTATGTAGCAAGAGCGGTGCGAAAACACTACTCCTCCGACAAGACAATTACTCTTGACAATCTGTGCATGTGAAACTGTTAAATTGTGAAATATCAGGGCGTAGTGGTGGTTTAGGGTAGGTGAAGAATAGAGGGGGTGAGCAAATCCCTTTTATCCTTCGTGTTAGGTTGATATATAAGAACAATAGAAATCATGTTTCATATAGGTGTCTTGTCAGAGTAATGTCCCGTCGGAATAGTATTTGGCAACAAATATTTTTTTCCTACCCAAAATGGATAAATGAACACCAAAAGTTGCAAAAAATATCAGGGCAAAATACTTCGGTAGCTTAGGTGAAGGGTAAAAAGGGTTAGCGAAGCGAGGCCCCCTTTATTCTTCGTGTTAGGTTGAACATGTAAGAACAACAAAAAATACTTAAAACATAAACCTAAGTATCAAGTATAGTGGTGATAATTTATCCAAACACAATTTGGTGGACATTTATCTATTCTGGCAGTCATTTCGAATTTATTGGTAGTAAAATAGGTGCGTTTTTGGTAATCGTTTAAACATAAGCCATAGTATTTTACATTCAACAAGTGCATAAATAAAAATCGGATGCGAAATTATAAAAAAATGTGATATATAGATTTTGTGATAACTTCGGGATACTTTTATATCGAGAAAAGATAACCAAATTACATTTATAGGTTCACGAATCCCTACTGACACTCATGATCAACAAGATTGTATAAAGACACAACTGCTTTAATACTCTTATTTTGCGTAACTTGAGATTTACAAAAGGGCTTTTGGCCTAATGCGTCGTATAAGGTATGGGAGGATACTTCACTGACTGCCTGATTGCCCGCCCGCCAGGAAATGCTCAGGAAATGACCACGTGACACGCGGACGTGACGTCATCGATTGACGGCGGACCGGCTAATCGTAGGATATTTGATGAGTTTCAAATACTCAGGGGAAAACTACCTACAGGCTACATACATGCACCGTAGTGTGTGGTGTTTACGGTTATTGTCTGGAGATGAATCCCCACTGTAAGTACCCGGTATTAGTTTATTAAAAGCCACTGAAAAGTCACAGGAAAACAATGACACGGAATGTCGGTTACCTGAATAACAAAATTGTGTCAGTTTTATTTTATTTAGAAACCAATATTTGAAAAAATATTTGAAAAGGTCTTTGACCGAACTTCAAAAGTCCAAACTCAAGGTTTGCCAGCGAGCAATGGAGCGCAGCATCCTAAGTGTTCGTAGGACGGACCGCATAAGGAACACCACACTGCGCTCCTTAACTGGCATCGCTGATGTGGGTGCACAGACCGCTAAGCTAAAGTGGAACTGGGCCGGCCACGTAAGTCGCATGCACCCAGATAGATGGGCGAAAATCGCCACTGACTGGGTGCCACACGAGGGATACCGGCGTAGAGGCAGGCCTAAACGGAGATGGCGGGACGACCTCGACAAGCTTTTGCCGGGGTGGCCGGAGGTGGCATAGACCAGGGAAGTGTGGACGAAAGAGGGGGAGGCCTTTGCCCAGTAGTGGGACACCTTAATGGCTAAATAAAAAATTAAAAAATATTGAAAAAGTAGACCTCCAGTTTGTTCCCTTTAAAAATGAAGTCGGTCGAGTAGTTGTGTTTCTAAATCAAAAATAATGGTACAATTATGTCATCTATGTAAATAAAATTGCGTAAGTTTCCTGGGCCAGATTTTGGGGCAGTTCGGTTTGCAGATTATTGTTGGCCTGAGGAACAAAAGGCACTATTCTGGGCAATACTTGGTCCAACTTCCATACATAAATTGACAATGTCCTTTGTGGTAGTATAGCTTGGGTAGGTTTGGTATACTTCAATAAACTAACACTATACACACGAAAGTTCTTATCAAAATTTGGAAACATTTAAAGAAAATTTCCCCTTTTTCCAATGACACCACTAAAGACAGAGGGTCTCAACGATGTGAACAAAATTAATTACTTCTTTTTAAAGACACCCGGTGACCTCACCATTAATGATGATATTCTGGAACACTTTAAGACTTCGAGGTTTGGAGCTTCTAATTTTGAACTCTCTACGTGTACTTCAGTACACAAGTACTTAAATCCATAAAAAGTGTAAAAACTCAAGCGTGTAGGCATGATAAAATATCGATGGAAGTGATCCGGCTCACACTACATTTGACTCTACCAGTAATAAAATTCATAAACAACTCCTCGATCTGGACTAACACAGTTCCAAGAAGCTGGAAACTAGCAAAATGGTTCCATTACCCAAAAATGATGATGTCAAAGAGAATAAGGATCTAAGACCCATTAGTATAACTATAAGACTGGCAGTATAGTCTTATCGAAGATCTTGGAAAAAGTCGTCAGCAAGCAGCTTACCATGTACATAGATCACAGTTTTCTTCCTGAGTCGACCCCTGAAGCGATAGATACAATAAACCACGACCTAGATAATGTCCATAGGTGGTCCGAGAACAACAATCTAGTCTTAAATTCGTCCAAGACCAATATTTGATTCTCGGAACAAAAAGCCAGCGCAACCGCGTTCTATTGAGTGATCTTCAGTTACAGATAAATAAGATTATGAAGAAGATTCTGCGTGTAGCAAAGGCGAGAAACCTGGGCCTAGTGCTTGATGAAGACCTACAATTTGAGGAGCACATTAACTCTAAAGTTAGGGCAGTCTTCTACAGACTAAGGATTTTGAATGGTCTACGCAAAAGCCTTTATGTTAAAATCAGGGAAACTCTAACAGAGACCCTTATTTTGCCACTGTTCAACTATTGTGACACAGTTTACGGGCCACGTTTATTCAAAAGGACTGAAAAGGCGATCTAAGGAGTCCAAAATGCTTGCGTACGGTTCTGCTAGAATGTCAGGAGGAGAGCATACGTTACCCCTTATGTAAATAAAAACGAAGTTTTGAAGATATCAGCTCGTCAAGTGCCTCATGATGCATGTCTATTACATGAAGTAATTTGCACGAAAAGACCCCTTTACCTATTCAAAAAGCTTAAATTTAAGAAAAACAACTACAGCAAAGGAACTCGCTCGAAGGAGGAGAATAAGTTGTCGATTCCCAAACACAGGAGCAAGGGGTTTCAGGGAAGCTTTCGATTTGCCTCCACTAAGATCTGGAATGATCTGCAGCCGCCATTGAAGTAGGTAGAGCCTCATGTATAGCGATACTTCCAAAAGATCTTTCAAGAAGTACTTACTCGATGTGCAAAGAGCGGTACCTAATTAAACAGCTAACATAATTAATTAACCTTTTACATACAATGTTGTTGGCTATGTGTGCTGTAGCAAAATATTATCCTGAGTTTTTTATTATTAATTTATGTTGTCACAAAAGGACAAAACATATTTTAGCTATCATAGGTTTGATAAGTTTTATGAATAAGGCGGTTATTGTGTAATAAAACCCGGAATGTTAACATACCATAACATAAACATAAACATTTACATACAGGCACATACATTGCTTCTGGCCCCACACTAGGACACCCTGTGTCGTGGGAACCAGAAACAGCGACGTCACACACATATAAACATCGAAGACCTGGGGATTTTTTTTCTTTACCCCCAGCCGGGGATCGAACCCGGGACCTCTCGCATGGTAGGCAGAGCCACAACCGCTGCGCTACAGAGGTCGTTAATCAAACATTACAACAAACGGCTGAAGACCAGCGCTGAAGCTGAGATTCGTCTCAGCTCAGCACTACTGAGCCGGTTCCTATTAGCACTGTCTCTGTAATATTTTATTGTTCGTCCTTTTATAATGTGTTAATAAAGTCTTTTCAATTTCTATTTCAATAATGTAAATCTGATATGAAACGCAATTGAAAAATCGACCAATAGCACCCATGACTTTTCTCCCGCTTGGTGGCGCCGGCGTAGTTGGAGGCAAAGAGTTTTATTCATCTGAGGTTATGTTTAAAAACACGTCACGTGATCTATCATATACACTTGACACTGGCTAAATTAACCTTAAAATGAGGTTAGGATGCCATAAATTATAAGAAGAAGTAAATAGAAATCACAACTTTGAAAGAAAGACAACTACACCAGCGCCATCTGATTTTCAGATTAGGCGCCATTAGAACACGAATAATTGAAACGAGCGGCCTTTTATTGGGACTTCGCTTGGCGACTAGTGTTCTGTTTGGTCTTGGTTCTGAAATTCCTAGAAGTCAGAGATACATAATAAGGCCGGGCGGCAGAAGCTTGTTCACGTTTAGCCTTTAATTAAAGGCTCCGTAATGCGTGAGACAGGGCTAGCCCATCGCCGCAGCCACGTAGTTTGAGGGTTTATTTCTAATTCTATTTCCTTTGCTTTCAGGTATGATCCAAAATGGCTTCCACCGTAATCTCTTCACCCGCACGGTAAGCTGCAACAAGACATCTTTATGAAAGGGAAACTCAAACATGAGTGTACTCTTTTGTTCTGTTCAGAAAATAGGAGGAAATATTTTGGAACGATACAAAGCATTGTCAGGGCTCGGAACAAGTGACGCCGGAACTCCTCACGACTAAAATGTCTTAGACGAAAGGGCGGTTTTACAATTCCATAAATGCATAAATTGGACTTCCACTATATCGTAAGAAATCGTACGAAAACTTTAAAAGTCACTATATCTTTTTATATCATAGGTATAAACATGAATCGCTAGATATGTTGGTAAATGCGAAAGTCGCAAACGGCAGAATTGATTTTGTTAAACTATTCGGTGTGGTCTAAGGTTCTTACGGCGAGAAGAAATTGAAAACGCAAAGAGAACAGCCGACAAATCTTAAAAGCTAATTAGTATGGGGATTTTCTATTAGAGTTTGGGAATGTGATATGTGAATTTTATTTTTGATCTAAAATTCAAAGTGGATGTCCTATGACGGGGCTTCTGTCGTGTAATTTTCTTATCGTATATCGTTTATTTATTGCACAAAACAGAACAAACCACAAATAATACAGAGAAGATATGGACAAATCAAGCTTATCTCTGAATAAAGATTTCTTCCAGCAAACCCTGGATGGAAAGGATAGATCTAAAATAGCAGAACAGGCAGGCCTACATCAGATACCATCATCAACAGTTGTGGAAGGTCACTGTAAGGGTTCTTTTCCTATGCAGCCCAACACTTAAAAGTCATAAAACAAATAGTTTTTGAATGGTTTTTGATATTCGACAAAAAAAATAGCAAAAGCAAGGGTTTACCGCCACATGCTAGCTGCAAGGGAAATAAGTTTTAAAGTGGGTTTCCACTTCTGCTACTAATAGTACGTAAAGTAGCCCAACTTCAGCCAGTTATTCAATACTTTTACGCAGAGGGGTAAGTGATGGATGGCAGTTCCAGTACTAACTGTTCTGCGCAAAGCATCGTCGCGGGGAATCCAATAAACCACTGAAGGTTTATTTGATAGAATGCAATAGTGTCAAACCTACCGACTTAACTCAGGGATGCGCCTTCGGGAAACGCAATTTGTACGAGACTTGACTTGTATTGTATGAGACTATATAGCTCACAGGATAGGATACCAATAGTGGATGTGTTGTTTAAGTTGTTTTGTGTGAAATAAAGCTAGCTTTTCACTGTGGCAGTCTGGCTTAGTGGTAATAAATTGGTAACTAGTAGGTAATGATGAAATAATTCAGAAGATATCAAGTTACTTGGTTACCTCTGGTAGTCAAGCAAATATATTTTTTGCACCAAACGTCTGTTTAAGGTGCTACGAAAAAAAATTGGGGTTTTTTCGAATCCATTTACTCCACCATGAAGTCATCTACAGATTTGATTTTTCGGTTTACGTTTATTGATTAAGATTTTCACTAAAAGAAAACGCGATTGGATGAAATTTTCTCGATAGAATTTAATTACGACAACACCTCAATTTATTTTTATTTTTTCCTGTTATTCTGAAATCCTAACTAATTTCATTGTGGAACTACGTTCAAAATGTAGATATTATGTATTCGCAAAATCTCCTTAAAAAACTTTTTGACAAAATATTGTAGTTTATTTTTAAACCATTTTTCTGTCGTTTAGCGCTAGGTTTTTTCATTTTTTCCCGATTCCGCCTCTCTCACACTGCGGGTCTTTCCGCTTGGAGTAACGGGGACCTTTGCACGGACGAGGTATCGCCTTAACACGTCATTTCCCATATGAATTTGCGTTTCACGGTTATCAAATAGTCCATTTTGCGTGACACGGGGCTGGCCCAACGCCGCTGATCGGGTTAGCCGAATAAGTTATCCCAAAATATTCCGAAATAAAAACCTCTCATCCTCAAACTCTATCAAGGAGACGGCAAGACAAATCCAAAAGTCACTTTAAAACTTCATTTTAAAACTTACCAGCTGAAGTTTTAGAACTTACCCGTTCTCGAGCACGTTAGAAAAACCGCCCCAGCCCAGATAAGGGGTAGACAGGGAGTGGGGATGCACTAATAAACAATCAGCCGAGAATCCATTGTGCATTCCAGGCGTTCGCTTGTGTTTGAATTTCAAGATGGCGTCGGCCAAGCGCTCGACCAACTTTCTGAAGACTAGAGATATAAAGAGACGACTTTTAGACGAACTGTTGACGAGTGGGGTTGCGTAGAACTAACTACACGTTGTGGGAAAAGTAGTGACCAAGAAAAGAAATATGTTGCCTGACAACAAATAAAACTTATGTTTATAAAAATATGGTACCGCAAAAAAAAAACTCAATATAGGTATTTATTTAGTGATGGTTTTTTGTAATAAGAGCAAAATATAAACTTAATGAACGCATTCAGAAATGGTTTGGAAATCATGTTCAACTTCTATACTCAAAATTAAATCACACTCAACACATGCTTTTAGAGATCCACCGTTTTGCCATAAAAACACTCAAATATAACGCTCCACAAGGAGTACGTGTTTCGCTTTAAATTCGATAAAGTATCGGCATACCTACGAATACCCCACATGGATGCCATTATGAGTAATTCAATAGAGAAAGCTAATGCGCTTCACACGATGCTGAAAAGGTTCTGATTTAAACTCGTTCCCGCGTTTCGTGGTCACTTTATTCCTGGGTAATGGACCGCGGCTTTTACGATACGGCTGTGGAAATTTCTAGAAAATCGTGGACTGAACAGTATCCGCGTTTTGTTTTCGGATAGTTACGCAGTGTTATTTAGGAGTTGTTTACCGTGGATCAGGGTGACCCAAGACCGTAATAAATGGCGTCAGAAGAGGAGACCTTTTCAACGCAGGAGGCTGGATAGGTAGATAGATAGATCGTTGAGTTGCGTAGGATTCATTCTTTCATTTTTGTGAATGTGACTGGAAATTAACTGGCAATCCCATCTTGAGATGGGATTGCCAGTTGCCTGTGCCTCCGTCTCCTCGAGTGGGAAAAAGCGCTATGTTTCAATTGTTTCGTGAGTATTTTTCAGAAAAGAGATACATAATGTTGTTGTTATGAAATCAGTTTCATTCTAGGCGGTCTAACATTACATTACCTTACATCAAAACAAAGTCATCTAATCCATTCGCATTAGGTCAATCCACGTCTGCAATACCGAAGAAATTTGACACACTAACTAAACACCCTCACAAACAATTACAATACAAGCTTTTACACAATAAAACGTATATTTTGCTTTGAATTTCATTTACATTTCAATGTGTCTAAGAGCATAAATTACATGTTATGGTTTCCTTATGCCTGCCTTGGTCATCGCATTTGCATGAGCTATCTTATCTTTGAGAATTAAAAAGACAGCGAATGGTTTAGTGGCCATGTTAAAAAAATAAACGTTTCAGGGGTTTCTGTCCTGCCTCCATATTCTGTTACTCTTATCGACTGAAAAAAATGTGGAAATGTGACAGTTTTCCCATACAATTAACGTTAATTTTACCCGAACTGCGTTGGCTTTGACGTGGATCTGAGTCACAGAAAAAGGGGGCAGAACCAATGCAATACTTCACAAATTGTGTTCCGGTTTTTATCATTGTTTTCGGCAAAGCCTTTAGAAATGTACCTCTAGAAATTAAAGATTTTAGGCAAGTTTTGTTGATTTTTTCCCGCTCAAATGGTTTTTGACAGTTCGAGTGGAAACCTCATCACAAAATCGGACCACAAATGCAAAAGAAAATATAGACCAAATTGCAAATGCAACCCGCGTGTGCCAATTTCGACTGTATGCCGTGTCTATTAGGACTGGAATGCGAATCGAAGTTGTTTTGTGAAGTCTCTTTAACACAGGGTGGGTCGTGACTGGACTGAAATCGCTTAATTGTTGGTCTGCGAGTAATTTGAAGTTTATTTCCTCAGTCGGTTAGTCGGTTTTCAGGTGAATTGGATTGCCACCAATATTCTTTATCTTTATTTTTGGGTAACCGAGATTCTTTTGTATAAACTTGCCACAGGATTTCCTTATCTGGGTTTATATTCAGTGTATAATGCCTGCATGTTATAATTATTATCAAGGACTGATACTGATACTGCACGACAATTAAATTGTTCGTTGTCATTGCGTTGTTGATATATTTTTTCATCTTGTTTCGTCTGTTGATTGCGTGAAATCCTATCGGTCCTACCTACCTTTACATCCGCATTATAGCTAAGCTACACGGGTTGCTATCAACGTTCTTTCTCATGTTTAATATTTATTCGATAGACGACAGATATTTATTCTTGAAATTAACAGGCACAATAAAATAAAAAAAATCAAAATCCACTCAAAGCTTTGTCGCAACATAATAAATAATACTGTTCAGGCTTCTCGGCACCTAATGACCTTGTAGGGGCCCATCAGCTACTAGGTAGCGTAGCGATCAGTTGCCAAGAAGTGTGAACGTCGGCGATTCACCGAGCTAAAATGATTGGGTTCGATCTAACCTGGTCTGTGCTTCGGTCCCGTCAACCTCCTGTCTCTCTGCAAGGCCCGGGTGCACCCTAGGCTCTTCTTGGTAGACAGGTTCTTCAGCCAACCTCCTGTGTGACTGGCGGGCCAGCCTCGATCAGCACAGTGTTCCAACACAGGTTATGTTACGTGGTAAAAAACCAATCGGCCACGTAAATGCGAACTTTATCTGGTTCGGGGAACCACAACACACTCAGCTATATAGACAATCCTGAGGGAACCCCGAATACATTCCAGATGGACTGCGATTTAATTTCAATACCCTATCCAAAACGCGTTTACATTGCGAGGGCTTTCGTCTGTCAGTTGTCAAAAACGTCAAATTCAAAATGGCCGTTCCGAAACCATCGATCGAATATCGATTTGGAATCGAACAATCACCCGCCCGGACAGGCACCCACCTGTCCCCTAATCTACGGGCAGCCGAGACAACGTTGCTACCGCTCGTTTTAGAACCGAGCCTCCTACTAGAACCTCCGCAGACCGGGGGGTCCCGTCCTTGCCAGGGAACAAGTTAACAATGCGCCCCCTGCGCCAACGTAGTGGCGGTGGGTTAGCATCCTTAACCAGAACGAGGTCACCAACACTAGGGGGGCTGGTTTTGTCAGTCCACTTAAGGCGCTGTTGTAAGATATGCAGATACTCGAGCGACCAACGCTTCCAGAAATTCTGAGTAAACTGCTGCAACATCTGATACCTTGACAACCGATACAATTTCACTCCCTCGAAGGGGTGCTCGGGCAACGCGTTAAGTGGCTGTCCTATCAAGAAATGGCCTGGGGTCAGAGCCTCCAGGTCATTTGGATCCGAGCTGAGCGGACACAACGGTCGCGAATTGAGAACGGCCTCGATCTTACAAAACAATGTCGCGAGCTCCTCAAAAGTCAGCGCGGTCTGACCTACTATACGCCCCAAGTGCGTCTTAGCTGACTTAACTACGGCCTCAAAAATCCCACCCCAGTGGGGGCAACTCGGTGGGCTGAAGGTCCACTGTATACCCCGACGGGAGAGGGCCGTTCCAATATCCACTTTATTTACATTCAAAAAGTTGTCTATCTCTCGTAAGTATCGTTCCGCACCGACGTAGTTAGTGCCGTTATCAGAGCGGATCAAAGTTGGAAGTCCCCTTCGAGAAACAAACCTATCCAAACAAGCAATGAAAGCCTCTGTCGAGAGATCAGCAACGAGCTCGAGATGTACCGCCTTGGTGGATAAACAAACAAACACACATAGGTACGCCTTGTATTGCTTAGCGGTACGCAATCGTGAACTCTTCACCATAAACGGTCCGGAAAAATCCGTACCAACACCTGAAAACGGTCTGACCTCATTCACACGATCAGGGGGCAAGTCCCCCATGAGAGGTTGCATCGTGGCAGCCTTAAGTCGATAACAAGGCATGCACCGAAACACGATGTTCCGTATGACACGGCGGGCAGATAAGATCCAAAACTCCCGCTGGAGTGTGGCCAACAACGCGTTACAGCCGGCATGCGCGTTTTTAATATGACGATCAGTCACCAGCAATTCAACTAACTGTCCCCCCTTGGGGAGCAGAAGTGGGTGACGAGCCGAATACGACAGATTCGCATTGCGCAATCTTCCTCCTACCCGAAGTAACCCGGCCGAATCAACAAAGGGGTTGAGACGCGCGACGGCTCCCTTCAATTTCGAACGTCCACTTCGGATAATCTCCAATTCTGCCCCAAACTTCGAGGACTGTACCAACCGGACCAAATTCAGTAGCGACTCGTTTCGCTCTGCCGGAGTCAGAATAGGGTTCAACGTTCGCTGATCGCCTGGAGTACGACAATTTCGAGCGAATCTCCTAATCCAAGTGGACACGTTTATCAACTTGTCAAGTGAGCTATACCGGTCCAGCGGAAAAACCCGGCGTCAGGGTCCTCAGCCTTCTGGGTAACATGCACGGCCGCTCTGGGGCCATGATCCGAAGATACTACTACATGGCTGTGGGGCCAGTCCGATTCTCTCCTGGCAAGCCAGGGTGGTCCCCACCACAAATGGTGTCTAACGAGTTCAGGAGCCCGACATCCCCTGGATGCACAATCAGACGGGTTCAATTCTCCTGGTACATGTCTCCAGGTCAGTGGGACCTCAGACGACACAATCTGGGAGACACGGTTCGCAACAAAAACCTCTAAGTTATGGACCGAAGCCTTCAGCCAGCACAAAACAATCTGGCTGTCCGTCCACGCGTACACCGTATCCTCCAAAACCACTGACCCACGCAACACTGTTAGAGTGTGATTCAAAAGTTTGGTCAAAAGAGCAGCCCCGGACAGTTCCAGTTTTGGAATCGTCATCCTTGTCCGAATAGGCGCTACCTTGCTTTTTGCCAAAACCAAACGCACGTCGACCTCCCCGGTGGAGGTGACGGTTCGCAAATAAACCGCTGCCGCAAACCCTCGTTCAGAGGCATCACAAAACCCGTGAAGGGTTGCCCTGTAATCCCCAGCAGGGACCAATTTCCTCGGCAGCGATACATTATTTATGTCCGATAGCGAGGTGAACATTCGTGTCCAATCAGTCAACAAATCACCTGAGAGGTGGGTGTCCCAGGTCAACTGAGCCGCCCATAGCCTTTGCATAAAACATTTGAGAGTAAAGGTGACTGGAGAAATCCATCCATTCGGGTCGAACGTTCTCGCAATCGTTGACAGTACTGACCGCTTCGTCCAGGCCTTCGGTGTTTCTAAAACCACCCGATAGGTAAACTCATCATGGACGGGCCGGTACTGAATTCCAAGCACTGACAACATGTTAGGGTTGTCAGGATTCTCAAAAACGTGCGGGTCTTGTTGAAACTCATCTGGGAGACCAGCCATCAACTCAGGGGAGTTGGACATCCACTTGCGTAGTTCATAGCCGCCTCGTTCCAGCAATTGAATGAGCTCGTCACGTCGGTCCAGAGCTTCCTCTACACTGGCTGCCCCTGTGCAGACGTCATCGACGTACAAATCTTGCTCCAGGATAGCGGCGGCTCTAGGATAGCTCACACGGTCACGCGACGCCAACTCCCGCAGGGTACGCATCGCCAAATACGGGCTAGACCGTAACCCATACGTGTTCGTGTTCAACTCATAGACCTTGACTGGCTCGGCCGTGGACTCACGCCAAAGTATCAACTGATACCTTCTGTCAGCCGGATGAATTACCGTTTGCCTAAACATCATCCGAATGTCTGCGACAAATACAATCTGGTGCCTCCGAAAGCTCGTGAGAATATCCGAAATATCACGGCTCAACTTGGGTCCCGAATGTAGACACTGATTCAGGGACATCCCGTTCGAGGTAGGTGCTGACCCATCAAAAACAACTCGAATCTTGCCGGTAGGGGTTCGTAGGACGGCATGGTGTGGAAGGAAACAATGATCCTCAGATCTCCAGTCCACACCCGATACCGACATGTGTCCTAACGACTCATACTCCCTCATGAAATCAACATATTTTTGTTTAAATACGGCGTCCCTTGTCATCCTACGCTCCATCGACATCAATCTCGTCTCAGCCATCTTCCTAGATTCTCCTAGTGGAGGTCGATCGGCCCTGAAAGGCAGTCGAGTTACAAAACGACCAGAACGAAGGCGACCAGTACTATTCTGGTAAAACAACTCGCACTCTTCTTCGTCTGCGTCGACTCGACGAACGGTGGGAGGTTCCTCTATCTCCCAGAAACGTTGGATAGCGTCTGACAACGCTGAGCCAATAAGTATTCCATCTGACTCGGCAGGCCTAACCATTGGCAATGCCGGACCCATGATCACGTGACCAAACTTAGTATCCACAGCAATCAACCCGTCCGGCTGAAGAACTCGCCGATCCGACAACAGAAACCTACCCAGAACGTCTGCTCCCAGTAGCAGGTCGACCGGGGCTGGAGTGTCAAAATCGGGATCCGCCAACTTGAGTCCTGATGTCAGGAATCGAACGGCCGGATTCAACTTCACCAAGGGGTGTCTGCCCATGACATGCGTCATCACTAAAGCTTGCACGGATGTTTTTGTCAAAATGTCATAACGTGGAGAGAACGTGATCACCGATTGACCAACTACATTCGTAACCGTAACATTCCCCACGCCCCGTATTGATTTATTATAGCTATTTACCTTGAGGCCCAACCATTTTGCTAAATCGTTCGATACAATGCAGCCCTGAGCTCCAGAATCTAATAGGGCGCGAACGTATGTTGGGTTGCCCGCCAAATCCCAAACAAGCACAGAGGCGATCGGTAACACCACCGTCTCCGGTTGGGGGGCAACAAATGGTTGGGCCGCAAATTCCTAGCGAGGACCCCCGGGGCCCCACTGTGCCTGTAACCGATCAGGTATGCAGCTATACGCCAGCGGGTCCCATTGTACAAATGGCCCACGCGCCGGTTCCATTCCCAACCTACGATTCCCCTTAAAGGGGGGTGGGCGTGAATTCAACCGTGGCCGCTCCATGAGCGGGGGGGACATCACATGTGACCGATGAGGACGAGGCGACGAGCGGGGCGACAACTGAGGCGGCGTCCGAACCGCACCCGCATAGCTCGAAGGTGTCCCATGCCACCCGCCCGTTACGGCCTGCTCAACATACCCAATGTCCCGCTGAGTCGGATGCTGAGTCGCAACCGAAAACTCAGGGCCCCCCATGTGATGACCCTGAGTGCGGCCCTGCACCCTAGTACTGCCCTGTGCACGTGGGGACGTTGGCCCCTGAGTTGCGCTCCGAGTCGCAAACGAATTCTCAGGGCCCCATGCCGCGTCACCCTGGGTACGGCCCTGTGGACGTGGGGACGTTGGCCCCTGAGTTGCGCTCCGAGTCGCAAACGAATTCTCAGTGCCCCATGCCGTGTCACCCTGGGTACGGCCCTGTGGTGGCTGTTGGCCGGACCGGTTCATGCACAACAGATTGTTGTGGGCCCCACCACAATATCCGCACATTTTTGTGCGCGTGCAGTCCCTAGCCATGTGTGGCCCGAGGCACAGGAAACACCAGCTCCGCTGCTTGGCCATCCGGCGCCGTCCCTGAACCCTAAGTTCCCCGAACTTATTGCAATTGGCCACAGCATGGCCAATCTGCCTACAACATGGGCAGGTCTCACTATGTGGGGTCAATGCACTCACAGTCCCATACGACTGCCGGTTGGTGCGGTCCTTCCTCGTCGGAGGGCCCCTACTCACAGCGCTCCCGGCAGCTCTCTGTGGCTCCGAAGGATGGGTGACCGTCAACCCCAAATTCTCTGCCCGTCGAGCCTCCTCTTCCAAGAATCCGACCAAGTCGGAGAAGGCGGGCAGGTCCTCGGCCGACCTCCCGTGAGACTGTTCGAAACGAGTCTGCACGTCAGCGGGTAGGCGGGAAAGTACAATGTACAGCAGTAGGTACGACCATTCACCAACCGGAAGTCCAAGATTCTCTAGAGCCTTGGTGACGGACAACAACGGGTTCAAAACCTCCGTCTGTATGGCCCCGACCTTGTTCACAACCGGGATACTAAACAAACGGTTCAGTTGGGCATCGGCCAACCTCCGTTTGTTATGGTAACGTCTGACCAACAATTGTCTGGCCGTTTCATAGTTACCCTCCGTAACTGTCAAATGAGCGACCAGCTCCCTAGGCTCACCCCTCAATGCTGCCACCAGCTGAGCCATCTTGACAGACTTGGTAATGTCCGATCGCATGTGCACCAAACTGTCGAACAGATTGATGAAGCTCATCCATTCACCGGACACTCCGTCAAAAGTAGGCATAGTTATGGCCGGTAACCTGGACCCTGAACCCTGAAGCGGCAGAGGTGCTTCAATGTCACCACCATGGCTGGACTCGCGCTGTCTACGTATGTCCGCAGCCTTCTGCGTGATAGCAGCTGCCATCTCCATACATTGGTCGACATCCCCTAGCAACCGTGACAGCCTGTCAGGTGCGCAACCATCAACTGATTCCGCCTGCGCGGAGAATTCGAGCACCCTATTGTAACGTTCCTTAACGTCCATAGACCGCTCCAATACCACATCATGCCTATCTAAACGGTCTATCAGACCGTGTGCGGAGGAAAACCATCTGAGTTCCTTAGAAACACCCTTCTGTATTTCAGATAACGACATGATCGGAACGATACTTACTCACAATTTGCAGTAACTCAATTATATTGGACCCTCCAGTCTACAACCCAAACGAGGGAACCCTAAACCACAACTTAAACAATGTTATTTTCCTTAAACAATAGGAACCGAGTTTTATATCTATATAAATTCTGTAAATAACAATTTAGTTTCCCTTTATCACTACAACACACACAGATAGTCAATATTAGTTCAAGTTATAAATTGCTATAACTGAAAACAATGTAATAGCCTGCTATCAATAGATGTAACTACCTATGTTAACCAAAACATTCATTAGCATTACTAGACCACTAATAGATTGACTAACTGGTACAATACTTCAATGCAAATTTCAACTCAATATCTGTCTGTCTACTACCAGCAATAGACCTATAGCTTACAATACTACCAATCTATGTGGATATAGGAACACAACCAAGTTATCTAATAACCGCCTATACCTACAGATTGATAGTCTCAAATCGTGTCTTCCTGGAGCCCTTGACGGCTGCAAATCTCAGGAAACCACGCTCTGCTACCAAAATGTTCAGGCTTCTCGGCACCTAATGACCTCGTAGGGGCCCATCAGCTACGAGGTAGCGTAGCGATCAGTTGCCAAGAAGTGTGAACGTCGGCGATTCACCGAGCTAAAATGATTGGGTTCGATCTAACCTGGTCTGTGCTTCGGTCCCGTCAACCTCCTGTCCCTCTGCAAGGCCCGGGTGCACCCTAGGCTCTTCTTGGTAGACAGGTTCTTCAGCCAACCTCCTGTGTGACTGGCGGGCCAGCCTCGATCAGCACAGTGTTCCAACACAGGTTATGTTACGTGGTAAAAAACCAATCGGCCACGTAAATGCGAACTTTATCTGGTTCGGGGAACCACAACACACTCAGCTATATAGACAATCCTGAGGGAACCCCGAATACATTCCAGATGGACTGCGATTTAATTTCAATACCCTATCCAAAACGCGTTTACATTGCGAGGGCTTTCGTCTGTCAGTTGTCAAAAACTGCTAGGTTGGCAGCAACGTCAAATTCAAAATGGCCGTTCTGAAACCATCGATCGAATATCGATTTGGAATCGAACAAATACAAACATAATTACAAAACACAAACCGTCCTAAGAATGGCCCGAAAGGTTTTTCACCCACTCATTACACTAGCAGTATTACCGCGCTGCACGGCGACTGAGATCCTCTGGACTGGAGTAGGAAGGCCTCGAGCGGTTGTCAAATCCTCGGTCCACCAAGCGGCGCCCAATTTCCTTGATAAAGACGTTCTTTCCTGCCTGTGTTTTTCAGACTAAAATCCTACTGCCGGCTTACCAATATCCATATTATGTACTATTTACAAAATATTTTCCATTATTACAACGTAGAATTCTTCACAGTTCTGTCTTTCTTGTTTTGTTTTTATTCCCTACACGTGGCGAGGATCGTTTTAGGTCAATGGACAATATCTTTTTCCGACTTCTGAGCACCTTCAGAAAAAATATATTCCTTTCTCGTTCGAAAAGGCTTTTTACGAACCTCGCTACGGCCCCGCCTTCTGCACTAGATACTGCAACTAAGTAAAATACTCGTTACATAAAAGTAAAGTTATTACGTAAGTTTTTTTACATGTTAACTTACCTTAACTAGTTTAGTTGTGACTGCGGAATCGGCAACTGTCATGTTAGTTTACATTCTTTTAAATATCTTCTTATCTTGACTAGATATTTAAAGCTGATGAAAGCCTCACTCCTAACACAGAAATTGACTTCAACACTTACAATCAGCTCAAAGTCTGTGTGAGTCTTACTCAAATTTGACTTCGATCCCGATTCAGCATACTAATAAAACATACGTTTTCGAAATTACTTATTTTTCTTATTAATCTTTCATATTTACACCAGATTTAGTCAACTTTTAATTTAAAAAACATTCTCATATGTGCATCATAATCTGCCCGTGTTTTTTCCAGAACAACGGCCTTTTCACTGTCATGCGGGGTTTAATTTAACGAACGCAGGCTTTAGTGCGCTCTCAGTGTCGTACCTTACCTTGTCATGCAGGACCCAGGGCGCCAAACTGACAGCTCCCGCACGCACAATCAATCCCATAGGATACTGCGTGGTGATGAAAAAAGCGTGACTGAAGAAGCCGTAACTGGTGATTGACCCGCGTGCGGGTGCTGTCAGTATGGCGCCCCGCGTCCCGCCTGACAAATACACACTACCCTGAAAGGTCTTGGCTTGGAACCATTTAGCTATAGGTACAGTATTTATTTATTTATTCATTTATATTATTTATACAGTCTTAGGAGGATCTACAGCAAAATATAACTGGTTAACATGGTTTAAATGAATAAAGCAATGCTCCCCGCAAATAGATGGCAATTTAGATGCCAAGATCCAAGAATCTGGGCATACATCTATCGCTTGATGTTTTCGAGGGAAAAACAGAGACGGATGTTGCGATTGTCGACGCCAGATTCGAAACCAACGTATTTGTAGTGTCGAAGAGCCCTGAATCGGTCGTCGCTGGCTTGGAAAACTGTATTAGATAGAAGCGTCTAGTCGTGCATTAGTTTGTCTAGACCACAAGATTGCAAAATAATTGCATTATCTGTTGCTTTGCCTCGCTTTGGAGATTTATCGCAAGACATTATCTGTTATTAGAACTAGAATGGTTACAAGACAGGCTGTTTATAGAAAGTAGGTACACAAATTGACAAAGGAAAAGATGAATAGTTAGGGCTGAACAAGCGCCAATGACCAGACAAAGAAAACAAATACCCGTCGCAACGCGTCGAAGCAGACTCCCGCGATTCCGTGGGTCGATAAATTATATAGAATATAAATTTATTTCCTTGTAAATATTAACTTAAAAAAAAAAAGTTTTCAAGCTTTTTTTGCGTGTTAGTTTCTATACTTCCTTAATAACCATTTAGTTTAAAAATAATACATCAGGAAGAACGGTTTTTATAACTTCAGTATTCAGTTTATTTATTGCCATAAATGTCATGTTACAAGGTCTTACAGATATAGGTATACTTAATAATTATGAATCAATGTCATTTTACCCTTGGGGCATACCAATTGCAGGAATAAACGCGCGTTCATCTGCGTGTTCCTAGAAATTATCATTTACCGAGATAACGTTACCCTCCTTCTGGTGCAGTCGGATAAAAACTATAATATATGTTAATCTAGCTCATAAACTGTCTCTGTGCGAAATTTCATTCAAATCTGTACAGCTATTTTAGTGTGATAGAGACAAAAACACACAAACATCCAAGCATCCAAATATCTAAACATCGCAACTTTTACATTTATAATATTAGTTGCATTTATCCCACTTTTTCTGCTGAAGATACATTATTGACGTTTGTTTAAGCCTTAATAACGACACTACACTTTGTAGCATAACGAATACCAGGGTAAATCTTGAATGTAAGGAAAAGCCATACTAATAATTGATCGAGCGACCGAAGCGTCTCCGTTTCAGTATTGGGCAAAAATGCTTTCGATGTCCGGATGTTATTATCTACAGGCCGCATTGCTCAACAGATTCTACGGAATGTTTGTGAGCAGGTTCGATAATGAAATATATATTTTTGTCGATTCCGTTTTTGGAAATTTAACAAAATTGCGGAGATGTGGGGGTTTTTAAATTTCAAAAAACCGCTACTGTACAAACAACTAGACAGATTTTAAAAAATAGGTATTGAATTTGTGGAGCTCGTGAGAGTAACATGCTATATAATTTTAGTGAAAAGTCAATAGTTTGTTTGTAAGACCGCAAAAGATAAGATAAGATAAGATAATTTATTGGTAATTGTACATTACATGTCAGATATAACAATAATCATTCGATAAAATTGTAAAAAGAAATAACCACAGTAGGTTTGTATGTTTCTATATGCATACATGTGTGGTAAATGTCCACAGTAATTAATAAATCATATAATAAGTTAAAATTATCAAATAAATTCACAAGGTTCTAGTCAAACTTAGTACTATCATCAAAAAAATAAATAATCAATTTCATTCATGATGTGAATGGCCGAGTCGGCAGTGACCCTGCCTACGAAGCCAAGGGTCCCGGGTTCGAGTCCCGGTGTGGGCAAATATTTGTTTGATGAGGACCGATGTTTTTATCCTAGTCATGGTTGTTTATCAATCTAAGTATAATGTTTATCTATATAACTATATGTATCGTTGTCTAGTACCCAAGATACAGGGCATCCTAGTTTGGGTCAATGTGTGTAAATAGTGTCCAAGGTTTTATTATTATTATTATTAAACTAGTTCTATTTTTTCCTGTCAATGAATGTATGAAATGTAGTTTACAAAGTTATTGGTTCTTTCATACTCCAGAAAGTGTCATTCGCGAGGTCTACAGAGTTTATTGTATGGACTATGAGTTTGCTACTAAACCGCATTATGACTGTTTAAACAACTCTCTCTACGAGCAGATTAATTTAATTACAAGAAAACTGGGCTTTTAGATTCAAGAAGCATTTCACTTGGTTCAAAACCAGAGGATATAATATTCTTGCATAATTACTTTTCCGTGCACATGAAAGTCATTTTACGACCTCCATAAACACACGCCATTACATTTGTTTTATTACTTCGTAAAAACTCTACAAAATTACCGCACTAAAATAGTTCAATTAAACTAGTTAAATCGTGAGATATTTTCCTTTAGCGGGCACACTGCACGATAGGTTCTTAATGAGGTCAAAAATACCAAAACGGAAACAGTTACAAAAGCAATTATTTCTTTATCTACACACGTATCATAAACCCTCTTTACTGCGTCCAAAAACCGCACGTTACGACCAGCCATAATGTATAAATTTTAGACAAATTATGACATTCAAATTTCGAACGCCGACGTCCGCCTGCGTGCCGCCCCTAGTTTGTCTGTGAAGTTGGTACTACTAAACAAGCTAAACAAGAGCAGAGCAATTATCAATGCCACAATGCCGGTCGACCATGCGGTTCCTGAACACATCAGAGAGCTTTTGATATGTGTTTAGATAACTGTAGTGTATGTAACTGTAGGTACATAATTAGGCATTATGTATCAGTCACATAAACTACTATTACAGTTACTCGACCGGATGATTTATATTTCGAATCTGTGTTAGAATATGTCAGCAGTTTTGCGAAACCATCTAGGTACCTATCTGCCACGAGTGGTGAAAGGAAATCTCGATGACTTCCATTTCTTTCTAACATTAGTCTATAGTCCAAAAGTACAGCCTTGGACAACATGCCTTAGGGGAAAACTCGCCGTGCAAAAGTCCCCGTTACTCCAGGAGGAAAGACCCGCAGTGTGAGAGGGACGGAATCGGGGAAATTACAAAACCACAGAAAAAATGTTTAAAAATATACTACGCTATACATAATTTTTTCGTATGATCTTAAAATGCACGAAGCATGTTGTTTTGAAAGAAACCTATTGGCGAAAGATTAATTTATTAACTATAAATAAAAATCACAACAACCCCGACACAATAAACGAAGTCCAAAATTTGGCTGAATTATTTCCTTGTTAAGCTGATACCTTTGGAACCACTTAACCGATTTAACTAAACCATGGCTTAGAACTATCGCATGGAAGTCCACTTCAATTTACAGCTACCCGCATTAAAATCTGTGCTTCCGTTTCAGCGCTAGAGTGTCACAGACACACACACAGACAAAAGCTTCAAACTTAAAACACCCTTCTATTACTTCGAGGGTTAAAAATTTTAAACATCCCTGACACAATAAATGAAACCTGACGCGCTCATTTTCAGTCGGAACAATTTAAAGAACCGCTTTAAAATCTGTCCACCCGTTTGAGCGCTAGCGTGCCGTTGACAGATAAACACACACACAGACAGACTGACGCTTCAAATTTATAATATTCCGTATAAGAAAATGGGGACGCTATAGCGTCCCCATTTTACATAATAAGATATGTTAAAGGCAAGAAATAAAATGATTACCAAAATATTTTTTTCTTACCCAAAATGGGCAAATGCTTCCCAAAATGGGAATGGGTGATTGATCACCAAAATATCAGGGCAAAATACTGCGGTAGCGTGTAGGTATAGGGTAAAGGTGGTGAGCGAAGCGAAGCCTCCTTTATCCTTCGTGTTAGTTTGAACATGTAAGAACAAAAAAAAATACTTAAAGCATAAACTTAAGTACACAAAACATAAAAAGAAGTTTGGTGATCATTTATCCAAACATAATTTGATGGTCGTTTACTAATTCTGGCGTTCGTTTCGAATTTATTGCTAGAAAATTAGATGCATTTATGGTGATCGTTTAAACATAAGCCTATGTTAAAGGGAAATTTTAAACTGCACATCAATAATACTGATTTGCACAGCAAATATATTGATTTTTACAGCAAATATCAGGACGAAATACTGCGGTGGCTTAGGTGAAGGGTAAAGGGGGTGAGCGAAACGAAGCCCCCTTTATCCTTCGTATTAGGTTGAACATGTAAGAACAACAAAAATACTTAAAACATAAAAAGTGTTTTTGCTGATCCTTTTTAGCAGTAAAAATCAGTATACTTACTGTGCGATTAAATACTAGCCAATGTTAAAAGCTTTACTACTCTAGAAGATATTGAAGCGGGCTATCACTAAGCTGAACTCATCACCCGTTAACTCCATTCATTACAATCGAACCAAATAAGTTTTAATTCAACGCGCATCAGAAATAAATTATTGCACTGCATTTGAGTATCACAATCCTTTGTCCGTCCGGCCGTTTGATCGCAAATTACACCCTTTATTAATAGATAGGTAAGGTCTAAAATGGCGGATGATTCTCATCAGGGACACACTAATTGGAAAGCGATTTATCTCTAAAACGTTTTGTGGTAAGCCGTGGAGGATGAGCGGTTTTTAATTGAACATTGTTGGTTTCGTCAAAGGGAATGCTTTTGATTATGTCTCGTGTAAATGTAAATGGGCAGAACTTAGGCCAGGCAGGTTGATCGCGAGTTAGCGCTACCACTACATACAAAGGAGATGGCTATACGACTGCCTCAGTCAGCATGCACAAGGACTTTTCATTAGACAATAGCATTTAAATATTAATTGAGGTACTGCGTCTCTAATAATTTTGTAGTACTTGTATTAAATAATAAATAGTTGTTTGCTTTATTTTTGTCGGGAACTTTGTAAACAATATCTCCAAGCTTGGACGTTCAAAATATTCAAAGAGTTTTATTGTTTTTTCTTGTTGGGTCCCTTTTTTTTAAGTATTCTGTCATTTAAATTAATTAATAAACAACTTCTCTTACAAGGGTTTTACGATTTCATTTTCATAATTGTGGAATTCTGATAAGATCCTGATACTTTTGAAAATTGATAATCTGATATTCAGCTATTCATAATTGTGTATCGCTTGCTTGATGCAGTGCTTGTACATCGCTGGGACAGTCTCGGTCAAACAAAGATTTACCATGTATTTTAAAGTGAGTTGTCAAAGTTAATCCGAGAGTAGTGCTAACTCGCGTTCTATCTGTCGGGACTGAGTGGTTTTTGGACTGCTCATGAGTTAAGTAAACTGCCATTCAAATACAACAGTTTCGAGGACTGCGACTAACAAGACTACAGGTATACAGGTGTTTGGAATGCTCGGCCCGAAATGTATGGGGAGGTGAAAAATAAAGTTGCTCTGATCAGATCGTTTTCATAGTGAAAGTTGTTCAGAATGATGTCCCCTGCTCCCCAAAAAAAATTCGCTCCAAACACCAAACATACAGTTAGTTCGTTTTTTTTTTTCATTTACCTAATTAATTTCTCAGGTCAGTTATAAAATAATCCATTTTACGCGATTACACTACTTACTGAAATTACATAGTACTTAGTTAGATAAGTACATATCTCAAAAGAGATTTCATCCAACAACCCAAGGGGAGAAGGTAATAAACATGCCATTAGCCTAATGCAAGACAAAATAGGAAGTTTGTTGTATAAATAGACGTCCCAAATCCCTTCAACTTGTTGCTCGGAGCTCTGCGATTATTCCATCAAAATAAACTCAATCATAACATCAAAGTCAATCATGGGGTAACTTCTACCCTACTCGACCCGGAACGAAGGAAATCTTGTTCGTTTTAAATCTACAATTGGGTTCACGTCAAATAATCCTATCACGGTAAAGGTCGTATGTAGGATGCACGAAATAGTACGCTTGTAGTTGTACTGGACAAGATTGCGACTGTAGTACATAAATAATGTGTACGAATATATGTCACCGTAAGATTTTCATAACTTGATAAACTAAGGTTTTTTTTTTCTCGTTAATTGGTCAACTATCGACAGATAGTACACTGTAGCGTACTGCTTACTATATGACGCGTTAGTTGATAAACTAACGGTTTAATACTGTTAAATATTAAGCTCGTTTAAACTTGAATTGCAAACGAAATACCAAGGCAAACCATCCGGTACTCAGGTGAAGATTAGAGGGGGCGAGCGCAGCGAAGCCCCCGAATAGTCTTTGTGGTAGGTTGACATGTAAGAATAAAAGAAACGTAAATTCTAAACCCTGTCGGTATGGTTTACTTTCCGTCGATAGTTGATCAACTCAGCGTTAGTTTATCAACTAACGGTTTGACTATCTTCCTGTGACATATCTACTACTCGTACAGTTCGCGCATACACAAGCATACAACTATTTGCGGCGTATTTCCGTAAAATGGAAGCCAGAGATGCAGTTCGTAGCCCTTTGAGCAAAGATTGGTTAAGAATCAAATTGATGTACACAAGTTGAAGATATTGATGAATGAATGAATCGTCACATTTAATAAAATATTAACTTACATAGGCTCCTAACAGAGAAGGTATTTGTTTCAAAGTAGTTTAGAAGCAACCAATTATTTATTTAAATTTGCAAAGCTGAGTTCACGGGGACACTAATCTCCAGCTGCACACAAATAAACGGTAACAACTGAAGCGGTATTGTCTAGTGGCTAATTTTCCCGGCATTTTCCCGCCCAGGACAGGCAGTCACGTGGGATGTGATTAGGGCCACAGCGCGGTGCAACCTCGCTATATCTATGTTCACGTATGGAGCCATGTAACATTTCTTGCATGCATAGCACTGTCAGAAACTGTCAATCAATCAATTTAAAAAATTATGGCTTCCATCGATTTGATGATTCTGCTAATGTCAAGTTTCGGAATAAGATGTCAATTCAATTTAGCCGCTTGTACCGACAATATGACCTACTGTATCCACGCAATTATTTAGTATATTAATTGATAGCAATAATTTTGTAACGACACTCGAAGCGTGAGCATTGTTTTGTGTTTTAAATATTTAAATTAGTTTAAGGAAATTAGGTGACTGCCTTCCCCTTAACGTTGGACCATTATTTAAGAGACGCCCTGATGTTGGTCTATAATAATAATAATAAGTATTTCAGGTTAACAATAATAATAATAATAATAATAATAATACATTGGACACCTTTTACACACATTGATCTAGCCCCAAACTAGGATTCCCTGTATCTTGGGTACTAGACAACGATATATATACTTATATAGAGAAATATTATACTTAGATAGATAAACAACCATGACTAGGGTACAAACATCCGTTCTCATCAAACAAACATTTGCCCCCACCGGGACTCGAACCGTATATATATAAATAACCCATATCTATAAATACCTTACAACTAGAGATTACATAATTTAATACAAAATACACAATATATTATTAATAAAATTACAACCATAACCAGATAACAAAGACCCTGCACCGACCTACAAAAACGACCCCCAATTTGTTTTGTATACCTGACGCCAAGTTTCCTGTGCGCCTGAGTGCCGCCTGGAGAGGTAACGGCGCCTGGCAACAAGAGGCATACAGAGGTGGGAGAGGATGGTGGTCTCGCTCCCTCATAGTAGCGGGGGCTACCTGCCCCCCTAACATGCCGCTATCAAGCCCGCTGACTATGAGCTTATGTCCGCTCGTAAAATCGGGTAAGCAGGAAAACTCCTCCCATATATTATATTATATACACATATATATATCGCCCAAAAGGGCAAATTGCATGTAGAAAGCCTTTTATTTATTTATTTATTAGGATCTCCAACAGATAATACATTTTTCTTAATATTACACCTTGCATTACACTTTCTAAATGTTTACCTACTTACAGTTGACCACATCATGCAAAATTTTGTTTACAGTTTTTAATTACAATTTCAATAAAAGGTAAAAAAGACTTGAATGACAAATGAAACTACACGAGAATAAAAAAAAGCAAAGAAAAAGGTTACACAATTTACAAAAAGTTAAGTTTAGCTTCTTCCAAGATAAGAAAATTTTCCACCTTAGACCTAAAAGAAGGCAGCTTGTCATGGAAAACATCGACGTCAATTTTGATACTTGAATGCAGTGCATTATATGAGCGAATCATTCTAGTGAGAGGTGAGTTTATACCTAGGTTGGTTTTCCAAGGTCCGGTTCTGAAGATTTTGTACGTGCCGGCTCGCGGAATTCTGGCTGGAACCACTATGCTAAAACTGTCCAACACTTGAGGACAATCTATATCCCCATTGAGGACCTTGTGCATAAATGTGAGATCTAGAATCTTTCTCCGGACAGACAGAGAAGTCATATTGAAAAACGACATTCTGTCAGTGTAGGATTGCAGATGAACATTTTTGAATCCCACATTCGCGAGGTAACTGACGAATCGTTTTTGAACTCTTTCGATTCTGTCTTTAAACGCCTGGTAAAATGGGCTCCAGACCTGAGAACAATATTCTAGTATAGATCTAACCAGGGTACTGTACAACGGTATTTTAGTTCTAGAATTTCTAAAGAGTTTTGAAGTTCTTATGACGAACCCCAACATTTTAGATGCTTTTTTAAGAATGGTATCTATATGTGAGCCAAGAGTTAGCCTACTATCAATCAAGACACCGAGATCGCGAATAGTCGCCCTCTCTGCAGGCGTGTGCCATTTATACTGTACTGGGTCAGGTAGATATTATTATTTCGGGTAAATGATATTTGGTAGCACTTATCAGGGTTGAGAGTCATTCTTCCCTTCAGCCTTCAGCATATACCGAGGCCATGGCTCACAGTAAAGTATTAGACAGATGACTGTAAACACAAAGGGGTTGTTTTTAGTCCGTATACCGCACGAGCTGATGCCCGCTCCATGTGTGGGGACCCGGACATAGCAGGGAGGTCTGACTCCTGGGCATGGGTCATTCCATTTTTTCCCCCCACAACAAAAAAGGTGGTCTCGCTCAGCCGCCAAGAAACCTTGGCGGCTGAGCGAGCGGCAATTGGATTTGGTGGTGTTATTTCTTACTTTTGAGTTAATTTGAAGTCGACTTAATTTTTAATTGCATGTTTTTTACTTACGTTCTTTGCTTCCGGCCCCACACAAGGATACGCTGTGACGTGGGACTCAGAGACCCCGGCCGGCACTCGAACCCGATACCTCTCGTGTGAGGCAGAACATCAACCACTATTCCACAGAGGCTCCTAGCAGAACATTTAAGTAACAAGTTTAAGGCATTTCCATACCGTATGCATGAGAGAGTAAATCCGGCCACAAATAAATCACTAAAATACACTAGACTAAGCTCGCACCCTTGTTCGTGATCCCAGTTTCCAGCGGCCCAATAATCTAAATGTGCTGTATGTGGGCCAAGTGGAAATACGTCTACTCCATTAATGTCGATGCCGTCAGCGGGTGAACATTTGTCACCAGAAATGGTCCGCTCGCTCACCCGGGCCCGCCCAAGTCTTGCAGGCTTGGGCCGGATCAGACCGGTTTTTACTGGTTTTAGAGGACATTTTTCTTGCGGTCTCTTTCAGGATTTGGGCTACTATAGATAAATAGACTTTGCAACACTCAAAAATATCCTTCGTCGCCAACCTCTTTGGGTATGTAGTGATTGTATGCTCTTTTGGTTTATTCGTAGACAATCAAATATTAACAATTACATTTACAGACAGGCATATACATTGCTTCTGGCCTCACACTAGGATACATATACCCTGTGTCGTAGGAACCAGAAACAGCGATGTCACACACATATAAACATCCAAGACCTGGGCTTTTTTTTTCTTTTTATTACCCCCAGCCGGGGATCGAACCCGGGACCTCTCGCATGGTAGGCAGAGCCACAACCGCTGCGCCACAGTGGTCGTCAAATCTATCTATTGGATTTTCGAAAGTATAGTGTTTCTTTAAATTCTTTTAAATATACAAAATGTCAAAAATCCACACAAAGCTTAAATATGACCTGGCTGATTAAGGTTAAGTGTATGCTTGAAGTGGTGTTATGTAAGTTTAATTTAACTGAATTGGTAAATAGAGTAAAACGCCGCACAAATTTCACGTGCAATAAAAATGTTAATTCCTGTCACCGACTTCGTAAAAATACCGCAGAAACTGTCGGGAAAAATAAAAAATGGCGGCACATACTTTTTAAACTTGGCAACAACTCGGCCAAGATGAAATGTATTATGCAAAATATAACATCAAGGCGCAAGTAAACTCTATGCTTTGCCCTACTTTTACCTAATTCGTTTTGCAAATGTGCCGAGAAAGAATCGCTTTTTGAGGACATCCATAAATAATCATATTTCTGTTTATGCGCTTTTGGAGTGGTCATCTTCTTTGAAGTGGGGACTATACACTATACCTATGTGCTCCATTCAATAGAAAACTAATTAAAAATGATGATTTGAACCAAATTCAATTATTTAAAAATATTTTTGATGTACAGATAAATTGTCTGTAACAAAATCTTCAAGCCATGATTAGAGCCTGCGACCTCCCTCACTCGCCTTCAATTGTCCGCCACGGAGGTATCGAGCATCCTGTACAACCCACACCAATATACTAGATTGCTATTATACAGCGTGAAGCGAAATAGGCCGAGACATCCATGATAAATGACCAGTCACTCCAATTCCTGATGTCTGGATGACGAGAGAAGATTACGTGCCATCGAAGACGGGGTGAGCGGTTATTAAGGGTGTTACGGAAAGGTTAAGGCATGCTAAGGTATAGAAAAGGACACTATTGGAAAAAATGGCATACATTGTCAAAAAAAACAAAAAAATTACGCCAAGTGCGAGTCGGACTCGCCCACCGAGGGTTCTGCTGAAATCGCATTTTTAATGGGTTTTTTTAAAGTTTATTTATGGGTTCCGGACTTTTCCCTTTATATTAGCTGTAAGACCTTGATTCTTGCTAGTTTCATAATTCTAGGTCAATGGGAAGAACACTATAGGCTGATTTGTATTCTTATTACAACCAATTTTTAAAAGAGGTCTAAAAATCAATCTATAGGAATTTCTTTGCCCTCCTTCTTCCACAGTGGCCCAATGTAAAGAAGAGGGAAAAAATACGTTTTCTAAGTATACATTAATATCTACAGTAATAAAGACATTTGAATTTGGAACTTCGATTTACTTGCGGGTAATAAAGAAATTCGGCAATCCCATATCATAAACGGGCGGTATCTTTTGATTGCCTTGACCTATTTTTTTATAAGTATGATTTTTCATAACTTCCAAATACCACAGCTCTGAGTAATCGATATCAATTTCAACTTGATACCTCCACGCGCTCCTGAGAAAAAGGGTCTTGACAGACGGACAACGAAGTGATCCTATAAGTATAAGTTTCCTTTTTTCCTTTTAACCCTAATAGCGCCTGGAGGTGGGTATATTTCATTGTTTTTCGCATTTAGTACCAAGCCGGTTGAAAATGATGATATTTCCCCATTACCCAATAAGGGTTAAGGTACGGAACCCTAAGGCAAGGCACATATAAAGAAGGTATCGCGTAGGGCTTAGGACGTCATTTTCATAACGAAAATTTAATTCATCAGGTTTTTATGATCAATCAAAATGGCGCAGTGCCGATTGTCCGCGACAGCTCAGTTTTATACCATACTACACTTCGGCTGTTTTTAGAATGCGATTATGAAATGTTTTCAATGCGTACATAATAAGCAATATTTTTCATTACAGATGTCAAAACTTTATGGGTTTTGAGCTGTCAGTTACATTTGTGTGTATGTCATGGACTTTAGTTAGGCCATGCAATAAACTATGTATTTCCAACGAATCAGTGATAGTAAAAGCAATAAACGGAATCAGGGCCGGTCTACATTTATATTTATTTATCTACACACGTATCATAAACCCTCTTTACTGCGCCCAAAAACCGCATGTTACGACCAGCATTATGATATAATGTTACGACCAGCATTATGATATACTTGGTAACTGGAACTTGGTAAAAACTCATTTCTTACCTGAATATTGATACGTTATGACCATAATTTATCAATATTTCGACATATTAGGACATTCAAATTTCCAACGCCGACGCCCGCCTGCGTGCCGCCTCTAGTTTGTCTGTAAAGTTGGTACTACTGAACAAGCTAAACAAGTGTAGAGCGATGATCAATGCCACAATTCCGGTCGAACGTGCGGTTTCTGAACACATCAAAGAGACCTTATGATATGTGTGTAGATAAACTAGTGTATGTAACTGTACATAATTAGGCATTAAAACTCAAGGCTTATAAAACCCACTCTCGAGTTTTAATGCCCTCCATTATGTATCAGTCACATAATAGTAGTTTATGTGACTGCTACATAATGGAGGGCATTAACACTCGAGAGTGGGTTTATGAAACGAGCCGAAGGCGAGTCATATCATAGTCATATCATAAGCTCTCTTTGATGTGTTCAGGAACCGCACGTTTGACCGGCATTGTGGCATTGATCATCGCTCTACACTTGTTTAGCTTGTTCAGTAGTACCAACTTTACAGACAAACTAGAGGCGGCACGCAGGCGGGCGTCGGCGTTGGAAATTTGAATGTCCTAATATGTCGAAATATTGATAAATTATGGTCATAACGTATCAATATTCAGGTAAGAAATGAGTTTTTACCAAGTTCCAGTATCACCTTCGCTACAGGTTTAGAGCAGTGAGTGCGCGTGTGAACGGCGCTTTGCCCAGTGAGTTAGTGCGCGCGTGTGACATACTAAATTAGTATGCGACGACATCTATGACGTTGCGGTCGAGGCTGCGAGAGGTCCCGAGTTCGAATCCCTGCTGGGGAAGTTAAAATCATCCCCAGGTCTTGGATATCACTATGTGTGTGCCGTCGCTGTTTCCGGTTCCCGCGTCACAGTGTATCCTAGTATGGGGCCAGAAGCAATGTATGTCCTCGTATGAAATGTTTATGTTTTAGAGCCCAGTCCCCTTAGGATACCATACTCCATTCAAGTCCCGTTTCGTACTTAAAACATGAATAATTCCCATTTAAGTCGCAAGCTGAATATGCAAGGTATGTAAAATAGGTAGATGTTTAATGAATTGCGATCTGCATACATCTATTTGTTCCATTTCTTCATAGTCGCAGCTACCCCCCCGTCGCGCACAATATATTTCTAGCAACCTCTGGAGAATTGGTTTGCCATTTGATCGATTGAAAAACCATGTAAAGGCGACTTTGTCTAAATGGGGATATGACAATTACTTAAATCTCGGAACTGTATGGAGTTAATCTAACTCAACACAGAACTAGCTGTTCATAATTTTGTTATTAACTTAAATATTCCCGCTTATTTTAATAATAACTATCGTAATAATTGTAAAAATACAACCAATTTTTAAAAATCGATCTGTGGGAGTAGGTAGTAGGAGTAGTGGTACTTTGTAGAGAAGAGGCAAAAAATGACGTTTGCTATGTATATTTAAATATGTACAGTAATAATTACATTTTTCATTTGATTTGACAGAGTTTTGATGAACTGGGTAAAATTAGGCGCATCTGGCACCTCCGAATGGAAATATGAGTGAGAATGTCTAAACAACATAAAATTAATACATCATCTGCACCATTTAAATAAAATTAAAATGGTGCAGATGATGAACCTTAGTAACTTGGCAAGCTCCTCCGCATATGCTCCGCTAGGGTTGTAACAAGCCTCACCGCAGCGATTGCAGCGCCATCTCTGCATGATTGATGCCCTACCGCCCCAACTGAGGGGTGGGCCGATCCCTGTCACATTTAATAAATAATTTAACCTATTTTGTAATATTAACGTCTCTATCGACAGTGTTGGGGCGTTTTGTTTCGTTTTCAGTATTAGGAATTGACTTTATATGATCTATTATGTACCATGTATTGAGTATTCTGTGCTATTATTACGGTTAGGGCCTATTTAAACGAGTTCCAATAAGCCCTTTTGAATAGGTAAATCATACATTTTGTATGTATAATGACAGTTGAATCTGCCACATAGAGCTTATCGGGACTTCTTGAAACAAGCCATTAATGTTATTTGCGAATGATATGATTCCTCCGATACGTTATATAGTCATCGATTATTTTTCAGGTCAAATCAAGATAAAATCATTATTATAAGGAAAAAGAAGTCCAGTAAAATGCATGCTTTTGTGAAAAATCATAAAAAAATTCGCTGGCCTATTTTTTGTTTCATTGAACTAGGTATTAAAATATTTCGCAGTTGCCAACCCTGTCTGAGAGGTGCTCGACAAAGAGAAGTGGCGCTTTTAATAAATTATTCGTAGCGTAGCCCTAGTAATGGGGCGGGCGAGCTTTAAGCACGAGCTAAGAACATAAACGTTTACAGCAGGCTCATATCAGGTTCTAAAAATCAATCTGTGGTAGTTTCTAAGCCCGTCTTTTCCCATAGTGGTCCAAAGAAGAAGCACAAAAATTGCAAAAATATCTACAGTAGTAAATACATTTTGAGTTTGAGTTATCATGTAAAAACTAAAAATAGACCCGAATGGCCGAGTCGGCACTGACCCTGCCCACGAAGCCAAGGGTCCCGGGTTCGAGTCCCGGTGAGGGCAAATATTTGTTTGATCAGAACGGATGTTTGTATCCTAGTCATGGTTGTTTATCTAAGTATTATATTTATCTATATAAGTATGTGAATCGTTGTCTAGTACCATCCAGATACAGGAATCCTAGTTTGGGGCTAGATCAATGTGTGTAAATGGTGTCCAAGGTATTATTATTATTATTATTATTATTATATGGTCGATCGAGGGCGGACTGCTAAAAGTCCACTCCGCTGACGAAGTGGCTATCCAATGGCTGCTCAGGCTAAGCCAAACGCTAAATAAATAATGCCATTCAATAAACAAGGTACCCTAGTGTGGGGCCAGTTCTTTATACTTTCGTTACTAGAAAACAAATTAACAAAAGCGAGCTTATCTCTAACAAGATATTTCTTCCTGCAAACGCAGGATGGACAGGACATGACTACAGGTAGACATAGGCTACTTACAGTACCATTACTTTGATTTTACCGTTCGACACTTCTCGGTTTTAGTCGCATGATCAAGATGCCTTGGAAACTTGAAATTTGTCACACAGGTAGAGTATATTAAGGTAAAATCAGAAAAGAGTTAATTGACATACGATTTAAAAAAAAAAGTGAATATTGAGAAGTTTCGCGCGGTAAAGTTAAAATAATCTTGCTGTAACAATATGTACGTAAATAATACCTTGGACACTATTTACACACATTGATCTAGCCCCAAACTAGGATTCCCTGTATCTTGGGTACTAGACAACGATACACATACTTATACAGATAAATATTATACTTAGATAGATAAACAACCATGACTAGGGTACAAACATCCGTTCTCATCAGTCAAATTTTTGCCCCCACCGGGACTCGAACCCGGGGCCCTTGGCTTCGTAGGCAGGGTCACTGCCGTCTCGGCCATTCGAGTCGTCAAATATATACATACTATAAATATATATATGACACCATAAGATTGTCAAAACCGTTAGTTTATAAACTAACGCGTTACTTTGTAAACTATCGACGAATTGTAAACCAGACCGACAGGGCTTAGAATTTACGTTTCTTTTGTTCTTACTTAACTACCTAACAAGAAGACTATTCGGGGGCTTCGCTGCGCTCTCCCCATCTTGTCTTCATCGAAGCTACCGCAGTGTTTGCTCTGGCATTTCCTTTGCAATTCAAGTTAAAACCAGTTCATAATTTAACGGATTTATTATAAACTCACGCGTCATATCGTAAGTACGGTACAGTTTGCAATTTACCGATAGTTTGTAAACTAACGAGAAAAAGAACGTTATATTATAAACTAACGGTTTTGACAATCTTACGGTGACAAATAGATAGATATCATATACTTAAAATTAATATGGAAGAGAAAGATAGTGTTCTTTTGATCGACTTTTAAAAATGTTAAGTAACGGACTCTCTCTGATGGCGCAGGGCGTTTGTTCCAGAGGCTGATAGCTCGAAATCTGACCCCATGTTCATAGGCGGCAGTATTATGTTGAGGAGTTATACTTATAAGTAGTGACCGAGTGGGAGATCTCCGTGGCCTTACCGAAGACAGAAATTAGAATCGATCTCTTAAGAAGCCAGGGTAGCGAGGATTATATAAACTATAGAAAAGGCAAATGAGGATAGAGGAATTCCATGCGACGTGAACCGGGGGCCATTTCAACTCCCTGCGATACTCCGAGACATGGTCAAACTTGGGCAGACCGAAAACAAACCGAATCCCGAGGTTTTGAAGTCGCTCGAGTTTGTTCACGGTTCTTGTTGGTTGTATGTTCCTATACATATATAAATGTTTATGTTTAACCCCCTCTCAATAGACACAAAAAAACAAACTATAGCTATAAAAAGCCAAATTGTCATGGCGGCCAGCCACATTACCGATTATTGTATTTTTTTCATTTACTCAGTTAGTCGACCAATCAAGTGTGAGATACCAGAGAGAAGGCACGTTTATCCTCTATTTCCGGTCAGTATTGCCAGTAATAAAGAATAGTGGTTAGAAGTAATTATTTTTTTAAAATAAATATTAATATTATTCCAAGTCCATACTAGGTGTCCATCCGTGAGTGGGCGGTAGGTAAATTAAAATTTAATGCAAGTTTATACTAGGTGTTCATACGCGAGTGGACAGGTTAATTCATAAATTCTGCCACCAAAAACCAAAGCCATGGCACGACAAAGTCTATTGTGTAAAAGCTTTCACTGTTAATTTTTTACTGCAGAACCCTAAAAAGCCTCCCGAAATGGACTGTCATATGCACAGGTAGAGCACCGGGAACACGAATAGTAAAAACGGCCAATGAGCTTGGTACAATAATAGTAAGGTTCCGCCGCTTGATGTGATTAATTAAATATGTATCGAGCAGATAATGCAGATATGATTAATTTTGAAATAGCTTGATTCCTATGTTACAGAAAAAATATTGTCGCCCATATCTATTAACGAAAGAGGTTACTGAGGCAGGGTAGCGTTGCAGGAGGGGTAACATTACATGCTGGAACGACCACGCACCAAAGTTTCACAAACTACTTCTGATATTTCCATTCTTCTCAAATAATTTTGATTTTATTTAAGGAAGCCTTGTAGTACCAGAGAATGCACAAGCAGTTCTCCGAGCCTGTGAAGTCCCGAAAGAATTTCAAAATCACGCACGGATCTCTAAAAGCACACAGAAACCGCCAATTTAGAGAGTGCCGGTCATCCATCAGTGCCAGTTGACGAATTTCAATTTTATTTTTAACAGGGTAATCCGTCCGTCCGTCCGACCTGTCTTTGAAAGGTTATTTCTCGTGGGGCACTGCCGAAATATAGAATATGCTGCCAAAATGTGATTAAAACTGGAACGAAACAACTGAGTTTGTCGGAAAACGACATGATTTTTACAGTGGCTGGCCGTAAAGAATGCACATCGAAGATATAAAAAATTAACGACTGTCGTCAAGATATTGGTTTGCGTATATAAGTTGTATATATTTTTATATTCAGCCTGCAAAATCCTTCATATTGATTTGATACCCCCCCCCCACTCTATAAGTTTGAAAGTATTTTTTAGACCTCATATATCAGACAAGACCCCGGCAAGACGTTTAGAAGTGACAAAATAAATTGTTTTATTTTATTTCATACAATCGCCCGCCAGCAAGAAAATCGCATGAAAAAAAAGAAAGAAAATTAGCGCGAAGCAACGCATTGGCGCTCATATCGGAAAATGATCATATAATGATCATATAATGATCATTTTCCTAAAAATATTAGAAGCATAAGGTTATTCTTAATTCATTCAGCTCGTTGGTAAGCGGCGATGGGGTGGCCCCCTGTTACGCAAAATGAGTATTGAATAACTGGTTATACGTGGGTGCAACTGTGCCTCTGCAACCCGTATAAGAAAAGGCGTGACGCTATTTCACAATGTTATAATTTACCTGTTTATTTTACTTACTTTACTTTAAGTTACTAAAACTATCTAACACAGTAAGAACAAATTGTTAAAATCCAGGTTTAACTTAGCCCAGTTTATTTCAAAACTGGAGTAATAATACTGAGGGAGTCGGAAACAGCTCCGAGTTATATTACAGACCTACTTCCGGCTTCGTCTGGATCGATGACACGGAAATCTAGATTTCAGGCGCATTTTTGTAGTCTGTCTAGGGTTTTGTAGGTTTATGTTCGTAGATTTGTGTCTAAGTTTGTGGTGTCTTTTCGCAATAAGTAACTTTGATCTAACATTTGCTGCAAAGTTACTTTGTTAAGTTACTACAAAGCTAACATTTGCTGCAAATAGATTAGCTGTTTATATCGTGTAATTTTGAATATAGTGTGCGCTTACTAACCTCAGGCGGTGGCGATCTATTGCGGACTTAATTATGAGTAGTTAGTTACATAGTCAGGTTTCTATTATATTAGACTATAATATAATAATAATTATTATTATATTATAGTTATTATATTATATTATAATATAATAATAAAAAAAACCTTGGACACTATTTACAAAAGTTGATCTAGCCCCAAACTAGGATTCCCTGTATCATGGGTACTAAACAACGATACACATTATAAATATTATACTTTGGTAGATAAACAACCATGACTAGGGTACAAAATTCGTTCTCATCAAAAAAAAATTTGCCCCCACCGGCACTCGAACCCGGGACCCTTTGCTTCGTAGGCAGGGTCACTGTCGACTCGGCAATTCGGGTCGTCGGCATACTAACGGCAACTAACCATAGTGAGCGTGAGTGCGAGTGAGTGAGTGCGCTCAGCCATTCACATTAATTCAGCACTGACATACCGCAGCCGGTGACTAGCACTAGCACATATCTCATACTGTGTAGCCTTTCCCTGAGACATGAAGGAGAAATGAGTGTACTTTACATGTCAGTTGCCTTTAATAGTTCATCAAAACGCCCGTCACTCGCCGGTCATCACGTAAGGCGATGAGGCTACCCCCAGCACTTACTCCCAGATTCGATCCCTAAGCTGCCTTTAACGTCTAGGGACGGGCTGCCCTGAACGGTCGGATTTACATTATAACCACATTATCTCCCTGACAAAACATTGATACGCGGGACCGAAGACATTGCACGGGCTTAACGTGGGCAAAATTGTGCTTCTGCCGCTACGTTTTGCAAAAGGTGTGGCATTGCTGTGTTCAACCACCTTCAAAGAATGAAGGAGAATCTCAAATCGTTTTTTTTTAGGGTTCCGTACCCGAAGGGTGCCAAACGGGACTCTATTACTAAGCCTCCGCCTTCTGTCCGTCTGTCACCAGTCTGTATCTCATGAACTGTGATAGTAAGAAAGTTGAAATTTTTACAAATGATCTATTTCTGTTGCCACTATAATAGCAAATACTAAAAAACAGAATAAAATAAATATTTAAGGGGGCTCCCATACAACAATTCTTTCAATACCACATACAAACTTATGAATGCACCTGGTTACGTACATGGACTGTGAAATTAGCCGCATCATTGTAAACAACATTTTGCTATGTAAAATCCAAACTATTCACTCCACATCATCCCTACCATTTTACGGTGGTACGGAACCCTTCGTGCGCGAGTTCGGGTCGCACTTGACCGGTTTTTATTTTGAATTTTTGTCACGTGATTATTACATCAATTATGGATCGATAGTGATGATTCTTGTTATGATTGGTACGTCATACTTCAGAGGTGGTCCCATATAAATTTTATCAAAATTGATTTGGCGCTTTTTGAAAAAATCAACAAAATCAAAAAATATTTACCCAGATGACGGTTTGGTTTGTGGTTCCGTGCTGCTTAAGTTGTGATGAGGGCTTTTCATGTACAGAGACTTTATTCGCATGTCGATAGGGGAGGAAGAAATAGGGCTTGAAATTGAAGTCGGTTTTGTTAAGTTTCAGCTTGGTAAATTATTGAAGTCGGTTTTGTTAAGTTTCAGCTTGGTAAATTATTGAAGTCGGTTTTTTTAAGTTTCAGCTTGGTAAATTATTGAAGTCGGTTTTGTTAAGTTTCAGCTTGGTAAATTATTGAAGTTGGTTTTGTTAAGTTTCAGCTTGGTAAATAATTGAAGTCAGTTTTGTTAAGTTTCAGCTTGGTAAATTATTGAAATCGCTTTTGTTAAGTTTCAGCTTGGTAAATTATTGAAGTCGGTTTTGTTAAGTTTCAGCTTGGTAAATTATTGAAGTCGGTTTTGTTAAGTTTCAGCTTGGTAAATTATTGAAGAAGCGTTTGGATGTTATGAAAGGCTAATATATAAGTATATATGGGTTGATACAAGAAACTTCCTGTGCGCGCTGTTTTACTGTCGTTTAGCCCGACTTTCCATGTATTTATCTTCTTTAGAATGAGCTCCGTGGTCTAATGTGTTTCACGCTTTCTTCTCACACAGGAGATGCAGGTTCGAATCCCGATGCTGACCAAGTACCAATGAGATTTCATTTATCTTAAGTACATTATCGGATGCTCAGAGCTTCGGATGCCACGTTAAGCTGGAGGTCCCGGCTACTATCGCCAACCATCAGCCCGCACTGAACCACCGTGATGGAGTATGGTTCAATCTTTCTCGGCCTGTGCCCCTAAGTGGGAATATTAAGACTACCGCGACACTGTACTGCGTCGGGTATGTTCGCCGATGCCAGGGTCCCTGATGCCTTCTCCCTCTTGAGATTCAGGATTGCAGGTCTCTGGGCAGCCCTTCGACGGTCCGGCAATGGTATCCTAGGGATGGTAGTGAATAACATCTACAGGAACAACATCCTGCACCACTGGGCCTCCGTGCACCGAGAACCTAATGGGAAAAATAGTTTTAGCTTTATTTTAGTTTCATTTTTTTTTAATTATTATTATTTTATGTTATTTAATTTTACTATGGACCTAAGCTATTGTGCAAATGAACTGAATTAAAAGCTTTATTATCATTATTTATTATTCATTAACAGGTACGTATTATCTTTACAACGACGTCAACGATTATCATAACTTCTTATACGAAGGGAAACACTTCAGAGCCAGAATTAAGAAAAAGAAGTGCCTAATTGAATTTTTTGTATCGTTAAAAGTGTTTCGTTTATCAGATTAAAGAATTTGACATCCATCATATCTACCTGTTTCATATCGATGGCCGACTTGTTACAGCCGACACCCTACTTTTTTTTAAACGTTAGTGCCTAAGTAAGACTGGCTCGAGGAAGACAAAAAATAAAATAAATATAAAATTAATTCGGCTTCAAATTAACTTTCAATTAAGAAATAACATTTATACATAAACACAAAATTCTGCCAGGCCTTGAGAAAACTGTACCAAGTTATGATTTTAATAAGATAGGCACCTTCCTCAAAAAATATTGATTTGTACCTACGGTTGAATTGATTAATTTCGAGTATATATCGTAACCATATCATAGAATTGATCATTTCATGAAATGACCAACCATGGCATGACTGGCAGACCATTTCATGAAATGGTCAGCAAGGGTTGAATATGATATCATTTTTTTAAAAGACGTGTTTTAAAACCATTTTTAAAAACATGTTTTATGTATTTAGTACTACCTAATGTTTTTTGTGATATTCTTGTCAAACTAACACGAAGACTATTCGGGCGCTTCGCTGCGCTTACTATCTTTAGTCTTCACCTAAGCTACCGCAGTGTTTTTCCTTAAAATATTTCTTCGTTGATGATGTTAATGAAAGTTCTAATTCAACCGTGGTTGGCCATTTCAGAATATGGTCAGTTCTGCCATATTGACTTCTTTTGAACGGCAGAGACACAACTTCAAAAAGTGTCGATTTTGTCGATATATCACCTTAATCAAATGGCTGGAGGCTAACGCGGCGAAAGCTTCGGCAGGTGCCGTTGGGGTAAATGGTCGATTTTCTATTTTCCTTCGCTCTTTGATGCGTGTTGGAGAGTTTCTTTTGGCAGCTTTGGATACTAATGGTTATGGGTTATGTTCTTCTTCTGCATTATGTTTTTACTAAACACCGATGAAATGGGACAACACCTTTTTGTTATACCCTGTTTGTAAATAGTGTTAGTGTATTTTCCTATATTCTTGGTCAAGAAATCTAGCCTTAATGTTTTAACACTAATTTTATTAGGCCCGTCATAATATTCACTCCACTCCCATTTACATTCTTAAAAATAACACTATAACTTAACCTCATGGTAACCTAACATAAAGCGAAGTGAAAAAGTCTAAACTAAAACCTTCTGCATTATTCATTCTAAAATTAAAAACCCATAAATCCAAAGGTCGTAATCTACAAAATGCATGTTAGTGCAGGATTTTATAGAACCTCTTTGCTTTCGCAGCACGCGACGTTCGTTTTTTTCACGTTTTTTAATCTGCCGGAATGCCAGAATGGCGCTCTCAAATAAAAGACGTCCAATGCATTCGTTAGCGACAAAGAATTACGAAACAACGATCTTTTATGGGGGATATTCTTGTTATCCGTGATGCTTTAAGCATTTAAGCAAGGGTTCCGCATCTCAAAAGGTAAAAAGGAACCCTTAAAGCCGTGGTTCCCAATTAGTATTTGGTGAGTATCACTTCAAGAAAGACCTTTAACTGGCGTAACCCTTATTGCGGGAGAGATTAATAAAAAATAAATGAGCTCTTTAACATTTATTACCATCAAAATACAATGAAAAATCTGTTATTTGTCTCTGATTAAACTGTCTTGGTCAAAAGTCAACCCCTTGGTTAAGCAACGCGTGCCCGTCGAAATACTGCCTTAGAGGATCATTCGCGTGTCCGTCGGTCCGTCTGTCACAGGCTTTTTTCTCACGATCTATTCGAGAAGCGTCTTGAAATCTTCTTAATAACCGTTTCTTCCTGATAACCGCAATATAATTCAAGTCTAATATGAATACTAACTACAAAAAAGTGGAGGGGGTAAAATAAAAAACGACACCGTAATAAGCCATGTAGGGTATCGTTGAATAAGCCTTGTAGGGTATCGTTGAATAAGCCATGTAGGGTATCGTTGAAAAGGACTCTTTATAAAATTTTCTAAAATATTTATTTTTATTTTAGTTTTGATAACTACAGAAGTTAAAAAGAGCAAAAAATGGCCATTCCCCCCACGTTATCTCCGAAACTACAAAGTCTAAAATAATGAAAAAAATTCAAAATATAGAAGCCAAAGATTACAGGAAAAATTGCCAAGGTTTTTTATTTATCTGTAACCCACATACAAACTTATAAATGCACCTGGTTACGTACATGGAGTATGAAAGTAGCCGTATGTAAACTACATTTTGCTATGTAAAATCCAAATTATTCACTCCACAACATCCCTACCACTGTACGGTGGTACGGAACCCTTCGTGCGTGAGTCCGACTCGCACTTGACCGCTTTTTATTTATATTACTAGTAGCTCGTTACGTTTTGCTAACGCTTAGTTGTACGACAAATATCTTTGTGGGTTTCTCGTCTGCTGCTTCTTCTGCGTGTTGTTTCACCTCTTTGTGGATTAAGTCTGCCTTATCAGTTTTTGAATGCCCTTCGAACCTGTGTCTGATCTATTGACTACTGTCACTTTAAAACAACATTAGGAAGTGATCAGTCGGCTGGAGTGGCTGGCCCTACAAATGAACCACTGAGCAATTTTCAAATCGACCCTGTAATAAGCGGTAAGCTGACAAACACAGTTTCGTACAACAGTCAGCTTCCGAGCTCCGTAGTGACCCCTATATAATTCAAGTCAGTTACGTCACACGACAGCAATCCAGATTAATGTTCGTAAATCCGCGGCCGAGACAAGCGCCGGAGCGTCCGAATATGCTACCGGATTGTGCGGCATTTTTAGCTTTTCCACCAGCGCCATATGGGGTTTGCGGAGGTTGTGAAATGAGAGCTGCAATGCTGCAAATGGGCTTTAAATTTATGGTTAAATTAACAGGACCGTTTAGCTGTCTGGCTAATCTAATGACGGCGCATTTTTTTAACCCCAGATCAGGCATAAATATGATTTAATATTTCATCGGGTTTGATTATTATCTAAAGGACAAAATATTAACGGGTGATTAATTGTGAGCATGATTACCGTAGCTTAGTTAAGGGATAGGATAGGAACGATATTTATAGCATAATCTCTTATTAATTAGAGATTAACTTTATGATTTAACTTTACATAATCATAAAGTAAACTTCTAGTCACATTCTGTAATAGTAGTTTACGTGACATAATGCCTAATTATGTAGAGTTACATACCCTAGTTTATCTACACAGATATATCATAAGCTCTCTTTGATGTGTTCAGGAACCGCATTTTCGACCGGCATTGTGGCATTGATCATTGCTCTGCCCTTGTTTAGCTTGTTCAGTAGTACCAACTTCATAGACAAGCTAGGGGCGGCACGCAGGCGGGCGTCGGCGTTCGAAATTTGAATGTCATAAATTGACGAAAATGTATATATTATGGTCATAATGTATCAATATTCAGATAAGAAATTAGTTTTTATCAAGTAGTACAACATTAGGCTGGTCAAAACGTGCGGTTTTTGGACGCAGTTAAGAGTGTTTATGATACTTGTGTAGATAAAATATAAAATGACACATTTTGTATCGAAGATGTCTTTACGAGACGCCAACTCATACATCTCTTGTTAGAGATAACTTTTTTTTTGTATTATCTGTTTTTGTGCAATAATGTATATTGAAATATTGAAAATCTATTTGTTCCCAAGAATATATAGTTCTTGGGAACAAATATATTTTAAATAAGCATGGTTCTCTAGTACACCAACTCATCAAGTTGGGTTCCGTATATGGGTTTTTGAGACTTTTTACCGAGCAAGGCGGCAACCACGACAATTTATTCGGGACGATCGCTTCCTTTTTCGGTGTTTTAAGCCGAAAGTGCTATTTAAATAATTGTCTTTGTCGTTGTTTTTTATTTTGTTTCCGTTTTTCGTGACATTTTTTACTGCCAGGCTCTCCCGGCTATAACATTCTGCTTAACGAATTTTCATTGTGAATTAAAAGTGTTTGTTGACCCTGATTTATTAAGCCTCTTTTCCATTTGTGGGATTAATAAATAATTTAAGTATAATCAAACTGAAGGTAACAAAAGACAAAAGTATGTAGTAAACAACACTACAAATCAAACAAACAAAGTTTCACCACCTTTTCCATACGTTGTGATAGAGACATATAGTTGCGCTCAACATACATACATTTGACGACCCGAATGGCCGAGTCAGCAGTGACCCTGCCCACGAAGCCAAGGGTCCCGGCTTCGAGTCCCGGTGGGAGCAAATATTTGATTGATGAGAACGGATGTTTGTACCCTAGTTGTAGTCATGGTTGTTTTTCTATCTTAGTATAACATTTATCTATATACATATGTGTATCGTTGTCTAGTACCCAAGATACAGGGAATCCTAGTTTGGGACTAGATTGATGTGTGTAAATAGTGTCCAAGGTATTATTATATAGCCATTTACGGGCAACCAGGCGAGACCTGAGAATTGGGATTGTGTGCGTGCTTAGGGCCGGCTAATGGGCTACTTGGCAAGAGTACCTTCACTACACTGCCGAAACTTAAATAGATACGTCTCACAGTTTTTCGAAGTGTTATACGAATGAAAGCACTCACACAAACGCATTTCTTAGGTCTAGCCTGTACTGTTGTTGACAAGAGTACACGACTCTGAAGAAACTTACATAAACACATCTCACACTTCTTCGAAGTCTTATACGGATGAAAGCACTCACACATACGCATTTCTCGCCTATACTGTACGTGTACCATTTCAACTGGTTTTACTCCAATTTTCGTATTGTTAAATTTGATTGGACGATATTTTTGTTTTCAGTTCCATTGTGCCATTTACAAAGACATCTGGGTTGGGAATTAGATGTCAAAATAAAATTAATTAATTTACGGCACGACCGAGAGGAAATAAGGAAAATGGTTTATCCGCAAAATTAAATAAGACTGTTGATTGCAAAGTGTTTGTTCCCCAGGAAAGGCTAAAATATAAGGAAAGAACGTGGAATGTGAGGCAGTGAAAATATGTACAATGAATAATTTGCATAATATGCAAAATACACATTATGACAAACCCAAATCGACCACATTGATCCAAAAGAATAAACATATTAGCCTGTTAAAGATATTTAAACAAGTAAACTGCAATGCGACACTTACACAAGTTATTATACACATAACGCAGGTAACATTTAACTACAACCTTGTGAAGTAAAGTTTCAAAATACCGTTCTCCGTACTTACATGATCTTAAAGCTAAGGCACTGTTCAGAAACTGCACACCTCTACGCTAATGTTTGTGATAGTTGCAAACTTTCCGCGCACCTCCACACCCCTTTATTTTGCTTTCCCACTTTCTGATTGTCTCTAACGCGAATTTCAGTATTTGACTTACCAACTTCCATTCCGCATCCGTAGTAACTTTCGAGGTGTTTTTCACGAGCGAACTTTAAGCCAATATATTTTGGAATGATTGCACGAAATGCTTAGCGTCTACTTAGTGCCACATTGTAGTAGCTGAAATGATTTTCCTAGCAGCGGTAAACACGCTTAGGGCAATAAAAGAGTTATATAAGCCATAATCCGGTTCGAGCCGGTAATATACCGGTACATTTGAATCGCTATAACGCTCGGCGTTGGTGGGTAGTTTGTAAATATTTGAGTGGCGCTCGTCGGCTTGCGTTGGGTGAGATCATTCGTTGAGAGCACGCCGTTGGAGAGCGGATGTCCATTCCAATTGTTGGCTGTAAACTTAAACTAAATGCCTGCGATTTTTTTACTATTTAGAGGTGGTTTCTTTAACTTTCTTCAGTGTTTTCCCTATTCTTATAAAATTTCAGGGGGTATATTTATCTTCAAAATACACCAATTGTTAAAATCCAGTCGCTTGGACAGTGTCGTACACCCGTATGCAAATAATGTGGTTATTATCCTTATACGAACAACTTATATATATGTCACCGTAAGATAGTCAAAACCGTTAGTTGATCAACTATCGACAGATAGTAAACCAGACCGACAGGGTATAGAATTTACGTTTCTTTTGTTGTTACATGTCAACCTAACACGAAGACTATTCGGGGGCTTCGCTGCGCTCGCCCCCTCTAGTCTTCACTAGCTACTAAGTATTTCGTTTGCAATTCAAGTTTAAGCCCGTTTACCATTTAACGGTTTTAACCGTTAATTTATCAACTAACGCGTTATGACGCGTTAGTTGATAAACTAACGCGTCATAACGTGTATCTTCAACTGAGCTAACGCAGTGTTTGCCCTGGTATTTCGTTTGCAATTCAAGTTTAAACCAGTTTACTATTTAAAGGTTTTAAGCGTTAGTTTATCAACTATCGCGTCATATAGTAAGCAGTACGCTACAGTTTACAATATGTCGATAGTTAACCAACGTTAGTTTATCAACTAACGGTTTTGACTATCTTACGGTGACATAACATATATATCCTTTGACAAGGGGCGGCACATTCCAAAGCGGCACGGCAATTGTCTGTATTTCTTCACTTTCTTCTTTCTCCTGGTGTCAGTTGTGTCTTCATGTTGAGAATATTGGAAGCCCACAAAGTTAGGATCCACAACAAAGAAGACAAACATCCTAAATTACAAACTGTAATTAACGAAGCTTGCTTACGAAGAAGACAGATTACAGTATGAGTTTGTGACATCATGATTGATAGCTTTCTGAGTGATGATTTTGAACGTGATAGCATCTTCGTTAGCCGATGACAGCAACCCCAGCTATATTTAAAAAAATAGAATTGTAAAGTAGAAGGTGCTTATTCAGCCTCCGTATTCGCAAAATCCAATTGACAAAAACGAGGCAGTTTATGCCAAATTGGGAAATTTTCGGTCAATTTGAAGTTCTTTCTTCCATCCATCATGATATTTTAATTCATAGTTCATGCGAACCAGAAATAGCGACGTCATACACATATAAACATCCAAGACCTGGCGATGTTTTTTCTTTTTCTCTAGCCGGGGATCGAACCCGGGACTCCTCGCATGGTAGGGAGAGCCACAGCCGCCGCCACAGAGGCCGGCGAACGTCGAATGTAGGATAGTTAAACGAGAGTTTACCTTGCCCGACGTTTCGCTTCTACACCCAGCCGAACACCGATTAGTGCTTCGGTTCCGGGTAGGTGTTAATTTATTTCATTTCTGATTAACCTCAGCCCCTGGGGGTATCCCACATTACGTGGCACGGGCCGTTGAGTTATTGCATTTGCGGACTGACACGCCGGTGATGGCGTAATTTGGTTTGTTTTCATTATCTCTGCCCAAAAATTACTATAACCTCGTGTTCACCGTCATGCCAGTACGACATTTAAGTGGCACTTAATTTGAGCAGCAGTCTGACATTCGGTCATTGGAATTTGAACAAGTAGGAAGTCTATGAGAGAAGGGAAACCCCAATGAGGAAGACAACTGTCAAATTAGTCCCACTTAGAGGGCGATAAGTGTTTGTCCAAACACAAAGTAACAAAAGTTTTTCGTTTATCCGAGTAAGTAAGTAAAGCAAGTTGAGCAAAGAGTTTCCAATCAGATAAATAAATTGTCCAATATCCATAGAACTTTGCTGCTGGCATTGTTTGACACGCAACAAATACAAAGTTCTGTCTACTAAAAAGTTTGTCATAATCTTCTCCATTTGATAAATCGTCCTATATATAAATATTTATAGATAAAATTCTCTCGAGTCCCAAGTGTATCCACAAAAGCTTGTACTTAGCTTAGCGGTCGTGAATTTCGGCTTAGATGAATGAATTGTAGAGAATCTAAATTCTATATCTTATATTTCTGTCGGTCCTTACCTCTCTATCATTTAAAGAAATATTTTGTTATATGTATGTATTTACTTGACTGTTTTCTACTGTCATGAACTATTCATATTACCCTATATACAAAGTAGATGTAAAACCACCAAAGAATAATTTAAAGTGATACTTACAGTCCACTGCATTTACTTACCGACTTGAAAGACCTCAAACATTTGGTCATGGCTACTGACTGAGCAGCAAACGTTGACCTCAAAGCGTTGTTTCAACCTCAACTCAAAACACCTCAAAGGGAGTAAGTCCACTGGAAAATTCGACTATTCGCAGTTTCCGAACGGACGCGGTGCAGAAAATTGGGGATAGAAACGGCATGCTTTCGGTGTAGCCTTTGGAGCTCTCGTGGTTAGGAGAGTATATTAGTTTTGCAGGTTAGCTAGCTTCTATGACGTAAGAAATAAAGAATGTTATAGAGAAAACTATGTTTGGAAAAGCTTGAGGGAGATGTTTTGATTTGGCAAGAATTTAATTTCAGTGGTTCTATCAAATGGAATCGGAACATATGTACCTATGTTGTATATGAAGTAGCCATATCATAGAATTTGATAATTACAAGAAATGGCCAACCATTTGATGATATAGTCAATTATTTCAAAAAAATATTATCAGAAAGCATTGAATTTCACGAAAACATGTCTTTTTAAGAGCATTTGAATTCAGTTGTACGTGTTGTTTTTTATGTTTTACATGTCGATCTAACACGAATACTATTCGGGGGCTTCGCTGCGCTCGCTCCTTTTAGTCTTCACCGAAGCTACCGCAGTGTTCTACCCTAAAATATAACTTCGTTCAATGAAATTTCTAATTCAACCATGGTTGGCTATTTCATGATATGGTCAATTCTACGCTGTGGTTACGACATATATACAGTATTCATTCTAATTGTTTTACATTGTATTTTGAGTAGTTGTAGTTGTAAACTTGTATATATGTCGCAGTTGGTTGGTTAAATCAGACACTTAAGTGACTCTCTAGACTGTTAATTAAATACCGACGTTTAACCAAGTCACTAGATTTTGATTTAAATAAAGCATCGTCGAAAGCGTTTAACAATCTATCTTACCGAAAGCCGGCGTGTTGGAAAACATGATGGCGTCACGACAACACCTTATTTATACAGCTTATATCAGGGCAAAACATTGCGGTAGCTTAGGTGAAGGGTAAAGGGGGTGAGCGAAGCGAAGAATACCTCTGTGGCGTTGCGGTTCGAGGTCCACCTCCCAAGCGAGGGTCCCCGGGCTCGAACCCCGGCTGGAGAGGAAGAAAAAAAACCCAGATCCTGGATGTTTATATGTGTGTGACGTCGCTGTTACTAGTTCCCACGACACAGGGTATGCTATTGTGGGGCCAGAAGCAATGAATGCGCCTGCACATAAATATTTTATACTGAAAAATGATGACAGTAAAAAGTTTCGGTAGGTCCATTTGATTTTGATTCTGCTAAATAAGACATTAGTTTAATTAATATGGTGACCATATTCAACCTTAATTTTGTCGTGTTATTTTTTGGTAACTATCGACATTGACTACATCACTAAAATAGTGCCGTGCCATCCCAAATGGAAGTAGGTATGTATACTATAGTTTCTCTTCCTTAACTTATCTTCAGTGGTCCGCAACATTTTCAAGAGACTATTTGAACTAAATATCTTTTCGCTTTGACAGCGCTCGTCTTTTGAATCCTGTCTACCCCCCTGGATGCCGGCGAGATGCTTCGATGCCGTCGCAATCGTTTTACTGTGATTAAAGTGTATTGGGTGTGAGAAAATCTGATGGGAATACTTTTCTTGGATGTTTTAATAAGCTTCGTCTGCTGGCTCTTGTGCAAATTCGAGTATGGGACTTTGAGACTTTCTGCAAACCGATCGTATCGAAAACCCAACCCAGAAATTGATTACAGACTGTTTTAATTATCATTTTAACATATTACCTGAATCATTATATTTTTTCACATCTTTCACTCGGAAAAGTAAGTTTTGTTTCACAACGAGAGGGAGCAAAATGCTTCTGTTCTGTTTAAGCTACTTTTTCATTTATTCATTGGCATATAGCATTTACGCAATTTGCCAATTGAACATAGATCTTAATAAATTAATCCATTATAATTTCATCGTAATTGACTAAAAACAAACATGTTTCAACTTTTAACTTTAACAACGTTATATGAAAATTTATGATTTTTTTGATGAAAAAATGACTCAAAAATTATATGTTTTACTGAAATCAAAACTATCGATGACAGTTATTATGATATAATGAATATTGATATGCGATACCATTATAATATTCGATTCGATTATTTTTACACATTGGTACAGGAATATTTTATTTGTGGTGACCTTTCCCTAATCCTTCACAATCCGCCAACATAAAAAAGTTTTGTTTCGATTGCTGTAAAAGTGGTGAAAGTTTAATTCAAAGTATGGTTATTTCATTATTTTTAGAGCATTTTATTTCAATTTGCCTCATAGTCGGTCTGAAAAGTTGTATATGTCACTCAGGAGCAGAATTATTTTCGTCGTGGGCGTTAACGCTTGAATCCTTCGTTACGCTCAGGATTCAATGTACTCCCTTGAGACACAAATAACTATTGTGCACCTAAGGGTACCCGAACTTGGAACTACCGTTCGCCGTTATTTTGTTGTACCTATAATTGAGTTGCTAGTACATTTTGGCATTTTACCCTAAACAAAGAAGTCAAATTGTGCATAACCGTCAAAAGAGTCGAAAAATCGAAAAATCTATTCGAAAACGTTCACGCTCCAATAAATTTCGGCATAGTCAATAAAAGCCACGACAAGGCTCATAACTTGTCGATAAATTGAAGTTTTGATGGGTGATGTACACTGCGACACAAATAACCTTGTAAAGTAGCCTTTATTGCTAGTACCGTATGGACCACAAGAGGGTTGCAATTGTTGAAGCCAGCGAAAGGGTAGGTCAGATGGGAGATTTGTCCCAAATATGTCAGATTATTGAGTTGACCTACATTGGGTCGGATACGGCCGGGATCTATCTGTTTGACGGGTCATCTGGAACTCAAATCGGCGTATAGCGCCAATATACAACCTTTACGCAACCGCTATATGACTACAAGGATGCTGCCAGACTATTATTAAACTCAAGGGATTGGATTATGACAGTGTTTTCACGTTACATGAGGACCTTATTTCTGATACTCAAATCAATTAAATATTTATCTTCGGCAACTCTGCGTTGATGACAATTCATTCTGTAACCGTAAATCGAATTTATTTTTATTTATTTATTTATTTGCATAAGCGCACACACACACAAAACATTGAAGATACTTAGCACTAAACAAAAATAGCATATAAACATTCCGACACAAATATAAAATACAGTTAAATTTAATGCACGCTAAGATAGGTAAGACATAGGTACCAAAGTACCTATATCGCACTGGTACTGAGGATGGTGTGGCATCTGCAAAAGGGTTCTGACTCAGCATGTGCCTGATAAGTAGACTCCTCAGGCTCTGATCTTCCGTCAGTACCGGAACAAGGGAGACGGCGTGCTCAACTGAAAGCATTAACAGAAGGTACCTAACTAATTTGTTAGTGTATACTCTTAGTTTAAAAGGTATAAGTTTATATATTAATAAGATAAGTTAGTATTTATTAATCGGTACAATATAGATTAATGTTATGTAGATAATAAAAAATAGAATAATAATAGATTATAGTTGAATTTATAATTAATTAATTACAATTTATTATTATGGATTTATAGTACAGGCAGGACTAGGCGAGCATCTTTTGCGAGACCAAAATATTTTTTTTAATGAATTCTTGAAGGCTTAGCTTGAAGCTTACCATCGAATCGATCTAAAATAATGGAAAAGTGAAAGTTTTTAACCGACTTCACAAAAGGAGGAGGCTTACAATTCATCGGGATATATGTTTGTTTTTAATGTATGTTGGCTCAGGGAATTTTATAAATGAGAGTGCGCTAACCCGACCTTGTCGCAAGTCTCGGTCTCGAGACGCGGGGCGAGGTGGGCTCCCCGCTGTAGCATAGCCTCGAACAATGTATTTATGTTCATCGGTTTCTCCTATACTCTGTCCAATTCTATATTGAACTTTGACATTTCCCTATTGCGTACAGTATAAGACATATTTTTCGTCCAAAAGTGTAGGGATTTCTGTTTGACAAAAAATTATTAATAGAGTGGACAAAGTATCGACGGATGGCCCGATTTGGATAATTGTTTTTTGTTTGAAAAGGTTTACGTTCCGGTTGATCCCATTTAAATCAGGTCAGAATCTAGTGATGGGATCCTGGAGAAATCGAAGCAACTCTTCAAATATTATAGCTAGACCTATAGCGATTATCGTATTTTTCATAGTAACTCGTCCATTAACTCTCAGGAAGCATCATTTTGTGAAGTGGATCTGATGATGAAGACCACAGAGGGCCACTGGAACTGCTCAATACAGGTTGCGATGTGAATTCTTGGGATTAAATATGGCCAGCGCCAGGAGACGCGAACAAAGAAATGCATCTTTAGCTTCAATTCTAGGCTAGACATCATAAAAATGTAGGATAAATATATGTTATAAAAGGTCTCTAATAGATCCGCTAATTTTAAAAGTCCATTCTTATCTCTATAAGAATGGACTTTTAAAATTAGCGGATATCTGTTATATTTAATACTTAAAAATATTTTTCGCAATGCATTATTATTCAACTAAATGAACAAGCGCTCGGAGACGAAATCAGTTTCCTATATGAAACTTACACGCAAAAATAGGTAAAAATTTTTGTTGTTTTATTTTATTTTTAATGTTATTATTACAGGAGTTTAGTAATATTTTCTATATTTTTCTTGGTCTCGGAGCTCGGGCTGCCCCGCGGGGCTCTGCGCGGGAGCATGCGCCAGTCTGCTTCGACGCGATGCGACGGGTATTTGTTTTATTTGTCTAATTCTTAATGCCATTGGCCCTTGTTCAGCCCTTAAGGTTCGTCAGTAATGTATCATAATGGTGAAATGCAAGTGATGGTGTCGAAGGTAACAGGAGAGCTTCTCAACAATTTATCAAAGTCGGTCAGGATCTGATGATGGGATCATGGATGAAGAAATAAAGGGAACTCTTAAAATAATGAAGACACGTATTACGGAACTGTTTTGTAGGCTTGAATCGAAGTCGGTTTTTTCTAAAGTTTTTTCTTTTTGTTTATTGTATTATTGTACGATTGTATTATTGTTTTGCTCTCGATGGAGCTCAGAGCACTTTACGGTAATAATTATTTGGGAAATATTAAACTGCACATTAAAAATACTGATTTGCACAGCAAATATCAGGGCAAAATGCTGTGGTAGCTTAGGGGAAGGGTAAAGAGGGTGAGCGAAGCGAAGCCCCCTTTATCCTTCGTGTTAGGTTGAACATGTAACAAATACTCAAAACATAAAATTAAATATAAAAACCGGTCAAGTGCGAGTCTAAATCGCGCACGAAGGGTTCCGTACCACCGTTCAATGGAAGCGATGGTGTGGAGTGAATAGTTTGGATTTTACACAGCAAAATATTGTTTACAAAGTTATTGGTGCGGTTACTTTCACACTCCATGTACGTAACCAGGTGCATCCATAAGTTTGTATTTTGTATTGAAAGAATTGTTGTATGGGAGCCCCCTTAAATATTTCTTTTATCCTGTTTTTTAGTATTTGTTGTTATAGCGGCAACAGAAATACATAATCTGTGAAAATTTCAACTCTCTAGCTAGCTAGGTTCTTGAGATACAGCCTGGTGACAGACGGACGGTCAGCGAAGTCTTAGTAATAGGGTTCCGTTCTTACCCGTTGGGTATGGAACCCTAAAAAGTGTTTTTGTTGATCCTTTTTGCTGTGAAAATCAGTATTTTTGATGTGCGATTGAATATGAGCCTAATTATTTTACCTTTAAAAATGTACGATTGATGCCTTTCCGTTGAAGTATGGGTTACGTTGCTTCTACAGTATGGGTTACGTTGCTTCTACAGTATGGGTTACGTTGCTTCTACAATGCCTCTCGTCATTTAGTAGGCACAACAACAATAAAGAACACGGTTTTTACAATATCGGGTGGCACTGGCACAATTGCGCTCACGTACTATAGTTAAAATACAAAATTTATTTATTTTCTCCCAAAAAACGCAGTATTTACACTTAGTAGGTAATTATAATAATAATAATAATAATAATAATTAAGATGCCATAATTATTTTACGTCCACACTTCGTCTACGGGCAAAATATTATAACGCAGTTAAATTGTATTTAATTCATCTCAGACTATTTCATCGCAACGTTATTCCTCACTCTTCAGTGAAGCTTCGTTATGAAAATAGTGTAGCAAAATATTTGAAATAAACTCAATAGGAAATCTTATTTCTCTTGCAACTCGGCGCCGTATGAAATGTTTCAAAGCTGCACTAAAAGCCTCGATTCGTCTTATTTTTACTACTGTTTGCGGATTTACCCGACTTTTCCTAGTTTAGTCCCACAGAAATCGACAAAAATAGAACCTATTTTAAATCTTATTCTTTTGGTACTTCAAACACCATCAGATAGCCTTTATATAATAAACTCTAAAAAATTATCAAGTTACATTCCTAACAAGAGCACAATACCTACTAATAATCTAACTTGTTCGTAAAAAATCCTGCTGAAACGCCTTTTCAGGTATAAAAAAGACCTTCCAACAAACCCCGTCCAACTAACCACCACTACCATTTCTAATGCCCCATTAAAACCTGCTTCCGACTGGCACGGAATACTCGTATCATTACCATAACATTTCACAGTAACAAGACAGAAACCACCCCTTCAGTTGAAACGATACGCCTAAAGCAAGCGAGACCGCTCGAATACTTTCCAAGAATTCGTTACATAACAATAATGCCTTGCTATAGCGTGTAATAAATAGGTATCCATAATTTCGCAACCCCTGCCTACGGACCACGTTGTTCGATAAAGTAGCCGGGTGGCGGCAGCGCCATCTTTCGGGGGGTGGGTAAACTACGACGAACGTTTGGTGGCTAGTTCCTGTAAATTGTTTTTACAGTTTGGTCGCTAGAGTTGTCGCGACAGCTGTCAGACAGATGGCGTTGGCTGTCTTAAATTCGGCATGGAAATGTTTGGGAATGTCATGGATATTTTTGAAATTAATGTAGTGTTTTCTTATTGTTTCAGCTCTCAGAGCTCGAGCAACGGGTCCTGGAGGCGGAAGGCCGTGCCGAGGAGGCGGAGGACAAAGTAAGTGCAAAAACAGCCATTTAAATTTCTTTTTTCCTCAAAAAATACCTCTCTTTCCTCGTTTTTTAACAGCTATCTCCGAAACCCAATCTGTGTGCTTTTGCTAATGTAAAGAAAATCTCGTCCGTAGAACGTGCAAGTCACTAAGTAGGGTCAGCAAAACACGCCATTAATCTGAACCCCGTCTGTCAGTACCGATCCTGATAGGAACCTTCGTCATGTTGTCCCAAAAACTCCATTATATGAATGAAGGGTCTTAAAAGGACAAGTAGAGACTTATAGAGATAACTTTAAAGTGCTGTGAGTGATTTATTATATAAGTATATTTATAACAAAAATATGTATCTGTTTATTAGCATACCACTAGTGAATCTGTGAGATGTATAGACATAGACACAATTTATTAGTAATATTCATTACAAGTCGTGCAAGGTAAAATAAATTATACATGAAATCATAGTCATTACACAGGATTCATAAAATGATTACAATATCTTAATGGGAAATATTAAAATGCACATCAAAAATATACCTCGCGAGTCTGTTGCTGGAAAGCTGAACTTTTAACATACAAACCTTTGAATGCATCTGGTTAATACAAGTCGCCTCACGAATTAAGAGCTCTGGGCGAAAATGAAAATACAGATATTTAAAAATGACGACTGCGGACTTAAAACCACCGCTCATAATAAACTCGTGAAGCAGCGTGTACAAGGAGTACGAAAGTAGCCGCACCAATAACTTTGTAAACTATATTTTGCGATGTTACATCCATCCAACCCATAAATTACTCACTAAAATCCAATCTTACGATGACCATAATTCCAACGACAGATAATTTATTAAAGTCTATCAAGCCATTTGGTTTGTAGTGATGTTTTACATTGTCAATTTCCAAAACTGAATCGACATAAAAAAGCACATAACAATTGAACCTGCTCACAACATTTCAAGAGAATCGGTTGAGAAATGCAACATGTAAAGAAAAACAGTCGGACACAAATTCAGATATACGAAAGCGTTTTTGCCCAAGCTGAAACGGAGACGCTTCACGCTCTCGGTACCGATACCAACCACAGATACTATATTATTATAACTGAGCAAATTCCCCCAAAAAAAACATACACTTTAGCGTCACGCCTATTCCCATTCGGGGTGGCAGAGGCACAATTGTGCCTAAGTTTACCATTTAGCATGACAGGGAGCAAGCCCAACATATTATATTCCCAGCTGCAAAACACATTAGACCACGAACCTTGGTTCTCATATAATCCAAACAGGATTCAAATCGAATTACAAGACAATACTATTAAACCGTGTACGCATTGCGTTTCATAAACTCATAAACAGACGCAGACGGTCATAAATTTATTAACCCGTTGGTGTTAATGGCCTTATAATTGAGCTGGCATGGGCCGTAAATTGTCATTAAATGGACACTTGAATGTAGCGGGTGTACTGCTTATTAATGTGGAATAATTCGTTTGTACAAACGCTGTTTAAGCTCGAAAAGTGAGAGAAAAATATAGGTTGGAACAGAAATGTGTTATCATATTTTAACCGGTCCATTGCCGCGCCTACCCGCGAGCCATCGCAATTTTGAACCTTATGAACCTTAAAATTTAAAAACTATAACGGGAAATAGCATTTTTAGAAATGCCATAGGCGCTTCCTATCATTCCTTAAGAGGTTATTATGGACAAAGTTCTGACCAACTTTTGTGTTGGGCCGTTGAGGTGCCGACCGATTAGTATGGAGAAGTAAAATATATCAACTCAGTTTCATAGTGAAAGTTGTTTAATGTGATGTTCCCTTGAAATTGGACTACATATTCATGATATAACCGTGGAATAAATAATGATAAAAATAACGTAATTTAAAAAATCAGACTGCGGTATACTTAAAAGCACAAAATGACACAAAAATACACATTGGCACATTTCGGAGGGTCAGTTGGACAAAATCACAAACTACTTGTAGTTTCTTAAATTTCTCTCTCTTAAGATAAATCTATCTATAATAATAATAATACATTGGACACTATTTACACACATTGATCTAGCCCCAAATTAGTTTGTAATGCCTTTCTCTATATTTATGTAACAGTTATGAATTATTTACCTTCTAATTACCGTTTTGGTGTATACTGTAATTAATAATAAAATAAAACATTGTTTTTATATAATAAATAAATAAATAAACATGATTCAAATATGATCGTAGATTTCGCGGTTTATTATGATTGTGGTGGCGCAATTGATTTGATATCTTACAGTCTTCACAAAATAAAAGGCCCTGTGGCCCAAACTAAATTCAACCTTATTATGTCAGTGACACGGACGCTATCACCGGGCCTTTTTTGTGAAGATTGTAAGATTCTGGCTTCGGATACCTTCGTGAGCGAGTCCGAACTGCACTTAAGGGCTGAACATAGGCCAATGGCATTGAGAATTAGACAAAGAAAACAAATACCCGTCGCATCGCGTCGAAGCAGACTGACGCATGCTCCCGCGCAGAGCCCCGCGGGGCAGCCCGCGCTCCGAGACCGAGAAAATTATAGAAAATATTACTAAACTCCTGTAATAATAACATTAAAAATAAAATAAAACAAACAAAATTTTTCCCTTTTTTTACCTATTTTTGCGTGAAAATTTCATATAGGAAACTGATTTCGTCTCCGAGCGCTTGTTCATTTAGTTGAATAATAATGCATTGCGAAAAATATTTTTTAGTATTAAATATAACAGATATCCGGTAATTTTAAAAGTCCATTCTTATCTCTAATAGACCTTTTATAACTTATACTTATCCTACATTTTATGTTGTCTAGTTTAGCCTAGAATTGAAGCTAAAGATGCATTTCTGGCCATATTTAATCCCTTAACGGATAACGGATAACGACCCGAATGGCCGAGTCGGCAGTGACGCTGCCTACGAAACCAAGGGTCCCGGGTTCGAGTCCCGGTGGGGGCAAATGTTTGTTTGATGAGAACGGATGTTTGTACCCTAGTCATGGTTGTTTATCTATCTAAGTATAATATTTCTCTATATATGTATATATATCGTTGTCTACAAGATACAGGGAATCCTAGTTTGGGGCTAGATCAATGTGTGTAAAAGGTGTCCAAGGTATTATTATTATTTATAACAATGTTCCTGGCCCGGGATCAAACGGGATTTTTAAAAAGTTACCCTATATTATTATCTATATTAGTAAAGTGTTGAAGCTCGCCTTTGGGTGTGGTGAGAAAATTGACAAAATTGCACCCCCCCCAGTAAACAAAAAATCGCGAAAGCCTTAAATTTGTAGTTACATGACGAAAAAAAACACGTTATATGAGGACCCCTTATTTTTTTAAAGACGTGTGGTTCATAATTGATTGATCAAAAAACGTGCAAAAATTACCATTCACCCCATATCTCCGAAACTATAAAGTATAAAATTGTGAAAAAAATACAGAATAATTACATACTTAAGCCAAAGATTACGAAAAAACCTACCCGGAATTGCCAAGGTTTTTAAATGGCTTATGTTTAAACGATTACCAAAAACGCACCTATTTTACTACCAATAAATTCGAAATGACTGCCAGAATGGATAAATGATCACCAAACTTCTTTTTATGTTTTGTGTACTTAAGTATGTGTTTTAAGTATTTTTTGTTGTTCTTACATGTTCAACCTAACACGAAGGATAAAGGGGGCTTCACCTAAGCTACCGCAGTATTTTGCCCTGATATTTTTTGCAACTTTTGGTGTTCATTTATCAATTTTGGGTAGGAAAAAAATATTTTGGTGATCATTATATTTGTTGCCTTTTTAAATCTGTAAACCACATACAAACTTATAAATGCACCTGGTTACGTACATGGAGTATGAAAGTAGCCGCACAAATAACTTTGTAAACAACATTTTGCTATGTAAAATCCAAACTAATCACGCCACACCTTCCCTACCATTGTACAGTGGTACAGAACCCTTCGTGCGCAAGTCCGACTCGCACTTGAACTTTTTTTTATCGCGTTTAGTTCAATATTTGTTGCAGTAGCGGCAACAGAAATACACACTCCACATGTAATTAAAACTCTACCTATTACGGTTCTTGAGATACATCCCGCAGACGGACTGACGGACGGACAGCGGAGGCTTAGTAAAAGGTCCCGTTTGGCACCCTTCGGGTATGGAACCCTTATCAATACAAGCTTCACTGGAGCGTGCATATGTGTTCAAAGAGAAATTATCGTCTAATAGCGTTGACAAAAAAAGGCACGGATTTTGACTCGAAGGAAGCTACGTCTATAGATGGCGCTAGGTACATTTATCAGATTAATTTACAAATTAAATAATTTTAATTAGTTAATAGACACCTGATAAAACAAAAAAAAACAAAATAATTCAGCCTTGAAACTGAAATATTACGCAAAAGTCAGCTTAAAATAACTTTCCTATCTATTGATTTATCGAACCGAGAAAGCCTTTGTCCAGCAGGAGGCCAAATACTTAATAGTTATTTGTGTCACAAGGGAGCAAAATGATGTATTTACGGCGAGGGCGGTACATTGATTCCAGAGTGAAGGGAAGGATTCTACGATAGATTCCTGAGTGTAGCGAGGGATTCTAAGTTAGAATCCTGAGCGTAACGAAGGATTCAAGCGTTAACGCCCATGACGAAAATAATTTTGCTCCTGAGTGACATATACAATTTTTCACAGCGACTATGAGGAAAATTTAAATTAAATGCTCTAAAAATATATATATATATACTTTGAATTATACTTTCACCACTTTTACAGTAATCGAACAACGTAAACAAAACTTTTTTTATAATGGCGGATTCTGAAGGATTAAGGAAAGGTCACCACAGATAAAATATTCCTGTATACTTTTACTAATGTGTAAAAATAATCGAATAAAATATTACAATGGTTTCGGATATCAATATTCATTATATCACAATAACAGTCATCGATAGTTTTGATTTCAGTAAAACATATAATTTATTGTGACTTTTTTTTAAATATTACGAATAATTCATAAATTTTCATTTAAAGTTAAAACTTGAAACATATTCGTTTTTAATCGACTACGTCATCGTAGTCAATTGTAATGTAATTTCATAATTACATTCGATTATTTTGATCGGTGTTCAATTGGCACATTGCGGAAATGCTAAATGCCAATAAATAAATTAAAAAAGTAGCTGGAACAGAAAAGTAGCATTTTGCTCCCTCTCGTCGTGGAGCAAAACTTACTTTTCCGAATGAAAGGTGTGAAAAAAGTATTTCATTCTCTAATGATATTATTTGTAGTAAACCTACACAGTTGTAGTTTTTATTGACACAAATACTTTTACTTTAGTTTTTCATTAGACTGCATGCAGACTTAAATTAAAATTCCCTTTTGGTCCATAGACATTTAATCATTTTGATGAATATCTTTGCTAGCGCTACTCTCATACGAATCTGTAATATAATATTTCTACTAATCCATTAAAATTTCTGGATTTAACGGACCCTTTTCCCCTATTAGGGTGGTTGTTATACTTTGATGACGAGATTGTTACACTCGTAATTGCGAAGTTGGGCAGGAGTTAAATAAATGTTAATCAAGGTAAAAGTTGATGGTATTGCTGACAGAATTAAATGTGAGTGTCTTCTCTTGGGTCCTCAAACTACTTGAGGAGCAGGGCCTTCTACTTCTGTCGGTCACTAGCGGCCTCGGCGATTTCTGGCCAGCTGGTTCCGACTTGCTTGGCTTCGTCGGCAATTGTCCTCCTCCAGGAACATTTGGGTCGCGCTCTCTTCCGTTTCCTCGCGGGGTTGCCGACAACAGCTTGTCGGGTGAGACGGGACTCTCCCCGCCGCAGTGAGTACCCAATCCATCCGTTCTGGAATCTTGACGTTAAGGCCATAATGGCCTTAACGTCAAGATTCCAGAACGTAAGAATCCAGTAACGATAAAGAACGTAAGATTCCAGTAACGTCATAAAAGGCCTTTGTGGCCATAATGTTTTTAGATTTTTAGCAGGCACTTAATAATTAAATCTTTAAGTGTAGACTTTGTTTGTACTTTAGAATAAAATAGGGTAAAAAATATAATTACTACCAATATTTCACCAAATTAAGTGCCCCCATGTAGATTCACAGAACCTTATTGGTAGCTGTAGGTCAAATCTTTAAGTGTTAGACTTTGTTTGTACTTTAGAATAAAATAGGGTAAAAAATATAATTACTACCAATATTTCACCAAATTAAGTGCCCCCATGTAGATTCACAGAACCTTATTGGTAGCTGTAGGTCATTTTCTTTACGAATACTAGTTATTTTTGTTAGGTCAGAACTTTATGTAAAGCCGAAGCGAAGCGGAGCAGAGCGAGGCGACACCATGTAGAATAGGATAGAACAGGATGTTATATTTTGGTTAACATTTAGTTATTTTGGGTTGAAAATTTCTTTTTTAACCGACTCTTTTTAACAAAAAAGTTCGGTTGTATTTTTAGATGTATGTTTTTACACAATTTGCTAAACACTTAAGCCCTAAAATAATGTGCAGAAACAAATATCTTAACGCAACGGGAGTCGACACAACCACAAATGTTACGTGTTGGCATTAGATCGTCAGGTTTCAAAACATGCTATCGGCCATGCTATCCAAAACCAATGAAAATTTGACAATGGTCAGAACGGGCCCAGAGTTTAGCATTTTCTAACACATCTTAAAATGAAGAACTGTATAATCTCAATGTTTAATTACAAGGCAGCAAGACTCTAATTAATCAAATAAAAAAGTTAGATCTTTTTCGACAATCCTGTACCTTGATGATATTTTTGACAATGTCCTATGTCAGTTGAAATAGGGTACAGTCAAAGGAAAAATAAAAAAGATTGATGCGAGATTTACTTTATGTAGATTTCAGTAATTACACATTTTAGAAATACAAGTGAATCTCGCAACAAGCTTTTATATAAAATATTTTTTATACTATAATTATTTGATGGGTTTAATTTAACTTAAAATGAATTTTCTTCTTTTCAGAGCATTTAAATAAAAGTTTTTTCTAAAAAAAATGTTTTTTTACTTTTTTTTATTTTTTCTTTTCGTATTTATGATGCATCTAGGACCAGTGTAATTGTCAAGACGAATTAAACTAGCCGAAACTCGATAGGGTTGCGTCGTTTAATTACACAGTTCCCATGGCCATCTTCCGGTTCCATCATCAGATCAGCTCCATGCCATAAAAATATTGTATATGGCTAAAGTACAAACAAATCAAAGGAACCCAAACTCAATGGGGTTGCGTATTTTAATAACAGAGTTCCTAAGATCACCTTCCGGCTCCATCATCAGATCAGCACCATGTCATGAAAATATTGTATAGGACCAAAGGACATGTAAAGACGAATCAAACGCGCTCAAAGTAGATAGGGCTGTGTCGTTTTGTTACTGAGTTCCCATGGCCACCTTTCGGCTCCATCATCAGATCAGCTACATGTTATCAAAATATCGTATTGTCATCCGATTTGCATATGTGTGCAAAATTTCAGCTCGATCAGAAACCGGGAAGTGGGTCAAATGTAACTGGCAAGATTTCATTACAGACACCGGGACAGGTGAAACTAATAATAATAATACCTCGGACACTATTTACACACATTGATCTAGCCCCAAACTAGGATTCCCTGTATCTTGGGTACTAGACAACGATACACATACTTATATTGATAAATATTATACTTACATACAAACAACCATGACTAGGGTACAAACATCCGTTCTCATCGAACAAATATTTGCCCCCACCGGGACCCGAACCCGGGACCCTTGGCCGACTCGGCCATTCGGGTCGTCAAGTAACTAAATAAAAGTGTTTTATAATAAAAATAAAAGCTTGTAAGAAAACTTTGTGTTGTTTTAAAATCAGATAAGGCTATTGATATAACATGACATAATTTTCCTAATGGGGTGGCAGAGGCGCCTTGCAAATAATTTTTAGCAGCTGACGTATTTTTTGTGGTTATTCATGTACCATGATACCTTTCCTGTGCGAGTCCGACTCGCACTTGACAGATTTTTATTTAAGTAATTCTAAAACACAGGATATCCCAAAGCTATAGAGGGATACTCTTAATCTACTGCCCAAATAAATAATGATATCCGCCAATTAACAGTCGGTTAGTTAATCACTATTACCTCTATAATGACTTCTGATAAATACTCTGAATGAATAGTACTCTATTATTGCTTCTCAAAAATAATTTTATCTACACACGTATCATAAACCCTCTTTACTGCGTTCAAAAACCGCACGTTACGATCAGCATTATGTTAAACTACTTGGTAAAAACTCGTTTCGTATCTGGAAAACTACACATAATGGTCATTATGTGTAGTTTTTCTACATATAATGACATTCAAATTTCGAACGCCGACGCCCACCCGCGTGCCGTCCCTAGTTTGTCTGTGAAGTTGGTACTAACATTCAAATTTCGAACGCCGACGCCCGCCTGCGTGAAGTTGGTACTACAGAACAAGCTAAACAATTGCAGAACCACAATGCCGGTCAAACATGCGGTTCCTGAACACATCAAAGAGAGCTTATGATATGTGTGTAGATAAACTAGTGTATGTAACTGTACATAATTAGGCATTATGCAGCAGTCACATAAACTACTATAATACCAGCATAACTTAAAGTCCCCCTTTTAACATACGATGAGACGGAACATAATCGTGCTCACCTTTAGAGAGTTATTATAATTACAGAGAGAGGTGAAGGAAAAGGAAAACTCAGACTACCAGCTTCAGGCTCTGGAACAAACATCCTAGCGCCATCAGAGACAGCAGACTTCATGTCTGTATAAGTCGCTTAAAATAACAGTATCTTTCTCTTCCATAATAGACTTATGTAAGTATATATTGTATTGATGTATATTTTATAGTATAATTTTATCTATTTGTATTGATATTATGTATTTATGTACATATTGGTAAATTGTTTATTATTTTAATTATAAAGTACGTAACATAGTCTACAATGACAGAAACTACAAACTGCGAGAATCGAGTACTACGCCGTAGCAATTCACATTCTCGAAACGCGACGTAGTATCATCGTAGGCTTCATAAGGAAAACGAAGCGTTACGAGATTGTTTTTCGTAGCGCTGAACAATATCAAACTTGAACATATTTTTTTTTATGATTTCAATTTAAGATTTGTATTTTTTTTATACATATGTAGTTTAATGCTTAAAGTAGTATTGTTAAATTTGCCTATAAATTCGGTTATTATTAATTACAATTTCGGCGTTATCTACAGTTACCATGAGTAAGCAGGTAAGTAAAACAAAAACCTATATCGAATTGCATCAGCTATCACAACAAAAAAACAAGCTGACAAAACAACATACCCAAATTTATCAAATACACGGCGACGATTGGTAAAACCTAAACTCCCCTAACCTTATATGTTTCTCTTCGCTGTTTTACATCTGAACTTAACAACAAAAGGCCCGTCACCCCTAGTGAGGCTACCCTTCCGCGCATGCGTACTGAACCGCACGAACTTCACACCTAATCAAACCAAGCTATCCGCGACAGAACCTCGCTTCAATAACTGTGTATAAATAACAATCTCACAATTTCTACATTAAATTTATACGATATCACCCTGTTCGTTCCGTCTGTGCTGTAGTGAAGTGTAAATAGTGTTATAGTCAAGGTTTCTACAGACATTTTCATTCAAAAACGCGACGAAACTGTGTGGATTTCCATCTGAGTATTGGTATACTTTTTGATCAATATAAACCAGACTATTAACATTTGAGTTCTACAGATCGTTCTGAAACTTAGATGGTCCAGTCATCATTGTGATATTAAGAAGATTTCTAAATAAACGCCTAATATTACAACGAATTTTGTACATAAGTGTTAGCTTACACGCGTCGAGTCGGCTTCAAACGTGTTCGTATTGCGATAATTTTCCTACCATAGATTTAGGGGCCGTTTGAGTGTGTAGTTTGTTGTGTTTTGTGTGTGAACAATGTCAAAGCAAACGTTAAAGGCTCACAGACTGAGTGCCGAGTTTGCTGAAAAGCGAAATAAGGCGTTGAAGAAAGCTGATCCGAACTCATAGCAGCCACCCGTAAGTATATGAGCTTAAACGTCACATTAGATCCACGTTAGGTCGTTGTAAAGCAGTTTTTTGAGGGAAACAAACAACTTATATAATTGAAATTGTTAACCAACTCAATGGGTATACATAGATAAGTGAAAAGTATTTCTTCTTGAAAGTTTACAAAAGAAAATATTACGTGTCCCCCTATTCTTAGAAGAAGTTTTAGATTATACGCTTCCAAATCATAGCTTTATGTGTAGATCTTTTGTAGGGGCAAGATGTATAGAGTAGTATACAGTCGATATTTTGTTTTTAACATTACAACAACTGGGCGCACTGTGCCCAGGTTAATCCAGGTTTTATTGTAAATATGAATGTAATTAAACATTATAACATCAAGATATTAGGTAATACTTATCTAACATTTATTAAATACTTTTTCAAAAGGGGATTAGAAAATATATTTCGAATTATCATTGCAAAATCACGTTCTATCCAGCCAGTGCCAACTAAGTATATTCTCGCTCAATACATAAATTATAGATACATAATATGTCCAAAGGCTATCATAAAAAAAAACCAGCAAAATAATCGAAAAATAACCCTCGTAGTAAAAATCGTAAAAACGGTGTCAGTACACCAACCCCAACATGGCGGCTGGAGCGACAGCTGTTTGACGCTTCCATCGCGCATGCGCGTGGTATTCCCGCCATCTTTGCTTTGTAACCCAGACGATTTAACTAGACACTTCTGTGGAATACAATACCCTTAGAGCACCCTTATGACGTTACGGCCCGAGGTGTCTAGTTCGGTCGAAAGGGTAATAGTGGTGGCTACTGGCTAGTCGCGTAACCTTGATAGGGTTGGGCTTAAACGAACGGCATGAGATACTTGAAGTTTTTTTAAGGGATTTAGTTGATATAGGCACAGAATACTTAATAGTAGGTAACGTACCCAGGTACTTTTAATACCCACTTAAGGATATTGAAGTGGAAAGTCATTAAACATTCTGAATGCCAATTATATTTTACAAAATAAATTTATGTTTTCTCAACTTGTTGTTTTTGACAGTAGGTACAATAAAAATATTTTGAATCGTTGACTTAAATCTGCTTATGTAATTAATTAAAACTACTATTCAACTAATAGAGTCTGCAACTAAATTCCATAAAATAAAACCTCTTAACAAGTACATCACTGACATTCATCGCCTAATGAGGTCAAATCAAACGAGGTCGGCCTTAAACGTTGGTCAATGTACATAATTTGAATAAATCAATATAAGCGATCCGACCGATTATAAAACCAGATTTAAGCATACCTTCTGAATAGGGGTGATGACTGGATAGACAAATCTAAATACCTAAATAAATATAAATATCATCAACAAAAATATTAGTTTATGTGACTGATACATAATGCCATATCTTAAGCTCTCTTTGATGTGTTCAGGAACCGCATGTTCGACCGGCATGGTGGCATTGATAATTGCTCTGCACTTGTTTAGCTTGTTCAGTAGCACCAACTTCACAGACAGACTAGGGGCAGCACGCAGCCGGGTGCCGGCGTTCGAAATTTGAATGTCATAATTTGTCGAAAATTTATACATTATGGTCATAATTTACCAACATTCAGATAAGAAATGAATTTTTACGTCAAACGACAAAGTGATAGATAGTCACACTCCGTTCGGTTATTCTAAACCTCTGTCTCTCTTTCTAGCTGTAACGCTTCCGTACAGCAGAAAGATAGGCAAATATCTTTTGAATAACTGAACGGAGTGTAGTGATTTATGTTAGTGATACCACATAGAGGTTTTATGAATTCTACCACGTTTTCTCAGGTCACGCTTTCGTTTGCCAGACTTTAGTACCATTATGCTGGTCGTAACGTGCGATTTTTGGACGCAGTAAAGAGGGCTTATGGTACGTGTGTGGATAAAAATCGTTACATTCGATTATAATTTAACGATGTTAACTTGATATACCTTTTTGTGTTATCGTAAGACCCTTAACATTGCTGACGTCAATTATCTGTATTTTCATACAACTCACTAACAAAATCAGTGTTTTATCAGTAAAAAGGTACCCTTTCAATAACCATTGAACATCCCTAATGGTATCGCATACGTCGGTAGGTATTTCACATTCAATTCCAAGTTATGAAACGATGAAGATGCAGCTTCAGAGGGTATGAAATGTCAAGGGAAAATGATATCATTGTTGGTCTGAAATGCCAAAGTGAATGGTGTCTAGGAATTGTATTCCAACTGGGTTTAATTTGAAATTCATATTGCTTTTAGATTCCTTGGTAAGGAAATGGGGTAAATTGTATGGTCTTAATAAAAGTGGCTGCGTTTTAATAAAATCTTGATAATGGGGCGTGGACGAAAATTTAATGACGTTGGAAAATGTTTCTCGGTTCTAGCAAAATACATGCAAGTTTCTTCGTTTGCCATTTTACAAGTATAATGAAGGCTTTACTGTCATTAATTTCATGAGAGACACACCCTAATGAGAGTTTAAAATTTTGCTCGATCGAGGAAAATCACGACATAAAAACTGCTAATACTAAATCGAACATCAATAAAGTTATCCTTACCTAACCTAAATATTTGCCACAGGCGGCCCAGTCAGTATTTAAGTTGCTAGCTCATCTAGCTCTGTCATTTTCCAATTACGGCTAACCAAACCAAACAACACTGCTGCTGGCTTCTCTAACAATATGTTCACCTGAGTGGGACCACGTGGGGCTGACAGACAGACATAATAAAGTGAATATCCATTACCCATACAATGAGCTCTGATGAGTCACCGAGGGCATCGACCTTAGTTGGTGTAGTCGATCTGTCTGGCGATCAGTCGACTGATTAATCCTCGAAATTTGTCGAAGCGAGACAATTACGGTCATAGTTTGAACTGGCAGCCAATTTTCGACACGAATCGAAAATAATGCTGGATCTTATTCCATATCTGTTTGCTGCGGAATGGGCTAGCCACCAGTTACGCAAAATGGAGTTGTGAAACCTGGCCAAGTGCGAGTCAGACTCGCATGTTCATGCAAATAAACACTACTTTACTTTAATGCTACTCGCTTTTAATGAAGGAAGTACACATTTTCGGTTTTGCAGGTTTTTTTCTTTTACTTGTGCTTTGAGCCATCATGCCAAATGTCACAATTCAATTAATAATAATAATACCTTGGACACTATCTACACACATTGATCTAGCCCTAAACTAGGAATCTCTGTATCTTCGGTACTAGACAACGATACACATATGTACTTATATATATAAATATTATACTTAGATATATAAACAACCATGACTAGGGTACAAACATCCGTTCTCATCAAACAAATATTTGCCCCCACCGGGACTCGAACCCGGGACCTTGGCTTCGTAGGCAGGGTCACTGCCGATTCGGCCATTCGGGTCGTCAAAATTAGGTCAGTGGGAAGTACCCTATAGATTTTGATTTCCTTTCGAGAATCAACAAAATTCAGCCAAATTGTGTCATAAACAGCGGTATCTTTTGATTGAATTGACCTGAAAGTTTGATATATTTTTATTGAGTAATTGATATTAATTTCAATTTGATACCTACACGCGTTCCTGAGGAAAAAAGCCCTTAACAGGCAGACAGACGGGCAACCAAGTGATCCCATTTTCCTTTTAAGGTACGGAACCCTTAAAATACACAAACAGCTTCGCTTCTTCAGAAAAGACAACATTATGATAACAAACATTATAGACAGATTATCCGCGGAATCTCTCCACATCAGCTCTGCCGCATAACCGTTCGAACCTGTCACATTTGCTGTTAAAACTTTGTAACTCTGACAGTTACATGCTCCCTGAACAGAAACTATGTACGTGTGATCTATTCCGTAGAGACGGCATCTCGGAGAGTTACACCTTCTGCACTTTGCACCGTGCTTATTAGGAGCAGAGTAAGGTATACGTTAGTATTACGGGTATATCTAAGTACTAGACATTCTGTTGTTTTATTAACTCCAGTCTGTGAGGCAAGGTGGGAATAGTAAAGTAGGATTTCTCGTAAGGAGTTTAGTTTGAAAGGCGTCTCTATCTGTGATAAATTTAGTTGTACGGTTTGAATTTCGAATGTAACAGGACATAAAACAAATAAAAATGGACAAGTACGAGTTGTTCACCGAGGGTTCAGCACAAATCGTTTATTTTTTTAAAAAAGAAACTACAATTTTGCTGTTTTTGAATGTTTACCTTTACTTGTGCTATGAGACCTTACTTTGGGCCAAATTTTATGATTATAGGTCATCGGGAAGTACCTTATTAAGAGGTTTTGATTCCCTTGCGAGTATCAAGAAAACTCAGCAAAATTTTGACATAAATGGCGGTGTGGGCCCCTTCGACAACCCACACTTATTACTGGGGCGGTGGCTGGCTCGTAGAAAGAAGAAGAAACAGCGCAGTTTTGGTCGAACAGGGTCGCAGCTTCCTTGGCAGGGTAGTAGAGAGCTTCTCGCTTGGTTTCGCTTGTAGTGGACTGTATTGTACTGAGAACTGTCTCTGCTGAACTGTGTCTGCTCCCGCCGGACGCCCGCAATTTATTCTGATTGGCGTACCGCGGGCGGCGGTGGGAGCAGCGATGCTATGAGCAGCGAGCGAGCGAGACGGCTTGCGTTTCTCTATCCGTCTCTTTCTATCTATCTTTCGCTCTCTACCTGTCTCTCTTTGCCAAGGAAACACGATTAGCAAATCTTTTATTTACCTATGCTATTAACAGAGTTATTAAAACTTAATGCTAAATTACTTAGAAACTAAATTATGTCGCGAACAGGCGGTATATCTTCATTGCGTTTACATAAAAATTTAAAAAAATACCCAATTTTAAGAGAGTTCAGAAAAAGTAACCGATATTAATTTGAACTTATCGACCTCCACGTGTTCCTGAGAAAAATTGTCTTCCGCCCATGTTTAGTCAAATATTCAATAAACAGCTCTATTTTGATATAATGTTGCTTTGGTTATGTCGGTTACTTCGAACGAGCCAACACTGTTATCTGACTAACTTTGAGAAATCCGTACAAAAATGGAGTTGTAATAATTATTCAGAAAAGGTTCTCAAAAAGTTATGTCCAACCACTTCTTCTTTGAATGCGTTAAGTCACCGCAGTATTGGTAAGAACCGTATTTTTTTTAGCTAATGCGTGAATTTGTAAACTATCGACAAATTGTAAATGAGACCGACAGGGTTTAAAGTTTTCGTATCTGTTGTTCTTACATGTCAACCTAACACGAAGGATGAAGTGGGATTTGCTTCGCTCACCCCCTTACCTAACCTGACCCACAACCTTGCCCTGGTATTTCGTTTGTAATTCATGTTTAAACCAGTTCACACTTTAAACTCTCGACCCGTCCCAACTACCCTCGGTTTCTGAGAAGTTAACCTTAGAGATTCTTTGTGCTATTTTCTCTGACTTGCGAATTTCCGACGCACTGGTAGAGTTAATGAAGTTTCCTTTTATGTGCGTGATTCTGCCATGAATCATAACTTGAAAGGGAAATTTTCTTTTTTCAAACTAAAACCCTAATCAGTTACTCATTAGTTTAGTTGATCATATTTTAATTTATTTTTATATTTCTCCATGTATGTGTCCGACTGTGAAAGTGCATTATTTTTGCCTATTTACAATACAATATTAGAGTTTAATTGGAGTTTGAGAAAAAAAAAGTTACAATATAAATTAACGGTTTTTCACCACCTTAGACAGCAGTCACATATACTTACACCTTTTTAGTACGCCGTATATAGTCAGTACGCTGCATTGATTGTTACATAAAATAAACATAAATCCCTCGAGGCACGGCATAAAGCTGTTACTCGCAATATTATTATCGTTACCGAGGAGAAACGGTTCGGAAGCAATTTCTGTGAGAATACGTAAATAATTCATGAATAAATAAACATTAAGTAAAACTGTAAATTACTGATTCATAAAAATCTTGCTGTCTCTTTGGAAATATTGTAAGATGTCAGAATTTAAATTACGAATGTACTCTCGCTAGATTGTCCCATGGTTAAGGTCGAGATACAGCAAGAGCGATGTTAAAACTCAACTTACTTACAAATACATACTCTACACGGTAGTAACCTACGTAATATATTGCTAACATACCTAACTAAGCATGTAGAAACAGTCAAATATACCTAGGTAACATAACATAACAGGGGGGCAGAGATACAATTGTGCCCACTTTTAGCCTGTTATTCGATATTCCGCTTTGGGTGACAGGGGGGTAGCCAATCGCCGCAGCTAGCTACTAGCAGCAGGAGTAATGAAGTGATCCGCACAACGCTTTCCATCGCCATTGGAGCGTCCTTAATTACTTATCTCATTGGTACATAGTCAGCACCGGGATTCGAACTTGCATCTCCTGCGTAAGAAGCAAACGTGAAACCCACTAGACCACGGAGCCCTTGCTTTGCTTTGAGCTTTGAAGTAAACCATCTAGGTATACTTCAAGTATATAGTACTCACATACCTAAACGTGCCTAAACATTTGTATTGTTCGTCATAGACTTAGCATAACTCATCCGCCCTTGTCGCATGGTGATTCAATCATATACTAGGGTTGTCGCTCATAGAAATGGAGGAATTTCCAGCAAATCCCATTGCACGATCTCACAATCATTTAACATCCTGAAAACAATTTTTAATAAAAAGAAATACCGATCTACAAGAGGCATCGTCTAAAACTGATACTAAAAGCTAGCGGCTAAACATGCTTGGGACCAGCACTACAATCGACCCATTGTGCTGGCTGAGCATCCTGTAGGGTACTAAGATAGGTAAATTCTGTCAATTTATGAAATCATGGAAGGTAGATATTTATTTGGCAATGCGCCAAATATTATTGCTCTAACCAAATGGTGTTTTATCTAGGACATTTTAAGAATCACACAAGAACCCGACCGAGTAAAGACCTTCTTTTGGCGTGGTCGGATAAAAACGAATTTTCACCAGCGACAAGTTGCTAGCTAGTCAATCATATAATCTTCTTCATCAAGGTTTCCTGCCAACCCTGAGAACAGCAAGGGAAATTGCAAGATCCATTGCACATTTGCATATTTTTATTCGACGTCGTAGAAAACCATGCAAATAGCCAGAGTCTAGACAGTATATATGTTAACGGTTTTGTTTTAAGTACTTCCGAAATTGTGAGAATATATACAGTTGCAGCCCCTTCGCTCGGGCAAGGACACCCGCAGTTCAATGGATTTTTCATAGGTTATGCTCGCTATTACTTTGGCATAAGGATGAAATTCGCGATGCATTTTCTGGGTCTGCTAGCGAAAGCAAGTTATATCTGAAATCCACGTCAAAACTGACGCAGTTAGTCTCAATATGTCTCAGTGTGTCTCTGAGCCAGTGCCCGTTTCACTGCCGCAGAGACACACTTGTTATCTGTTTTTTGTTTATTTTTTGTTTAATATGCGTGTCCTGTGTGTTTGTGAATAAATGTTTCTTTCTTTCTTCTTTCAATATGACGTGTAAATATTATGGAAATTGTCACTTTTCCACAATTTTTGGTCAATTTGACGACCTCCGTGGCGCTGCGGTTGTGCCTCTAGCCTCCATGCGAGAGGTCTCGGGATCGATCCTGGCTGGGGATAAAGAAAAATAAATCCCCAGGTCCCCAGGTGATGTCGCTGTTTCTGGTTCCCACGACTCAATGTATATTCTGGGGCCAGAAGCAATGTTTGTGCCTGTATATAAATGTGTATGTTGGTTATGTTTTATTTGAGTTGGAAAATGAGGCCAGAGAGATACAATGCGAGTTAGCACTATTCTCGGGTTAATTCTTATAAAATTAAAATAAAAATTTATATGGAGTTGTCAAAGTTAATTCGAGAATAGTGCTAACCTGCGTCCTATCTGTTGTTTTTTTTCTGTCGGGCCCGAGACTACTGGGGCCGCAAGGGCGCAAAATGCCGTATTTGGCTTATCGGGGGCGCCTATTTTGTTTGGAGTCTGACTGGCAAATACGGCATTTTGCGCCCTTCGCATCGCGATGCAAACTCCAGTACAGAATTGGGCCCTTGGTCGCGTCTGGTCTCGGGATTGCCGCAAAGGAAATATTCCCGGAACATCGCCTCGCACCATTATGACATAGAATGGCCGCCATATTTCTTTACTCTTTGTTTTGTTTATTGTGAAAAGCAGAGCTCTGTGGTCTAGTGGTTTCACACCGGGCATGCGGGTTCCAATCCAGAGTTGACGATGTACCAAAGAGTTAAGCTATTTATCTTAAGAACATTGTCTGAGGTTCTAGCGGTCATGGAAAAGAAAGTGAGGAAACCTTCAATCTCCATAGCTGCGGCGATGGGCTAGCCCCCTGTCACAAAAATGGAGTATTGAATAACTGCCTAAACGTGGGCACATTTGTGCTTCTCCCACACCGTATGGGAAAAGGCTTGACGCTATTTTGTTGTTGAAACAGTTTGGAAGAAAACTGATTAATTATTGCGTATAGTGATTTCTCCTTTGACATATCTTCTTGTAATGGGAATGATCCTGGGTATTGTGGGTATTTTTTGTCTATCTAAATGTTGAATTGGTATTCGCACATTGGAGACGATCGTCTAGCCGAAACTGACACTGGATGGGTGTCCATTCTATGGGGCATTTGTTTCGGACGCTTCCGTGTTTCGAATGAGACGTTAAGATGTAGGTCCCGGCTACTATCGCTGCTCGGTGGTAGTAGTCGTAAAGCTGTGTCAGAGGCCCTAATAGGGCAGCTTGATAACTTCTGAAAGTCGGATTGGTCACGACACCCCTCCATCAATCGAGCCAGAATGGTGGAGTATGGCTCAACCGTACTAGTATCCGGGTAAAGGCCCGTGCCCCTCGAAGGGGACATTAATGGGTTACATATCTATTTTGATATGGTTTGAATATTGTATGCGCATGTGTTTTGAAATATGATTTTTGAATTCTTCATAAAATTGACCTGAATATCGAACAAGCCATCTGTTTCACACAGCCCATGCCATAGACATGCAGGCACACATAAAACATAACAATCCATCGGAAATCCAGTAAAATCACTCTTAATCCTTTGTATTTAAAGCTCATGCACTAACGTGCGAGTTTAAACTACTATATCCGGCGCCACCTCATGTCCAGTATAACTGCATAACAAACCGGGATTATTATTTTTGGCGGGCTGCCAGGCGATATTCCGCTCGGCTGCACTCGGTTTTGCCCGGTTTGGTTCGCTTTTTGCTCGTAGGTTGAGCGGTTGGTGGGCAGATTCAAGGATATGACGTAGGACATAGAGCGACTCGTTCTGAGTAATAAAGTTTATTTTTCTTTTCGACCGAATCGTAAATCCTGGACTAGATGAACACCCGAGTATTTCACCTGGTTTTAGTTCGTTTGGGACATAAAAAATAAAGCTGCCAGGGACCCAGGTGCTCAACTATATAGGATAGATTTCTCAACTACTCTGAGTGTGATTGGTTCATTTAAACACGCGACATGCTTATTAAAGTAATTGGCTGATGAAGACATTTTTCATCATCACAATTTTGACTAGTTTCAAGAGATCCAATTAAAAAAATATTGGTTATTGTTGGGCTCCTGCGTCGACCCTCGTCAACAGTTTTATTATGATTATTATAATTATTAGTTTGTTCTTTTAATTATATTAATCTATGTAATTATTTTAAATTATATTTTTTGACATTGATTTTTTTTATATCGGACATTGTACTCTGTAAATAAACAATTATTATTATTATTATTATTATTAAATGCCATTAATGGCGTGCTCTGGGAGGCGTAGGAAGCAGTCCTCTACAATGTAGTCTTATATGATGATGTTTTTTTTTATTTTATACAGTCTAACAAATCTACACAGAAAAAACATAAGCACAAATAAACCTTTAGATCCTTAAAAATGTTTCATGAACTTATGTACAAGGGAGCTCGTAGGGAGAAAATGGAAGTTAACCCTTTAATGCATGGCCTGACCGGAAGAGGGATCACGATTTTCAACCTTATTGCTTGGTATTAAAGTTCAAAACCATATATGGGTTAGTATGCGGTAAAGGGTTAGTACACTGACGAGCAATGAAAAAGTTCCAGTGACATAGCACCAAATTACTCATAAACGGGAAAGGCTAGCTTAATGACGCCTTCTGCAATATTGAAGTACATTTAACAGCGCATCAGAATATTACCAATTAAAAAAATACTTTTTAATTTATAGGTTCTATGTCTTAGGAGATATTAAGGTGTTTGTCGGCATTTTGTGGGTGGAACTTTTTCATTGCTCGTCAGTGTATCATGATGATGATGATTGCTAAATTATCATGACGTGACCTTGATCGTTCGTTTTAATTTATATATTTTTGTTGTATTAGCTTTGCTTATTCAGCGCATCTACTAACTGTTACTATCATTGTATTGTATACGTGGGCGGATTATGTGTGTATGAGTCAACTCGCTGCTATATTCACACAATAGATGCTCACTGTGTGTAGGTGTTGAATAGCTGATTCAACTGTAACTACTATTTCTTCTAAATTCATGCAGGTGAGTCTTAACTAAGGCTTAATACAATATTCAAAAAGTAAGGAGCCAAATAAGCAGCTGGTTTAAAAATATCTAATTTAATAAATTAATAATAACAAGCTAGGTATTGTCAAATACCTATATTTGAAGCGCTATTCCTTTAAAGGAGATAAACTTCCTATATGTGCTATGGAGGCATCATTTTCCTCTAATGCGAATGTTATAAAACATATGCCGATGGGAACTATACGATAAAAATAATTAAATAGATATTTATTAGCTAATACTTGCTATTTCTTAGGACCTAAAAAGAATATTGATACGGTTCTTGCGTCAAAAAATATTTATTAAAAATATCTCAAATATGTCTGTTTGGGAATAAGAAATAATCAGTGGTTTTGAAAAATAAATATAAACACACAATTTTCACAGTGTTCTGCCGCAGCGATTGAAGTAAAAGCCATGTTGCAGTTGAACTGTGAGCTGTTATAAACTTTATTTTAATATGGTTGTGTCTGTCGTAACCATAACAAAGAATTGACTATATCATGAAATAGCCAACCATGGTTGAATTAGAACTTTCATTGAATGAAGAAATATTTTCAGGCAAAACACTTCGGTAGCTTAGAAGACTAAAGCGGGCGAACGCAGCAAAGCCCCCGAATAGTATTCGTGTTAGTTCGACATGTATAACACAAAAACACATGTAGTACTGATTACAAAAGCTTTTAAAAGGATGTTTAATTCCACGCCTCAACCGAACGGCGTGGAATCTTGAGGGGCTGAGTTTTTGCGAGGAGGGAGAGAATCGTGATGGTACTTTACCTTGCCGCCGTAGACAGGAATTCGAGAGCTCAATTCGAGGCAGGAATACGGGATAAGGATTGCACGAGTGGGGGGAGAGGAACCGAATCTCACTCTCTTCGCAGCCCGACGCTGTCGCCGGCGTGTTGCTTGCCGACACGAGGAGTCGCTGTCCGATACGACGAGTTGGGGACCGTACAACTTCAACCTTCACAACACGAATCACTCAACCGCTGACGCGAATCTACTTATTTCCCGACGATTATTATGATCAACACTCCGACCAGGCCCGACACCTGTGTTAGAAAATTGTTACACCGAAATACAGTCAAGGCCCGACGGCATGAGCAGACATGTTTTTTCTCACGACAAGAAAGTAACCTCTAATTTTTCATCTCGTTTCTGTACGAGTGACAGCTGCGGTTCCGTTTCCGCTAGTGATGTCCCGATTACTCGCGATCGATCCGCGCAACGAAAACCGGTGCGTTCCGAAGCATAAATATTAAACAAAGGACATGTTTTCGTGAAATTCAACCCTTTCTGATCATTTCATGAAATATATGACTTTATCATTCAATAGTTGGCCATTTCATGATATGATCAATCCATTTTTGGCTATTTCATAGAATGACCAAATTCTACCATATAGCTACTACATGTCTATCAACCAACACGAATCGAGTTGCTAATTTTTCCAACAATCGCGCCTTAACATGCATAATTACATTTTAGTAACGTAAACAGCGTATCACTTTTCACTTTTTTACTGATTCGCGCTGGAGGTATGATGTTTGAATGTAGCCAATGCGGTGTTCCACTGCAGAGCAAAAACCTGGGCCTGGCAGAAACCTGAAGGAAACCGGAGATACTTATTATTAGCTCTAAAATCCAATGAGTCACTGACGCCTTAACTACGATTACAATTCCTCTAACTTTTATATAACTAGACAAAAGTTGGTTTGACGTCGTATACTTAAGGCGTTTTAAAATTTAATTTTCTCATGTTACAATCTAACTTAAGTGCACTCTAAGTCTAGGACAAAGTTGCGATCACAACTTGTTGAAGATGCTGGGATGAGCGGCGCTCCCTCTGATACTTCGTATGATATGCAAGTATAGGTGTAGTGAATCAAGAATACAGACGTTCTGATATTACGATAATATCATACAAGCTGTAGAACTCAGTTAGTGAACTGTAGAATTTCTCGGTTCATAAATAACCGGTACAAATGTTACGGCTTTATCGTCAAACATGCTTTATTATTGGACATCGCACGCAACTTGTAGACCACATGAAGTCTTCAAAAACATTTACGTTTACCAACTCCTTGTCATTCGAAACCAGTCTTTATGAGAATGGTCTATAAATCCTTTTGCAACAGCAACATGTTTCACTGTCTTTAAAAGGCGGCTATTTCCTCAGAGCAACATGATTTATAGCCATTTCCGGTTTTGTTTTTGTTGCCCTTAATATAAATTAACTTTGCGCGAGTACTAGTTCTAGCAAAACGCGTGCGCAGCTGTCTTCTACGGAGTGTTTTGCTTTTATTAATTTCTGTGTATTTATTTTAGTGAACCGTATAACTGTTCAACGAACTATGCGTTGTCATACTTATCTGCATGCCCTAATTTTGGAAACTGTATCGTCTAAAATACTGACTGCGAAAACGCCACTCAAGGGTTGTTGCTTAGTTATTTTAGTTGCTGAAATTGTTATTTTTTTGACCGTTTAATACGGTATTGTTAAAAGCCTATCTTTAAAGCGCTAATACTCTTAAAGGAGACACTTTCCATAATCCGAAAAAAATGTGTTATGAAGACAACTTTTTCCTTCAATAATATAATAATATGTAGTACAATGTTTTCAAACATACACGAAAACATTGTACTACATATTATGTCAATGGGAACTATACGAAAAAACAAAAAAAAAAATATTCACCTAAAACTTGCTATTGCTTGGGATCTAAAAAGACTATTGATATGACCCAGGCGTAAAAAATAGGTATACATAATATCTTAAAACCGTAATTTGAAATTAAAAAAATAATCTGTGGGTTTTGAAGAATAAACAAAAAAATAATAATTTTGTCCTGTTCTGCCGCAGCGACTGACGTATAAGCCATAGCGGTTGTGTCCGAAATTTCATCCACGAGTCGAGTTGCGCACACGCCTTAAATCACCTCTGTGATGAATTGCCATGGATTCTTTTCCTCAGCATACCAAATGTCCTGGGTGGGAATAGTTAAAAAACCACACGATTCTCAAGTACTTACAAATGCTTTGCTTAACTTGGACTGCATCCAAACCGTATTTTTTCAGGGTAAATAAATTTATTGCAACGCAATGCAACACTTATCTTCATCTGCAGCGGAGAGATTTTTGGTATTCAAGTATTTAATATGATCATCGTCATTAGAATAATCAGAATGGATCAGGAACATGTTTCGAGAACGTTTAAAAAATAAGGTCCGCTGAAGCCTTGTTTTCCGAATTGGAATTGGAAATTTCGAGTTTTACAAACTTCGCTTATTTAGTTTAGAGGTAACAAACAAGACTTACGTCATTACTGCAGATAGGCACCTAAATCTATCTCAGTTAGCATCTCTCATACAAGCAAGCTTTATCTCTAAAAGTCTAAACCTAAGCTGGTCTAGTCTGAAATGGGTCTAGACATAAACTTGGACTTAGAAGATATTGTGCGACGCGCCGCAATATTTATCTTTATGCTTTACTGTAGTGTGGGTAACTGGGCAGCCAGCAGGGACCATTTGTCCATGGCCCGTGAGGTTATTATGAGTTTTTAGCTGAGTCGAGCGTAACTTTACAATACAACCTACTGAATACCTAGTGGTCCATGGTACACATAGAAACGAAATTTAGTGTTCCAGCTTATAGACCTCTGCTTGAATTAAGACTTGTATGTAGGCACACCTTTTCTGTACGAGGTGGCAGAGGCACTCATTTGCGCTCTGTTTAAAAAACGAAATTCCAAATTAAAAAAAAATATTGCTCTTCTATATTAGAAGCAGGTTAAAATTTCAAATGTGTATGTATTTATGCATATGCATTGTCGGCCTCAGTATCACAAATGACTTGATGGCATTTAAAATATTAGGTGTTTGTAGATTAGTCGTCGGAGGAGATCAGCATATCGTATTAGTTCACTTTATAAGAAGATATTTTCTTATAACGTTGTTAGTGTTTATCCCGTAACTCAAAGCAAGATAAAGCTTAATCCATGGTCTAGTAGATACAGGCATTCCTTCTGTTGTTTCCACCGCGAGTTTTAAAACTTATCTCCGTAGAGAATACTAAGTCCTCAAAAGAAACGAGAAACTTCTTAGTCTTAAAGAGAATTTTGCTGTGGAAAGCGTTCCAGGTACCACATTTAACTATGCAGATATTTATTTCGGTTCATGTTGAAAATTTTACTCGAGCTACACGTAAAAACAAAACTTTTAAGTTAAAATAAGTACCTACCTACTTAATTTGACGGCTTTACGCCACGATTACGGTGAGGATTTTCTAGATTTTGTGTTTAAATATATTTTCCCAAGTTAGTTAGAGATTGTTGCTTGTGACAAAATAAGTAGGCTTTGTTTATATGTTGGGGTTGCAATTTATTAAATGTAGGTAACGTAATACACATAACCTCACCAACATATGTGCTTTAATGCGTTTGTGTAAATGTCGATATTCAAAATCGGAAAGAACCCCAAAATGGTATGTATAATAGTCCTCAAACAAAGGGGTTCCGTGAAGAATCACGTCATATTTCAGCTGTCATCATAAATGAAGCCTTTTAGTCACGCCTTAAAACAGCCATGTATATTATTCCGGTATTACTCATCAAAAATTCGGTCGCCCTTCATTTTGAAACATGAAACTTGTGTAGAATCTGCTTTCGTATTTTGAGTTTTGTAAGTATACTACTTAGTGTAGTAAGTATACTCAAACTAATCATACTAGATACTTGGTAATTAAAGATACTTAGTTACATTCACCCACTGCGTATAGGCCTCATTTACTGCCTCAGCCATTTCAGTAGTTATAAAACAAAAATAAAATATTTTTATTCCTTGTGTTGCATGATTTGTCGATGTTTCATATGAAACATAGATCATGCAGCACTCAAGAAACTCTCTAAAGTCCTCTTGTAATGTGGAAACTTATGCACAATAAAGTAAGGAATAAAAATGTTTTATTTTTGTTTTATAACTACTAAAATGGGTGGGGCAGTAAATGAGGCCTATATTTCGTAGATATTTATTGCACATGAAAATTCTCATTGCAAGCTCATTGGAAAGACATTTACAAAAGCTTATCTCTAACAAGATATATCTTCCAGCAAACCCAAGATGGAATGGATACCACTTTTAATAGCCGTAACAGTTACGCCTATGTACAGAACCCTTTTAAATAATATAAATAAACTAAAGTAGTTTTTAGTAAACTACTAAATATACCACAAATGTATACCGTATATGAAATTACATACGTATTATAAATTTGCCAAAGAAAAAAATAGTGCCCCTATAGACGATTCTTGAAGATAAAGAGTGATGGGCTGTCCCTGATGGCGCAGGGAAGCGCCTTCCACAGATTTATTGCCATCATTCGGAACCCACGTTCGCAAGCGACGGTATTGTCGAGTATGTTCAGTTGCTGTTCATTAGCGGTAGCCCAGCAAACATCAGCACAATCGATCAGGAGTCTTCTTAGTGAGTAAAAAGTAGCAAAGGCACGCGTACTGACCTCACTAATATGTTTTGTCCAGAAGGCTATCGAACATGATTCCCAGGTTTTTGGCTTTGTCACTGTAAGCAATAATGGTATCATTATATACTGGAGGTGCTGTGGGCAGTTGCTGTAGTAGATTTAACAAGTACCTGGATTCCACAATCATGACCATATGAGTTACTGGGGTTAACAAGCAGTCACAAAAAACAGTGCCCATGTCCTGATGTTCTCGAGATCAGCATTTAGCGCATCTATAGCCAAAGTTACATCACTTAAGAGAAAATGACGGTAGATCTGAAGATCATCAGCATAGAGATCATAAGAAGAAGAGATAACATCATAAATGGAGTCGTTGAAGACTGAGAAAAATAGAGGTAACAATACCACCTTGAGGAACCCCTGCACTAAGATCGCACCACTCGGTTAATGTCTTCTCGGACCTTACGCGTTGCTGCTGATCTCTTAGGTAAAAGTCGAGCGAGCTAGCCCAGCGAGAGAGCCAGAGACCGAGAAAATTTAAGGACTTCAGCTTTTCAACGAGAATATCCAAAACGACGCAGTTAAAGGCGCTGCTGAAGTCAAGTAGTGCTAGCACTGAAAGCTGTTTATTATCCATGGTGGCCTGTATGTCGTCTGTGATTTATAGAAACCCGGATTAATGGCTTCATCAAAAGGATTCTAATGAAGTATGAGGAGGAGCGGGAGAGCTGGGTATGGATTCGAAAACATTGGAGAGGATAGGGAGAATAGAAATGGGAAGAAACTCTTTAAAAGAGGATGGATTGGAAGTTTTAGGTAGAGGAATGACATCTGCTTTCTCCCACACGGTGGGAAAGTGGCAATCTGAAAGTGAAATATTTATTACATATTTGATCACAGGAAACAATTCGCCAAGTAAGCTGCTGATCATCCAGTGGCAAATTTTCTCATCGCCCACAGCTTTGGAAGATATAGCGAGCAATGCCTTTCTAACAACATCGACTTCAACATGGCTGAAGTCAAAAAGAGTAGTGGTGACGTCAGATCTAGTGCGAAGGCTATACAGAGTGGCTTCTTTAACAGAAGGGTCCATCACAACAAGTGGGGCAGAGAAGTGACTAATGAGAACGCTGAGATCCACATTACCAACTAGCTGATCCGAAACTTACCCTCCAAGAGTTCTGACGAATTTCCATACCCGAGCAACAGAGTAATTCTTAATGCACTCGTATATGTGGCGACGCTTTGGGTTATTTTTGTATCGACTTTGCTCGCTAAGTCTTAGCTATTAGGCGCTTGATAGCGTCAGTTAGCCAAGATGCAGGAAGGTGCTTCAGGGATTTTATCGTCGGTGGTCTCCCTAGAGAGGACAGGGGACCAGTCGATAGTGACGGCATCGGATTTAAGGGATACCATGTCCATATCGTTAAAACTGCGAATATCAAGAAATTGAACAATCGACTGGAAGTTATCGGAGCGAAAGTAATTTTTTAGAAGACAAATGAATAATCTAGGATAAAAGTGATCTTATACAGGGGAGTCAGTTCGTTGAGAAGGGATTCCAACTAGTCTAAAGTAGTCGATCCGAAGTTAGGGGCTATAGAAGACACCGAGAAGAACTTTACTGTGTTGAAGACTTTCTAGAAAGAAAAATTCTGCAGATTCCGAATATTTAGTCGGAGAGGTACTTTGCAAGAGAAATCCGAGCGCAAATAGATAGCAACCCCTCCGTCAGCCTTACTGACTCTGTCATTCCTTTAAAGCCTATAACCAGGGAGAGAGTACAACGAAGGAATTGAAATTGAAAAATCGTTTATTCAACAAAAATACATTTGCATACATACATTGCACTTATTAGTATTATTGAATAAATACATAATTTAAAGTGCATATCTGACACATATAAAAGTAATAATCTGCAATTGTTGAAAGGGTGACCAGCACAGCTAATGAAGGGAAAAAGAAGGTAGATTAGGCTTGAGGAATGATTCCGACATGAGTATAGCGTCGATATGTTGCTCCTTGATGGTTTCCAAAAGGTCAGAGTAACTGGTGTGTATGCTGTGAGCGTTATGTGAACTATGATCAGATTTTAACCTAGACAAATACCAAGAACAGTCTTCACTTTGTTGGAAAGAGACTCATCCTCTAATGAGGAGTTGACACTTTCTGCGTTTTTAAACACATCATTGAACATGAGGGAGGGTTTCATATAATAACTTGTATAAAATTTATAATAATATAGATATGTAGATATAGAAATATAAGTTCCTATTTCCTAGTTAGTTAAACAACCAACTAAATTATCTAACTGAAGAAAAGAAAATATAAACCCAGGCTAAGACCACACTATGAATGGTGAAAGAATGTATGTAGAAAGTATGTTATAAACTTTCGCTGTAATCTGAAGTTTAATTTGTTGAGCACACTAAGGAGTACTAATACCTATCACGTTCCGTTCCACTAAAGCATTTTTCATTATACGCACCTAAATGGAATTTTCCTTTAACCGTGTGGTACAACACTTCTAGATAACCTACTCCATTAAAATACGATTTAAGTTCATATAACGCTTGAAATAAGATCGCCGTCGTTCAAGTGCAAAAGGTGGGGCTTTCCTTGAACGCACACACTACCGGCGCGTTTAATTAAACTTGGCTCTGTGTTGAAAGGCTTCTCTCTGTTTAACCTTAGCTTGCGTGTGGATTATAAACAAGCTAGAAACAATATCTGTTGACAAACCTACGTTTTTGAACACGTAGTTTTACTCGATAATCCTCTTACGATATCCGGCCGTTGACCTAGAAAAATATTTAGCACCTCTTTTCCTGTTGAAAGTCTGTTGGTATCTTCGCTCTGGATACATTGCACACAAATAACATAAATAAACAAAACATAACAACGCCTGACAGATGCACCTATTTACTACAAATAATTTTGAAATCCTTCACAAAATGGATAAATTCCCATCAAGTCGTGCTTCATGAAGAATTGTAGAAATTAAGCTATTTTTCTTTTTATTGTATAGCATAAAAATATATAAACGCCTTTAAAGTTAATTTCAGAAAAAATATTTTATATTATCGCTAAATAGATGTTATATCAACTTACCGACCTAACAAACCTCTCTTTAGTTTTCAAACAGAAAGTGACCTATAAAAAACATTTCGGTTGTGTGAAACTAAAATGGGTCGCCTCGCTCCGCTCCGCTTCGCATCGGCTCCCGGTTTTGTTGTAACGTTGTGACCTAAAAAACCAATATGTAGTTTTCAAACAGAAAGTGACCTATACCAACCAATTCGGTTCTGAGAAACTACATGGGGTCGCCTCGCTCCACTCCGCTTCGCTTCGGCTGCCGGTTTGATTATAACGTTGTAACTTAACAAACCTATCTTTAGTTAAGTTTTCAAACAGGAAACAAGAACCTTTACCAGCCAATTCTGTTCCGTGAAACTACATAGGTCCCGTGCCGGTGGCGGCTGCGCGGGCTGCGGGGTGCGGGGTGAATAAATACCTATATAGGGAAACGACTGTAATCTTAGTTTGACAATAATATGTTTCTGATTGAGGTTGGATAATTTTTGTTAGTAATGTTTGTTTATGTAAAACAATATTAATGAGAGTTTATCCGATTTGGTTAGGAAAAAACAATATCCAATACAAAATGTTCAATTATTTTGATGAGTGTATATTTTATTTTGGAAAGGAATTTAAATTGTACCTATATATAATAATAGCGTACAAAGGAGAGCTTATCTGTAACAAGAGATTTATTTTCATCACGTTTAGAGATATTTCGTTGTGATGTCTTTGCCATCATGTTTTTAATTAATAGTTTTTCTGTATCGCGTAACTATCACATTACAAAAGGGTCTTCCAAATTAAACGAAAACAAATATTTGGCTGCCTTATTCACATCATAATAACGGCAAAACGCGTCGCCATACCTTTTGTAGGTATATGAGTCAGTGTTTCGTGGGGTCCACACCCTAGTAAAACTAGGGTTGTAACCAATCGATATTTTTTGTCAAAAGTTGTCTAGCGAATTATGTTCCTAGCGAATTTTAGAGCCGCAGAAAAAATACTCAACCACGTATACATGTATCATATTCTACGGCGCTGAAGGTAATTAATGCAGTTCGTTCCTAAGTTAGATTGGTCCTTTGTGAGAAACAATTAATGAAACTAAACGTTTCGTAAAGTAATCAAATCACGCAGAAGGTTTGCGCATGTAGTGTTTTTTTTTGTGAAATAGTCGGCTGTGCGCTGTCAGACGTAGTGAGAAAAGGCCTAAGTACGTCATTGGCAAACCTTGTGCGGCCGACTTCTACTTAGGGGGCGCCCATTAATTACGTGAGGTGTTCAGAAGCATTGGCAATCCAGATATCACTTATTTTATCCCCTCAAAAAACAGTGTACAATAGCCACAAAATTGGGTCAGAAAATCTTAAAAAACGTCACGTCCTTAAAAGCGGCGGGCGTCAGAATAAATTTGGCATTCGAAATTAGCCTATGTTTTGATGTAGTTGCGTCAATCTGACCCGAAGCGTTGGGTTAGGGCGACTGAGTCGGCGATTCCTAATGTTCTTGGCTCGGTAATGGAAGGTTCGGAATATTCTGGATAAAGTGCAGAGATTGGCAACCCTGCAGTTTTGGCGGGAGATCTGGCTGTTGATTCCAAAACTTGGCAGCGGGTATGAAGTGACGGGTTGGGGAAAGCTTTTGTACTTAGATTCTCCTGTAATTCCTTTTTGAACGGAAATATTACGAATCTCTTATTTACTACGCCATCCGCTCCGGTCCTGAGCCTCCCGCATGCGTATTTCCTTATCCGTTTTGAATTCGTCACCTCTCGTCGTTACGAAATCAATATGGTTATGGAAATTAATTTATGCCCCGAGATCGTATCGATTTCGTTTCCTCGTGTTGACGAAATCAATATGGTTACGGGCATTTTTTGTATGAAAAATAAACTCCTATAAGTGTATACTCTATGTCTCTCGAGATGGTTAAGACGCTATGTTCAACAAACTAGCGCCACCAATAATACATATCTAGTCCTAAGTTTTTAGCAATAGGTTCTAGATCCTATTAACAGGATTGAGACAATGTCAGGAGCACTTTTTACAAAAACGAATTACAAAAGAAGATATGTTATGTATGTTTTTTTTTCATTGATGACGCTGGCAAGTACATACCAAAAAAAAATATGTTTAAAAAAATAGTCAGTGCTACGAAGCTCCTGGTGTTCAGCATGTTTGCTGAAATATTGTGTCGGTTCATCAGTCATCATATTTTGAATGAGATAATTGCAAATTCAATGATGTATTTCTTTGCAACGATGTATTTTATATTGATAAAAGCCCATGCTAGTTGTCTATGACGTGTAAGACAGTATTTAATAGCAATGGCGTAACGTTCATTTTCCTTCAAAAAGGAAAAATAAGTTAGGTGAATACAAGATCGATACGGTTAATGACGAGCAACCCTGCTTAAGGAACTTGCACCGTAAGCTGAATGAATTCATCCCCACCTGTAGACGAGGCCAATATGGTTACGGCGATTATTATGTATGACAATATTTAACGATAACCGTAGGAAATAAAAACGATACGCTCACATCAATGAATTTCCATAACCATATTGATTTGGTCACGATGAGGGGACGAATTCAATACGGATAAGGAAATTCGCCTCCCGCATCCCTGGTATGCCACAGCCTACCAGCTATAGCTACAATGCCATCCGTCTATCTGGCTGGTTGTTAGTCCACTTGACGTTTTGCAATTCTGAGTAGACATTCAGTAGCCTTATCACGTTATTCTTGACGGGCGTCAGTCTTACCCTGTAAGTGAGGGAATATTGCTTAAAAACATTCACTCACTTTTCAAACATTGTTGAATTGGATGCAGCAAATTTGGATAGATTTTGACGTTCTTTTTCAATTTCGATTCTTTCTTTGATTGTTTTAGATTTTATGAAGTTTTATCTATACACGTATCATAAACCCTCTTTACTGCGTACAAAAACCGCACGTTACGATCAGCATAATGTTAAACTACTTGGTAAAAACTCATTACCTATCTGAAAAATTACACATTATGACCATAATGTGTAATTTTTCCACATATTATGACATTCAAATTTCGAACGCCGACGCCCGCCTGCGTGCCGCCCCTAGTTTGTCTGTAAAGTTGATACTGACATTCAAATTTCGAACGCCGACGCCCGCCTGCGTGAAGTTGGTACTACAGAACAAGCTAAACAATTGCAGAGCCACAATGCCGGTCAAACATGCGGTTCCTGAACACATCAAAGAGAGCTTATGATATGTGTGTAGATAAACTAGTGTATGTAACTGTACATAATTAGGCGTTTAAACTCTCGAGTTTTAATGCCCTCCATTATGTAGCAGTCACATAAACTACTATTACGTTATCTATAATATCACTTCTAAGATTTTATGAACTATAGGAATTTCAATCGCTTTTGAAAAAATTACCAATCACAACACAATTATTTGACAGGGGTTGTCTTTTATAGCGACTTGATTTGTTTATGCGAGCTAAAGGTTTAGAGTTTCTCCTCTTTCCTCGGCTCATCCCCCCCCCCCCTCCATGTAGTTTTTAAAGTGAGGAAATGTAGACTTTTGAGTTTTTTTTTTATTTGTTACATTTTGAGGTTATTTTTGCATAATTTTCGCTACGAAAGTGGCCTATATAGCTCTATTATTTTGAAATCGCCTTAGCCCAGGCTAAAGGCGATTTCGCCAAGCTTGCCTCTGCCTCGGCTTGCTGGTCGGCTTCGCACTCACTCGTTGCGCAGCAGTGCGCCCCTCCGCGCCTCCAGCTCATAAAAAAACACTCTCATCTAGGTTCTAGCCATAAGACTGCCTAAGAAGGACTGCCTAGGAAGTGGGGTGCCTTGATTCGGAATTTCTATTTCGAAATGAAACAAATAACATTCACGAAACTCGAGAAGAAACTGAATCACAGAACAATATAAACGAATGTCACATGACGCAAATGGCGTAGTTTATTTTTACGTTCTCTTCCATCGATTTTGCACGACATTTTAGACCACAGACTGTTTTAGACCACTACATAGGGCGCACTGTAAGTTTCCGGAACTGGCCACTTACATAAACAATATTTAAAAATTTATTGCAACATTTGAAAATAGAACTCTTTGGCTGTAGAATGCAGTTTGTTTCATCTGACTGCCTTTTGTTTTTACCTTGTGGCGCCATTTAAAAAAATGTGTGTCTGCATCAACATGGATTTAACTCGGGAAAATTTTCGTAGTATGATTTTCTACGATTTTAAGTGTAATTTGACAGCTCAACAGAGCATCGCTCGGCTTGAAACAGCTTTTGGCAATGAAGCACCATGCAAGACAACTGTTTATAGCTGGTTTGCAGAATTCAAGCGTGGTCGTATCAATCTCAGTGACGAATCTCGCGATGGTCGGCCGTCCACCGCTGTGACCAACAAAAACATCGATGCTGTGCGCCGTATGATTGAAACAGACAGGCATGTGACCTACCATGAAATTCGCGCATCCTTAGAAATAGGCATGAGTCAAATACAATTAATCCTACACAAACATTTGGGTGTGAGAAAGCTGTGCTCGCGGTGGATCCCACACAACTTGACCGAGGCTCAAAAAACGGACCGCGTCACTTGGTGCAGTGCCATGCTTACCAGATTCAACGAAGGTGCGTCAAATTTGGTGTGGGACATAGTAACAGGTGACGAAACATGGATTTATTGCTACGATCCCAAAACAAAGCAGCAATCGAGCGTATGGGTCTTTCAAGATGAGCCGAAACCAACCAAAGTGGCGCGCGTGAAAAGTGATGATTGCTTCTTTTTTTAATAAAACTGGACACGTGGCTACTGTTGCTTTAGAGAATCGTCGTACAGTGAATAGTGACTGGTACACGACCATTTGTTTGCCGGAAGTTATTGACGAACTCCGTAAAAATAACCGTAAACGCCGTATCATCCTGCACCACGACAATGCTAGTTCTCACACGGCCAGACAGACAAACGACTTTTTGAAGGCGAAAAATGTAGAACTCATGACTCATCCTGCATACAGTCCCGACCTGGCACCTTGTGACTTTTTTCTGTTCCCAAAAATTAAGAACCAATTACGCGGTCAACGATTTTCATCACCAGAAGAGGCTGTCGAGGAGTATGAAAAACACGTTTCAGAGGTCACCACAGAGGAGTGGCACAAAAGTTTTGAAAAATGGTTTCATCGAATGAAAAAGTGCATAGACGCCAAGGGAGATTATTTTGAAAAACAATAAATTAATTTTGTACCTTTAATAGTATTTTTTCATATTCATTCCGGAAACTTACAGTGCTCCCCACGTATTTAATAATTTTTACATTTAGTTCATCGAAATTTTCCAATTTTCATTATTTATTATGCAAAAAAACTACGCATTTTCTCGCAAAAAGAAAAGTGGCTACCAGCTACCCATTAAACACCACATTATAATTAAATTCAGGAAAAACCCAACCCTTAAGCAATATTCTGATTGATATTTTTTTTAAAGCGAATAAAAACCTAGGTCAGATTAGGTAGAATTCCGAGGTAGAATTACATGATAGCCTTATACCGCGTGGGTAGTATTTATGTACATTGTTGTACATGGACTAAAATTGTGCAAATAGATGAGCTTTCCCTGTTTAGAACATAATACCAAATGCGGCTATAACAACTCATAATAATTCAAGTATATGGCGCCGGCTTCACTCGTTTGCGCTAATCCAATTGCTCTGCTCAGCTCGTTGAGTGGATGAGCTCAACCGTTTTGTGAACTGTGTTTGTATAGGTAACTACATTTTATACAGGATGTAAGATTGTATGGAAGTTCCAAAGGTGATGGAAAACATTGTGCGAAAACCATTAGCGTCGGAACCGCTGTTGGTCGCGTGTAGCTTCTGGGTCTAAGGGTATATTAAATTGTTGCTACTTAATTGCTATTATTTGATATAGATCGTCAATAATTACGTCAACAAATATAATATAATATAATATAATGACCACCAGCATTTATTTTTCCTACTCAAAATGGGTAAATGATCACCAAAAGTTGCAGAAAATAGCACGGCAAAATACTGCGGTAGCTTAGGTAAAGGGTAAAGGGGGTGAGCGAAGCGAAGCCCCCTTTATCCATCATGTTAGGTTGAACATGTAAGAACATCAAAAATACTTAAAACATAAACTTAAGCACACAAAACATAAAAAGAAGTTTGGTGATCATTTATCCAAACACAATTTGGTGATCGTTTACTAATTCTGGCGGTCAATTCGAATATATTGGTAGTAAATTTTCGAATTTTTTGGTAATCGTTTTAACACAAGCCAATACCTTCGATACATTTCTGGGAAACAATAAAAAAATATTTGAATGGTTTTAATTACTTAATCGATGTACTTACGAAGCGATTAACGGAAATGCTAGAGAGTAGCAATTTAGTAGAAATTATTGATAGAGATTATTATTTTTCGTCCAGCCAGTCTGACGTCAGCTTGGCTGGTCCTTTGTTTTATTGATTTTCAGAAATTCAACTGATATTGTCGATAGTAGCGTAGTAAATAGTAGCAATGAAGTAGCAATTATTCAATAGAGCCGGAACTACAGGCCAACGCTACAAGCGACCGGCGGTTCTGACTCTCACCGAAAACCTTCGTATCTCCGTTGCAGCTGCGGCGATGGGCTACCCCCTGTCACGCAAAATGGAGTAATATTGGCAAAGCTTGGGCTAAACAGTGCCTCTACCATCCCGTACGGGAATTATGTGTAAATGTGTAACAGAAATATTTCCCTTAAGTGGATTGAAGGATTATACATCCCACCAGATTTTCAACCTCATGGCGTGGTAATAAATACGAAACCAAAGCTAATTTTTCTGCATGCTCAGCCCAATTAAGGGTTAACCCAAGCCGAAAAAAGAGGAGTGTTATAAGTATGAAGCGTCTGTCTTTCTGTGTATCTGTCTGTGGCTAACACTCAAATGGGTGGATTTTAATGCGTTTTTTTTGTAAATAGTAGTAGACTTTTATGCCACGGAAATTCTTAGCCATGTTTAATTAAAATCGGTTCAGTGAGTCAAAAGTTATCTGCTTAACCAGGAAACAAGTCTTTCAAGTTTCATGAACTTTGTCGGAGGAGTTTTAAAATTTTAATTTATAGCTATTTTTAGGGTTACATGGACATATTTAGAATTTTTGTAAAACAAACAATCAGCCTTGCTGTTTTGCAGTATGTCATTGGATACATGTAGGCAACGAAACCCTACACTATTCGGCTCTTGGATGCAACCCAAGATGGAATCGATAGCTTATTGAAAAGATCGGGGCGAACCCACGTCAGTGACGCATTTTCCTCTTTGTGTAGATATTACGTTACATTGTTTGAAAACTGGACACTTTTCTTTGTTATTTTACGTTCTAAGTTATCCTTACCCTTTTACGTATCAGTGTAGGTAGCACCATTCTAACTGAACTGCCAGTGACTTTTATATGCGACTTCATAAATTCATTTCACACTTTTTCGGTCTGTCAAATATTCGTGCTCCCGGCTCTGTTCTTTATTAGCAAGAAAGAAAGAAATAAAGAAAATCATTTATTGCCAAACATTCAATTAAATAATAAACAAAAGTAATAAATAATAATATTTGGCAAAAGGGTCAAGCTCAGCAATGCTGTGAGCTGGATCTGCACAGTGCTGGTCTGCAGCAGGGCTCCTTTCTCAAAACATTAGCATTAAGAAAAGGCGTGAGTCGTATTTACTTCTAGATGGAAAAAATGCTTTTTATAAAAAACTTATTTCGTTTCGGTGTTAATATTCCGAATAATTAGAAAATAAATTGCAATTTCAAATGTTAATAAAAAACAAATAATTAAATAATAATAAAGACATCATTTCATCAACAATGTTTTAAAGCATTGTCTAGATTAGTTTATATAATTATCAAATCAAATAGCACAACAATAGCAGAATTCGTTTTCCCTTACTCTCAGCTCTTCTAAGATAAGCCTTTAAATATGAATACACCCTTATCTCTATTAATAAAATCCCATGTTATATACCCGTGACAACAATGCTACTGTTATGTTGTCGATTAAAAATTTCCGCTTTTGGCAGTCCCAGTCCGCTCTCACTCGATAGTTCTAGACAAGTATCCTCAGGCTTTACTGGACCCATTCCAGGCTGTATGCGTCACGCCCGGGCCTCAGGGCTGCCAGTCGTGCTCCTTTGCTAAATTGTGATTGTCAATTTGTTTGAGTATTTCTTGTATCCAACAAAATAAAAGATACGACCTTCTTGTTGTTTTGGATTACATTCGATTTATAGCGACGGCACTTCTGGTATGGTTGATCCTGTTGTGCTTCATTTAATAATTATCTGTAGAGTGACAGAGGAAACGGGCCGACAATAGGAACCTTTGCGGAACCCTGAAAATGCCAAGGCAAGTGTATAACTTCGATAGTCTGATATTTTTGCATATGACACATTGTCTCGAATTGGTAAGTAGGAGTTTAGTATGATTTTCTGGATTGGTTTCTCAATTCGCAATAAATGCGCCCGAAAATATACTTGCATAAGCAAGACGATAATATGTGTAAGGATTCTCTGGAACCAACTATCATATTACCACTCTTTTTTTTTCTTATATTGCACGGCGGTAGCAACCCTAATAACATAGATAAGTGCATCTCGTCGCGACATTGTAACGACGACAGTGGACAATAAAAGTAAAACGGGAAAACTTTGATGTTGTTTTGATACTTTTAGGTTTGAAAATGTTTATAAAATTCCGGATCGAATTTAAGATGGCTCTTTATGGGCTTTGGTTGACTATTTTGTTACATATTTATTATTATTATTTTACACGACTTATTTTACAATATAGTTGAGGTATTTAGCAAAATTAAAATGTGCCTCTGCCAACCCATAAAGAAAAGGCGGTGTGTAAATAGTTAACAATAATAAAATAACAGCATGACTTATATTACGGTTGTAGCGTAAGCAAAACCAATTTTAAAGCCCCATGTATCGGTAAAATAAGTAACTCGATTTTGGGTTTTTTGTGTTTAAAAAAGTCACTGTGGCAGAAAAGAGCGAAAATTTTGAGTTTTAATTTATGTTTAAAAATCCATTGATTATTTTATATTAAGTTTAAAACACCAAGTCACTGGATATTTTGTCAATATTTTGTGAATAAAATCAATATTAGATTCCAAGAAATAACGCGTTTTAGCTAAAAAAAACATCAATTTAGTTTATTTTTTGGTAGTATGATGTTTTCAAATACTAGGATTATGGGAAAGGGATGTCTTTATATATACCATTTATTTTTTCTGAATTTAGATAGCTTCTCCGTTAGGATGAATAATGCTTCAAAAATGGGCATTTGACAATATCCTGCGTCTTAACTTCCCTAGGTCTAGACTCAGAACTTCTCCTAGCTCTTACACTAACTAGACTTACTCAGTACTACCTTAAGTATCAACTAACTTCAGTTCCGGGGAGGGCACTCTTAAGTTTTGGTTAGTTCTAACGTTCTAACGCTTGCTAAACTAACCCCTTGCAAGTTTGATGGCGCAATTTACTTACCGAGTTGCTAAGACACATCGCTGAACTATAGACAGCATTTTAATCATTTATTTGAATTCATTAACCAGAAAGTTGCTTTTAATAAGTAAATAGAAACATGCTTCATTTTATTACTGAACATGAAAGCCCAGTTTTTTTTTTCGCCAATTCAAACCTAGCGTAAATCATCGTAAGAGACACTCAAATGAACAAAGCGTCACAGAATCCCAAAATTTAACATAAATTTTACAGAATCAGCGTTTGTCTAGCTGTGAGTTTGACTTAGCGAATCATTAGCTGTAGTCTTATGTAGTGAGTAAATGTTAAGCCTACAACCAACCAATCAGAATGATTATTTTAAACGAGCTGTCTTTTCAACGGATGTATAAATGGAGGAGGTTCTCAATTCGTCTATTTTTGTGTGTGTGTGTGTGTGTGTGTGTGTGTGTTTGTTACGCGATTACTCCGTCAATTATATACCGATTTTGAAGATTCTTGTTTTGATTGGTAAGTCATACTTTAGAGGTGGATCCATACAAATTTTATAAAATTGATTTGGTGGAAAAAATCAACAAATACAAAAATATACACAAAGATGACGTTTTGGTTTGTGGTTCCGTGCAGCAAAAGTGTTGATGAGGACCTTTCATGTACACAGACTTCATTCGCATCCTGACAGGGGGGGAAGAAATAGTCGGATTTTTAAGGTTTTTAACTTGTTGAATTATATTTGGTCGATTTGAAAACTTGAAAGGGATCATGATAGAAATTCCCAGATGTCATAATAATAGTAATAAGCCTACTGGATTGTTGCGGCAGTTCTGGCTCTGCCTATTGCGAGAGGTCCCGAGCTCGATCTCCGGCTGGTGGCAAAAAATGACGATTGCTAAATATATGTAAATATCTACAGTAATAAAAACATTTGGAATTTTGGAATTTTGGGATAAAAAAAACCCAGGTCTTGGATGATCATATGTGTGTGATGTCGCAGTTTCTGGTTCCCACAACATAGGGTATCCTAGTGTGGGGCGAGAAACAATGTATGTGCCTGTAGGTAAATGTTTATGTTATTTTTATTCCATCTCTGACGGGTATTGCGACTCGCAATTTGATCACAATTTTGAAGCGACAATTGTCAAACTAGCGATTTATTTCATTCTCATTCTTAAAAAAACAGTTACAACCACAATAAAAATGTGCTCTGAAGGCGTCTACCATACTACAAACTCTCAATTTTATTGCGATCCGGTAGCCTCATCATGTAACTCTTGACAACGGGGAACGCTTTTGAAAAAAATCAGAACATCGCAAACAAGCAAAGTCGCAATAAAAGTTAGTTGTCAAATTAACCGTGTTCTGATTGGTACACTTTTAAAAGCAATTCAAATTCCTAGGTGTCTAAGCGCTACGCGGATTTATGGCAGAGAAGATAATCGACCTGGTACATGGCAGGGGATTCTTGCCATCACGACTGGGCCTGTGCGCTCCATCTAAGAAACCTCTCTTTATTTATTAACAAATGAGTAACGGCCACATAGATTGTAAGTAAGTTTTAAATAGAGTAAACGTGATAGTTATCTTTATATAAAATAACTAACATAAATCAGAACACACTACACTTGCACTGATCTCTTGTAGACAGTAACCCGAATTTTGAACCCGAAATTGACGACCCGAATGGCCGAGTTGGCAGTGACCCTGCCTACGAAGCCAGGGCTCCCGGGTTCGAGTCCCGGTGGGGGCAAATATTTGTTTGATGAGAACAGATGTTTGTACCCTAGTCATGGTTGTTTATCTATCTAAGTATAATATATATCTGTATAAGTATGTGTATCGTTGTCTAGTACCCAAGATACAGGGAATCCTAGTTTGGGGCTAGATCAATATGTGTAAATAGTGTCCAAGGTATTCCCCCATGAGATCCAAACGGATCGGGGACATTATCATGTAATACCTTAACTAAGAAATAAACTTCTAATTCCGATTGTTTATTAATTCTTATTTACTATTCTTCATGGCAGGCACGCGCGGATGTTGTAAAGGAGCGGACGTAATGCAACTAACCAACCAAATCCCAGTGCGCTGCACTGCCTATATTAGTATGCGAACTCCGTAAAGGCACCTCCTTTGTGCCAAAGATGAGTTCACAACGTTATTTGACTTCTACGAGTAGGTAGTGACTTCGAGTCTATCACTTTAGACTGACTTTAGACGACACTCTTCGTTTTTGATGCACGAGCAGAAGGTTTTTGTTCGCCCTGGTCCAAAAAGGGGGTTTGAAGGCCCTGAATGTTGACGACGGTGGTGTAGCGGTCGAGGCTGTGCCTTCCAAGCGAGAGGTCCCGGGTTTGAAGCCCAGCTGGGTAAGAATAAAAAACAATCCCCAGGTCTTGGAGGTTACGTCGCAGTTTCTGGTTCCTACGACAAATGTTATTCTAATGTGGGGCCAGAAGCAATGTATGTGCCTGTATGTAAATGTTTTGTTACGTAAACCTCTCAAAACCGAGGGTAGTTGGGAAGGGATGCGATTTTGAACTTTATGCCATGGTAATAAAATTTAAAACCCATAACGGAAAAGTGGCGTTAGCTAACGCCCCGGTGGTATTGAAGAGGTTAAATAGGTGAAATGATTTCATTTTTTAATCTGATTTTACTACTATGGTTTTTAGATATTGTTCTGCAAAATTGGTTCAGCCATTATAAAAGGCATAAGCTTCTTTTCTAATTTGGGCTGTTTAGTTGCTGCAACCAGGATTCCACTATACGGACTTTCTAACGGTGATGGAAAACATCGTGAGGAAATCTCCAATGTCCATAGCTGCGGCGATGGGCTAGCCCCCTGGCACGCGTAAATAGTATTATTGAATAAGTGGCTAAAGGTGGGAAAATTGAGCCTCTGCCAACCCGTATGGGATAAGCCGTGACGCTGTGTTTATGGGTATGATTTCCGCTATAGGCAGAACACATCAAATGGTTGTATGTGTGGAAAAAGCCAGCGCATAGCGAGAAATAGACATTTGTGTCAGAGATGCCCTAGAGAGGACCGGAAACGGAAACAAACATTGAGAAATGTCTGATTGGAAAGTATTCTCTGATATTCTATGCTTTTCTGTGAGTAGTTTAGTTACACAATACAATCATCAAGCAGTCATTTGACCAATACACTTTGTACAATGACAGGCATACAATGAAATTTAATTGAGCCGTCTGCAACTTGCGAAACTGATCCCTGCTATCGACAGATATTATGTCCTCTTGTATTTAATGTAATATATCATGTCAACTATAATGTTCAGTCAACTAAGTACTTAACATATTTTAGAAAATTTTGCTCAGAAATTATCGTTGCCCGCAACTTCCGACTACATTTCCTGTCTTTAAAATGTTATTTATGAATCCTTCCTGACTAAACTCAATCTACAAATAAGAAATAAGAAACTTTATTTGCGTATCATGGTTTACATTAGGTCTTAAATATGTGATTTCAGTTTCATATGACATAACCATAAATAGGTACGCAAATGATAGATGCACAACTTAATTACTAGTTATTTATTAACATATATATATCACCGTAACATTGTCAAAACCGTTAGTTAATGATCTAACGTTTTTTCTCTCGTTAGTTTACAAACTATCGATAATTTGTAAACTATACCGTACTGCTTACGATATGACGCGTTAGTTTATAACAAAACTATTAAATTGTGCACTGGTTTAAACTTGAATTGCAAAGGAAATACCAGGGAAAATACTGCGGTAGCTTAGGTGAAGACTAGAGGGGGCGAGCGCAGCGAAGCCCCCGAATATTCTTCGTGTTAGGTTGACATGTAAGAAACGTAAATTATAAACCCTGTCGGTCTGGTTTACAATTTGCCGATAGTTTACAAACCAACGCGTACGGTGACATATATATATGACATGTTGGTACTTATTTATCTTATATATTTAAAATTATTATATATTAATTTTATTAATATTTATTTTGATTTTTATTTTAAAAAGTAGGTAATATATTTTTAGGATATGCTTCGCAGCTTCGTAAGGCCATGTGGGCTTTTTGTTCGTGAAAGAAATGGCATCAAAACTTAGGCCAATCCAAAAACGTTTGAGAGTTTAGTTAGTAATCAATTCTTTATCAGTTGAGTATTCATTAATATCCAGATAGATTCCAGTGATAGTATTTTGAAAGGAATTTAAATGCAAGGTGATGACAATTTCAATATTTTAATAGCTACATGGAATCCGCAACTAATTCCTAAAAACTGCGCATTTAGAAAATGGTAATAGTAGGTTGTTTTTATTACATATGTTTCTAGAATGAATGAAATAAATGAAGATTATTGATCGAAATGTTAGGATGTATTTTTTTTTTAATAAGGCCCAGCGACTTCCTGAGGGTTTTATGTAAATATAGCAATAGCAATAGCCCTGATGCATTTTTCTGATGTTTGAAAACTTTATCTCTATAATTATAATAGTAAAACTTATATTATAATGGTAAAAATACGTTAGCTTAGAATAGACACTAGACAGCACCTCATAGAAATAAGCACACCATTAAACCGGAATATTAACATTAAACTCTACATAAATATTGATCCTTATAATGTAAACGCAGCATACCAACGGCTCTATTCTATCCTGCAGTCCTTTTGGTCCTTCGTGCAGGATGTTCGCCGGCCCGCTCGCGTTAGTTCATGTCCGGGCCGCAGAGAGCGCGCACGTCGCTGGCGCGTGGAGTTCTAATTTTAAATATAGAATTTCTTCCTTTTTTATCGCGCGCGTTGGAATTTCCAGCCAGTGAATGGTCCCTGGTGGCTGAGATGTGATTGAGGCGTTTGGAGATTATTATCGTGGTTTTGAATAGTGAATGGGTTTTATTCTTGAATGCTGCGGCTTGGATGAATCTTTGGTTCGGGTTCTAGTTTTGTAGTGTGGTGATGTATGTGCTATGGAGGCATAATATTATTTATATCAAATGTTGGTTTTTCCTATCGTTTTCGTCTAAGATCCTTTAAATATTGATTTAATTTAAAAAATAAGACATAATTTTCAGGCACATTCACTAACTCCCACTTCCGCACCATACCGTGAAAAAGATTGAGTAAAGCTAATATAACTTATAGTAGTAATGCACGAGTATTCTCGGGTTTACTCAGGTCATTTGATACAGCACAGTGACAGCCCTCTTAACATTTCAGTATGTAGAATTCTCAAGGCGTCAAATGAAACTAACTAACAAAACTGACAGCTTGAAATAGCTCTTGTCCGATGGCCAAACATAGGTCTTAGTTTCCAAGGTAATTAACTTGAAAAATAGCCCATTAAAGGCCCCACCGAGGCGCACTGTACTTTATCCGGTCACGAGTATGAATGCGAGATTGAGACATATTCCAGCATTCTGACTCAGTGCGGATTGACGGAAGGGTGTCGGGCTAGTGGCCAATACTGTCAGAAGTTTTCAAGCTGCCCTAAGCGCCTCTGACACAGCTTTTTCCACCAATTCTATGTTATTATTTAGCTTGATGACGCCTCTGGAATCGCCGTATCTGCTACCCGCACTGCACTAAACACCAAAAGCTTCTAAAGCTCCCTTGCCAGCATACTTCACTGTACAGCCGTTCTGGCCACTACCACTCTACTATCGCCGATATATCGCCAGCCAGGCCCACCGTACTGCACTGTGCTGTAAATCACGCTACATAGAAGTTAATTACTTAGTAGGAGAATGGTCGGTACTTACTTTAGGCAGGTACGACTAATTAGCAGGTTCTTGTATCGTGGGTTGTTGTGGTATCAGTTAGTGATTTATTGTCGTAATATATGTAGATTATAAATACTAAATAGGACTCATTGCTTTCACGTGTACACTAGTTTGTTTGGCCAAAAAGGGAGTTTTAACTTCGCGAGAAATTTAAAAAAATATGTTGGTGACTGAATATCGGGTAATCTGATTCTGTTTGGAACTTCATTGGTCATCAAAAGGAAAACGTAAAATAACTGTGAATAAAAACGTTAAAACAACCCCGATCCATTGATAAAACCTAACGGCTAAATTTTTTGTTCACTGTTTCTTATTGGCTAGTATTTAATCGCACATTAAAAATACTGATTTGCACAGCAAAAAAAGATCAGCAAAAACACTTTAAGTTTTACGTATGTTTTGTTGTTCTTGCATGTTCAACCTAACACGAAGGATAAAGAAAGCGGGGTGAGCGAACTCCTAAGCTACCGCAGCATTATTCCCTGATACTTGCTGTGCAAATCAGTTTTTTTGATGTGCAGTTTAATTTCCCTTTCTTATTTAGGTTGATAACTTTTGAACAGCTGAACCGATTTATATAAAATATATCTAAGAGCCATCGCAGTGAATCCATTCACCCGTTCGAGCGCTAGAGTGCCACGGTCAGACACATAGACAGACAGTCGCTTCAAACTTATAACACCCCTATTTTTCGACGAAATAAAAACTTTGAAAATATAAAATTTTATACTTTATTAGGGTTCCGTACCCGAAGGGTGCCAAACGGGGCCCTATTACTAAGCCTCCGCTGTCCGTCCGTCCGTCCGTATGTCACCAGGCTGTATCTCATAATACGTGATAGTCAGACAGATGAAATTTTCACAGATGATGTATTTCTGTTGCCGCTGCAATAACAAATACTAAAAAACAGAATAAAATAAATATTTAAGGGGGTTCCCATACAACATTCTTTCAATACCACATACAAACTTATGAATGCACCTGGTTACGTACATAGAGTGTGAAAGTAGCCGCACCAATAACTTTCTAAACAATATTTTTTTTATGTAAAATCCAAACTGTCACTCCACACCATCCCTACCCATTGTAAGTCGGTACGGAACCCTTCGTACGCGAGTTAGACTCGCACTTGACCTTAATATATCCTACGACTACTACCTACTTGATTTTTATATATCTCCCAACGACTCTCTCCACAGAAATCTATTCCAGACTTAGCCGAGATGCCTAGCTAAGGGAAATATTATTAAATTCTCCGTAAGCTTCCCGAGATGAAATGCATTCCGACGCAATCGTATTTCCTTACGAATGATCTGGGAATATAAGAACAATGGATAGAATATTTCTTGCCGGATAAAAGATGGATTCCGCTATATTTTGAGGAGTCTCTGTTTGCGTTTATAGGTACATAGCAGATAGATAGGTACACCTATGTAAAGAAAATTAATAAACCGGACCGGCCTTCATATATTACTTACAATTAGTAGATACTTACAAAATTAGTCTTAAAGCCTGGCCCTACATATTATGTTTCTTACTGCACATGAAGCTCCCGTTTCTATAAAGAAACACAATCATGAATGCTAGATAAATCAAACTATATTGTGTCTATTCAGCACAAAACAGAAACAAAACATCAACAAAATCAAACACGTAAACAAAATCCACTAAAGTCGCCGAAATAGCAAATCTAGGGTATTATTTCGGGGATAAAGAGGTCTTTAGATCGGATGACCATTTGGTGCAAATGATTGTACACCAATGCGGATATCCCAGAGGTCTCATTTCTATTGGTAACAGACTAGCGGAAAGATTACCGTCATAATGTCTGGATCAAGATTGCGTAGGCGGGGAAAACAAAGTGTTAATGTAGAATACATTCTATGATACATATTACGTTTAGTTCTACGTAGACGTATTGAAAAAGTATATAGAATGATGTATTTTATTAACGATCTGCCTTTCATGGTGGAGAAATTAACTGACATACTGTTGTTTGCTAATGATACTTCAATGGTCTTCAAAATTGAAAGACAAAAAGGAGGTTTTGATGATGTTAATGGTGTATTATCTTTAATCTTCACAGTTAATAATTTATTGTTAAACGCTGGTAAAACCAAGTGTTTCAAATTCTCACATCCATAATCACAGACTATGTAGGCCCCGGTTTAGACTCGCGAAGGTTAGCAATTCTTTCAAGGGTCGGTGCATTCTCTACTATAATAAGATACCTCAGGAGATTTTGAAATTGCCATTTGAGCAATTTAAAAAGCGTGTTAAACCGACTTTGTCGAAAAAGGGATAATATAATGTTCAAGATTACTTAGGACTGTATGGGGTTAATCTAGCTCAACACAGATCTTGCTGTTAATAATTTTGTAATTATTTATTCCTGCTTATGAATCCTAATAATGTAATTTTTCATATTTGTATTAGTTAAGCACAACCTATTTTTAAAATAGATCAAAAAATCAATCTGTGGGAGTTTCTACGCCCTACGAGTTTCTCCCACAGTGGTCCAATGTAGAGAAGCGGCAAAAAATTACGTTTGCTAAGTATATGTAAATATCTACAGTAATAAAGTACTTTGACTATCGGTGTCTATAAGGCGTGCCGTGCAAACAAGGCCCTTGCCAGATCGATGTCACGTCACGCCACCTAAGTACCACCCCTAAAAGTCTCTGAAGGCTATGTGGGAGAGATTAATATTCTGGGAATTTCTATAAATATTTGATACCGGAATGTGAGCCTTTAAACCTTTAAATGCATAGCTTTACTAATATTTTTTTCATTGCTTTTCGATCTTATTGCAGCTCAAATCATCACAACGTGTCCTGGTTAATCATAATCATGATAATAATATATAATACCATGGACACTTACACACATTGATCTAGACCCAAACTAGGTTTCCTCGTACTACTAGGTACTAGTACTAGACGACGATACACATACTTATATAGATAAATATTATACCTAGATAGATAAATAACCATGACCAGGGCACAACCATCCGTTCTGTTCAAACAAATATTTGCCCCCACCGGGACTCGAACCCGGGGCCCTTAGCTTCGTAGGCAGGGTCACTGCCGACTCGGCCATTCGGGTCGTTATTATCATGGAATAGATAAAATTGATTGAGTATAAACTAAATTTGAATTATGTAACATAATACATAATTAATTTATAGCACATAAATACATCATACATATACTTCATTCCAAATCATCAGGGAAACTCCACCAATAAATTGGAACTACTTTCCCCATATTACATACTAGCTGATGCCCGCAACTTCATCTGCGTGTTCCTGGGAATTATCATTAACCGAGATAACGTTACCCTCCTTCTGGTGCAGTCGGATAAAAAGTATACTAAAAGTTAATCTAGCTCATAAACTATCTCTGTGCTAAATTTCATTCAAATCCGTTGAGCCGTTTTAGCGTGATTGAGGCACAAACACACAAACATCCGAACATCCTAACATCGCTACTTTCACATTTATAATATTAGTTAGATTTATAATATTAGTTAGATTGCGCCTGTTCAGTTGTTTTTTGTGTAAACAATTAGTCGACCCGAGTTCGCTGTAGACTTTCCTGGAACCGTCAAGTTTCCGGACGCCATTGAAGACACTTCACCCCAATCAGTCGTTACGTCTGCCGAGTTTGATCTATTCTTGGCCTAAAATGGCCGGAGTGTTTAGGTAAACAAGCTTGATTGATTTCACTTGTTAAGCTAACACGATAAATACACAAACCCATCAAGCATTGTTACGCTCCATAGTTAAAGGTAAGTCATTGGTAATCGTTCGCAAAGCATAGGCGTGGAAATAATTATATACTATCCGCTGAGTAGCTTACTTTTGACAGCTCAAAACCCATAGATTTTTGACACAATGGATTTAAAGAAATGTCAAAAGTAATATTAAGGATCGGACAAAGTAGCAAAGAGTTTCGTTTATCTGAGGACAAAGTAGATCTAGCAACATTCAAAAAACTCTTCTATCGTGTTCAAACAACATCCAACCTCTTTGGTAGAGATGGATAATAACTTAAAAAAAAAAACATAGAAAGAAACGCGTTCCGGTTCCAGACCTCCGGTCTATTTAATGCGTTCGTTCAAAAATAATTATAAGGAAAAACTCGGGTGTTCGTATACTAATCTAACTAATAAATAAATAAACTAGTGTCTCTAGTGACTAGTGAAATTTGCGTTTTTTTTTCATTATTTCTTGAAGTTTGTCAAGTGGAATTATTATAAAAACCGGTCAAGTGCGAGTCGAACTCGCGCACGAAGGGTTCTGTACCACAGTACAATGGTAGGAATGGTGTGCAGTGAAAAGTTTGGATTTTACATAGCAAAATGTTGTTTACGAAGTTATTGATGCGGCTAATTTCACACTCCTCGTACGTAACCAGGTGCATTCATAAGTTTGTATGTGGTTTACAGACAAATACATATTTTTTTCTGTTTTTTAGTATTTTTGTTATAGCGGCAACAGAAATACATCATCTGTGAAAATTTCAACTGTCTAACTATCACGGTTCGTGAGATACAGCCTGGTGACAGACGGACAGACAGACTGACAGCGGAGTCTTAGTAATACGGTCCCGTTCTACCCTTTGTTTACGGAACCCTAAAAACCAATAAAAACAAATAAGCCAACTGAATTTTCTTTTGATACCACATATAAACTTATGAATGCACCAGGTTACGTACATGGAATATGAAATTAGCCGCACCAATAATTCTGTAAACTACATTGCGCTATTTAAAATCCAAACTATGAAAATTTTACAAATACTGAATCGATAAAAAACATAATTATAGAACCTGCTTACAAAATTGCGACCTTAAGAGGAGAACAAACGGAAATCCGGACATACGACAGCATTTTTGCCCAAACTCAAACCGTCCCCGTTTGAGTTTGGGCAAAAATGCTTCTCTCGCTACGCTCGCTCAGACAATCATACTGATAACGTCTCATTTCAGTGCATTTCAGACCTACTATTACCTTACCTTACCGTTTGGTCTCACGTTTATTACCCCTATTTTACGATGTTAATTGTTCAACTTATTAAATATTTCTGAAGAACTACAGTGGATGAATCCAGAAGTCATATTTCTCACAACCTCTACCGTCTTTGTCAGAAGTGTTACTATTTTAGAAACCATACCACCCGTGTCATGTCCTTCCCCCTACGTCCGCTGCCGCGCTGACTCACGCAAATTACGCCGCCTTGTGATTAATACACGCTATTCCTGGGTTCCTCCTTCTATAGTAGAGAGAGAGAAACGTATGTCTGTCGCGACTTATCTGTGTGCGCCTCGTATGTGTCACCGGAAGATAGTCAAAACCGTTAGTTGATAAACTAACGCGGTGGTTGATCAACTATCGACATATACTAAACCTAAACCAGACCGACAGGGTTTAGAATTTACGTTTCTTTTGTACATACATGTAACATAACACGAAGACTATTCGGGGGCTTAGCCCCCGCTTGTCTTCACCTAAGCTACCGCAGTGTTTGCCCTGGTATTTTGTTTGCAATTCAAGTTTAAACCAGTTTACTATTTAACGGTTTTAACTGTTAGTTGATCAACTAACGCGTCATATAGTAAGCAGTACGCTACAGTTTACTTTCTGTCGATAGTTGACCAATTAACGAGAAAAAAGAACGTTAGTTTATCAACTAACGGTTTTGAGTATCTTACGGTGACATTATGAATTTAAACTAATGTCGCACTCGTAAAGATAACTTGTCAGTGTGAAAAAAAGATTTTCATTTTCACGACTCCAAAATCTCACACGTTGGACATCATTGCTCGTTCGTGCGGTGTGCAGGTAATACGATTCCAAATTCGTGTATTTCTAATATTTATACCATAGGTTTTATATTATTATTATTACTAATCTAGCGACTATTCTCTGAAGTTAATACTTATATTATTGTCGGTAGTCCTTCCTCTTACCCTTCCCACATTGTTTCTTTTGTTTGCTCGCTCTAATGGATTGGAAGTGTCGAGTTGTGTCCAGGGAGTTGCAGCTAAGTCTGAATTATGGACAGGGCGTGTGGCTGCCAGTTTAGACTAGAGTTGCCCTTATCCTACCCACGCCTGCAGTGGAATAGAAATAGCACTCATTAGAATGAGAACTCATTGAAAAGAAACCTAATGGGAATCGAAGCTAAATGTGCCGTTTGGTTCACATTTGACGACCCGAATGCCCGAGTCGGCAGTGACCCTGCCTACGAACCAAAGGGTCCCGGGTTCGAGTCCCGGTGGGGGGAAATATTTGGTTTGATGAGAACGGATGTTTGTACCCTAGTCATGGTTGTTTATCTAATTAAGTTTTAAGTATTTATCTATATAAGAATGTGTATCGTTGTCTAGTACCCAAGATACAGGGAATCCTAGTTTGGGGCTAGATCAATGTGAGTAAATAGTGTCCAAGGTATTATTATTATATAAATGGTTGAAATCAAAGAGAGATTGTAGCTTGAATTTTGACATCTCTGTACGTTTTGGACCGAGTGGCCGACAGATTAGATAGTATGGGGTAGTGAAAAATATTGTTGGTCAGACAAACTCGCTTTAACAAATGTTCCAGGACCTCTCTTGCAACTCCTTCAAATATCGTTCTCCTCCTTTTATGAGATGTATTATAAGGCTCACACCCATTTTGCATAGAGCTTACAAAACTTGCAGGAAATACTAAAATACAAGTAGCGAAGTTTAATAGCGTCGTTGGTCGGTAGCACTTTTTGTTTTTGTGACGAGAAAACTTTAAAAATGAGCGCCTTTCTTCAAAGTGCAGTCTTACCTTAGACGTCTCGTGTTCCTCTCTTCCTCTCTTCCGCCTACTATCATGTTTAGTGGCCATATTTTGTGTCTATAAAAATAATGTTATAACTCCTAAAATGGCGGCCTAAAAGGTATATGAAAATATGTTGGTTATCTTTCAAAACAAACTAAGCTTTATTTATTATTAAAAGTGGGAACAGTATACAATAATAAACACAAAATAACCTAACTTATGTACAAATATTAAATTAAATAAAAAAAATATCTCTCAAATCGCCGCCGTCGAGAGGCAGAGTGCCCAACATGCTGGCACCATTGCCTCGCTGTATAGCCAGGCTTAATTAAACAAACTTAATTTATGCATCACATACATAACTTCACCCATCTCAAATGACCGTTCGCGAGTTCAAATCCGTCTTTATTAATCTCGGTCATAACTTGGCGTCACGCATTTTCTCATACGGGGGGCAGAGGCACAATTGTGCCACTTTTAGCCAGTTATTCAATACTCCATCTTGCGTGACAGGGGGCTAGCCCATCGCCGCAGCTATGGAGTAATTAAGGTTTCCTCACGATCTTTTCCATCAGTGTTAGTACGGATAAATTACTTATCTCACTACAGGGTTAGCACCGGGATGTGAACCTGCACCTCCTGCGTGAGAAGCAAGCCTGAATCCCACTAGACCACGGAGCTCCTAAAAGTTTCTATTTATATAGCCAAATACTTAAATTATAAGCTTTTCTCGTACCGTGCCATAGATTCGACGTCGCTGCACTTCAATAAACTGATTCACTATCCAGCCACGTAGTTTATGGTGTGGATACGGAAGTTGTGAAGTCGTAGTCGTAGACAGTTTATGGTGTTGTGGACCGACGGTGTTGGTGAACCAGTGAAGAACAAATGCATCGTGAAGCCGTCAAAATGCTGAGCTCGTTGTATGCGGACCATTGTGAGTGGATTAATTTATATAAATATTGAGTGGATCAATGCCCTGTAAAATACTCGTAGATACGTATAATAAGTAAGTGAAAAGTCAGCTCAGTTGCATTGTAAGTACTCGTTGTCTCTTCTTCTGCTGTTATTTTACTTATACTTCAAAATAACTTTACTCAAACAAAGCTAGTAATGTGCGCATTATTTTGTAAATCTTCTTTGAGCAAAGTCGACATTGCCGCGCTGCTTGGAGGAGCCATAAAAAGTACCGGCAATTTCCTGTGAAAATCCATTACTGTCGTGTTTTAGCGACCGGCAATTTCCTGTCAAATTCCATGATTGTTTCGAAAATGGTAAAAAAAGTCTTTATTCAAAATTTGGTTGTGTGACAAAAAAAAGAGCGGGAGATCTTCTTGCCACTAAAAAGGTACTGCAAAAAGGCTTTATTCAGAATTTGGTAATGTGTGACAAAAAAAAAACTCACTCTCAATTTTGTAATCATCATCATCAACATCATCAGCCCTTGTCATCCCACTGCGGGGCATAGGCCTCTCCAAAGCACGCCATTCGCTGCGGTCACCCGCCAGTCTCGTCCACTGCTTTTATAATAAGCTGGTTTTATTTAATTACTCGCATTATTTGAGTAAAGTATTATACAAGCCTTGGTCCGCAATGACTGCACTGCTGGCCACACTATGAAGGCCTCGAGCTTAGCTTAGCTACGCTCTCGGCCTTTAAGCTTGGTCACCATTGCAGCCTTTGATGTCCGCGCTATAAAAGCCTCGACTTTCGGTGTCGGCATTTATTCCAGCTTGTCCATCAAAGGCTGCAAAGCTGATCGCGCTGTGTAGGCCTTGAGCTGTGCTGTGCTGCGCTTTCGGCCACCAACAGTGCGACCAGCAACGCAGTCATTACAGACCGCGACAGTAATGTACTATAACATGTTTCATCTCGTGAAGACAAACATTCAATGTGATAAGCATATAAATAAATACAGCTATACAGGTAGGTTTTAAGTCAAGTCACGTTTTCATTAGTTACAAGCTCTAATTAATTAATAAACTAATTTCGGTTCCGTGAGCGACAGACGGCGAGTGCCGTATTAATATGGGGTGTCGGTAATCCCCGATCGGATTACAGCTGTTTCAATATCAGGATTATTCCAGTTAAATCCAGAACTTGATTGGATTAATATATATTTGGTAATTGGTGGTATTGTTAGAGTTGCAGTTAAATTGATACTAGTTAAATAATAGTTTTAAATATTTATCCGGGAGTCGTCGCTGCGGTGGCCACATTCTAGCAATTTAAAGTATAGTCTTTAGATAACTACTCAAGGTCTACTTTGTAAGCTTATTTCTTGTGTCATTGCAATTATATTTGATAGGTTTGTTTTCTTATAAATAACTAGTAGTTTATGTGACTGCTACATAATGCCTAATTATGTACAGTTAAATAGACTAGTTTATCTACACACATATCATAAGCTCTCTTTGATGTGTTCAGGAACCGCATGTTTGACCGGCATTGTGGCATTGATCATTGCTCTGCAGTTGTTTAGCTTGTTCTGTAGTACCAACTTCACAGACAAACTAGGGGCGGCACGCAGGCGGGCGTCGGCGTTCGAAATTTGAATGTCATAATTTGACAATTTTTTGTACATTATGGTCATAATGTACAAATTTTCAGATAAGAAATGAGTTTTTACCAAATAGTTTTACATTATGCTGGTCTTAACGTGCGGTTTTTAGACGCAGTAAAGAGGGTTTATGATAGGTGTGTAGATAAATAAATAAATACGATAGGAGAGGGCTTTACACATTGTGTTAAATCTACATAATATCTTGGTTTTCGAGGCAGCATCACATATAACGTGTGAGTAACATTATATGTCCTAAGTCCTGCCTGTCATGTCATGTACTTGTATTGTGTGTGTCACGTCGGCGTATTACATCAGATACTGTTGCGCTGCGGTAAGCCGAGACACGAAACTCTCCGACCACAATATTCGAGAAAGGATAATAATAGGATTATCATGCTTGTTGTCATTGGTTGGGCAAACTAAGCCTTTAAGCCTTTGCGGGTAGGTATTAGCTATTATTTAGCAGACAGATCAGTTATAACTGATGATCCTTGATTGGTCACTCACTCCAAGCCTTAGCCTAGCCCATATTTTAAGCTCCGTAAGTGTCCAGTGTCACGCAAACAATAAGTATCGAATTATTGGCGGAATTGGCCATGTAAAAAAAACAAAGGTACCAAACTGAGAAAACCATTTAGAGATAATTATATCCTAACTAAATTCCGTTATTCCCACCAAGAAATATCACAGGGTCACTGAAATATCCGTAAAAAACAAACGTTCTTCATTTGTCCTCTACGGCGTATTAGTTGGGTGTTCTGTAAAACTGTCAAGTATCAACAGTTTTCCTGTCAGTCGATAACGCAAATGTCAGTCGGAACGTGATATTAGTTTATGTGGCTGATACATAATGGAGGGCATTAAAACTCGAGAGTGGGTTTATGAAACGAGCCGAACATACACTAGTTTATACACATATCATAAGCTCTCTTTGATGTGTTCAGGAACCGCATGTTCAACCGGCATGGCATTGATCATTGCTCTGCAGTTGTTTAGCTTGTTCAGTAGTACCAACTTCACAGACAAACTAGGGGCGGTACTTAGGCGGGCTTCGGCGTTCGAAATTTGAATGACATAATTTGTCAAATTTTGTTACATTATGGTCATAATGTAACAAAATTTGACATGAATAACAAATGAGTTTTTACGAAGAAGTTTACATTATGCTGGTCGCAACGTGCGGTTTTTGGACACAGTAAAGAGGGTTTATGATACGTGTGTAGATAAAAAATATTAAACAGCGTTTAACCTCAAAACAAACGTCAAAACCACACTTTTGTTTTTAAACAAGTGCTGAACAGTAGTTTTTTTTTGTGGTAAGGCCCATAAAGTTCTTCATTTGTCCTCTACGGCGTTGTTGTTCAAATTCCCTTCGCCGTAGTTGGGTGTTTTGTAAAACTGTGAAAGGGGCCAGAACCAATATAAAGGTTGATGTTAAAACCTCTAGCTATAACAACGGAGCCTACTCCTATGATTGAAGCACAAAATACATCGAGGGACACAGGCCTTTACCTGGATAAGAGTAAGATTAAGCCATACTCCACCACGCTGGCTCAGTGCGGGTTGGTGGTGGGGTTTAACGACCACGTAACGTTAGTACTCGGGACCTTCAGCTTAACGTGTCATCCGAAACATTTAACGTCCGATACTGTACTTAAAATAAATTAATTATCTCATTGGTACTTGGTCAGGAATCGAACCTGCATCTCCTGGGTGTGAAGCAAGCTTGAAACACATTAGACCACGGAGCTCCTACTAACAATCCCACTAAAAAGAAAAAAAATATGGGCCTTAACACAAAAAAATAAACTACCGTTCAACACTGGTTTAAAAACAAAAGTATATGGGATTTGACGTTTGTTTTGAGGTTAAACGCTGTTTATTTATTTTTTGTGGTAACACGGTATACGTTTTATTGTTCTACCGGAGATTCCGAGTCAGAATATTCAATAGCCTAGGGTTTTAAAATCACCCATGTAAATGTTTATGTTACTCTAACACAGTCTTTTCGTTCTTCCGCAGGTCCGCGCCATGGAGCAGCGGCTGTGCGAGTGGCCGGCGGGCGCTGACCCTGCGCCGGCGCCGCGGGCCATCTCACGCCTCGAGGGCCAGATCGAGGAGCAAGTAAGTGGCGCCATCTAACGAGTTGTGGTTTGGTTACATCTTTATTTTCTCGCACTCGCTGACTAGTAGAGCGAACGTAAAACACGGTCACATTATTTATGCGCCTTGCTGTTATTTTCGCGTTCCAGACCCACCCCAATTTATGGAACATGACGTCATTTCCGGTTGTCAAAAAAGATAAGTGATGTTTTGTTTCCCAGTATCGCGTTTGTTGTGTTGATGTTGATAAAACTTTTCAGCCGTGATTTGCTCACGTCTGAACGAAAATAATGACTATAATTATGTATATAATAAATAAATGTACTTAGCCTATTAATGTCCCCACCGAGGGTCACTGGCCTTTACCCGGATACGAGTAAGATTGAGCCATACTCCACCACGCTGGCTAAGTGCGGGTTGGTGAAGGGGTTTTACGACCACTACCAAGTAGCGGTAGTAGCCCGGACCTACGTGTCATCCGAAACACTCAACGTCCGATAATGTACTTAAGACAAATAAATATCTCACTGGTCAGCTCAGTCAGCTCAATGGTCAGGAATCGAACATCCTGTTTGAGAAGCAAGCGTGAAACCCATTAGACCACTCTATATAAGTTACGAGCATGTAAAGATTCAGTATATACGTAGAAATATATAACATCCTAAAATAAAAAATAAAAAACATTATTAAGGTTTTTACTTAAAAAATACAGGAAAAATAATGAGAAATGTATGGTTAAATAGTTGGGGGGGCACAATTGAGGGCGAATAAGAAAAAAAAAAAAAACAACCCGTATCGTGTGACATGTCTAATAAAAGGTCTTGTTGCATGGATCTCAAACAAAAAATAGGCAAACTACACATCGGAAAATTTAAGATACCTAATACCCATTTTATGATCCATTTAGTCTCTTAGTTTTCCCCATTCCCCCCCCCCCCCCCCCCACCATCTCTGCTGGGGAGCAAAGAGCCGAATAGAAACGAAACCACTTCAATCAACGGATTAGGTATAAACAAATCAAATCAAATCATTTATTGCAAGTAGGCAAAATAGTGCACTTTTACTAGTTAAACACTTACTTAAGTCTCATATACGTGGAAAAAATAAATTAAATATGATCAACTAAACTAATGAGTACATAACTGATTTGAGTTTGAAAAAGGATTTTTTTCCTTCAAGGTGATTCATGTAAATCTCGCACAGGAAAAAGAAACTACATGAACTCTACCAGTGCTTCGGAAATACGCCCGTCAGAGAAGATAGCACCAAGAAACTCTAAGGGGATGTAATTTTTTTAATTTTAGTAAAAAAAAATATTTTTTTTACTCAATGTGCGATGTAAAAATGATCTAATCTAATGACAATATTATACCATCGTATCCATAAGTGCCAATAAGATGTCTCAAAATAACAATCTAACAAAATAAATAAATAATAAATTATAAATAAATCTTGGGCCAGTTAGCAGTTCCCGTGTCACTCATCCACAAAGCTTATCGTAACACCAGACCCCTGCTTCCAGAAGCAGCTGCGCCTCCAAGACGCGAAGCAAGTCGAGGCGAAGGCGGCCCGGATCAAGGAGTGGGTGACCAATAAGCTGCGGGAGCTGGAGAACCAGAACCAGCAGCTCCGGGAGCAAAACGACCGCTGCAACCAGCAGCTGGAGCTCTTGAGGAACCACATCGCGCAGCAGGGGGCGAGGAATACACAGGTTGGTTTATGGTTGTGCTAAAGAAATACATTACACCTGTTCCCGTAAATGTTGTGGCATACCAACAGTTGTGCACAACTTATACTTAGCTTCTGATGCAATATAGTGTTTTGTATTTAGTTAGGAGAGCTGTTACTTCTCCTAAAAATTTAAAAATAATAGTAGTTTCTGTGACTGCTACATAATAGAGGGCACTAATACTCGAGAGTGGGTTTATGAAACGAGCCGAAGGCGACTTTCATAATAATATCAGTCGAAAGTTTTAATGCCTAATTATGTACAGTTACATACACTAGTTTATCTACACACATATCATAAGCTCTCTTTGATGTGTTCAGGAACCGCATGTTTGACCGGCATTGTGGCTCTGCAGTTGTTTAGCTTGTTCTGTAGTGTACTTCACAGACAAACTAGGGGCGGCACGCAGGCGGGCGTCGTCGTTCGAAATTTGAATGTTTTGAAAAATTTTGGTACATTATGGTCATAATGATCAATATTCAGATAAGAAATGAGTTTTTACCAAGAAATTTATCATTTTGCTGGTCGTAACGTGTGGTTTTTCGACGCAGTAAAGAGGGTTTATGATCCGTTTGTATATAAGTAATAAACTACTACATTCATCATTGAAGTACAATATTATGTAGATTAGTTGTGGAACCATATCGCGCTGCAGGGGACGAGAAATACACAGGTTGGTTTACTGGCTTGTTTTGAGTGTAAAATCAATTTCACAGAGATGTCATAACTAAACTAACGAGAAGATGTATCCACAATTTAGTTTATGGTGGTATTTTTAAGCTTCACAGCAGATTTATAAGACCGGTTCCATAAGCTTCAACTATACTATATAAAAATACAATTAAAAAGATATAGGTATGTTTAGATTGTTAGTTATATGTATTTCATCATTGTACTGACTTTGACTTTCAACTGCATTACAAAGCCCATCATCAATCATCACTGAATAAAGCTGACTGTTCCTTGTATTGTTCTTAAATCAAATAATTGTAGCAAAAGGCATAAAAGGCACAATATGAGAGACAAGCATTGATATTGTCTCAACTTGACATTCAATATAAAAATCACCTATGGAAATTCAAATTAACTACCTATCCTAGAGTAATATAATAGTATCTATCAGCCTTAATATTTCGCAAATCACGTTTAGTCAAAGATCAGGAGCATTGTGCAGAAATTACCCTTCCACCCCCCAGTTTCTACCCTCAAGAGCGAGTTTGTCTCTGGAGGTGCGGTCCCCGGACCGTGCCCGAGCCACATCCAGCCTCGCAGCCAGTCGCCGCCGCTCAGAAAGCCTCGAGGGGCCGCAGGTAGTGGCTCTAGGCTGTTCGGTGTATTAGGCTGTCTATTTGTCCATTCTGTTGCTGTCTTTCGTCTTTGGTTTCTGGGAGCACCTTCTTGTCTACGGATTATTCTGTTTTTAGGCACTTGATGTGGTTTTTCAATACTTTTAGCTAAATTTAGAGTACATCTATTTGTATGCGTTGCCTTAAGAGAAAAAAGGCTATAATATAAGCTTCTTTAAGTTTATTGGTGAACTTGTACTTATTTATGACGTTCAAAGTTCACTGTTATTACTCAAGAGCATGTAACCAACTACAATAAATGAAATAATTTACTTGTGCATGTAAAATATCTGGCACTATTTACTTCAGATTTCATGCATGTTTTATGAGAGGTTGAGAAAGACTATATTCCATTTTTGATAACTCTTTTCTAGCTTTGTACCTGTTTTTCGTCATTGCAACGCGAAATGCGAAAAATGAGCCGCAACAATGTTTGGTGTGTGCTCTACCCTAACATCTTATGCACCTAATTTCATAAAAAAACCTAATGAGAGAATTATGCCAGGATCGTATCAAGTGCAGTTCTGTAGTATCTGCCTACTCCTTTTCCGGTAAAACGCGTGAGCATATATTTATGTAGATACGTATGTACCTTACTTAAAAAATCTCCTCCCTCAGCTCCCAGTAATAACCTCGTCCACGGAGCCGCACTACAGCACACCAACCCGCCACCGGCGCAACCAGTCCATCGGCTGTGCACCTGCCCCTCCCGCCCCGCGTCCCGCCATGCACCGCACCATGGACGAGAGGACCACCGCCAGCCTGCTCGCCGACGACTTGGCTGTGAGTACCACATTCACCCACTGCTGGCTAATCTGGGTATGGGCCTCTTCTTTGCCACGCCGTCTGGTCAGGTCCTTAGCCTCGCGCTTCCGCTGCCTACGTGAAGTTAATTACCGACGGGCACAGGCCTTTCCATGTGAAAGAGGAAAGACCTATCAGAAGTCTGGGAACCGTAATATAAGGCCAGAGCTAAATGGTAGCCATGGCGAGCGAAAAATAGAGGCAATCAGCCATCAGAAATGAAAATAAGTCGCAATTATCCCCATGATGTTTTCCTTCACGGATTTCTAGTCACAATGATTAACAACATAATATGGCGTCACACCTTTTCCCATACGGGGCGACAGAGGTACAATTTTGCCCAAGTTTGCGTGAAGGGGTTTAGACCATCGCCGCAGATACTGAAGGTTTCGTCACGATTTTTTTCATCGGCGGCGTTGGCACGTCCGAGTAATATACCTAAGATAAATTACTTATGTCATTGGTACATGGTCGGCACCAGGATTTGAACCTGCATCTAGTGCGTGAGAAGCAAGCGTGAAACCCACTAGACCAGGGAGCTCGTACAAATACCCTTTCCTCAATTTGCAGACGGCAGTAGAAAACTTGGTGGTCCTCCCGACTACTCCGAATACTTCAACAGATGGCGACACCACTCACGACTACGCAGAAATATACACGCCTAGCAGAGGTAAATATACACGCCTAGCAGAGGCAAATAATTATTTTATTATATTGTATGAGTTAGTTGGTAGTTATTTAATGTATTGTGCACTTGACTGCTCTTACTAGCAATAGATTTTCCTGTACTGCCTAGGTGTGCTGGAAGAAATCTCTTTTTAGAAATAAGCTCGCCTTGCGCATAAGTTTTCATTTGTTTGTACTCATTATTTACCGTGCAATAAAGTATAAAGTAGGAAATAAACACGCCTAGCAGATGTAAATAAGATATTCATCTTATTGTGTCTCTAAATCTTTATTAGTAGTATACTACGAAAAGATGACCAAAAGATAAATCTTTATTAGTAGTATACTACGAAAAGATGACCAAAAGATAAATTTTGAGCACCAGAGCATGCGTTTTGGACCGAACGACCGACCTACGTTTGGAGAAGTGGAAAATAAAATTTGCACGGACTACTGTGGCTCGGTGGCCCAAACTAAATTCAACCTTATTACGCTATAAACACGGACGCTGTCACTGGGCCTTTTATTTTGTGAAGACTGTAGTCTTTTCCGATCAAACGTTGTTCAGAATGATGTCCCTAACTCGCACACGAAGGGTTCCGTACCATAGTACAAGATAACATAACCACTAAAAATAATATCGTAAAACAAAAAAACAATGTCCGAACCGGGCTTCAAATCCAGAACTACATATCGGAAGGATTCTTGGCGCTAGAGCTAGGTCACCCTCTCTCTCCATATATGCATCTCTCTTAATCCCATGCACCGTTAACCCCTCCAGGCGGTAGTCAGGCGCCAAGGTACTTAGCGTCAGGTAAGTTTATATTTTTGATTGTTTCCAGAGCGAACGCCAGCCTTCCTTCCCGCCGCCAACATCTGCATACAGGGCAGTCGCGAGGGGTCCAGCACAGACAGCTCAGTTAGGGCTCCGACGCCGCCATTACACAGATTCCCTAGCTGGGAGGCCAAGATTTATCAGGTTACGTAATTAACACAATAAAGCAAATAAAAAACCAAAAGCAATACAATTAATTAATAAAGGGAAATATCAAACTGCAGATCAAAAATACTGATTTGCACAGCGAATGTCAGGACAAAATGCGATTAAATACTAGCCATTAATGAATTGTTTATGAATTTTTATTTTTTCATTTTCCAATGTAATAATGCAAACTCAAAATCGTGCTTACAACGTTTTTAGACAGTTACATGGTTTAGTAAACATATGTTTGATTAAAAGGCCCATTACACACACCGTGGTATACAAGATCCTTTTTCATAATTCCTTAATCTCCAAATTTTTTAAGTTTGTTTAAATTGCTTAATACCTACTTGGTTTACTTACTTAACTACCTAGGGAGCGTGCTGGCCACTAACGACGGGACCTACGCCCTAAGTGAGATCTGATTTATGGCCAGGGATCCTAATCGTCGGATGATCAGCAAACACTAAATAAGCACCCATCTCCCTCCCAGGTGGCAGATGACGGCCTCCAGCAGTCTATTGAGGAGGAGCTGAGTCCGCCGCCGTGCACCAGACAAGTGCACGAGAGCACCAGCTACCAGGACATCTCTGTGCCGGTCTACGCTACTGTCAAAGGGGTAACCACAAACATATACTCCCGGTGGTATTCCTAACAAACGAAACTTACATAGCGTCACCCCTTTTCCCATACGGTTTGGCACAGATACAATTGTTCCCTTCGCTTTCCCGCTTATTCGGTACTCCTTTGTATTCCTAAACTACCTGACCCGGTGAACTTCGTACCACTTAAATTTGATAGTAAAATACGTAACATGGTATATACCGTAAAGTGTCGCTTTGGCGAAAATTACTAAGAAAATAGTTGGTCATTAAATAAAAGTCGTTAGCAGTTTACTAGCAGGTAAAAAATTTTTTGTTTTTAGATCTACGCTAACCTAAAACTTTTTGGTGGACAATCAACAAAGAATCTACCTAATAATTAATCAATGCCAAATGAGTTTGAATGTTCTGTGGCTACCAACGACATCTAGCGATAGAAAGCTTCTCTTCTTCCCAAACAAAAGAGGTTATGATTTTTGGTAGTTTCTCTGCGAATTTTCTTATTTTCTATTTACCTCAGCCTCTTCTGGACTAAGGAGAATAAGAGTGAATTGAAATTAATCAAACTGTTCGGGCCAGTTTAGAGATTTAGTAAGATTAGTCGTACAGCGATTCATTTTCATAAGTATAGAAGATGGTTCCTGATAATCTACCCATTATCAGGAACCACCCGATGAATTTATGTAGAAGTATATTGACGTGCACTTCACATGGAACTAAAATTTGTCTGAGTGTGCATGGCCAAGCCAACTTTTTCACCCGTTTATAGGGCTTCTAAAGTCAGTGATTTTAGAGTTATGTAGGCCTTGTAGAGTTAGGGCAAGGCTCTGCAGTAGATCTGAAAACTTTCAAAGAGTGAAAGCGTTAGTCTCGGCTCGTACGCCAAGTGTTTTGGGTGTGATTCAAGGTTGAAACACACCGCCGGCCGGTCATGACATGTATCCGCCCCGCTACCTCCAGCGAACCTCGCGGGCCCGCGGCGACACCGACCCGCCGGGTGGTGTATTTCAGCCGTCAGTTGCAACAGTTAATGCAAGGCCATCCGTATTGTATGTACCGACTACATGTGACTATTTTGTGATCCCGCAGCGCGCGTCGCAGATCCGCTCGATGCCGTTCACCGGTGACTCCTCCGATGATTCCTCGGACGGCGAAGAGTCTATGGGTGTCACGGTACACAACACGCCCAGCCACCTCGTCGGGTTCGGTACGTTCACGAACACGTACACACACACGCCCTAACACAGACACACACACACACACACACATATAAGTTCACAGGTGCCTCGTCGGACGGCGAGGAGTCGATGAGCGTCACAGACATGAGTGTTTTGACGGTTCATAAAAAGGAACTGTTTTAATTGTCAAAGCGTATAAGGTCGTTAGTTAGTTTTGTCGCATTTAAGCCAGTTGTAGAACGAAATCTAAGTCGCAAGTTTGACGCAGTTTTTCATACTTGTGTGCAGACTGCAAACGATGCCTTATGTATGAAAAACTGCGTCATTTATGTCAGTTAAGTTAAACTAAGTTAGCTTAGCTTTCAGTCTGCAAAAGTTCTTTATTACTGTAGTTATTTTCTAAACACATATGCTTAGTTTATTAACGAGTATTTATCCCCCACAGCCTCTCAAACGCCCCACCACCAGCTGCCGCCCATCAACAACGTGAACATGACAAGCATGCTGCCCGTGTCCATACAACACAGAGCGCCTGCGCAGTGCAGCTCGTCTGAGAGCAGCCTTAGTGCCAGCAGGTGACTACCACTCCGCAATCCTAGTGTATCCTAGTGTAGGAACACCATCAACAACGTGAACATGAAGAGTGTGCTGCCCGTCTCCATACAACACTGCTCCCACAGAGAGCCTGCGCAGAGCGCTTGTCTGAGAGCAGCCCTAGTTCCAGCAGGTGACTACAACTCCCCAATCCTAGTGTATCCTAGTGTAGGAACCCTATCAACAACGTGAACATGACGAGTGTGCTGCCCGTCTCCATACAACACTGCTCCCACAGACATCCTGCGCAGAGCGCTCGTCTGGGAGCAGCGTTAGACCAGCAGGTGACTACCACTCCCAAATCCTAGTGTATCCTAGTGTAGGAACTCCATCAACAACGTGAACATGACCAGCATGCGCCCGTCTCCGTAGAACACTGTTCCCACACAGCCCAGTGCAATACTAGTACAAGTACATTCTGCAGTGATAAGCCTTTCTGTGGGTTAGCACAGCAATCCCCATTAATTAACCCTCCGACGGCTCTCAGTGACCTAAACGTGGGCATTTCAGAAATCCCCATTCGTTTTTTCCCTGCTGGTGAGGACTTCTGACGATCGAATTCACGAGAAAGAAAATACAAGAGCATGTAGAGAGTATCACACTTTCTTGTGAGTTTTTGACAAAGGCAGCATGACGAACATCCGAAATACTTTTCTAACACAATCCTGCATGTTTGCCGTGGGTGTAAGTGCTAATATTGATTGAATTTTTTCAGTCCATCTAAGAAGACCAGTTCAAGTCTCAGTCCAGCAAAGAGATCCAGTAGCGGATCGCCCAGCAAACAGAGCAAGACTAGAGGTATGACTGGATTACTTTTGTTAGTTACATCATACGCTACCAGAGACAAATACTACGTCACGCTTGGATATTTAATCTAGGGTGGCAGAATTTTCTCATAGGGGGGTTCTGCTGCCGTTCTATCTATCACTATTTTCATTTTCTAGTTTGTTTTCCATAGTTTAATTGATCTATTCCAGGGGGTCAGAATTTTCAAATATGGGCTGCTCCCTTCTTAGCTGCGCATATTTTTGGGCTAATCTTGAATTATTTAGTTGGTTCTTTCCAGTCGGATATGCTCAAAGAATAAAAAAGCCGCTACCGTGTGCTCAGAATCTTTACGGAAGGCTGTATTGTGGAAGCGACCAATCAGATTCAACGAAGTACATTCATCCCGAATACAAATTACGTATACTCTTTCCCACCAGACACGTCCTTCGAGTCGGGCATGTCGGACGATTACGCGGTCCCACCCGACGCGCTCTCCTGCGACACCAGCGCCTCCCCCTCGCTCGCCTCGCTGGCGGGGGGCAGGGGGGCGCACGCGGACTCGCCGCGCCGACACGACGCGCTGGAGAAGAGCGGACACCTGGCCAAGCTGGGAGGCAAGCTGAAGACTTGGCGGAAGAGATGGTGAGTTGAATGGGATAGAGGGGGAGTGATTGGGATAGAGACAGATTGAGAGAGAGAGAGTTGTTAACTGAGCAGGTTCAGTGATGCCAATAAGACTTGTGGCGTGTCGTCATAGCATGTAAGATCACTTCACCCGCTTAGAACGGGCAAGCGTAAGTCCGATTTCATAATTCATGGATAATTTCGATGAAACGGATATCCGAAATCTGGCCTGGGCCGGATAGTAAATTTAGGCTCGCATTTTTTTAATGAAAAAAATACGAAATATCAAATTTACTTACTACATTAAATAAAAATAACAAAATACACTTCAATATTATCTTGTCATAATTAATACTCGTACTGTACTAGAGGCAAATTGTGGTGGATGAATAGCAATTTCTCAGCATTGTCTTCTTAAATATGGCCAGCTTCAGAAAAAAGTCTTTCACTTCATACGCTGCTACAAGGTGCTGATAGATAAATTCGGGCAAATTTCTGCTTTTTTCCTTTCAGCACCACTAGAAATTTTAACACTGCCTAGCAAACTCGCAGCAAACTTTTGACTGTCACTGCTTATATTTAAATATTGCAAATAGGCGATCCTTTCTTTACTGACGTCATATTTCCTGCCTAAATATTTTTATAATTGTGAAAATCCTTTTAGCTCAAACTACAAAATTAAGTTTACAATAACCCCAAACCTCGCATTTGCAAAGAAGTGAAATGTTTTTATATTCTGTCTTGCGGCTCTGGAAACTGGTTATTTTAGGTCAAAGTGAAGTGTTGCTAAATTCGCATGATCAAAAAGACCCGAATCGATCGAGCGCCACCTACACCTACTGCACGTCAATCGGCAATGTTCGGCCGGATATCCGGCTATCCGGCTTCACGGTTGGCTTAATATCCGGTAACCGTTTCATCTCTTAATTTATTTCTTGATTGCACATAAATAATGCAAAAAAACAATGTCTTTTGTCCCCTCTCTACATTGGACCACTGTGTGAGAAGTAGGGCAAAGAAACTCCAACAGATTGAATTTAGATCTCTTTTAAAATTGGATGTGTTTAACTAGTTCAAATATAAGAATTTTAGTCGTTATAAATAAGTAATAAGCAGAATAAATAATTAAAAATATATTATAGGCGAGTTCTGTGTTGAGTTAGATTAACCCCATTTAAGTTTTATTAAACATTGTAATATACCTTTTTAGACAAAGTCGCTCTAACATGGTTTTTAAATTGATTTGTATTTGTCATATCAATACAGTTGGTAGAATCGACACCCACTCAATTCAAATCATATCTGGTATAAACATATATTCGCCCTCTGTATTCCCCAGGTTCGTCCTCAAGAACGGCACGCTCTCCTACTGGAAATCAATGTCGGAAGTCTCCCGCAAGCCGCAAGGGCAGATCGGGCTGGGCGACGCGTGCCGCATCTCCCGCAGCGACGGCGCCGCCACGTTCGAGATCTACACCGGCGCGCGCACCTACTACCTGTCGGCAGAGAGCGCGCCCGCCAGCGACGAGTGGATACGCGTGCTGCAGGTTAGTACTAGTAAGACATCGCAGGGCCTCTTTCTGAAAGTCAATCGGAGAGGAATTTGTCCAACTATGGAAAAATACAAGCTGAAGAAGAAGGCTTCTAGCTTCTCGACAGGTAGTTCAAGAGTTATTTGCTATTTTGACTAAGGCACCGCTAACGGCTTAGATCTGGTGCGGGTGACCGCGTGGCACGGCTTTCTTCTTTCTCTCTCGAGAGAGACATTTAATCAGATTTACATCCAGATACGAGTAGGATCTGGTGTGGGTGAGGACCCAAAAAAACTAAAGATGCCATTGTGTCTTCTGTGACCTTTCCAAAGCATTAGATTGCGTAGATTATGAAACTTTACTGTTAAATCTGGAACACTACGGTATTAAAAATAAAGCTCTAGAACTTTTAAGTTCTTTTTTAGATAATAGAATTCAGAAGGTTCAGGTTAACAGAACCAAATTATCAGAATCTCGCGTGAAAATTGGCGTGCCTCAAGGTGCCATATTAGGTATTTGCTTATTTTTGGTCTATACTAATGATTTGCCCTACATGGTTAAGAATTTGTCAAAGATTGTGTTATTTGCAGATGATAGACCTCTTATATTTATAGTAGATCGACATGTACAGAACTATGACGAAGTAAATAACGCTCTTGGGCATCTTCATAATTGGTTTACTGTTAACAATCTAGTGCTTGATGCGAAAAAAACTAATTGCTAATTTATTTGAACAGTTACCTCAGGGAGTTACAACTGCGTAGGTTATAAATTGCTCTAATAGCCCTTTTTTGTAGAACAAAAATTGAGTCAATGTCAGCAGCTCGTCCCCACAGCCAAATTCCATCCAGGACATAATGCTGTGGAAATAACTAAAGTAAACAAGTCTTGCCGTAGCTGCATCCGTCATCTGTCTGATTTGTCTCACAGTATATGCAGCTGAACTTAGTTTTCCCGATAAAGATGTTATGTGAGGGCTTCATTGTAGTTTCGAGTCAAGTTTTATCCCCAGGAAAACTGTACTAACAGTAAAGTCTTACTTATCATTATTAAATATAACCCCTTTTTTAAGGTCTCATTCACTTTGCCTAATGTTATTTCCTATTGTGAAGATTACACGATTATAACACAAGACCTATTTTTGAAAAATAAAGAAACAGAAAAGAAAAGTAGGCTGTGTTGCAGTGTACGAGTTTTTTGCGCCGGTTCTTCTCCGCTGCCATAACATTTTCTGAAGCGCTAGTAGTTTTTCTTGCATTATATAGATTCAAATTACTTTCAAAAAGTGTTCGTAAGAATCTATTTTGAATAAAAAAATTGAAGTTTGAAGTTTATATACTATAAATCTTTGCTTTCAGAACGTGCAGCGCCGCAACGCCACCAAGCTCCTCCTCAGCAAGGAGGACAACAAACCCACCATCCAGGGCTGGCTAACGAAGGTGAAGAACGGGCACCCCAAGAAGAGCTGGTGCGTGCTCATCGGCAAGATGTTCCTGTACTTCAAGTCGCCGGGGGAACAGGTAACAACAGTAATATGAGCGGTCGTTAACAGATGGCGTTACTGTAGAAAAATAATTCAGATAGGGTGATATCTACTGACCCTAACTTTCATGCTCATCGTAGGTGGCGCGAATGAACACGAGATCAGCCTAAGCGTAGTACTCATTTTGTAGCGCTGTCGAGCTGTTTTAAAAACATCTTATCTTGGATGTTTACATCTTTTGTGGGGACAGGGGTAATGTAAGAAGCTCAAATAGGATGTAAATCTGTTAATCGATCATAACACTTCTAACCTAACCTTTGATATTTTATAACACCCATCTCAACCTTCACAGAACCCAATCGGTCAGATCAATATGCGCGACGCGCGCGTAGAAGACGTAGAACACGTCTCCGACTCCGACTCCGAAGAGAAGAATGACGACGCAAGAAATCACCTCACTGTCGCCATCTATCCGCAGCACCAGGTAACAGCGGTCAGTTCACGCGCCGAGAAAGAGTTTATTGAATGACTAGAGAATTAAAAGTAGAAAAACTGTCAGTAGTTGAAACAAAACACACGTAGCGTCACACCTTTTCCCATAAGGGGTGGTAGAGGCACGATAGACCAGTTAGTCAGAATGACCTCCAGTAGCTCTATTCTCTATCCCTCGCATCTAGAATTTTCAATTAAAAGGACCGTGGGCAGTTTTGTTGAACCCTGTGCAGACTTTTTCCAACATTGTCCAAAAGTATATGAAAGTTCTTCGGATGAACTTTGTTTCATGTTAGGGCAGATAAGTTCAAATCCACATCGAAAATGGTATACATATGTATTTACTTTTCCAACAATGTCCAACGGTTTCAAGCAGTTGAACAAGTAAAGCTTGAATTGACCATATGAAGTAAATTTAGGTCTATCCTCTTGGCTGTTCATTTACCACAATACCACGAAAGAAAGCCATGGCGATACAACGCCATCTGCCACAGCCCTCGGAACTATTTTTAATTAGCTGTCAGTATTGCGATTGAAAATTCCTAGATGTCAGAAATACATAATAAGGCTACCGCATTTTTTGACATCTCCCGATTCCCCTAAAAAAGCGACACCTATCAAAATTTATGTTCTTGTCAAATCGTATCACCTGTCAAAAATTTTGACGTGACACCTGTCAAAATAGTGTCAACTGTCAAAATCAAGACATCTGTCAGTAAAGTTTGTTTTGGTGACCAAGCAAAACATTCAGTCCGAGTGAATCCTTTTTTTTTACTTGTATTTTAGATAAAGGTGTTACTGGGGCTAACTAGAACCACTAGTACCATCAATGGTACTTGCTAATGGTACAATACGGTCCAGAGGCCTTTTTCTATGTACTACTGTGTTCCATAGCACTAACGCCATCTTTTGGCATCCGTAATTTTTCAATAGTAGAATAAACCCGTGGTTAAAATATTAAACCAGTTTAAAACATGCTCATTTTGGTTTTAAACGGTGGATTATGGTCAATTTGACTATTTAAATTGCATTGCGATTGAAATTCCTAGATGTAATAGGAGTCTACAGAATGGAGCTACATGAAACACCTCACTGTCGCCATCTACCCACAGCACCAGGAGACTTATTATAGTATTCTGACACCTGGAAATTTCTCTATGAATCCCTTTCAAATTGAAAAAGAGACCAATCTAAACACAGCTCGTTTAAAATAATCTTATTCTGATTTGTCAATTTTTATTGGACTCCGAAAGTAATTCCTAGATGTAAGTCCGCGCGCCGAGAGTGAATCTATTGAATTGGACTACGATAGTAATTCCTAGATATCAGTCCGCGTGCCGAGAATGAATCTATTGAATTGGACTACGATAGTAATTTTTAGATGTCAGTCCGCGTGCCGACAATGAATCTATTGAATTGGACTACGATAGTAATTCCTAGATGTCAGTCCGCGTGCCGAGAATGAATCTATTGAATTGGACTATGATAGTAATTCCTAGATGTCAGTCCGCGTGCAGAGAATGAATGTATTGAATTGGACTCCGATAGTAATTCCTAGATGTCAGTCCGCGTGCCGAGAATGAATCTATTGAATTGGACTACGATAGTAATTCCTACATGTCAGTCCGCGTGCCGAGAATGAATCCATTGAATTGGACTCCGATAGTAATTCCTACATGTCAGTCCGCGTGCCGAGAATGAATCTATTGAATTGGACTATGATAGTAATTCCTAGATGTCAGTCCGCGTGCAGAGAATGAATGTATTGAATTGGACTCCGATAGTAATTCCTAGATGTCAGTCCGCGTGCAGAGAATGAATCAATTGAATTGGACTACGATAGTAATTCCTAGATGTCAGTCCGCGTGCCGAGAATGAATCTATTGAATTGGACTCCGATACTATTTCCTACATGTCAGTCCGCGTGCCGAGAATGAATCTATTGAATTGGACTACAATAGTAATTCCTACATGTCAGTCCGCGTGCCGAGAATGAATATATGGAATTGGACTACGATAGTAATTCCTAGATGTCAGTCCACGTGTCGAGAATGAATTTATTGAATTGTACTACGATAGTAATTCCTAGATGTCAGTCCGCGTGCAGAGAATGAATCTATTGAATTGGACTCCGATAGTAATTCCTACATGTCAGCCCGCGTGCCAAGAATGAATCTTTTGAATTGATACAGAACTCTAGAACGTTTATTGTTAGACGTCAATAGATTTTTTTTAATGTTTTTTTTTTCATACACAGTTCCAATACATTTTTCTAAGAATAAAAACATCCGACAAAAACCAAAAGGTTTATACCCGGTATTATTTTGTAGCCTGCGGAATCATCTTTCTTAACAAAAACTTATAGCCCAAGCTGATCCGACTTTAGACAGTTGTAGTTAATCTTATCCCAACTGTTATTACAAAACGACATCTAATATTCCTGTTTCATATTCCAGGGTCCAACGTACCTGCTCTTCGAGTGCAAAGCGGACAAGGACTCATGGTTGTACCACTTGACAGTCGTCAGTGGCGGAGGACTGAGTCAAGGCACGCACTTCGAACAACTGGTGCAGAAACTAATGGAGACTGACGGCGATCCGAGTGAGTTTTGAGTTGTTCTGTATCGTAGGATAGGGATTACATTGGTTTGGTAACTATACTGAGCTGATAAATAGCTATCTGACTGAAAGAACATGCATTCATACAAACAAAAACCTCCTCCTATTCCTACTGTAGGCCCAGAGGCAATACAAGTACCTGTATGTAATAAATAAATAAATGCAGCCCATAAATGTCCCCACCGAGGGACACAGGCCTTTACCCAGATACGAGCCAGCTTGAAAACTTCTGACAGTCGGATTGGCCACAAGGCCGCCACCCCTACACCAGCCCGCACTGAGCCAACGTGGTGGAATTTGGCCTGTATGTAAATGATATACAATTAATTATGACGTTATTATAAATTATTGATTGCGCAGTGAAGGAATGTATGCAATGCTACATTAACCATGGCACGACAAGCTAAGTAATCGAGGCGACGCAGCAACCTTAGTTAAGAATGGGCAATAGTTTGAAGAAACTAAGCACAGCAAATCGAAAGCAACTTTTTTATAGATCATGTAGAATCACAAAGAAACAATATTCCTAATTGAAAACCAAACCAATCAAATAAAAAATCTATATTTATTTCGCCAACAGATGACACAGAAATTTATCACCGTCTAAACTAAACAATCTAAAACGATATACGAATAGTGTAGGACATGACGGCATCAGAACTACAATACCAAAAACATGATCCCACATACTAGCCCATCTCTATCTATTGTCATAAATTAATGTTTTGAGCGAGTAATTTACCCGGATAAACTTAAAACTTAAAGTTTCTTATTGCTTATGTAAACTTTATTTTCAAAAGTGTCACCATCTATCGATAACCGCTTAGCAAATTTTATGCTAGCGTTTGATGCAGTGATTTGCATTTCACTGAACTAGTTTTGTTATTCGACGAGAAAAATACTTTAATAATGTTATCTTGCTTGATTACAGATTGCGTGCTATGGAGGCATCCCACACTATTGTATTCAAAAGAAAACATCACTTCTCCGCTCACTTCGCTCAACTCGGAAGCTTTGCAGGCTGAGGCTCTGAAATTATTCAAGGTAAGTTTGTTCCGTCTTCATCCTAGTATTCATCAGCTATTGCACTCATTTTTGTCAATGTCTGGTAGTGCCCGTATTCCAGGTCGAATGAGTGGCGTACTTAGCTCGACCTAGACGGCCACCGACGCTCGTTATATCCTATCTTTCCGCCATTTTGAATTATATAACCACCAAAAAACTCTTTATCTCCACTTTACAGTGTGTCCAGCTCTTCATGTCAGTGTGCGTGGAGCAAGCCGGCATTGACTACCACGTGGTTCTCGCACAGAACGCCCTCCAACAATGCCTAGAAGTGCCCGAACTCCAAGACGAGCTGGTGGCGTGCCTGGCGCGTCAGACGGCGGCGCACGCAGCTCGCGGCGGCGGCGTGCAGGTAACGCGGCGGGCGGCGCGCGGCGGGCTGCGCAGTGTAAGTGCACGCGAGTTGGTGTGTACGCTCCTGTTTTGTTGTGGTCCCGGAACGTCCGTATACATCTGAGTAGTTAAATGCGGTCGGGGGGCGAGGTGGTTGGGGGTTGACATTAGGTATATGCTACGCCGACTTCGGGCTTAAGTCCCGCCCCATATTGATCTCACAGTCAAATATACCCACTCCCTCACCGCTGCACTGCTTCAGGACCCTCCTTGGTCTAGCCCTGTAGTTGAAGAACCCGAGCGATGTGATGGAGTAGGATATTAAAACTAAATTTACCCTAATTTCCATAGAGCAGCGAGAGATTCAACATCGTAGTCGGGACAGCTTTATGCCCGAGTTATGGCGCTACTAGTGCCGTTCAATAAAGTAGAGTAAAGATTTGATAATGAAAATATATATGATGAATTCGGACGTTTCGGAACGTATCATTTCGAAGTGAAGATGGTCTGTTTATGAGATGAATATGAACGTCACGAACGATTAATTCACCAGCTTGTCTATAAAGCGATTTTACCTGATAAGTCTTTGAGGCCAATCAAAAAATGTGAGAGATCATTACGGTTTTCTATCTAAATAGGAGCGTCACACTGCTATATTTTATGTTGCGAACAAAATAATGAACACTCATTTGTATTCTAATGAGTTTTCAATATCACACTCACCGAATACAGGCATGGCTTTTGATGTCTATAACTGTCCTAACTAAGACAACGACATGAAACTTCCAAAGATGTTTCAGTTATCAAAGGACACCTTAGTAAAGCCTGTCCCTGAAATAATTGACCTATAAAAACGAACACCCTACATTAATTTATATTTCGTTGGCAAGCTTTAAAATTCATTCGACAAAAGTGGGTAAAGTTGAGTTCTGTTTAAGCTACATCTAACTACTTATATGAAATGTTAAAGATGGAACCTTAGACCAATAACATGTGAAATAAATTGTACACAAGGTTCAAAAGATGTACCTTAAATTGATCAGTGCAATGGAAACCCATGATGTAGGTTCTAATAAGAGAAATCTGCTCACATATTACATCACCCATTGATTTTGCTTATATTGAAGGCGCTTTACGCTTAAAGCCTAAATGCTAACGCTTTTCTCATATAATCAAACTATTATCCTTTATTGTATTATAACCCAAAAATATTGGGATTTCTTTACGACTTTTCACACATTTATTTATGCATTTGCACGGTGGTGTAGCAAAAACCTCATTGGTACACAATAGTGCTCTTAAATTCACTGATATCTCACTCATCCTTTGTATAAAACTTTAAGAGTGAGATTATTACAGGTAGTATCTTTGTAAATATACACTAACAACCCATTAATATTACGAAGTAGATAATTGCTTTGTGTGTCGCATTAAATAAAATAAACACTGCTTTGTCTTGTGGTTGATCAATTTGGAATTGTGTTTTGTGAATTAACATACTATTGGCTTCTACGACGGTAATACAAGTGTTTATGACAAAATTTACGGTTATTTGTATAAAAATGGTTTGTTTTATTCCAACTTGATCGGTTTTGGTTTTGGCAACAAAATTGTCAAATTGATTATTGCTAGAAAATTGACAACAATGTATAAGCAGTCTATCCTAAAAACAATATAAAATGTTGCCAAAACAAAGTAAAAATATAATCAGCGATGGTGGTTGCAAATTTCAAATGGAATGTTGGTGTACATTTTCCCCAATTGTTTTTCTTTCCGGATTTCTCCCCATTGAATGACCCCTACCCTTAGTCCTTAGGGAATGACTTTTATTTATATTCATACTATTCTATCATAGTTAGTGCTGTACTCTTCACACTATTATCTTCCTTTAAACGAAAGGTCGATGTTGTTTATACCTAGATGTTTATAGAGAAATATTTAATCAACCTATAATTATTGTTATTATTTGGTGTTGGTGTCAAAGAGAGAGAATAAGGTAAGTACTAAAAGGATATATGTATTTTGGGTAACTTATATTCCTATTGCTACTACTGCATATAATAATATCACAATTTCTAGACTGTCATTTTTATTAAGGATAAAAAATGTTTTTGATATTAATTAATGAACTTGCTTATCTGTTTGCAGAACTGTAAAGCAGAGTTGTCTTGACTCCATAGCAGTGAATGACTGGTATCATACCTTTTTAATTCGATATATTAAAAGCAAAACTTTAGCTAATTTCATTGCCTTTCTGTACATCATGAAAGATAATCCTAAGTTCAATCAAATAATATGCAATAGTACTATAGTTTATCTTATATACTTCCTCCATATAATGCCCCCTTTAGTAAAAGAACAGATACCTACATAAACCACAACGATTTAAACTCGCGAACAATAAACTGGAATTACTTCATCGCGAGCTTCTCAAAACAAATCCCCACTACTTCCATGCAATGAACCATGGATTGGGTATAACATTTGGAAGGTAATTTTGTTAGCTTTCAAATGATACCAAATGGATTTTAAATTAATTTAATTTCCTACCTAAATTTAGGGAATTATTGCAATAGGTCGAAGTTGTGGACGTCTAAATGAATAATTAGTAATATGAAAAGATAAAAAATATATTACAATTTACGTTATTTCCCCGTCAATATTTTTCGTTCTCCTCTCTCTGTTCTCCTCATCTTCCTCGTCTTTTCAGCTCGTCCCACATATGTTAAATTGTATTCAAGTCGGGACTGATGGCTGGCCAGTCTAGTGTAGGAATCCCGACTTCTTCCAGGTACGGGTAGAGGAGCACATGGCCCAACAGAATATCATTGATGTATCTTTCTGAGGTTAGGCCTCCTCCTCGACCTCCACCAGGTATGAATATCATCTCCGTTTTTGCTTCAATAGAAATCCTCGCCCACATCATACAGGACCCACACCCAAATGCCACTGTTTCCGCAAAACCGCATTGTGCGAATCGCTCCTCCGGACTCCTAAGACTCCGTCGACGGTCGCTACCATGTAGACAGATCCTGGTTTCGTCCGAGAACAGGACTCGGCTCAGTTGCTCCAAATTCCAATCTAAGTGATCGCGAGAAACTTGAAGCTGGCTCCCGTGGCTGGTCTTTTTGGGGTCCAGTTCGCTTCTTTGAGTCTTCGCCTCCCTGTTAACTCGCTGACACCCTTCCCTCGAACTTATCTGAGCTGCCGCTGGACGTCCATGCCAGTCTGGTGTCGACTTCGGAGAAAAATGGTGACAGTAAATAGGTCATCTCTCACCGAAGTGCATCGCTGTCGTCCAGATTCTGTTCTTCGGACTAAGTTCCAGTCTCCATGAACCTCTTGTATACCTTCGAGACACAAGACTAGCTCAGATGAAGCTGTCGAGCGATAGTACGCTGAGTCAGCCCTTGCTGGATTAGGATGACGACTTGAGGGGGTTTCTATAGGTGTGGTTTCCATTTTTTTAGCTTCAGTGTTCCCAGTGACGTGAAACATTGGACTGATGACTAATTTTCATAAACAAAGACCCACTTTTTAAAGGGTTTCAGGACTCCCAAACAATATTCAATGACATGTGGTGAATAATTATTTGGTTGTGATATTGAAACAGCAAAATTTCCTTTCAAATGATATCTGCAATCCATTGAAAATCTTGCAAAAATTTGTTCATACCAACGCGCAATGAAGTGATTCCAATTTATTGCTCACGAGTGTAGTTGTATATACACATTTGGAGCACACTGATCTCTTGGTGTCTGTATATATATATATACACAGTCAGGTCATAAGTTCTGTCACACAATAAAAACTTTTGAATTTAGAACGCTGGCCACAAAAAAGTTAATTGAATTCGAATTTCGAATTTTTCATGAAAACAAAAATGTGTACTTTTTTGGATTTTCCTCATTTTTTAATATGGAGTGGAAACTTAAAGAAGACCGTGTCGCAGTTATTGCGTTGCATCGTTGCGGTTACGCGCCAATTCAGATTTTCGACTTACTGAAAAATTTGAATATAACCAAAAGATTCGTTTATCGTACCATAAAACGATACAATGAAGACTCTAGTGTAGATGACAGGTCAAGAAGTGGTCGCCCTCGCTCTGTTAGGACTCCAGCAGTGATAAAAGCTGTGAAGGCGCGAATTCAAAGAAATCCCATACGTAAGCAGAAACTGTTGGCCCTTCAGGTGGGGTTAAGCAGGACCACGGTGAAAAGGGTGTTAAATGAAGAATTAGGGCTTAGGGCATATCGAAGAAAAACAGGACATCGTTTGGACGCTCGTTTAATGGACCTGAGACTGAAGAGATGCCGCGCTTTGTTGAAGCGGTACGCGGGAAAAAAGCATCGGGAAATTCTTTTTTCGGATGAAAAAAATTTCACCGTGGAAGAGAGCTACAACAAACAAAATGATAAGGTGTACGCACACAGCAGTTAAGAAGCGAGCAACCGTATTCCGCGTGTCCAACGAGGTCATTTTCCATCCTCGCTCATGGTTTGGTTGGGAGTCTCTTATTGGGGCTTAACTGAGGTACATTTTTGTGAGAAAGGCGTAAAAACGAATGCAGTTGTGTATCAAAATACAGTCCTCAAGAACCTTGTGGAACCTGTTTCTCATACCATGTTTAATAACAGGCACTGGGTATTCCAACAAGATTCTGCGCCAGCTCATAGAGCGAAAAGCACACAAGACTGGCTGGCGGCGAGTGAAATCGATTTCATCCGGCACGAAGACTGGCCCTCCTCCAGTCCAGATTTGAGTCCGTTAGATTACAAGATATGGCAACACTTGGAGGAAAAGGCCTGCTCAAAGCCTCATCCTGATTTGGAGTCACTCAAGGCATCCTTGATTAAGGCAGCCGCCGATATTGACATGGACCTCGTTCGTGCTGCTATAGACGACTGGCCGCGCAGAATAAAGGCCTGTATTAAAAATCGCGGGGGTGATTTTGAATAAACTTTATTACCTTATGAATCTATGTTTTATTAATTTCATTTTTCTATATAAATGTTTACATAAATAATAAACATGTCTAAATTATTTCATATTGCACATGTGACAGAACTTATGACCTGACTATGTATATATATTCCTACTTTTAAATGTTGTTATTATATATATTCCTGTTGTGGTAACTTTCTTTGGGTATCTATTATCATTACTCTTGATGTGGTGTTACTAAATTCACCTATAATTCATTGGCAAAACAGCACTAGCACTTATATTGTTCATCAACCATACACTGAGATCGAAATGACAAAATCTTGATTATCCTGAGAGATACTATCTATTCTGCCTACCACGTCAATGTGTCACACATAAACATTTCCCCTACTTGACTACAATTTAGTTTTCAATGATACTTCTCAAAATTCTATCTATATATGATATCTAACAGCCTAAGACATTACAAACATATATGCTAGAATGTATCCTAGTATGGGTCTGGAAGCAATGTACCTATGTGCCTATATATTTATATTTATATGCTCCCAAAGACAGGAAACAAAGTCAAAATTCAAAACCACATCTCGAAACCGCCCTTACCACTTCAAATCACACATAACTAGGCTCCCAAAACTCAAAACAGAAGGTCAAAACTCCAAACTTATATATCAAATCACACACCCAAAACTCAAAAGGTCAATTAGCAGTAATCCCCAACCCCCATGTAACCCCCACAAGCCGTGGCGTCCGGAGCAACACCAACATTTCATTTGCAGCAACTCCTCCTATGCGCGACTCAGTCACTGTTCACTTGCGATACGGGCGCCGCGGGGTCAGTGACCGGTGACCATAAGGCTGACTTGCAGGCGAATAGTGCGGGGTCGCCCAGTTCCGTGCAGGTATGAGATAGCCTAGCTCAGTGGTTTTCGGTTAGTGCGAGTACCTACCCCGAATGTGATTTGTAGATATATTCTTTAGATCGTTTCTCTACATCTGAAAGTGACAGAGTATCGAGCCACGGAAACAGTTTTGAAATGACAACCTGTGAAACTAGCGATTTAGTTTATTCAAATCCATCACTCAAAGGCCAATCCAATAAAATTTTAAAGCTGTAACGGGAAAGTGACTGCCATTGCAGTCCGAGGTCGTTGAGGGGTAGTAGCTACGGCTGAAGGACAAGTATAAGAGCTGTAAAATTGAAAAAGAAACAAGGAGCTAAAAGGCTTGTTTCATAGTTGACTCCAAAAATCGCAATCAAAATGTGGTCTGAAGGCATCCACTATTCTTCAAATGATTGCGATGTAGAGATATAAGATAAAATATTATACATAAAGTCGCAGTGCCAATCTTACAGAAAAATGGTAAACAATGGTATTGCCAGTGCATATTTTTTTTAATTGAAATAGGTACCTATATAAAGAAATTTAAACATGTTTATCTACACACGTATCAAAAACCCTCTTTACCGCGTACAAAAACCGCACGTTACGATCAGCATTATATTAAACTACTTGGTAAAATAGTAGTTTATGTGACTGCTACATATTGGAGGGCATTAATACTCGAGAGTGGGTTTATGAAACAAGCCGAAGGCGAGTTTCATAATAATATCACCCGAGAGTTTTAATGCCTAATTATGTACAGTTACATACACTAGTTTATCTACACACATATCATAAGCTCTCTTTGATGTGTTCAGGAACCGCATGTTTGACCGGTATTGTGGCTCTGCAGTTGTTTAGCTTGTTCTGTAGTACCAACTTCACGCAGGCGGGCGTCGGCGTTCGAAATTTGAATGTCAGTACCAACTTCACAGACAAACTAGGGGCGGCACGCAGTCGGGCGTCGGCGTTCGAAATTTTAATGTCATAATATGTAGAAAAACTACACATTATGGTCATAATGTGTACTTTTTCAGATAAGAAATGAGTTATTACAAAGTAGTTTAACATTACGCTGATCGTAACGTGCGGTTTTTGTACGCAGTAAAGAGAGTTTATGATACGTGTGTAGATAAACTCATTTCTTATCTGAAAAATTACACATTATGACCATAATGTTTAATTTTTCTACATATTATGACATTCAAATTTCGAACGCCGACGCCCGCTGCGTGCGGCCTTTAGTTTGTCTATGAAGTTGGTACTACTGAACAAGCTAAACAACTGCAGAGCCACAATGCCTGTCAAACATGCGGTTCCTGAACACATCAAAGAGAGCTTATGATATGTGGGTAGATAAACTAGTGTATGTAACTGTACATAATTAGGCATTAAAACTCTCGAGTGATATTATTATGAAACTCGCCTTCGGCTCGTTTCATAAACCCACTCTCGAGTATTGCTGCCCTCCATGTATAGCAGTCACATAAACTACTATTAAAAGCTTTTTCTAGGATTTTTCATACCACACATAAACACAGATTGATGAATATTCTGAACCAAAAATTTGCGGGAAAAGTACTAACTCGAGCATTATATGATAACCATTTTATAGTAGATTTTATTTTAAGAGACATTGAATACCACCGATGTTAACAACAGTTGGCTCTAAATTCAGACTGAATCATATTTTGATGACCGTTACACTGTTTCCTAACTTGAAGAAAATGTAAGCCAATCAAAAAAGGATGGTCTCAATTCGATTCATAGATTTATACAATAATGCATCATACTCCTATGAAATGTTATATACTTGTTTGGAAGCCCTAATAGCATAGAACGTATAGAACCTCTTTTTTTAGAAGTTTACGAAAACAATGACGTGTGTCATTTTGCTCGTTCATTCGGCATAATTTAATATGGTAATTTCGGCATTGTATTGGAATTGGCCGCATAATTTAATCTCAGCTGGGTTCCTCAAGTCAACGAGACCGCGAGATTGTACCGCATCCATCAATCGAGAAAGACGTTCTTTCACCAAATAAAAAGCGACCAAAAACATCTATGGTTGTTTTCAGAAAGAAATTTATAGTAATGAATTATAATTCAATATATATATTTTATATTATTATGCTGATAAGCATATATACAAAATATGGCCTGCAGGTGAGCCGTGGTCATTAACCGCCTGTGCTTAAAAATCTGCTAAAATTCTTGGATAGGGTGAATCCAGTGTAAAGAAAAAAGTAGAAGAACAAAATACCAGCAAATAGTTCACATCGCTTATGAAATCGGGCCAAAAAAAATAATGACAAGGTCGACGAATTTAGTTTTGCTGCAATTAGGCGAAAAGTTCATCAGTTCTTTTATCGACAACCCAAAACTAAGAGATGTATCTCTATTTTGTTTGGGTTGGGCGTTGACGACTGTTTTATATAAACGGTTAGTGAATTGCTTTATTACGACCTCACTTTGTTATCGCACATCCGTCTGTTTTTATTTGGTCTGGGTTACATAAAATGAAAGTAACATTAACGTTGTAAGCATCTCCAAAATCAATCTGTCTTATCTTTGACAATGACAAAACCTTGTTTACAAAAAATCTACTCTAATGTACAAGTAATGCGAGTTTGGCCTGACCGGATCTAGTGCATATGGGCCAAGATTGCACCAAATGGAAAGCCCTAATCCTCCTGGGGAAAATAAAAACGCAAAACCGGAATACCATTATTATATGAGTGTGAACCTAGCATCTCAAATGTTAGCATCTCACAAATAAACTAGAGTATTGATAGCATCCCCCATAGTTTCACAGTATTGGATAGTCATTAAAAATAGTTCCGTTGAAATTACCCTTAAAATAAAGTTTTAAATATAATTTTGTTGAAACAACCCTTAAAATAATGATTTGGAATATGAGATGAACTACGCTTCTCTTAAATCAGCATCTCAAAAACTAACCTCAGTATTAGTAGTATTATGCAGAGTGACACTGTATTGGTTAGGTACCAACCGCAGTTCTGTTAAACTAAGCCCATAAAAAATTATCTAAATAAAAAATGAGATGCTGGAGGTCTGAAGTTAGCTCTCATATATCAGCATCTCAAAAACTGACTTCAGCATTTGTAGTATTATGCATAGTTACACAGTATTGGATAGGAACCAACCATAGTTCTGTTGAACCAATCCCATAAATAAATGAAAAAAAAAAGTGAGTATCAATAGTCTAGTTAATTTATGAGATGCTAACATTTGAGATGCTCACTCATCATTATGATCAGATAATTAATTCCGGTTTTGGTTTATTTTGTTGTCTAATGGCACCCATGCCCGCCTTTGCTCCCGCTTGGTTCCTCTGGCGTAGTTGGAAGCAAAGAGGTTAGGTTCAACAACAAATACACTTGACACTGACAAAGATAACCTCAAATGAGATTAGCACGCCTTACTTTATAAGAAGTAGATAAAATTTGACGACTTTGACAGATACAGCCTCCAACTTCATCAACGCCGTCTGCTATGAGTTTTTCAGATCAGAGCCACTAAGGTGGATTATGACCGAAACGTCAAAACAGGTTTATTGCTTAGGGGTGTGTGCTTTAGAATCTAATTGAGGATCACTGCGTTAGTTGTAGATGTAAACTAGTTCGTACATGTGTATGTGATTTTCTGTTCGAGTTTTATATCTAGGTTTTTTCTTGTCCTGCATTGTTTTTTGTGGGTATTTCATAGACCACGGCACCATTTACCTATGATGTTGTTCTTGTCTATGAACATTTCACGTAGGAATAAATAATTTTGTGTTTGTTTTATTTATTTTAAGCCTTCCACACAAGTTACTAAATTCAGCGAAAAGTTTGCCTCAAAAACTATTTCGATCAAACTCGATAAGATCGAAAATAAGACAGGCGTATCTTTTGCTGATGGTACGAGTATGTTAGAACCCGTCAAAGAAGTCAATAGAATGCTATTTTACTAACAACTTCCATAACAAATGTTTCATAAGAGAAAAGCTTATAGTTCCAAGAAATATATAGTTCTAATGAGGTTTGGAATTCGGGAAACTAGCCTAGCGTAATTAATTATCTGCAGTCTGTGGCCATACTAATGCGCCAAATAATTGGTCTATAAAATCCTACTATAACCAACTACTGATTGCACTACTTCATAGTTGGGGCACAATACAACGGGTGGACGTGCCCTTCAACTAGGTGAATAGATACGCAAGGTTTCTTTGCGCCTGAGCGAGGCCACCATCTTTCTCTCGCCCATGTATGTGTCGCAGTTAGTTGGTTAAATCAGACACTTAACTAACACCCTAGACCGTTAATTAAAGTACGACGTTTAACCAGGGGGGTTTCACTAAACAGGTGTACGTTCGACCGGGCAACCCGACGGGCGGTAATTCAGTTATGTTGCCGCTCGCTTGGCTGGCAGTCGGGTTGCGCGCTAGCCGCTCCTCATAAGCAACTTTTCTGTGATTTTTGCAACAACAATGACTTAAGTACCTAACATTTTAGGGTGTCTCAAGGAATTGTACACAAATAAAATTCGATTCCTTTTTAATTGAATACCTTTTTGTTTAACTAAGAGTATACACTTTAGACCCAGTATAAAACAAATGACAATTACATAAGTAAGGAGGTAGGTTCCTACCTAGCCTTAGAATTTACCAATAGCCTGAATAAGTACCAATAACACCTACCTCTCTTAGATAGAGTGGACTAAAATTCACAAACACAAATAATCGCACGTAGGTAACCCTACCATGATCAAGCGAGACAGGACGACAGGTTTACAGGACGACCTTGTGAGTGAAAAGAAGCTCTCAGGCGTAATAATGCGGCGCAATCTAGCCTGCATGGGCGGGGCAACCGATTCTGTAGCTGCTTAGCGATTGTTGTAGGCAGTGCAGGTGCGAGCTAGATTGCGCTTCATTGTCGCGCAGCGAGAGTAGCTATTTATTTAAGTGTATTTGAGGAGTAATCTTTCTGTACGTAGTACTATTAAGTATTCTGTGGTTTAACCAAGTCACTAGCATTCGGAAACGTTTAACAATCTGTCTTACAGAAAGCGTGTTGGTTAAATAATGTAAAACAAGATGGCGTCACGACAACAGCTGATTATTTTCAGAGTCTATCTTTTCACTACTGATTTCAGATCAGGGCAAAACATTGCGGTAGCTTAGGTGAAGGGTAAAGGGGGTGAGCGAAGCGAAGCCCCCTTTATCCTTCGTGTTAGGTTGAACATGTAAGAAGAACAAAAAGTACTTAAAACATAAACTTAATAATATATTTTTATGTATACTTAAGTATATTTATATTGTATATTTCTTGTTGCCTAGGAACTTTTAGACAATTCGTTAAACGTTTCGTTCACTCAATTGTCTGACGGAACTTTGGCGACTTAGTTAATCGTCGGTCTTTAATTAACGGTCTAGGGTGTTAGTTAAGTGTCCGATTTAACCAACTAACTGCAACATATGTATGGTATACCAGACCAGAGAGGTCACTGGTGCCCCTTCAGGCGGCACTCAGGAGCCAAACAATTTGGCGTCAGATTTACCAGGTAAAAACCCGATATACCATGCCTGTCTCAAGGTATGATAGTCTCATAAGTAAGAGAGAGAGAGAGAGAGAGAGAGAGAGAGAGAGAGAGAGAGAGAGAGAGAGAGATTCTAGTTCTCTTCTTGTCATTACCGTCGAGCCTGAAGGCGCTAATCTCTACCTATCTCTACAATCTGTTTACATTCCAGGCGCCCCTGCTACCTGTCGATTGCAAGAGTAACCCGCCAACCTACAGTTTCGTACAAGGCTGGCAACTCCTAGCTTTGGCCGTGAGCCTATTCGTACCGCGGAACAATCGGCTGCTGTGGTATTTGAAGCTGCATTTGAGTCGGCACGCTGATTCAAAGTATGTTTGTTATTTTATCCATAGTCTCAAGGCCGGACCGTCCGCTTCCCACGTTACTCAGGTGACTTCATCATCCAGCATAGTACGCACGAATATTTACAACTATGAAATAATTTGAGCGGACTTTTGAAGTAAATACTTCACAGGCGTCTTTGTGATGGGGGTAATTTTGCGTCACGTGTTGGGTAAAGATCTGTCTGTCGGTTCGAGGCTGTTAAAAACGCATTGATCTTAAACACCTTTTTACAGAGCAGATTATGTTTTAAAATTAAGTTGCAAATAAACATCTTAAGACGTTACCTCGTCCGTGCAAAGGTCCCCGTCACTCCAGACGGAAAGACCCGCAGTGTGAGAGGGACGGAATCGGGGAAAAATGACATAAAGCAGCGCTAAACCACAGAAAAATGTTTAGAAATAAACTACGCTAAAAATAGCGTAGTTTACTTTAACAAAAGTTAAAAAGTTTTTAATTTACGAATACATAATATCTACATTTTGAACGCAGTTCCACAATGAAATCAGTTCAGATCAGAAGACAGGAAAAAAAATAAAGGTAGTTTCGTAATTAAATTCTATCGAGAAAGAGTCATCCAATCGCGTTTTCTTCAGTGAGAATCTTAATCAAATACTTAATAAACTTTAACCCAAAAATCAAATCTGTAGATGACTTCATGGTGAGTAAATGGATTAAAAAAAAAATTTTTTTCGTATCACCTTAATTAGGAAGTAAGAGGAAAAAATACTAAATAACACAATAAAATAATTATATTCCAACTAACTAAAACAGGTTTATTCTAAATACTCTGTAAGAGACTAGCGTAGCGCCATTTTGAAAGGGAACCATCCCTTTATTTTTATTCTTCGTCTATAATTACAGGCAAGATGAGGCAGTTGCTCATGTCCGAAGGAAATACATGGATCCCACAGCCGTTCACGTCCTTCCTGGATAGTGCTAAGGAGCAACAAATTATTCTCAGGACCTTAATTTCCAGGTTCTCGAAAGAGTATCAGACCAAATGGTGATCTTTCAAATACAGTTGACACTGGCAAAATAAACCTCATTAGAGGTAAGCACGCATTACCTAAAAAGAAGAAGGACAGGCAAGACTCCCGACAGCCAATTCGTATTTATTTGTTCGTTCTTATATTTTCGATTCCTTTAATCACCTCGAAAGCGTGTGCGGTGTTGCATGCGTTTTTTTTAAGATGTCGTCACCAGATTACGTGAGAGGCGGATGGTCAGACCTAATGTTTAGCCTATGATTTTATCATCATTGGAGAGTATTTACTTATCTACTAGCTGACCTACACTTTATTGCATCAACACAGAACCGAATGCGGCAAATACGCAGCCTACTGCGAGCGTGCGTTAGAACGGAACATAAGGAACGGCGGGCGCGAAGATAAACCGTCAAGAATGGAGGTGCTGTCCATACTACTGAAGAACCCCTATCACCACTGTCTACCGCACGCAATACCTGTACACATGCTCAATAACACCTACCAGGTTAGTTACATACAGCTTGTGGCCTTCTGTTCAGGCCTAATTATGTTTGGAGGGGGCTGAGCCCCCACAATTTTAAAGGTAGAATGTTGATTGTGGACAATTTAGTCTGGGGGTCGGACCTCCCGCAATATTAGAACTGGGATGTTGCTAGAACGTAGTGTTTTTTGTCGGGGGCTTAGCCCCCTTTTGGCAGTCTGGTGGCGTATCTAAAATAAACAAGGTCAAAAATATATCTGGATGACAAGAATTAATCATTTTAGAATTTATTTTGTCATTTCAATTAATTATAAAATTGCCTTCCTATTTTATTTCTAAATTACGTTATCAACCCCCCAAGGTGATAAGCTTTGATGGGTCCACTACCGTGGAAGAGTTCCTCGGTACTCTCAGCACGGAGCTAGGGTGCCGTGACGCGGCTGCGTCAGGGTTTGCGCTGTTTAGTGACGACCCCATTGAGAAGGAGCTGGAACACCATATCAAGACTGATAAAAAGGTGAGCAGTATTTTATTATTATTATTTTGAGCCAATGAAGTCCCCACTGCTAGGCAAAGGCCTATCTCCCCTGATTCCAACTTAAGCGATCCTGAGCTGTGTTCCACCAGTTCTGGTCTCAAAGACCCAACTCATCCTTATCTATTCTTGGGACGATCAAGCTTTCTCTTTGCATTTTGACACTATCTTCACACTAACAAAACGCTGGGATGCGATTAAAAGTTCTGACAAATTCATTCAGAATGCAATTTAGATGCGAGTTACATTTTCTTTCTAAATATCCGTTTAATCCGTTTAAGGTTGAGGCTGTCCTCTGTAGCGTAGCGATTGAGATTCTGAATCACAAGCGGAAGCGGAACCCGGGATCAAATGTTTGTTATACCCGTGTTCCTTGTTCCCTTGATACAGCAAAGCACACCCACGCTGCAGGCTTTGCCTTGTGTGGGTTAATGATTTTGAATTAAATGTATTTATTAATTATCGTCAAAATTATGATAAAAAGAAAACATAATGAACCTATAACCGAAATAAAATAAAAAATCCGCAAAGTGCATCGTCAATTAAAATAACCTAAGTATTTCACATTATCAAATAATTTAAAACCCTCCGAGACCATCTCAACCAATTTCAGTAAATTGGTGGTTACTGACGTCGTTACGTCCTCATGAAGAAATTGTGTTCCATTAGAACCCACGTTAGTTTTCTTCTCTGACTACCTGAAGAACCATCGACAATATGTGCGACACGGCAGTTTTGAGTCCCTGCCGTACCACACACGGTCGGGTGTTAGCCAACACTCCATTGTCCGTTGATATTTATCATAATAAATCTGGCAACAGAGCTGAAACATGCTAAATGCCTTTTGTACGCGGACGATCTGAAACTGGCACTTCCCATGAAGTCAGGGGATGATGTAGGCTACTGCAGGAAGATCTGGATGCGGTTCATCGATGTTTTGTAAACAACAAACTCCTATTCAATAATAAGAAGTGTTGTATAATGTCCTTAAGCGCTCGCTTCGGCCTAGTGCGACGGAGTCTATGACTCGAGTGTATTCGATGAAAATTCTCGGTGTTAAGTTCAACCCTAAACTTCCATCCCATGAGCACATGAGCACTTTGGCTAAGGAATGCTTTAAAACATTAGGGTTTTGTGATACGGAATACTAAGGGTACAATTTTGGTGTGTCCAGCTTCTTTACACAGCCTTAGTGAGAAACAAACTTGAATCTAGCTCGGTTATTTGAAAGCCATACGAAATCTCATACGTTCTTAGGCTCGAGAATTTACACAACGCTTTTTCTACGATACCTTAACAAGAGGAAATTTGGATATTACCTTACCTTTACCTATCCGCTTTTTTATTGGATTTGCTTGAATACAACTAACTAGAGGTGAGACGTAACACCGAACAGCTTCTGACAGTGTGTCGTGTGTCGCGAGGTGACAGTGGCTGCGCAGAGCTTTCAGCGTGACATGCGCGCTATTTATCCCTGAAAATTACATATGCGCGCGCAGGCACCGGCTGTTAGCGGGCGGTACGCACCGCACATTGGCGCGCCGGCAGTCTCCTCTAGTCCGGGTGCCGGAAAGTCTCAACGCACTGTTGAAGAATGCATGACTCTCTGTATCAATTAGTGCGAATTAGTTTAACAATAAATAAATAAAAATTATTACATTGTTTCTCCCACAGCTATGCGACGTGATATCCAAATGGGAGACCGCCCTCCGCGAAAAAGGTTCCGGCAAGTTTGAGAACTCGCGCGTGATCCGACTCACGTACCGGAACCGACTGTACTTCAAGAGTTCCGTCAGGACAGAGACTGATAAGGAACGACTACTATTGTGCTACCAGCTCAATCAGCAAGGTGAGTGCAATGTTGTGAAATCTTCGTATTTCCATAGCTGCGGCAATTTGAGCGCAACGCGAGGGAATAGGGTTAAGGTGTTCACTCTTTTATTGAATGAAAAAATATGGTATCTTATTTTTTTATTTCAAGAAAAATACAAATGACTAAGCCATATTTGTCCACAGTGGTAGCCGGCCGGTTCCCGGTGACCCGCGAATTAGCCGCGGAGTTAGGAGCGTTGATGGCGCAACTAGACATGGGCGAGCATTCCCCCTCGAACTCGCAACACGGGCAGCCGCTGGGGCATCGATTTTATCCGTTCCGGTATCGGGCCGGTCTGACGAATGATGAGTTGAGGTGAGATATGTATATAATTTGTTTTATTTATTATATGTATGTAAGTACTCGTTCATTTCGTTATATTGTTGCACACTTAGGTCTACCCCTCAGCAAATAACCTTTTACATCTTCTCCTGGTTTGCTGGAAGAGATCTCTTATTAAAGATAAGCTCGCCTATTTACACTATTTTTATGTAACTCTTGTTTTTTATATATGATTTTTGTGCAATAAAGAAATTATGAAGATATTCGTCATTTACTTTGGACTAACCTTTGCTAGTCGCCGAAAACCCTGTATAACTTCAAAGCATGCTTCTCTTAAATTGGCCTAAAGATGAACATGTCCAACACCAAGATTATGATGAACATCTCTGACGGCTCACTTACCAACATCGTTGTTGAAAAATGACACGTTAGATATGTTTGATCATAATGTCTATCTTGGACATTGTTGATATTTTGGCAGAGAACACCAAACGAAGGAGATTTCCAGTTGAATCCAGCTAGAATGGGCAGCAGTCAAGAAGCTTGAGAATATATTCATATTCAGAGGTCGAAACTTCTGAAGATCAAACTTTTCGATCAATGTGGCCGCCTACCTATGACGTATGTTAGCGAAACGTGGACGCGTACAAAGAAAGGGGGAAAAGAATGAGAGTAATCCAAAGAGCCATAGAGCGTTGTATGCAAGGCATCACACTACTAGATC